>JASFAW010000013.1:18750000-20000000 GCA_030737815.1 Allium fistulosum
TCATCATCTTTTGATTCTGGAGTATCCCATAACTCCACTTCGAATGATCTTCATAGTGAATTGGCGGTCTCGCCAATATTCTAATTTTCTTGTAAAGGGGTGAAAATCCTTTACAATCAGCATCGATTAACCAGAGATTTATATTTATCCTTGGTTTAGATGCTAATATCTTTTGTTATTCCAAACTCTATCTCTTGAGATCGAAGGTAGATTTACCCTATAAAATCCACATTTGATCTTATCCATTAAGTCAGGGTTGACCCGTTTAAGGTTGTCCACGATTTATCTAAGCTTACCCATCTCTCTACTCTGTTTAATCATCTTATCTTTTGTTTCCAAACTCTCCAAACATTTTGAACTATGTTTGTAAATCTATGTTTTGTTTTATATATTGTGTTGTTTGAGTTGTTGATGTTGATTTGGGTTTCCGATCGGTTCGTCCGATCAACGCTATCGATAGGATTTCTAAAACACTTTGACAGAACAAACTGACACAATATTATTTTAAAAATTGTTAATGAAATAAATTTTGATGTATATAAGTAAATTTATGGAACTTAATAAATTGATAATTTGAAATGATAATACTTGATTTATCATTTACTGTCTGCAAATGAATTTATAAATAGTTGTTTATAAATTTATTTGGGAACTGAAAGGAATTTAAAACAATAAATTTAAGAATTTAATTTCCAATGGATTCAAACCTTGTGTTTAAAGTTTTAAAAGGATATATTATTTAAAGTATTTTTGAATAAAAAATTTGTCTCTAAAGGATTTTAAAGTTTAAAAATTTAGTGCTCTTCTCTTTGTCGCTGGAAAATAATTTCGGTGATGACTGCAGCATCATCGACGTTCATTTTCGAGTTTCGAAGTGAAGAGACTGTTCTGTAGTCTTGCTACAGCTTTATTTTGGGGAATTTAATTGATTTGAATTTCTAAATATGATTTGATTTATAATATATATAGATAAATGATTTAAATTGATTTGACATATTATGTACATATATTTATTTATCTCTAAATGGTTTGAAGGAAATCGGAAATTTAATTCTTACATTTTTTTTTCTTAAAGAATAATTTCAATTATAAAAAGAAAAATCAAAATTTTGGATAAATGATTCAAACTTGAGATAATTGAATTGGATAGTTTTATTTGTAAATTACAATTGCATTCAAATATAACTTACCTTAATTTTTTTTAGAAGTTAACAATGTAATTGGATAATATACAATATAAAAAGGATTTTATACACTTAAATTTGAGTTATAAAAGATTAACAGAGGTAAATAGTGAAAAAGGAATTTAAAGAGATTTTATTTAAATAACTTAATAATCAAATTGATTTAATATGGAACCTTAAGTCTAACCTAGGAATTTTAATAAAGGTTATTTCCTGAAATGAATATGTTGTATAATAAATAATGTATCTTTGAATAGATAAAATAAAATACATTTGAATTGGACTTTTGGTAATAAAGTTTATTTAACTTGAATTCATAGTTTAATTGATGTCTAAATGAATAAATGTGTAAAGAAATTTGATTGTTATATTTGCTATATAAATGTTTTATTTATGAAATAGATATGTCTTTGAAATTGAATAATTATGATTTAAATAGTTAAAATGTATTTTAACATCACTAAAATTTGATAATTGAAAATTTGGTTTTCAAATGGAATTTTAAGTGTAACTTATTAAAGGAATATCTATTTATGAAATGGGTATTTTAAATAAGTGTTAGGTTATGTGATAAATTAAGAGCTAACTAAAATAGTGAGCTTTTGACTTAATAAATGAAGTATAGTTTATTTGGATATTCCATTCATAAAGGTTTGTTTTAATAAGTCATAAGTTAAAAGATATCCAAATGAATATTTCTGAAATTGAACTAATTTGAAATACTAGTATATCTACTGTAGCATTTTATAAGTGCTGCTATTTTGAAAAGACAATGTTTTGGAAATTTTTATAATTAAATGAACTTAGAAATGTTACAACTTTAAAATGAATATTATTTGACCTTGAATTAAAATGGTTTAAATGAAGATTTTTTTTAGGGTGTTATGATTTTCTAAGTATTTTTTTTTTAAAAGGATAACTTGTCCAAAGTGTTATGATTTTAGTAGTGTGATTTCCAAATGATAAACATCCCTAAATTATTATGATTTCAAAGCATTATGGTTTTAAATTTATTATCTTATTTTGTTTTTCAAACTACCTTTTGGTTGTCCTTATTTCTCTTATCTTGTTACAGAATGGGAAGGCTATTGCTTATACCAGTCCGTTTAGAAATCTTTCTGTAATCTTTGATAATCTTTGTTACTCATCTGGATCTGAACACTGTTTTTCCATTCATAGACCGTCGGTCAAGTGAAAAAGGAGATTCAGACTCTAGAGGATCTTTTTCGTGCTTATATTCTTGATTTGATCACCTCAATCTTGTTAAACTTACCTATAACAATAGTTATCAGGTGTAATTCCAATCTTCTTATCATCTTGTCTTAATTCTATTTCATTCTATCTTTTTCTGTGCTTTCCCGTACCTCGTTCCTTTTCGGGGACGAAAAGTTTTGAGTGGGGGAGAGTGTAACAACCCTGTATTTTACAAATATTTTTTAAATTGATTTTTCCAGATTTAAAAGCTTTATTTATGAAAAAGAATAAATTTTGTTATTTTTAATATAAACTTTGACTTTGATGTGGATTAGAATTCCAAATATGACTAAATTTAATATTTCCTGAAAATGTGAATTTTGGTCAATAGTCAAACTTTGACTTTTAAGTTTAAATTTTTAATAGTTTGAAATTATAAATTTTATCTTTTATTATGAAAATAGATTTAATAACTTGAACACCACTTTTCGTTTCGTTGAAAATGGAGTTAAATTTGTAAAACTTATGTACATTTCAATTTTTAGTATAATTTGTTTATTTGTGCAATTTTGCCTATTTAAAATTTTTTTAAATCATATTTTCTTTCTTATATTTTGTTTTAATATGTGTTAATATGTTTTTTATGTATATTTTGTCTTTTTATGTTTTTAAATTGATAATAGTATTTTTCCAAAATTTACTGTATTTATTTTTCATTTTTAAAGGCTGTTTTCCTATTTTCTGCTATTTTCTTCATTAAAAATTATATGTAAATTAAATTTTAAATATTTATTTTGTGAATATATTTTTATTTTATGTTATTAGTTATGTTTAAAATTATATTACAAGCTCATATGATTTTTCCAAAATTTATTCCAATTAATTTCAAATTTTCTAGACTAGTTTACTATTTTTAGCTATTTTCTTATTTAACCTTATATAAATTAATAAATATTATATATATTTTTATATTTTGATAGATTTTCGAATTCTTATCTGGTATTACTATTATTACCAGAAATATAAAGTTATTTAAAATAAAATAAAGAAATATGAAAAGGTTTTGACTTTTGAATTGCTTTTGACTCTTTGAATTCCACCTCTTCATTTTCCACCAACTCTTCATTTCTTTTGACATAACTCTCCACATTTTCAGCCGATCACTTCATTTCTCAACTCACGTATCTTTTTCCTCCTTCCTGAACAAAAAAATTTCGGCCTCCCCTTGATTGAAGAGTTTGGTAAAATTCTATCTCTCTTTTTCTTCTTTTTCCACTTATGTTGATTTTTCTAGTTTGATTTTTTTGCACTTGTATCACCTCATGTAGGTTTGGCCATGCCTCCCTTGCTGCTTAGCCGCCTCCACCACCTGATGGCACACCACCAACACCTCCTCCTCACCAGCCATCCAAGCCATGAACCCCCTTGGTGATGCATATCAACAAAAGTTTCAAAACACCCTTTCATACTAGCCTAACCGAGCACCACACTCATTCCATCACCTTCCACCACCCATGGCCGCCACCAACACCACCTCCACCACCTCCACCACCACCTGGACCCTCTGCCACGTCATCACAGTGGACCCCACTCCTCTGGCCATGACACATAGGGCCTTGGTAGAGCCCAAATCCTTGTCAAAACCCATGTGTATGCATGCTTATGTATGTTATTCACTTCTACCACTTTGGCACCATCACAAATGACCTCTAGGCCGACCCATACCCACCATAACCTGACCCAAACACCTGCTATTGTCATGTATTTTCCATCATGGCTGAGCCTAGTAAAGGTAAAAAGCAAGTGCAAAGCATTTCTATTTGATTCTGTGCAGCCTATTCTACTGTAGTTTTGATCGTAGCTGATTTGAAACTCATCGTTGTTATATTGTTTTGTTTGACTTATATTCAAGGGATTTGATACTTTGGCTCCTCCACTCTTATTTGAATCGTGTTATCGTGCTTGTTTGGATCCCATTCGTGCAGTCGTCGTCGTTTCTCCAGCACAAAACTGTGAGTTATTCTCACCAGACAATATGTACCTATATAACTAGTAAATTGACACCCTGTGAATCTGTAGAAATATATTATCATGTTATATATGCCTATATTATTATCATATGATGTTCACACCTGTTATTACACCTGTTATATCATATGTTACTGTTATTTAATGTTATTCTGTTATTTATATCAGTTATCACCATTGCAAGTTCCCTGTAGATTAGAATCACTATGGGTTGAAATGATACATACCCGAACGGACTTTAGAATAGGGAAAAATCGTTATGGGCTGAAATGATAGGCCTGAATGGTTTTTATTTAATTTATTTTAACTTGGGATTGCGGGTTTGAAATGATAGAACCCGGATTTTTCTTTTTAAACTGCGGATCGAAATGATACATATCCGTATCACTTGACCTAGGCTAGAAAACTATATACAGGCCCGTGGTTATTTTATAAAGTGTTTTGGATATTTTTAAGTATTTTAAAAATTATAAATTTATGAAATTTGATTTAAATAGATTTTGAAATGTTTAAAATAAAGAAATTATGATTTTTCTATGTGTTAAAAATGTAATTAATGAATGGTTTAACTGGATTTTTGAAATATAACTTAAGTTGGAAATTTGGAATTTGGTTAAAAATGATATTTAAGTTATATAAATAAAATGGATATTAAATTTTATTTGGAAATGGTAAATATGATAATTTGATTAAATGTGAATTTAAGTGATTTATTAAAGTATTATTGATTTTTTCTATGAATTTAAGTGGTTAAATAAATGAATGTTTAAAAGTGATCTTTTAAAATATAACTTGACTTGGAAATGTGAAATTTGGTTTTAATTAAAGGTTTTAGTTAATTAAATAAAATTGGAAATTTAGTTAAATTTGTGAAATGGTAATTTAAATTTGAAGTGTTAAGTTATTTGTTGAAATGTGAAGAATTGGAAACTTTTACACTTAAATTTATTAAGTAAATTGTTGAAAATTGGATTTAATTATAAGAAATTTATTGTGAAAAAGATACATGTTAAATGATATGTAAATGAACATTTTAAATGTTAAATTATGATTTTTAAAATGTTTAAAGAGTTTAAAATGAAGTTATTTAATTGCTGGAAATACACTAAAAAGCTGGAAATCACTTTTAATAGCATTCAGAAATGCTATGGTTCTGAATTACACTAAAAATTGAATAAAAGGGCTACTACAGCATTTCTGAAATGCTGCAGTTGCTGCAGTTGAACTTATAGGCTAATATTGAACCCAGGTCTATTATAGCATTCTCTGGAAATGCTATAATGGTCTGCAGTCTTTGCTGAAACCAAATTTAACCCTTGTTTTGAAATCTGAACTACCGCAGCACTTCTGAAATGTTGTCTTTTCTGTTTTGAACTATAATTCAACTAAAACTGAGTTTTAACAGCAGTTTTAAGTGCTGTCTTTGCTGAATTAAAAATGTTTTCAAATATAACTTATAGCAGTTGTTTTTAAATGCTGTGAAATGCTGAAATTTTAATAATTAGGGTTTTTGACTTAGTAAACGAACTAAGAATGGTTTGAAATTTTTGAAATTGAATACTTGATTTGAAAATATAATAATTACACTTTTAAAAGGTTTTAATGAATTACTTTGATTGGAATAAACTATTTAAAGGTGATTTGAAATGATAGTAAATGAACGATATCTTTGAATTTAAAAGGTATTTAAAGTTGAATATTTGGATTTGAACTGATAGGATATTTTATTTTAATAAAATGGTTTGAAATGAAGTTTTGTAAGGATATGATATTTTATGATATTAAAATGATTTGAAATGAAGTTTTGAAATGATATGATATTTTAAAAATATGGAAATGGTTTGGAATTGATTTAATCTTTATTTTGATAAAGATTTGGATTTGAAATGATATTCTATTTTGAAGTATAAACTGTTTTTAAACTTATAACCACGGGTTATAATAACGTTGGGTTGTTAAAGAGACCGGGATCGGATATGGACATACTCTCTGTCTTACCGAAAACTACTTTGGCAACTGTGTACGCGGTGGAGATTCCAGAATGAAGTAGGATGGTGGCGACGTTCTTAAGGTATGTTACGTGGACCCAACTCCCGTGAGTTGGCATAAGGTGGCTAAAACAGGAGCGATCTCGGACCAGTGAGGTAGCACCTCTTCTCGGACACATTTCTTCGATATTATACTCTTACTTGTGATTGATCAGATGGCCATCCTCCGATTTGGGAGTGTTGTTCGAGGTGGAACGGTAGTGGCTGCTATGCGTATCCATCAGTCCGTGTGCGTAATTGGTATATCTACCCTGGCATTGCCTACTTGTGCCGTGTCACCTACCATATCGAGCTTTACTACGATTATGATTTTAAGATCCGACCGCGTTAAGGTTCTCCATCCCCTTAACGCTATTTTCCGATATGATTATACTTTACTTATTTAGACACTATTATAATAGCGAATATTACTACATAGTAGATATTTTAACGGATCCTTAGAGGATGGGCGGTCCCAAGCATCTTCTAAGTTAATTGTACCTTTATTACAGATCACTTGAGTTGGTTTACATTATATAAGTATATATTGTCCTGACTCGAGTGTTTTGTGTTTTGCTTTACGCTCGGGTCAGCTTGAGTTATTCACAGATTTGGATTTCCACCTTCTGGAGATTTGAATCGCTGGAGATTATCTGCTAGTCTTCTTCTATCTACTTCAGTTATGTTGCTCTGTTCAGCTTGTACTTGGTTATCTTATTGATACTTCTGTTGTACTCTATTTCTTCTGTTGTATCTTATGTAACTCTGATATATTTACATAGTAGCTTCATGAACTACTATTTCTTTTACTTCCGCTGCATTATTTTACTATGTGTCTGTGATCTGTGATTATATTTATTTACTGTATATTCTGAGATTTGCCAAATTTTAATTACAACGCGGTATTTTGAGCAATTCAACTCCGGCATGAGTGTCTACCTATACACTTATAATGGATGCGAATGGTTGAAAATATCGGGTCGTTACAACTGCATGCATACACACTCACACAAGATTACACACTCACGCACACGTCCATCACATACACAAACACATCACACTATACACACACAAACACAGCCATACTCACTTATACAAAACACAGCCATGAACCCACAAAAACTCAACCATGCATACACATAAACTCATCTATACAAACAAAAGCTCAATTATACATACACAAAATTCAACAAAGATTGTGGTTGACTGGCCACCACCAATGGTCGACCACCACAGGTCGTCTAGTGGCCATAATAGGCCGACTGGTTGATGGCATTTTAGGCAAAATCAATCGCCTATAACTGGCAATTCCTCGCCTACTTCAGCTATCTCATTATTAACTCAGTGCATTCAAGAAATTCACACAAACAAAACTCAAATACATACACACACACACATATATATATATATATATATCTGTGTGTGTGTGTGTGATTAGATCACACAGGTGCGTGATTGGTAGACACTCACTTGAAACTTGAGTTCATCTTCGCCTTTGTTCCATCGCACGCATACAGCGGAAGATCGAACCCTAAACACTTACACACGAAGATGAATTTCGATGTCCTGATGCTCCCTTGTAGCTTTGGAAATTTAGAGAATTTTCTAGGATTTAAATTGAATATGTAGAGAAGAAGGGTTTAGGTTTTGAGATCATTATCCAAAGTCAGAAATTTTAGTCGATAATATTATGTTTATAAACGTGGAAGAAAAGACCACAGATAGAGATTTCTAGAAAATGAAATTTGGTTATGAAAAATTAGGGTTGGGCTAAAAGGCATTAATGATTAGATAAAAATGTACTTATTTTAATATTAATTTCTTTTTATAAATTATTTTCTAATTAAACAAATTACAATAAATTCCAAATAAAATATACATTTACTACACTTATTTATTTACCCAACATTATAAATTTTTCTAAAATTTATTTTCCATAATTTAAATTATTTAAATTTGAATACACGATTTTCTCACTTAAAGCCCGATATTAAAATTTCCAAATTAATTCATTTCACAAACTTTAAACAAATGATTGTTTTCAAAACTATTTAACTTTATCATTGATTACATTACTAAAATTTATGATATTCTAAAATGAATTTAAATTGTTCATTTTTAAATACCAAACATCCATTTTTGATTAATTGAATAAATATTTATTTTTAATTTTCCATTAAAAAGCCGGGTTATTACAGACTTCACCCATTAACAAAATTGCATCCTTGCAATTTTCCATAAGGAAAATCTATAACAAATTAATTATAAAAAACTTAATTACCAAATTCAACTTTATTTATATATAAACTCTTTCCATAAGTAAAAATACCTTTATAGAATTACAATAAACTTCATTAAACCAATATATATGTGTATATATATATATGTGTGTGTGTGTATGTATATGTGTGTGTGTGTCTATATATATATATATATATATATATATATTTGTTGCCTAAAAATTCCATTTCACTACAACTCAAATTTAATTTGAATTCAAATTCTCATTGAATAATCTTTATATTTCATAAACAAAAATTTATAAGCCAAAATTTCTTCTAAAACCTCATTTGCCCATTTTATAAAAATTTACTTCTATATATTAATTAATTTATAAACAACTTATTCTAACAAAAATTAATTTCCAACTATTATTGTTTTAAATATTTAGCGCCTTATATAATATTTTGAATTTACTCAAAATGTTTATATCTTTACCAAAATATATTTATATTCTCCAAAACATTGTGTCCAAATGTCTCCTTCTAGTATTTAGAAATTCCTATCGATAATGTTAGCACGATGTATCGATCAAAATTCTTAACTCACTCAATTGACATATTAACATAATTTCATTACAAAATTATCCATAAGTATCACTTTCACAAATTATTTAGTATACTTATTCAATAAACCTTTTACTAATTCTCTTTAAATCTTGTCTCAATACTATTCTTATAATATATACTTTTCAAAGGATTTCTACTTATATTTAAGTTCCAAAATCATGTAATAATAAAAAACCATATATATATATATATAAAGTATTTACTTTTATAATACCTTTAATCACTACAACAAAATAGCCTTTTAACAGCGTTTAAAAACTGCTGTTAAATGATATAACAGCGTTGTGAAGAACGCTGTATAACGACATGCGGTCGTTGATATGTTATTTCAAACAGCGAAAAAACAACGCTGTCAAAAATAATTTTCCACAGCGTTATTTTGTCGTTGTTTATTTAGTTTCTACAGCGTTTATATTTTGCTGTGGAAAAGTGTTTAGACTGGTATTTTACATTTCCACAGCGTTTAAAATACCCTGTCTAAAACAAACTCACTAGTTTTCAACAGCGACAGGAAAACGCTGTTACTACTTATTCATCAGCGTTTGTAAAACGCTGTTGTATCAATGTGATTTATGTTTTTAAATAACTTACAGCAAGGCTTTAACGCTGTCGTATTATCATGAGTTATTGTCCCAAAATACCGACCGCACTTTTTAAACGCTGTTGTTTATGACAAATCATACCACTACAATAATCACATATCCATAATCTAATTGCATTTAATTATATTTCAATCGGATAATATACAAATCAAAGAAAAAAACTATAAAATAAAAGCATAACAATTGATCATTTCCATAAAATAGCTATACAATATATCCACGAACAAAGCTTACTTACAAACAACGATGAAATTTATAAACCATCTTCATATAACATTAGACAAAGACCCAACATCTACAAGGTTTTGCTTCAAATATTAATGACAAAACATGCACCCAAAATTTTTTCATGTGCTAACTAGGCCGAAGCTCCAAAAATCTAAAAAGTATCTTGTCCATTTTTTGCATCTAAAAACTTCACCTACCGGTAACAAAGAAATTCAAAAGTTAATGATCAAATACACATTTAAAATAACATGTTTAATTTGCAACTATTAAAAAATTGCAACACATTTAAACACAAATTTTTCTACTTCTTCAAACCTTCACCCTACTGCACTTCAATCTCCATTTCAATCATCGTCCACACTCACAAATCCACCCAACAAACACCCTGCAACTGCATCTACAAAACTGTGCAAAACATCGTCCAAGACTCATACTTCACCTGCCACAAACCACTACCATTCAGAACTCATAAATTTCAAAACTGTGCACAAACCACTGCACTTCAAAGCTTTCCACAATTCAAAACTTGCAAAACTGTGCACAAGCCACTCGATCACATCCATACCACACCACAGCCTGTGACTGCCTCCGCAACAATCAATATTTTTTTTCCCCTGCAAACTTCTATACCACTGCCTCTTACAAACCCAAACTGTCGAGCCCCACTTCTTTTTTAGGGTTAATTGGATTAAGACAATCGTGCAGTCATCGTAACTACTATTGACGCATCATAATGCATGTGTAATTAACTTTGAAATAACAAGTATCATAAATGCATTTGTATTTTCTTTATTGGAATAATAAATGTCATTTAGTAATAATAGACAAGTGCAACATTTCTTATATGTGAAGTGGTACACGAAATCATTCGTTATCTGCTAACATATAGTCGAACAGACACACATGTATAATTCCAATATTCTCCACTTAGATGCAGATTATCAACTATAAACATGTTTGATATAAATAACTGCAAAGTATGCTTATCAGCACTACACGAATTTTGTCCAGTACATTACAGTTTAACATATATTGCTGGTTTATATGTACAATCAAGTAAGACAAAAGGAGCAACTATTCAATTCAAAGTCAGCCACCAAGATAACATATCGATATGATTGTGTATAAATGAACAAGATAGCTACTATATATTTCATACTTGAGTATTGGTAAATGATTCTTGTACGGAAATATATGAAGCATTATAAATGAAGCTACTATAAAAAATTTAGGCTGTGGTCTACAAAATATATGAAGCATTATAAATGAATTTTGTAAATTTATTTGAACATAACTACTGATTAGAAATTTTTTTGCAATGTTATTGTAAAATCTTTTTCTTCCTTTAATATTTTCTTATGTGCTTTTGAATGTGGAATTTGTTATGTGTTCTTTGTAGTTTTTTCTCTGCTTGTAGCATGAAGTAATATTTTTCCATCTTTGATTCTAATTGACTATTTATCTTTCCAAGGGAATTTTTTTTCCAAAATTATTACACAAGTATTATTGACATCTTATCTCAAAATTTCCAATTTTCTACAACTGCATTTAGAAAATATAATATCAAGCAGGAAACATTATTGGTTTATGTTTACATTAAAAAACAAAATGACTTTAGACTAAAATATCATGGATATACATTGAAATATAATTTATAGGCCTTCAACTAGTGGACCAGATAATTACTGTTAATTGTTTATATGAATTTACCAAGTTCAGTTTCGGGGATTATTAAAGTATTCTCTTTTCAACCTAGATAATGAGTTACTTGGAAGCAATCAAGCATCTTTTCATTCGATAACACACTTGATGGTTCTTTGTTCATATAAGGTACTATCAGTTTGTTCTCTTTTCAAGAGTTCATCCATATACATATACAATCACAGTGCACTTTTGTAATGAACCTGAAAATACCTAACAGGATGACCAAAGGAGTTTACATGCTGGGTATTACTCCTATATTTTTTGTGCAAGCATGTATAATCTTACTGACACGTTGTGCTTTTATTTTTAACATTGTGCATATTTTTTATAAACAAAATGTTGTGAAACTTACATAGAAGTTGAGTCCACTCTAACATTCGCAATAGGCCATGCTACCATCGAACCAACAGCATCTGATAAGCATTCCATGAATGACTTAGGCCTCCATAAAGGTGCATTTGGGACTTTTACAATATCCACCCAAACTCTTATTGCATTTGGTCCCAGTGGAATAGAATGAACCTTATCATTTGGATCAATTGAAGATACGGTGCCTTCAGCTACTATTTTTCCCGTGCCATCCACATCAAACAACTTGCACTTGGCATTCACCGTGAAATTTGCACTCTAATAATATTAAAAAAATGTTGATACATTATGAAAAAATCTTAAAAATAGATATTAGCAATATAAACATATTACCGTAAGAGACACTGGAACACTGCTCATAGGAGTAGGTGGTGTTGTGTTCTCAAAAACCAATTTTGATGTTGGCCATGCTATTTTCTTACCGACAGCTTCTCTGATACATGTCATACCTACTATTGGTCTCCACAAAAAGGCATCTTCTTTTTTCGGACTGTCCACCCAAACTATCGCGGCTTCAGGTCCAAGAGGAATGCCATTAATAATCTGATTTGAATCACTCGAGTACACTCGTCCTTCGGCAACTAATTCCTTGCTTCCACCCCAATCGAACAACTTGCATTTCTTTCCTGTGCTATCGGTTTTGCTCTATCAAAGGAAAAAATATAGTCATCTAATAAAAGTAGAATATGTAAAAATACACAAAAGCATACAAAAAAATATCATAAAATATCATACCTCATTTTCTTTTTTAGAGTTCTCCCTTATGCGGATAACTCTATCAGCTAGCCATGCTACCATCTCATTCTTGGCATCTCCTATATATACCAAACCAGGTGAAGGCCTCCACAAAAAAACGTCGAATTTTGTAGGATGGACTATCAAGATTTTCATGGCGTTCGGGCCTAAAGGTACCCCATTGAAAAGATCTTTCGGATCAGTTGACACAATTTTTCCTTCGGCGACAACCTCTTCATCATTCCCGTGCCAATGCAGTAAACTACAATTGTCACATATTTGATTATGATTACTCTGCAATTAATAAAAACTAAATCACATAATTATTAATTTAGATATCAAATTTTATATGATGTTTTAACCTTAATATGGTATATTTTTACCATTTGAGGTACATTCACTTCTCCACAACTTTCTTTGCCCTGCCAAATCAATAATATTTGAAAAATATTAGAGAATTTAAACTTGTAGTGAATAATATTTGAAATAATAGTTGCCAAAGTAGGGATAGTTGTGGAAGACCTAAGTGTTCTGTTGGTATATGGATTAGTGAGCAGTTGTTGATGGAGCAATTTGATGTAGATGATGTAGATAATACTTGATTGTGCTTGTACATGAAATTACTTGTTCACGAAAACTAACAATGCATGTGCTATTCTGAATTCTCGAAACTCAAAAGTTCACAAAGCTCTATTACTTTTTGAATCTTAGATATAAATGTAGACCTCACGTGTGTAGAGTTTTAAACGAAATTAACATTATTGAAATTACACCTAGACAGCACATGCATATATAAATGGATATATTCTGGGAATTGGATGAACTGATATGACATAATACAAATATCTATAAAGGTGTTTATATGGTACATAGGGTATCTTATAAGGTACTATTTGGTATTTACAGTAGTTTTATTTTATCTGAGACACTCACAATTTAGATGACCATAAAATCGGAGGTGTTTTCATCTTCGACATACATAATCTCAAGTATATTTTAAAATCGCCGTATTCAAAATTGATGCATTTTGAACTAGCGACCATGGAATTCCAAAATTCATACTTTATAAAATATTATTATTATTATTATTATTAGAAGACAGATTCCCTTAAAATCATATATCTTATTCAAGACTTTCATTTTCAAGACATTATGCTCGTATATGTATAAGTGCAGTATTCTTAAAGCATGATATCCAACCAAATGTGTATCTGCAACTGAATGTTTTGATGAAAAGAACAGTATGCTATTGACCGCAGATATATCTTGTGTTCGTGCATATCATTTTGTATTGAAAAAAATAAACTTTTTGTATTAGACATGTTTGAAATAATTTTTTTTCCAGAATTTGTGAACTATACATAATACGCCGAATTTTGCACTCCAACTTTTTGAGCAATTCAAAATGTTCAGACACATAATTATTTAAAGAATTATTCACTGAAACACAGTAAAGTCTGGAAAACATACCACTTTTGTCATGGGATAAATAAGTATATCTTTTATTTATCTAATTGATTAAAGATTAAAGATGATAAACCATAATTGATAAAACTGCATGTTTTACCATTTTTTCATTGGAACACACACCATAAGAATTGGCTTAATAATTGGTTAAAGATATCAGATGATAACAGATACAGAATTTAACTACAATGACATGGATCTAAAATGAGAATATATCCATATAATATCCATTGTGGTTTGATGCATATAGAAAAACCATTTGAGAAATATGAACCATACTATTTATAACTTGATAAAAAAGAACTTTGCAATTTGAAGTTTGAGAAATATGAGAAGGCTGATTCCTTCATGCTTGTCTATGGTTGGTCAGTACATGGCAACTTTCATTAACGTGCGAACCAAGTAATAAAACTATTAAAATTCCGTACCTGACTTTTCATTAACGTGTGAACTAACTGCTCTAGCTCTGAAATCCTATGTTGACATTGAGCTACCTGCTTATCTTTGATGTTAGACATAACTGCCCTGGACATGGTTACACCCCTTCCCATTGCTTGTAGTCGTCCCGGTCTGTCTTGTCCCAATACTAATGAGAGAGCATCTTCTTTGAACTTACATGTTAAGCTAGATTGCGACTCATTTTGAACATTTTTTATTTTCTCCTACATAAGTGAACACAAATTATATTTTGTAAATTAGTTCTAAATTATATATTTTCAAAAAATTATGCTTAAATAACAGTACATAGCACTTACAATAGCATCCGCAACATGCACATTCACTGGCTCACCATTTTTCCGAGTGTGAGATTTAATCCAAACATCAGATCTAAAAATGGAAGAGGGATTGATACTTTCCTCTTTCTGCATTAAAAAAGACAACATTAAACAAAACTAAAAACCATATTTAATAAATCGATATTTTTCTCACCAAATCTTCAGTTAATCGAGCCATCCCTCGACGACTACATGTGTGTGGCATTTGCATGTCCTTCATGGATTTGAATTTTTCACTTCGTAACTAGAGTACAAGTTTTTTCACATTGATTAGTTAATTTGCATTTTATGTACGCTTATATATCATATAAGAAATAATAAAAATTACATTACAATTACCTTAAACTCTTTACTCGTCTTTGACTCAATAAACTTCTTCCATTCCTTCATAGTTTTGACGTTTTCTGGTTTTAGTTGAAGTTGTTCCTCCTTGGTTTTTGCTCGTAATATCTTTTTAACGAATTTGCTTTTCGAACACCTCCAAATGCATCCCATTTGCTGAAAAATGGGAGTCTTTTGCCATTCCCCGTCTACTTTAAATCTAGCCTATAACATTCATCAAAGTGATAATCAAAATAATTTATTATTACATACAACAAATGATTCAAACTTATACTGCTGCTACCATGCTAATCAAATAAAAAGGTTCAACACTGTAGATGTATTTCAAACTTATACTGCTGCTACCATGCTAATTAAATTTAGTGAATATTAGGCTCAGGTCCCTAATAAGTTTCAAAATACAAAAAAAACCCAGTAAAAAAAAGTATGTAAATTAGGTCCCTAGAATTAAGTTACTAAGTAATTGCATATAGTTATGCAATTATTCACTGAAAAATTGTAGACATTTATGCAATTATATCCAAAAGTTGCATAAATTTATGCAATTTTTTCGGTGAATAATTGCGGAAATTTCCGCAATTTTTTTGGTGAATAATTGCGGAATTTTCCGCAAATTTTTGAAAAAATTGCGGAAATTTCCGCGATTTTTTGGTGAATAACTGCGGAATTTTACGCAATTTTTTCAAAAAATTGTGGAAATTTCCGCAATTTTTCAGTGAATAATTATGGAAATGTCGGCAATTTTTTGAAAAAATTGCTGAAATTTCCGCAATTATTCACTGAATAATTGCATAAGTTTATGCCATTATTCGGTAGCTTAATTTTAGGGACCTAATTTACAAACTTTTTTTTACTGGGGTTTTTGTGTATTTTGAAACTTATTAGGGACCTGTGCCAAACTGTCCCTTAAATTTATGTATAGCTGTGTTTTAAAGATGTAGGATGGTAGTAACATCAGTCCAATGATTACATATGAACTTCACAAGAGTAACAAAATTAGGTTAAGCACGTACCCTCCTAAACTTCAGGAGCACAATTTTAATGGACAAAGTTATGAAAACAGGTTAAAGACTTAAAGGAACCAAAGAGTTACTGTTAATAAATTAGTGGATGAAATATGTCAAAATCGATAACAATACTTGGGAAGAAAACATATCTACTGTCTGAAGTCCAAGATTTATGCATTAGAAGGCTTCATATGTACTCTTGTTTAAATCATTAGATTCACCTTTCACACTTTTACATGACCATACAAATGCACAGGGAAATATGAGAAACGACGAATTTATCACGAACAACTGATATTACAGCAACATAGTATAAATGAAACTATACGAATTTATCTCGACTCGTCCTGTTTTCCAACCCATAAGTGCATCAATATCAGATTCTTAATAGACCTCAACCTTTATGCACACAATTACTCTACAATACAACACTAATGTGACCGAGTGGTATAGGGAACAGATATGTTTTATCTATAATAAAAACCCTTATAGGAAAACATCACATACAACTTGTAATATAATTGTTGTATGTTTAGCATTTTTAAATCTCTGGCCACAAAAATTAGCAGGAGCATATAAGCAAAAACCGTAATTGCTCTGAACTACTGTCTGAAGTCCAAGATTTTTAACCATAAATTTAACCATAAATTTTCACACAACACAACCATAAATTTAACCATAAATAACAATGTACAGGCTAGGAACTGCTATACATAAATTTAACCATAAATAAAACCTATGGTGTGCATAAATTTATTGACAAGCAATACAGACATGGTTGCTAAACTTATGAACGTTTCAGCATAAATTTAACCATAAATTTCAGGAGCACATTTCAGAAGCACATTTTACCTGAACGGATTTCCATAGAACTACTTTCAGATCGTCACCAAGTTGCCTCCAATCATCAAGTGTAAATGAAACGTGCTCACGGACAAGTGGCCCTAAATAAGAAGATAATTTCACCGAGCCTTTCCCTACCGGTATGCCCGATGAATTAAACTCAATATCAATTCGGCTTGCAACATCCGAAGGAAGTCTTTTAACTTTAGTTGGGCCTCTAGTCCTCTTTTTTGAAACTTGTTTTGCTTCAACATCTTCGATTGCTCTATCCACTTCCACTGCAGTTTAAGGATTTTCAACAATTTTCATAGTTGTGGAAGCGGTTGGCTTGCTTGCATTTCCAACATCCATGTTTTCTGGAGGTGGCTCAATATGCTCTCCCATTGCATTAGACCCATCGGATGCACATTCGGATTCTACAAGTCTTCTTTGATAGCGAGTAAGCTTCTTGCTTGTTGTTTTCTTTGTACTTTTAACCATTTTCTACAAGTATAATACACATGCATAAGTGTAGATAATAATACACATGCATAAGGCACATGTGTATGAAGTGTGAGCTTTGTTATACTCTGTAAAATCACATTCGTTTACATGCCATATTTGGTTGCTGCGAATTTCAACGATGAAGCCTATTAAAATATCGATTTTCTCTTCTCTTCTTTTACATACACACACACATATGTATGTATATTGCATCAGCAGAAAATCATGTCTACTGAACAACAAACTCGATGGTTTCAGCCAACGACACATGGCTGTGCAAAATAAAATGCAACTTGCAAAAAGCAAAGGAAATGGATTAATTTAAAACTCAAGTATGCCTTCGCAATCCTCCCTAACATAACTACCATCCTCGACCAAATCATCCTCGTTTTCTTCACAATCTCCTCCAACAAAGTTTACTTCTTCAACAAATTCATCCATCTCTAATTCATGAAAACCTCTTGGCGGCGCTTTCATCACAACATACCAATTAGAAGAATCGTTTTCTCTTGAATAAAAAACTTGTTTAGCTTGAGATGCGAGGATATAAGGGTCTCTTGAAAATGAAACCTGACTTTGATGTAAATTAACAAGAGTAAATCCATCTTCAACTTTTATCCCATTTTCTATGTTCGCCCAATGACACTTAAAAAGAGGAACATAAAACACAGTATAATCTAATAAAATTATGCCGGTCAATATTCCATAGTAAGTGACCACATCAACCACTTGAGAATTGTCTTTTGCACTTGCTCTGCACATGGTAGTCGCATCATAAGTCACTCCGCTATTTTGGGTTTCTCTATCAACATCTTTTATATGAAATCTTTGCCCATTTATGATATATCCTTTACAGGACAATGCAGTATTTTTAGGACCATATGCAATCCATCTTAACATTTCATCGCGATCCTCTGGATCAATAGGTATCTGGAAAAACATATTTAAAATGGATTTTAAAAATAGTATCCTTAATTCATAAAATATAAAGAAAATTAACAAACCTTCTTTTTAATCCACTCAGCAAAATTATCTCCATGGTTTTTCCAAAGTAATGTTGCATTTTTTTCTAAACGCTTGTTTAAATTTTGCAACTCCTCCAAATGCAAACTAGTACAATAAAAGTGAAGTTAAGTGATGATTGCAATTACAAACACAACAATTAAATGGAAGCATAATATAATATGTATACTCACTCCATAAATGGTTCCACCACAGCCATGTTCATTAGCACTGCTAAATGAGCAATTTCTTTCTCCTTGGAAGATAACGTAACTGATTTAGACATTGAAATTGGACGCCTTTCAAGTATTGCGTTATCTACATAATCTTCATTTCAATCTTTTATTCTATATTTACCGATTTACTCAAAAATTCATTAAAAAATCTCATGCATTCTTCTGCAAGATAGGATTCTGCAATGCATCCTTCTGGTCGTGCATAATTCCTTACGTAATCTTTAAGCGTTTTCATATATCTTTCAAAAGGATACATCTAACGAAAATGAACCGGTCCACACAATCGTGCTTCCCTTCCAAGATGAATTGTCAAGTGTATCATAATATCGAAAAATGAGGGTGGAAAGTATCTTTCAAGTTCACACAATATTTTAACAATCTCGTCTTCAAGTTGCTGCAACTTCTCTCTATCAAGAACACGTTGACATAATTTGTTGAAAAATAAACATAGACGAGTAATTGCTTTTCTGGGTTTTATTGGCAACAAACCTCATAATGCAACTGATAATACTTGTTGCATCAAAACATGATAATCGTGAGACTTCAAACCACTAACTTTACAATCCACCAATGATACGCATTTTTTGAAATTTGAGCAATAACCATCAGGGCCTTTGAAATTATACAACCTTTGGCAGAATATTTTTTTTTCCAATTTTGACAATGTATACGGAGCCGGTGGAAGATATGTTTTGGTTCCACGAGGTTGTGCATAAAGAGCATGCCGAATTCCCCAATCCTCTAAATCATGTCTACAATTAATCCCATCCTTTGATTTGTTGTCATGCAACATTGTACCTAGTATGCTTTCAGAAACATTTTTCTCAATGTGCATTACGTCTAAATTATGACGTAATAGAAGTTCCTATAAAAAAATAAAAGTTGTGCATTAAAATTTTATATTTTATATTTTTAACGGATTGATAATGAAAAATGTAACTTAAATACTAACCTCCCAATATGGCAAGTCAAAAATGATTGATCTTTTCTTCCACCTTAATAGCTCTTTTTTAATAGGATCATTATCTTCATTATCATCATCTTCACTATTGTCGTCAATCTTCCTTTTTCTGCTTTTCCCCTTAATCTCTCTTTTTTTAGTTTGTCTTGTATCATTTAACTTCACGCTCTTCTTTTCGCTTTCCGTGTCTTTTCCAAAATCATTTGGAAAGTCCTTCAAAATAACAGAGATATTTTTGCCGGTTAGAATTCTAGGCATCTTTCCATCCTCCACGGTGTTATCAAACCAAGCCTTTTTTTCCTCAATGGATTTGAAGAGGGTAAAAATCTTCTATGACCCATATAAACATTTTTCCGACTATATTTCAACCATCGACGGTGAGTATTGACACCACATATTGGACACGCTTTTTTACCCTTTACACAACATCCAGCAAGATTTCCATAGGCTGGAAAATCATTTATCGTCCATAGTAAAATAGCTCTCATGTTAAAAAGTGTCTTACTTAATGCATCATATGCTTCAACTCCACTACTCCACAAGTAATGCAAATCTTCTACTAATGGCGCTAGATATACATCAATGTCATTTCCTGGTTGCTTTGGACCTGGAATTAAAAGTGTTAACATAATATTCTCTTTCTTCATGCACAACATATGTGACAAATTATATGCCACAAGCATTACTGGCCAGCAACTATACTTGGAGCTTAACATAGAAAATGGATTGAACCCATCTGTAGCTAGACCAAGTCTAAGATTACGTGGATCGGCTGAAAATGTTTTCCAATTTTCATCAATCATGCTCCATGTTACAGAATCTACAGGGTGTCGCATCTTTCCATCACTACTTTTATTTTTGAAATGCCATCTTAATTCTTCGGCCATCTTTTCAGATCTGAACATTCTTCTAAATCTTGGGATTATTGGAAAATATCTCAACACTTTAACTGGGATACCCTGCATAATCTCCTTTGTATCTTGATTTATCTTCCATCGCGACGAACCGCATTTAGGACAGTTATTTAAATTTTTGTACTCTTTACGAAAAAGACAACAATCATTCTCACAAGCATGAATTTTTTCAAACCCCATGTCAAATAGTTTGAGGAATTTCTTTACTTCATATAAAGTCTTGGGGAGTACGTTATTCTTTGGTAGAAACAAATGTTGGACGGTAAGAAGTTTATCAAAACCAGTATCAGATAATCCAGTTTCACATTTAAGATTATACAAAATAGTGATGGCGGATAACTTTGTATGGTATGTGCAACCATGATACAATGGGGTTTCTGCATCCTCCAAATTTTTAAGTAAATCATCATGGCGTCTTTGTGCATCATCCTTATCTTTGTCATCATTAAAAAAAGTATGATTAAAATAGTCTTCATCTTCATAGTGAATCATTTTGAGCAAGTCGTATGTCTCGCCCATTTTAATCTTTTTTTCAACATTCACTTGCTCGCCATGATTATACCATGTATCGTCTTTATACTTAGGATCCATTCCCTTTATAATCAGGTGCTCAACAACGGTTTCACCACATTGACGACTAAGATTTCGACAGTCTAAACAAGGACACAATATTTTCTCCACATCTCCTAAATTTTTCTTCGCAACACGCACAAAATTTCATGCTCCTTGGCTATACTCTCTGCTAGTTCTATGATTAAAATTGAAAACAAAAATATTAGCTTTTATTATCAAAATATTAATTCTAAAGTTAAGTATAAATTAGTTACCATATGATTACCTATGTAGACGCAACCAATCTTTCTCCATCATCATATACAATATAAATTTGCAATCGGTTAATC
The DNA here is from genome assembly GCA_030737815.1 of Allium fistulosum. Lineage (NCBI taxonomy): Eukaryota > Viridiplantae > Streptophyta > Magnoliopsida > Asparagales > Amaryllidaceae > Allium > Allium fistulosum. The sequence goes on from JASFAW010000013.1 coordinate 18,771,854, forward strand.
TTCCTCCCTAGTTGTATGAAAAGTAACAGTATGAGTTGCTCTAAGTATTATAAGAGAAAAATAATGTTTGTTGAAATGTACACGTTGATAAAACTAGTTTCTTTTACATGGCTTTTTATCCAAAATATTTTGGAATTGTTAATGGGTTCTTGGATTGTTCTTCCTTTCTTCTTTACTACACTAATTTCCCATTCAGGGCCTCAGGCTTCTCAAATCGAAAAATAAGTATAAAGCATGAGCATTACCAAAACTGAATTCCATTTTCAACCTCATTAATATTGGATACATTATGAGTGATACATATAAAAATTCATATATAACAGAACATGAGAGTTGCCCTTCAATGGGTCCTCGTTCCAATTGCTTGAAAAGAATATTTTTGAAAAATTCAAGAGGGAAATTATTGGAAATTTTTTGAATTGAAATGAATTATTAAAAATACGAGAAGAGCATATAAGCTCTTATTTGAGAATACTCCAACATTGTAAGGTAATGGTCATGTTTTCAGATGTGTGAAGTATATTGATATAGACTATTTTCTATGGTACTCTTAATTATAAAAATAGCATTTCTATAAAAGTTAACATTAGCACCAAACTGTTTCCAAAAAATTTGCCATTACAACGATGCTATTTTGTAGCACCGGAGTAATGTCTATGCATTACCCCTCTCCTGATACTTGGCTTGTGCCATTAACAACAATTTTATCCACTTATACAACAATGCCAGAACCATATACAACAACGCCTGATATACTTAAAAGTTATATCCAATTGACAAAATTAGTTGAAGGGCAGACCTTCACACTTGTGAAAACAGAAGTCTGCAGAACCACCTGTACCTAAGATCTAAAGTCATGCGCATGCATGCACAAAGGAAATGACATTTTGAAATTAATTTTATCACCAAACTCAACTACCGAAAATCTAAAGTCATGCGCATGCATGCAGAACCACCTGTACCAAGCGATGTTACATTCATTTAATTTTTAAAAATTTAATTCACTTACCATAATACTAACGATAAAATAGGGTAAGAAGAGAAGGAAATTAAATTAAAATGTACTTGCTTATGGTGCATGGAGTGACGTAGAATATTATGCAAGTATGGTTAGGAGATACAACATGAACCAAAGCATGTGAGGTAGAATAGTGTTGAATAGAAAGCAAGGGTTCTACCAAAGATCTGTGAAGTTATTATAGAAAACACATGGTTTGTTGTAGTATCAAATTATTTGTAGTAAAAATTGATTTACCTTTCCTGTTGTAGTAAAAAAAGAAAAGGTGACGTGGTAGATAAACTAATTATTTTTTAAATTATGTAAATGATCAAAGATGCCATTTTTGTGGATGGATCAGGAAACTAAAAACACGGATTCATATACAACTTACCATTTCACTAAAATTTATAACTACATTTATAATCCTACATCTCAACTGCAGTCAAAGTTTAAAATGATAGAAACACAAATTTCACAAAACCATAATTCACTAAACCAACTTTTATTTAATTCTGTGCATGTACCCTAAGTTCTGTCTCAACCAGGCAGTGGGCAGTATGCCACAATCAGATAATCCAACAAATATCACTGACGAGTTCCAAAATCCTAACCAGATAAAATCGAACAAGCAATTCTCCTCTTCGAAAACAACCTTCTGGCATTCATGTGAATTTTTAAGCTTGGCTGAACGAATAAAACAATAATGGAAAAACTACATATTAGTCTGGTACGAAGGCAAATAGATTTTGTTGAACTCTAAACATGTAAAATCTAGTTTTTGTTTAACTTCATAAGAATGTCTAACCGAATTAATTTTTATTACTATCACTGTTTAAAAGCAAAAAACATTATATATTCGCACTTAATGTAGTGATACTGGAGAAGGAGAAGGGTTAGGAAAAGGGAGTCTGGTGATTGAATTGAGGTAGGCAGAAGTGATATGCACAGTGCAAAACAAATGCAATTTGTAAAAGAGAACTTTGATTCAAATGCAATAAAATGTTTGTTTTTTTAGCACTGTGATTCAATTTGTAAAAGTAACAAAATAGAGGAACAAAAAAAAATAGGGACAGGATTAACAAGTGCACAATGACAAGAAAATGCAACAGTGAATCAAATTGCAACAACTAATGATTGCATGCAGAAAACTAAACTAATAGAGAACAGTATGTTGTAACACAGAATGAACAGTAAATTCAAAACAAAAATTCAATTTTTTTTGAAACTAAAGTAGAAGATGCAAAATAAAAGAAAACAGATCACAAATTAAACTAACACATGTAAATAAAAATGGACTTTTTTATGAAAACTAACACAAATTAAAAGAAAATAAAAATTAATCTAAAGAGTAATATGTTTGAATGCCGTTATAGTTTGATTATTTGTTTTGACAAAATTTAACTTGTCATACAGAAGATAAGGGTATTGCATTTCCATGACTCTTTTTAAAATAGTATAAAAGATTAGCAGTACTCTTAGGATTGTGGTTTTCGGAAAGACATTTTTAAAATGTTTATTTTAGTATATTTTGAGTTTTCTGTGCCAACAAATGTACTCCAGTCTTCTTAAAACTGGTTCATTAGGTGAAACACTTGTCCGTGGTCTTTATTTTAGCAACAAATATAAGTTGTTTAACACCATTTTGCTCTAAATTTTAAATTTTTATCCATTAACAGCTTTCATGCAAATTGAAAAACATAGCATAGCTGAAAAGAGAAACATACAGGCAAATCAATTATTAAAAGTTATTTGCCTTCATAGTATGAATTGTAGTAAGCAACATGGTATCCTATAAAACAATGTTAAGCCTACAGGCAAATCAATTATTAAAAAATACTTGATTGATACAAACTGTCATAGACTGTATGGACCAAGCAAATGACCTTTTTCCAAACATGAAACCTTATCAGTTCACTGTCTATGATTACGGAATAAAGCAAGTGCTTCAGGTTGATGGGTCAAAATGAAATCCTCATTAAGAACATGTTTCACTGCTGAAATAACATATATGAAAAAATCAATCATAAATAAGAAAGTAGGAAATACACAAGTAAAAAAACATTGACTTATTCAATAGTTATCATACAAAGTCATTTGGCATGCCATGACTAACGAGCAACTTCCATATATGAAGATGAATAATGATGGTGGTCAGGTTTAAAACTAGATGTAGCAAACATACATCACTAAATTGAAGTGACAATTTTAGCAATCTCCTAGCTAGTTTAAAAGGCAACACATGCAAATCATATTTCTGTATTTTATTTTCTCTTTCTGAATTACTAAGAGTATTGTACATTAGTTGAGTATGTACAACAATTAGTGGAGAAATTTATATCAGACTACATATTGTATCCTTACTATTGAAAGCTTATCTACATTATACAACCATCTCAATCAATAAGTTTTAATCAAACTATTGGATTCAGAACGACACATGAAGCGGTTTAGGATTCCTAATTAAAGTTCTGCTAAGTTGTTTAGTCCCAACACTAAAAGATCCAACCTCAATGATATATTATAAAATTGGAATGAAACAGGAAGTAATTATAAACTTCCAGTTTATATTTACAAACATTCTTCATAACAACAACAACAAAAAATTGTTATGGAAGATATTTGATAAAGTAGCAGATGAGTAGTTAAACAAGCTAGGAAGGTTTGTTGTCGTGGAATACAAAACATTTTAATGAAAATCACGTGAACCCTACAAAATCCAAATCTAATAACTGAAACGCATCAAATAACTGAAACGAATCTAATATACCTCAACAGCGCACTATAATTACCGTTCGAATCTGAAGCGAAACTGAATCAAATCGCGTGAACCCTACAAAATCCAAATTCTGAGTTAGGGCTTGTCGACGAGCAACTCAATCGAATGGCAGAAGGAAGAAATGAGATGATGAGAAGAATCGCAATCAGAATCAAAATCTAACGGGAATTAATTTGGTATGTACCTCAAAACCTAGAATTTACGATGAGAAGAAATGAGATGACGAGAGTAGGAAGAGGATAATTAATGGCAGGAAATTAATAGAAAGAAGGGGGAAAATTAAAATAGGGGACGAAGATGAAAATAGAGGGAAGAAGGCAATGATGGAGGGAAGAAAACGAAAAAAAGGGGAAGAAAAATAAAATACGAGGGAAGGGAATTTTTTTAGTAAGTACGCGGCAAATTTTTCTCTCAGCGTTATACGAAACACGTTTACATGTACAAAATTTTATCTCAGCGTTTACACAAATTGTCCATATCATCCAAAATTACTTTTGACCGCATTTGCTCCCTAAACGCTGATAGTAATTGCTATTGAAACTGAATTTTGTTGTAGTGAATAAGTTCAAACCAATATCAAACTGTCTTTAAACACACACAAATTTCAAAATTAAATTCAATATTACCAAATTCAAATAGCCAAACAAACATAAGAGACCAAATAAAATGTACTTATGGGAAACTAATATGTAGATTTTCCACTACACCTTTTGATCAAAATCGAACCAAAACTCAACTGCAATAACAAACCAAACACCATAATGCAATATTAAACCATCCAAAATCATAAATACAAATACTGCTGGTTGGACTAACTACTTTCGGCTTTGCTACTCCAACCATTTTGTACTTTATGTTAGAAAGAAAGAAATTTTATTATATATTTAAATACATATATTTGTAAAAACACAAATACATCCCCTGATGATTACCCTATTAATCATCATATAAATAGACACACGCACTATTTCATATTATAGAAAATTACCCAACACGCCTAAGGGTCAGGGACTCTAAGTCCTATCTAAGGTCTCGACTTGTGTCTCTGATATACAATTTATTGTTCTTAACCTTGCTCTGATACCAATTACGAACCCCTACCTCTATACCCATAATATCCAAGAGTATTATAAAGTAATACTGTTAGATAATACCGAGAATGAGGCTATAAGTGGTACACATGTGAATATTTCCTTAGACTAACACTGGTACGTATTACAACATCAAATAAATATCTCACCTATACGTACATAGTATCGGTACGAAGCAACAAACACTTGTGTCTCTAGGATAGAATAAAACATAATATATAATAGCAAATAGAGAACATAGAGTCAAAATCGTAGCGATAACATATAATATATATGTATATATATAATATGTATACAATAAAAGTACAACTTAACTCAAATTTCAACCATTTCAATATAATGTAAAAATATTTCAATATACATCTCGATGTCAAAATATACAGTGAAACAATGCCATACTAATATCATACAATAATCTTAATATATGTCTCCCCTTAGCCTACTAAAATACATACTAGTCACGTCATCCCTATATCTGAAATGTCTTGGACTGGCCCGAGTATTACATAAATAACACAACGGTCTGACTATGTCTAATAAAGGATTAATAATATGGGTAACACAGCGTATAGATGAAATACTAATATAGTACTATAACATAGATAATCAAATCATTAGAAACAGGTCAACGAATACATATAAGTATAATGAATGCCATATATACACATACATACATACATACATACATACACACATACATATATATATATATATATATATATATATAATGTCATAAATAATCATTAAGGCATCACGTCACCCAAATTATTCAAATCCATATGAAATAATAATCACCGATATCAAAAGATGTCACTACCCATGTAGAAACACATCAAATCATAAATCACAGAATTAACACAAATGCGTGAATCATACATATCCAGAGATCAACATTAAATCCAGAAATATCAATAAATGAGATATCACCAAGTATAGCATGCTAGCATAGAGCATTGCCTAAATAGATCTCTCAATCTCAATAAAACATCATCATCCATACATATATAAAAGATGTGAAAGGCTGCATATCAATATACTGAGAATCCACTATGCTGGGCATATATAACATGTATAATCTCATCTCCTCATATAATATCTATCTAAAAATATAGTGATGGGAAATGGCTATACGACAGAGTTGAAGTCCCAAGTAGAGCTATACATATAACACTATGCGGGTCATCAAACCTATACTATACTCAAGTGAGGTGTATCAATTATATATGCCAATCTATTACCGCGTTAGTACCATAATGGAGATTGATAGCACTAAGCAAGATCAAGAGACACCAAGTCTCTACAGTCTCTAGTTACCTTACAATCATCGTGACACGTATCCACCGGTTTGCTCATCAAGGCAAGGACTCTTAAGTCACGATAATACAATTGCCATATAGGCAATAGACTGGTGGCCTAGGTGACACAAGGGAAAATGCATGCATAAGAGTAGCATAAAGCTATATAATATGATGTCACAGATCAGGGGTGCGACCCCACAATCAGGCTGCTAGGGTGGATTCTAGCCATTTGGTCCTCTCCAGCAAACATAATAGGGGTGCATCATAATATTGGCACATAGAACACATACATGTAGATAGAAAATCATGCTCATCATTAGGCACGAAGCCGTGCTCTCTAAAAATAGGCACAGAGCCATATATCACTATGTGTATCACCATACACTATCCACTCTATTCCCATCATGTGAGTGTCATCTACATAAAAATGATAATTAGTATTTCCAAATCTATAATAAAACATTACTTCATATACTTCAAATCAATGTACAGGAAAGATTGAATAGGAATACTACGAAATAGATTATCCAAATAAAGGTAATTATAAAACTCCAAATCAATATCTAATTAGTATCATTCACATCAACTTATCTTATATAAGAAAAGAAATACTTAGGAATGGATAACAATTATATATACTCTAGAATTAAATATTTAGATAACTAAACTCAAATATAATATACTATATATGATAAATAACGAATTTCTTAACCTTTTATAAGATTGACTAATAATTAAATATACACTAACTACATTGGAAGACTCATTTCTATCTTTTGATAACCCAACAATAGTTTATAAAAATAATATTGCGCATAGGAATTATTTCATGATTTTCTATAACTAATAACTATTTTTAAAATAATTATAAAACATTTAAATTCATTTATATATATACATATTTAATTAAACACCTATAAAACTTGAATTATATACTAAAATTTCATATAATATACTTTGATAACTATAAGATACCAACTAAAAAACATTTCACAATTTTACCCATTTAAATAATACTATTAAATTCATTTTATTAGTTAATGATACTTTGAATTATTTTATAATCATGTATAATATCTAAAAGTCTATATAAGAGTTTCAGTTTGATTACATTAGTTTATTCAAATGAAAATATAAATGTATCATTTAATCATTGATTAAAAAAGTATGCACACACACAATTTGCAAACCCACAATATACAAGTTAACACACACACTATTCACTCACCCACTACCTTGTACACACAGAAAAACTTGCACACAAACACAATGCGTAAACACACAACCATACTCATATACATGCATAACACTCACACATACACATCTACACTCACATATACACAACACATACACGAACACACAGATTTACGCACACTCGCACACACCACCAGACTGCACACACAACTGCACATGCACACATTTTAGTAAACATATGCATACATACACTCACCCAAGAATACACACTCACACACACATCCATCACATACACAGACACAACATACCATACATACACAAACACAACCCATACTTACACACACAAAACACAGCCACACACCAACAAAAACTCAAATATGCACACACAAAAACTCATCTACGCACATACAAAAGCTCATCTGCACATACACAAAATTCAACAAAGATGGTGGTCGACTAATCACCACCATCGGTCAACCGCCACATGACTACAGGTGGCCCTAATAGGTCGACTAGTCATATTGGCCTTATAGGCAAAATCAATTGCTTGTAACTGGCATTCCTCCTCTACTTTTGCTATCTCATCTTTAACTCGACACACTCAACAAATTCACACGGACACAACTTATATATATATAGTGATCAAAACATAGGTGCATGAGTGGTAGACAATCACCTGAAACTTAAGTTCATCTTCACCTTTGTTCCAACGCATGCATACAACAGATGATCGAACCCTAAACACTTAAGCACAGAGATGAATTTTGATGCCCTGATGCTCGCGTCTAGCTTTGGAAATTTATATAATTTGCTAGGGTTTAAATCGAATTTGTAGAGAAGAAGGGTTTATGTATTGAGATCATTATCCAAAGTCAAAAATTGTAGTTGTTAATGTTATATTTATAAATTAGGAAGAATAGTCTAGAGACAGAGGTTTCTAGAAAATGAAATTTGGTTATGAACTATTGGGCTTTATGGCATTAGATTAGATAAAAATGTATTTATTTTAATATTAATTTCCATTTATAAATTATTTTCTAATTAAAAAAATTACAAAAAAATCCCAAATAAAATTTACATTTACTACACTTATTTATTTACCCAACATTATAAAATTTTATAGAATTTATTTTCCATAATTTAAACTATTTAAATTTGAACACAAGATTTTCTCACTTAAAGCCCGTTATTAAAATTTCCAAATTAATTCATTTTACAAACTTTAAACAAATGATTATTTTCAAAACTATTTTACTTCATCATTGATTACATTATAAAACTTTTTGATATTCTAAAATGAATTCAAATTATTAATTTTTGAATTCCAAGCATCCATTTTAATTAATTAAATAAATATTTATTATTAATTTCTCTTAAAAAACTGGGTTATAACAGCTCGAATTCTTTTCTCCTTATTTGAACCCAAAATGGCACAAACACCCACTAGAAAGTGAAAGAGAATAAAAAGTGAACAAAACAAATTAACTCGAGTAAGAAATGAATACACAGAGATTTATATTGGTTCGGCAAACTCATCATACGTCCACTTAATGATTTTATTGCTTATCTTCTGACTTGAAGGCAGAAATTCCTATGGGTCGGTACAACTTCGACACTTAGATTTTCAAAATTACAAGAATATATAGTAGAGTAGAACTAGAGCCAAAAGATCCTCAAAAAATAAGCTCTACCCCTCTCTTTATAGTGGCAGGGAGCCTAAAATCTCGCATAAAAGATTTCTAGACCATTTTCCTTGCTATAAACCAGTTCCCCACAAAAGTAGGATGCTACATCATAAAATAACTATGGCTCGGTATGACTCCAAGGATATGGGTCGGTACCGAAGCCTAAGATGGCCAATCTGGTCATCCAGAACTCTTTGCTTTGGCTCGTCTTTTGGTTAGCTTCCTGATTCCATAGTTGTTTGAATCAATAATAGCTTGTTCCAGAGTCCAAATGATGGAGTTGTAGAACAATAAAGTTGCTAATTTGGGAGTTTGTGGAGATTGATAGAGAGTTGCATGGAATCACCAAAACAACACTAGAAATAGGATTCTAGCATTAAAGAAGGATCATAGGCAGAAGATGGACCCCACCAGGCTAAGGAGCATGGGTCGGTGCCAACCATGGGGTGGGGACAGTATCGACCCTTAACTTTTGTGGTTCTCGATTCATAGGTTCTTGGAGTGAGCACCTACTTACCTTGTGTGGTCTTTGTTATACTTGGGTTTTTGGGCTTCGTGGTCATCTCTTCGGGTGTCTTACCTTAATAACTTTGAAGTTTAACTCACCATGTTTTCCGTATACTGCCTGGTTAAAAAGTGGGATAAGGCTTGCCCCCTAAAGCACGCTTTGTGAATGGAAGGAGTGCTTTGCTCAAGAACAAATGTAATGTCAATCTCCGATAGTTGAGCTTTCCGGCTTAATTCAATCTTGGTGAATAGTCCAATACCTTCAGATTCTCTTGTCAATCATGGGTTGTTCCAAACTCGTTATAGCATAAAACTATAGACTTTTCCTAAGAGTTATCTATACATCATTATAATTCCAATTTTGTTTGGAATTGTTACATCACATATCAAAATCGTTCCACGTTCATCTAGGATTTGTTAGTTCTATTCTAATTACAAGGCATTCAAATCCTTATCTATTCTAAGGTACGATCTCTCCGGATTGTTTTTATATTCAGTTTAATGCACGATCTCTTTGAATCGTTCGATGTTTAGTTTGGTATGCGATCTCTTCGGATCATTTAATCTTTAAGTTAAAGGAACTATTTCTCTAAACCATTATTCAAATCCATGACTTTTTAGGGTCGATGGTTAAATCCGTGATCTTTTGAGATCGTTAAATAAGGTTTTGGCCGTTCAAGGCTGGTAAGTAAATATGTGGTCTCGCTGGACCATTAATCAAATCCACGGCCCTTTAGAATCGATGGTCGAATCTATTACTATTTGGGGGCGATAATCAAATACATTTTCTCTCCGGACCGATAATCAAATCTGTGGTCTCTCTAGATCCTTACCAAGCCTAGTCCCAAGCCTCTCACTTTCTGGCGAGGGACTTGACGACAAGCAAGATCATTTAGTCACTCTCTGACGAACTGACCTGCTTCCTGCACTCTGGTCCCTACCTTCCGGTTGGGACTTAAAGCGATCAAAATCCATGGTCTCTCCGTACCCTTGCTGAGTCCAATCCGCTCGCTCTCCAGTGAGGGAACTAAACGACAAGTGAGCCCATCCGCTCACGCTACAGTGAGGGGACTTACTTCTTGCACTCTGTTCTCGTCCCTACGAACGGGACTTTATAGCAATTAATATCGTACAAGTCCATCCGCTTATGCTCAGGCAAGGGGATTGGTACCTTGCACACCAGTCTTGTTTTTTCAGATGAGACTTTAAAGTGATCAATATCAGTTATCACATTCAATGTGGATTTCAATAATATTCAAACATAAAAAATAACATAACATATAACATCAAGATAACTGCCTCGTCGGCCATTATAGTCTAGCATCCAGCTCGGAGCATGCCTAGGGACTATTTGGGATCCCATATACGAGTAAGTAGTTAGATTGTATTATTGCATAGTTTATCGAAAAGGGGAAATAGAGTCCGAGAACCAAAACCAATTCCATGCTATCCCAATCAAGAGATGACTATCTTTGACCTCTATCGAGGGCCATTTCCATTTGTTGCGACCGATGGTTGCTCCTATCCTACCGTCGCAGTTCGATTTCTTACATATTGCTGTAATCGATTATCTCTAACATGTTCCTCGATTAGATCCACAGGTGCCTACAATCATTTGTGTTTTGCCTATCTAGCTCATGGAATAGGAAGTATCTTCCAGATGCCCATTCACGCTCTATGGGCTCTCTTCTTGCCGGCTTTCGATAGGGGATCTATCCTATAGTATTTAGATAAATATGCTCCGAGGTCTCATTTAGGTCCGTGTAAGAATAGAATTTCAATTCCATCCTCTATCGCTTTAATCGGTCAAAACTGTCATCCGTCTTTCTCTTTCCTTTGCCTTTGCTAGATCCTTCTTCGGGCGGTCCTCCACCATCTACAACATCGATTTCTTCCCGATCAGTCTCGGCATCCTCCTGATGTAAATATCTCTTAGCCTCATGATAAAATTCTACAAGATCCATGGGAGGATCTCATTCCAAAGCCACCTTAAAATCTGTCTTCGTTGCTATCCCCGAAACTACCGCCATCAAAACCATCAAAGGATCTGACTTATCGACCGCGGCAACCCCTGCATTAAACCTTATTAGAAAACTCCTGAGGGCCTCTTTGACCCACTGCTTCATACTTGCTACCATAATTATATTTTTGAGTCGCGAAATATGGACCCCGAACTGCTTTACAAATATGTTTACCAACACGGCCCATGTGTTAATGAAACCGTTCTCCAATTGTCTAAACCATAACGCCGCTAAACCTATCAAATATAAAGGGAAACACCATCCCATAACATCTTCAGACACACTCAATACCTCCATATATCGGATGTACCTCATCAAATGAACCGTTGGATCCGTTTTCCCGTCGTACGTTTCCAACGTAGGTAGTTTGAAATCAGTCGGATTCCTATCATACTAAATGTTTGGAGTGAATGGACTCCTCTCACATCTTCCGTGCTCTGGTTTGGTAATCCACCCCTTATAGCTTGTCTTGACCACTCAGCAAGTCTATCATCGTCATTCAAAGGAACTCTAAGGTTAGCATTTTTAGCCCGCCCTCCGACTCTACAGGGGAATTCTGGTACGTACTCCTCTAGCTGTGCTTCTGCATTCTGATCCACGTTCAAATGCTCCGCTTCAGCTCCAAAATGTACATCATTCCTTCCTAGGGTAGGATGACCTATGACCCTAAGCCCTTAGGGGCCGATACCGACCCGTACTTGGGGGTCGGTACCGAGCCATATATTTTGGCTTAAGGTTTGTCCCGGGTCGCTCTACCCACCTCCCAGGTAGTTGTGCTCTGGCTTTAGGTCTTTGATTCTGATTTGCAGCAACTCCGGCTATTCCCTTCTTTCCCATTCTCCTAAAGAAATTCTCCATCATCTCTTCCTAGTGAGCAATCATCCTATCCTACAATCCATTCATGATGATTTCCATCTCGTCCCTAGTTATGTAGATTGATGGGGTTTAGCTCTCGAGGACGCCTCTTGGCTACCCCCATTTTGATTTCCTCCAACAACAGTCCTTCTAGTAGATTGTCTAGTCATTTTGAATCTTTTAAAAATCCGAAATCAATGAATTCTACTGATTTCTCAATGAAAGCACAAAAATGTTTGAACCAAAAATGGCACAAACACCCAATAGAAAATAGAAGAGAATAAAAAGTGAAGAAAAAAAATTAAAACAAGTAAGGAATGAACAAATAGAGATTTATAGTGGTTCGACAAACTCCGGCCAACGACCACTTATTGATTTTACTGCTTATCATCTGATTTGGGGGTAGAAATTCCTATAGGTCGGTACAAATCTGACATGTAGATTTCAAAATTACAAGAATATAGAGTATAGTAGAACTAGAGCCAAAAGATCCTAAAAAATAAGCCCTACCCCTCTATTTATAGAGGTAGGGAGCCTAAAATCTCGCACAAAAGATCTCTAGACTGTTTTCCTTGCTATAGACTAGTTCTCCGCAAAAGTAGGATGGAAGATCAATAAATAACTATGGGTCGGTACCACTCCAAGGATAGGGGTCAATACCGACCCTTAAGATGTCCAATCTGATCATCCTGAACTCTTCGCTTCGGCCCCTCTTATGGTTAGCTTTGTGATTCCATAGTTGTTTCCATCAATAATAGCTTATTTCGGAGTCCAAATAATGGAGTTATAGAAGAATAAAGTTGCTAATTCAAGAGTTTGTGGAGATTGATAGGGAGTTGCATGAAATCATCAAAACAACATTGAAAATATGGTTCTAGCATCAAGGAGGGATCATAGGCAGAAGATGGGACCTACCGAGCCAAGGAACATGGGTCAGTGCCAACTTATGGGGTGGGGTCGGTACCGACCCCTAACGTTTGTGGTTCCCTGTCCTTAGATTCTTAGAGTGGGCACCTACTTATTTTGTTGTCTTGGTTATACTTGGGTTTTTAGGCTTCATGGTTATCTCTCTGGATGTCTTTCCTTGATAGCTTTGAAGTTTAACTCATCGGGTTCGTCCATATACTTGCTGATCAAAAGGCGGATAACACTCCTCAAACCTTCCTCCTCCTCAATTCTCCAGCCAAATCCATACCATCGAAAGCAAGTAAGAATATCTACTACCATAATATTTTGGTTGAAGTCTTTTTAAACGTTTGAGAAACAAGTCTGGAAAAGTATTTTCCAATGCGTTTCATGAAGGTCCCCGACTCCTTTCCAACTTCTTTCTTTTCGAAGCCTTTTCGATGCATGTACATTCCAATGGCTTTTAGACGATTTAAGTTGATGTAATACTTCCAATTCCTTTTAGATGCTATATCTTTCTGACACCTTCTCGACTCATGCTGTCACCTTTTATGAAATACAAATTCTAGATTTTCCCATACTTTTGTACATCATTTCTGAAGCAACTTTGCAACATTCCTACTGTATTTCTACCCTCAAATGAAACATCAAGTACAACTATTTCGATAATGCCCAATGGGCAATGAAAAACATATATCTCAATTAAACACAAGTGTATCGCCAATAATAAAAGAAAACAGCTATAGAATCGATGTAACATCCAAATTATATACAATTTCATAATATTATCCAATACAACCATCTAAACTAATGTCACTTACATAAAAATCTAATCAAGCACACAAGTTTAAACAAACATTATGTCCATATAATAGACAAATATATGTGTGTCGCAATACATGTCTAAAGTAAATAAAAGAACAAAAAATGTTTAGCCTTTGTTTTTGGCTAATGCCCCTAAATGATTGAAATTTAAAGAGTAAATGTAAAATAGAAAGAAACAAAAGAGAGAGAGAGAGAGAAATGAGACATGCTATTTATATAATAGCTTGACAAAATATAGGTCTGCGTTCACTTTATCATTGTGTTGCTTTTTTGTAATTGATCTACATTTTAAAAATGAATTTTTGGAGTTCTATCTTGAGGCACAAAAATGGCAATGTTTCCCTTAGCAAAAATAAGCAAAAGATCAAAAGTCCAAAATTCCGATTCTTGTTGGAGATAATGATTTATTTATAGCCGAATTGGATGCTCCAGGCCTTCAGATTTATCAAATCCTATTTAGATTCGTCAGTCAATCAGATCATGGATACTAGGAAAGAGATCGAGTCAAATAAAGACTAAATCTTGAGGCTTGACATATTTGCACCGATCCATCCATGAATCGGTATCAACTCACGGCCTCAGTCCAAAATATTGTTTTTTGCTCCAAAATGTCTTTGTCTTCAATGCTATTGAGTTTTAGGGGAAAATGGTTTTTTTGATGGATCGATACTGATGCAGCCCAGCCTGATGAAGATTTAGGTCGCGAGCGACCTAACGAGCTGTTAAGTCGCGTGCGACCTAACAGAGTGAAGAATGACGAGATAAGAGGAAAGAATGAGACAAGTGATACAGTAAAGGACAAGGCAGAACACCAACAAGATATTCTTAAGTCGCTTGGACGACCTAACGAGCTAAGTCAACAAGTTAGGTCGCGAAGTTCATATGTTGCGAAGGTCGTAGGTCGCCAACGACCTAGCAGGAAGCCACCTTATCTTAGGTCGCTACGAACTACTGAGTCACGAGATAAGGACTTGCGACCTAACGAGGTAGATAATAGAGTGGAGAACAATGAAGAGTGTCAACAGGTAAGCCATAGGTCGTTGGAACGACCTAACAAGCTTAATCAGTGGGATAAGTTGTTGGAACGACCTAACAAGCTAAATCAATGGGATAGGTCGCTGGGACGACCTAACAAGCTAAATCAGTGGGACAAGTCGTTGGAACGACCTAACAAGCTAAATCAGTTGGATAGGTCGCTGGAACGACCTAGCGAGTTAAAGAAAACCTCATATCACCCAGGTTCCTTAGGTCGCTCAAGCAAGTTAACGACCTATGATAAGTCGCGACCTAGAGCCAACGAGCTACGACCTAAGCTAGGTCGCGGGAACGAATTACGACCTATGTTAGGTCGCGGAATTTCTTATATTGCTTTTCTTAAGCCATTCTCTTGTGCCGAAGCTTAAGTCGCATTCATTTTTAGGTCGCTCGACCTTATGCCGCTGTGAAGATAGGTCGCTGCCGAGTTCCATTAGATCGCTACTGGATGCTAAAGCCTAAGTCGCTGGGAAGATAGGCCGCTAAGTCGCTCCTGGAGGATATGTTATGTCGTTTGAGTCCTTAGGTCGTGTGTGTTGTATTCTTAGGTCATTGTGTTGTAACTCGTGTTTGTTAACTCGTTTGTTAAATGTCGTTTGTGCTGTATAGGTCGTAAGTCGCTGTTTGTTTTAGGTCGTAGGTCGCGACCAATGTTAGGTCGTGTACTATTTTAGGTCGTGTACTCTATTGAGTTGTGTGAGTTGTAATCCTATAAATATGGATGGTGGTGTCATTTGTAAACTTGGTTGATTTTGAATAAACTTTTGTTTGAGAGCTTTGTGCCTCTTCTTAAATTGGTAGTTGAGTGTTATCTCCTATCTCCACCTTCGGCATTCGAGTGCGCTCGAATCAACGATTGTTGAAGCCGATTCACGGAATCTAGTGCGCTAGATCAACCTTCGAAGAATCGTAGATCTTCTTTCACGGCATCGTGCGCGATCAACGTGACGAAGATAGCTAGAATTCGGCATTGAGATCAACGGATTTGGGCGTTTGGTACTTTCAATCCACTGATTGCTACTTTCACCGTTTCATACATTTCTGTTATCCGCTGCTGCATCATTTGGTATCAGAGCGAGACTTAGCCAATCATAGCTAAGACGAGCCTGTTGGAGCAAAGAGAAGTGTTTATTCAATTTCAATCGAGCCTATCAGTGTTAGATCCGAGAGCTAGTTGAAGCCGTGCATCATTTTGTAGATCAAGGCCGAGTTGAAGTTTTTGAAGTTTGTGTTAGAATTTTTTTTGAAGATTTGTTGAAGATCAATCATGCATTCGAGAAGAGGTAATCGTCATCAGAATATTACCGATGTGTATAGAAGAGAAGATGCTAAGGCAATAGAGCAACGAATTAGTGAAAACCTCGAAGAGAAGTTCAATAAAGGTTTTGGAAAGTTGGAGAAGTTGATGATGGATTTGAATCAAAGTCAAAGAGGAAGGTCACCAATCTTGAACCATGGAGGAAACAGAGTTTTGCCATCGGTTACGGAAGCAAGGAGGGTGTCGCCACAAACTTATCAAGATAAAAGGGAATCATCAATTTCAGTGAGACGAGATCACCATGGGTACAGAGGTGAAGAGAGAAGAACTCCACGTGAGTTTGACAATGAACCATGTCGTGATGTCAAAAGACCAAGTAGAAGAGATTTGCATGATCATAGAGACATATGTGATCATAGAGACGAAGGGTGTCATTTGCCAAAGCATGAGAATGATTCTATTTGGCTAAGGAACAATATTTTTCAGTCTACCTGTACTATCTTGGGAAATGATTGTAAATTTGTTATTGATGCGGGAAGTTGTGATAACCTTATTTCTGAAGAAGCCGTTATGAAGTTGGGATTGAAGACTGAAAAACACCCTAGACCGTATAAACTGGCATGGATAAAGGAAGGTGAAGAAGTGACTGTAGGAAGACGAGTATTGATTACATTTTCTATTGGGAAGAAGTACAAAGATAATATATGGTGTGATGTGGTTGATATGGATGTGTGTCACTTACTATTGGGAAGACCATGGCAGTATGATAGAGCCGTCCAACATAATAGTCACGCCAACAGCTACAGTTTCATGTTCGAAGGAACCAAAATTACTTTAGTTCTTAAGAAGCGTGAACAAAGTGACTGCAAGCCAGAGAAGAAGGTGGAAGCAACTAATTTAATATCTTCGAAAGAATTTGTTGAAGAAGTGAAAGGTGGTGTTGAAGTGGAAGATGAAGTCGATTGTTCTCAACCGCCGAAGTTTGATGAAGATAAAGTTAATGATTCTCAACCAACGAAATCTATTGAACATGAGGTTGAAAATTCACAACCAGCAAATTTTGATAAAACGGAAGTTGATGATTTTCAACCAACAATGTTTGATGAACATGAAGTTGAAAATTCACAACCAGCAAGGTTTGATGAGGATGAAGAAAGTGTGTCAAGAGATGAAGGGGTAATTTATCAGTGAAGAAGGAGGATTCGACTAGTCTATTATCTATAGAAGAGTTTGTTAAAGAAGTGGGGGATCAAACAGAAGTGTTTATGTTGAATGGAAATGAAACCAGTAAAGATCTCGAGACTCTTGAGGAGGATGAGCCAGTGGTAATTGAATTCGAAGATGTACTCCCTGCAGAGTTGCCCAAGGAAGTACCGTCACTAAGGGACATACAACATCATGTTGATCAAATGCCAGATGCTATTGTACCACATAGGCCACGTTATCATATGTGTCCGACAGAGTAGGAAGAGTTGAGAAAACTGGTTGATGGGTTGCTAGTCGAAGGAAGTCAGTTGTCTACTACAGATTGCAGTTGGCAAATGAAATTTATCAAAGACTTACATGTAGGAAGACACTTGAGCTGTGATCGTACTATGTGGTTAATCTCACAGTCTTATTTTGAACCATCACTGAGGAAGGAAGTTGAAAGGTTTGTTCCGAAGAGCCATAATCGACAAGTTTCAAAGAAGACCACGACAAATGCAAGTTTATGTTTGCCGTTGCATATACATGCTAAATTACGGGAGGATGTTAGTGTGGACTTTGTTTTGGAACTGCCGCGAACGCAACATGGCAATGATTCTATTTATGTGATGGTTGACCGGTTTTCAGAATTGGTTCATTTCGTTATCTATGAGAAGACTACAGAGGCCGTTAATGTCGTTCAGTTATACTTCAGAGAGATCGATAGACTTCATGGGTTACCTGAATCAATTGTTTCGAATAGAGATACTCGTTTTCTGAACCATATCTGGATGAATCTGTGGAAAATGGCTGGGACTAAGTTGAAATCTAGTAGCGCTAATCATACACAGACGGATAGACAAGCTGAAGTTGTGAACAGATCCCTAGGTAATCTATTGCGATGCCTCGTGGATGATAATTTGAAAAGTTGGGATTCGAAGTTATGTCCAGCAGAGTTTGCACACGACCATGCAGTTAATCATAGCATGTGGGCATTTGCGTTTGCACACAACCACGCAGTTAATCGTAGTGCTGGGCTCAGTCCATTCCAGGCTGTTTATTCAACAATCCCTAAAGGACCGTTAGATTTATCAACAGTGCCACCGCAGAAAGGGGTGATTAAATGGGCTGATGTTTTTGTGAATGGGTTGCAAGGATGTTACAAAGTTGTACAAGAACGATTTCTTAAGGCAACTGAGAAATATAAGCAATCAGCAGAGATTAAGCAACGAAGCGTTGAATGAAAGAAAGGAGATTTTATGTATGCGGTGTTTACCAATGATCGATTTCTTTTTGGAACTTACAACAAGTTGGAAGCTAGAAGGAATGGTCATTTAGAAGTCGTGAAGGGAATTAACGAGAATGTTTATAAATTGAGTTTGCCGGATCATCTTCCTATTGCCAACATTGACAATATCAAACACTTGGTTCCATTTCACGAGGATAAGAGTATCGAAGACGAAGAGCTTTTAAATTCGAGGACGAATTTTTCCCAACCAGGGGAGGATGATGCAGCCCAGCCTGATGAAGACTTAGGTCGCGAGCGACCTAACGAGCTGTTAAGTCGCGTGCGACCTAACAAAGTGAAGAATGATGAGATAAGAGGAAAGAACGAGACAAGTGATACAATGAAGGACAAGGCAGAGCACCAACTGGATATTCTTAAGTCGCTTGGACGACCTTACGAGCTAAGTCAACAAGTTAGGTCGCGAAGTTCATATGTTGCGAAGGTCGTAGGTCGCCAACGACCTAGCAGGAAGCCACCTTATCTTAGGTCGTTACGAACTACTGAGTCACGAGATAAGGACTTGCAACCTAACGAGGAAGATAATAGAGTGGAGAACGATGAAGAGTGTCAACAGATTAGCCATAGGTCGTTGGAACGACCTGACAAGATTAATCAGTGGGATAAGTCGTTGGAACGACCTAACAAGCTAAATCAGTGGGATAGGTCGCTGGAATGACCTAGCGAGTTAAAGAAAACCTCATATCACCCAGGTTCCTTAGGTCGCTCAAGCAAGTTAACGACCTATGATAAGTCGCGACCTAGAGCCAACGAGCTACGACCTAAGCTAGGTCGCGGGAACGAATTACGACCTATGTTAGGTTGCGGAATTTCTTATATTGCTTTTCTTAAGCCATTCTCTTGTGCCGACGCTTAAGTCGCATTCATTTTTAGGTCGCTCGACCTTATGCCGATGTGAAGATAGGTCGCTGCTGAGTTCCATTAGATCGCTACTGGATGCTAAAGCCTAAGTCGCTGGGAAGATAGGCCGCTAAGTCGCTCCTGGAGGATATGTTATGTCGTTTGAGTCCTTAGGTCGTGTGTGTTGTATTCTTAGGTCGTTGTGTTGTAACTCATGTTTGTTAACTCGTTTGTTCTTATGTCGTTTGTGCTGTATAGGTC
Source organism: Allium fistulosum (assembly GCA_030737815.1). Lineage (NCBI taxonomy): Eukaryota > Viridiplantae > Streptophyta > Magnoliopsida > Asparagales > Amaryllidaceae > Allium > Allium fistulosum. The sequence goes on from JASFAW010000013.1 coordinate 18,791,897, forward strand.
ATAAGTCGCTGTTTGTTTTAGGTCGTAGGTCGCGACCAATGTTAGGTCGTGTACTATTTTAGGTCGTGTACTCTATTGAGTCGTGTGAGTTGTAACCCTATAAATAGGGATGGTGGTGTCATTTGTAAACTTGGTTGATTTTGAATAAACTTTTGTTTGAGAGCTTTGTGCCTCTTCTTAAATTGGTAGTTGAGTGTTATCTCCTATCTCCACCTTCGGCATTCGAGTGCGCTCGAATCAACGATTGTTGAAGCCGATTCACGGAATCTAGTGTGCTAGATCAACGTTCGAAGAATCGTAGACCTTCTTTCACGGCATCGTGCGCGATCAACGTGACGAAGATAGCTAGAATCCGACATCTTTGAGATCAACGGATTTGGGCGTTTGGTATTTTCAATCCACCGATTGCTACTTTCTCTGTTTCATACATTTCTGTTATCCGCTGCTGCATCAAATACTAATCTATAACCCATGCCCAATACTTGTATTTTTCTTTAACTTGGCTTAGTAGTCCATCACATTTAATTTTTAGATGCAATTTGGAAGTTTGATAGATTAGTACCGATCCATGGACTTAGCCCAAATTTCATCCTTTTCTTCCTTAAATTTTTGTATCTGATTGTCTTTGAGTTTAGAGCTTATTTCTTTATCAGTTCATAGTCCAATTCCATCAAAATGTCGTTTGGTTAAAATTCTGGATAACACATGCCACTCAAAGTATGTTCTGTGAACACAAAGCATGCTTTGAATCAAGACAAGAGATCAAATCCAGATCTACATACAAGCTTCCACTACTCGATACATTTCCGAACATTGCATCTTCATTGAGAATTTGGCAAGCAAGCTATAACACCCCACCCCGAGACCCACATTAACAAAGAGAATTACTTAGTAATTCTGTCTGCTAATGCAAAGAATAGGGCTGGTTAAGAGAAACCATCATAGTCTTGCATTAGATAAGAGCTAAGTATGTCGATATTTGTACTCTTTTTTTTTCATCACAAGTATTCGACTTAATTCCTATCTAATACACTACTATGGTGGCTACAGGATCGATTTAGAAACAAAACATAATAACTATATCAATTACAAGTCACAGAACAGCAACACAGAAATGATACATATGAATACATACATCAAATGTAATACAACATGCCACTAGTGGTATACAACCACAATATATACATACATTCCCCACGAAAGAATATATACATCACAAGTTCCCAACAGAAAGACTACACAAAAACTATGCCATATCCCAAGTCGATGGTGAAGTCCAAAAGGTAAAGCAAGCTAAGAGTCCAACTACCTAATCTGCAACTCGGCCTGACCCGAGTAATAATCTTGCCAGGTCTCCTTTTGTGTTATGATGTTTCTGACTTTCGTTTGCTTCATTTTTCCAGCTATATTCGTGATGTGTTTTGCATTTGAGTTGTTGTATTTGTTCTGATAGATCCTATAGCCACCTAATACTTTGTATTAAGTATTTATTGGATATGTCGATCCACTTGAGATAGAAAAAAAAAATATAGCAATTGTCGACATATTCAATAGATAATTAAGACAATGCTATAGATGGTCGCTCCTAACCAGCCTTATTCTCTGCATTAGCAGACAATATTACCCCGTAATACTCTTTGTTAATGTGGGTCTCGAGGTGGGGCGTCATAGCTTGGTGTTTTTATAAATAAAACCTTATTTTTATCTATATTTCACACTTTACACAATTTTATTACAAATCACTATTTTCACTCCAACAATTTGTACAAAAATTGTTTTCTTGTCAAATAAATTATAGTAAATCATTTTAACTCTTTTTAATCATCAAAATATTATTTTCAAACAATATTTCATCTTTTAATTTAATAAAAAACATATTATCTTCATATTTCTCATTTTAAAATCAATAAAAGATTAATATTGACAATGTTTTCGAACATTGTAGTATTTAACCAAATAAAATTGCAATTTGATTATTTTCTATTCTTCATTTTCAAACAATAATAGAATCTTGTCTATTGAATATATATAAATACTGCAGTCCGCTATCCAGAAGCTTCGTTCATTCTGCTTATTATTGAGAATTATCTATACGGTTCTTAATCTATGGTCACATAGTTATACTTTCATTTTCCATTTTTTAAATATAAGCCTTGATGGATTGGTACCGATCCATGCATGGATTGCTATTGATCCATCCCTCCTTCCCAAACAAAAGAAAAGACTTAGGAAAATTTTCTCAACCTTCATTTTCCTTAAATCCTACTTCCCTATCATTCTAGTACTCTAATCTAGGGCTTCATCGATATCGAGCTTTAATATTTCAAATCCAATTGCCAATCCATCCTTAATCGAATTAAGGTAGGACTGTTGATCCATCATCGTTCTTCTCTCTATAGAATCGCATTCCACCGAATGTAATTGATCATCATTGATCGATTAGTTGTGAATGGTGAAAACAAGGCAGTGGGTTGGGTGATTTGGCTATGGATGAAGAGGCCTGGTTCGTCTGTGGATCATGATGAATTAACTTGGGGTAAAGCTCCATTTAATTGCATCCATTCCTAAACAAATTCGAGCATAGACACTTCCCAGGTCTTGAATCCTACCAATGCTCGATTTTGTTAAGAAGAACCATCACTTCGTGAAGATTGCATTATCTCTTCAGGATTCCATAGTAGAAAGTTTGCTTTCCAGTACTAGTTAAGATCTATCCAGTGTCACTAATGTAATTTCTTTGTTAATGGGTAATGTCCGATGCATAGTCATATTGTGCGTTAAGGCTCGTTTGTCAGCATAAGCGGGCTTCTAAATAGGGTGCTACCATACAACGTGCATAAGTCACAGGATAAACAGACTGCATATGATCCAAAAGTGCTCCAGTCGATGTAAAGAATCCGATGGGTCAACACATATATTCGTTGGATGCTCTACATCATTAACACACGAGGACTAGATCTTCATGTACTCAAGTATAGAAATTTAAATGAAGACTACCTAACCATGTTAATCGTCTCAGATTTTAGCTTTGTTATGGAATATAGACGTTCACTTTATCTCTCCATGGCTGTAGTAGTTGGTCACGCCTCTACATCGCTAGCAATGGCTCCTAACTCGGAACTGGCATCCACTCTTATGACCGTTGAGTCTTCTAGATCTCACCTTTCTCATCGGCGTTCAATTAATGTGAACCCGCAAATGATCATTGAGGAACCACACTGCGAGATTCCTCTAGACATTAACCTACAAGGCATAATGATCTTGGATAATCCACTAGACGTCCCTGCTTATCTCCTTTCTGTTGCTAAACTCCAAAGAATATATAATAGTCACGACATTCCCTTAGACAAAGCTAAGTACCCACTGCCACACAAGAAAGCTCACCATCCTCTAACTGGTTACATGTCTATAAACAACACATGTGCATGTGTGGAGTGATGCCTCCTTTCTCTCCATTTCTCCTCTATGTTCTTCAATCGATGAGGCTTGCTCCATTGGAACTACATCTGAATGCCTATGCAGCACGAATGATCCTATACATGATATTTTTTGGCACTTAAGCGGGGAACTTAGGCGAGCTAACATATTTTATTTTTATAATTTCAGTCGTGGCTCCATAAATAATTCTCTCACGTTCTTTGAAGTATGTAGAGACTGCAAAGTCGTAAGTGATCTCTACAACAAACATATATTTCAAAGTCAAGTACTGTTTTGTATGCTACCGTGTTAGCGTTATTGAAAAATGGCTCTCCGGATGTAAGTCTTCCATCCCCTAATCCAATTACCACCTCATTTGGATTTTCTCTATTAAGGCAGCTAATTCTTTTTCTACTTTATTGTAGTTATTCCTCAAAGAGTTAACAACGATTGTTTGATGCAAATGACTCTAATTGTCCCTGAATGAAACGATTAATGAAGAAATAGAAACAGAGAGAAGATCTAAAATTATCAATGCAACAGTAACCACAGATACAACAGTGCACTAGTATATATAGGTGCACACACTTATTTAGCCAAGTACAGCTATGATGTAAACATACAAATACAGCAACATATAATCCAAATATACTAATTATTCTAACTCCTTCCTTCAAATCAAACTCTCTCTTCCTCCCTTATTTCTCTTGCTTTATCCTTCTCTTTATTCCAGACATCCTTCTCTTCCTTGATGACGTTTAGTCCTTCCCTCAATCTGACAAAATGATTCAGAGACAAGGATTTAGTTAGAATGTTAGCATGCTGATGTAATGCAGGTATATGATTAATACATATGTTTCCTAATGCAACTTGTTCTCTCACGAAATACAAATATAGTTCAATGTGTTTGGTCCTAGAATGTAATATAGGATTGGCAGTTAATGCAACTGCACTTGCATTATCACACCACACTGTGGCCAGAGTTTGATTCTCTCCAAGAATCTCGAATAGCAGTGATTTCACCCACATTATTTCAGATACTACAGCTGCTACACTTCTGTATTCAGCTTCCGTACTCGATCTTGAAACAGTAGATTGCTTCTTCGAGCACCAAGATATCAGGTTCTTGCCCAGATATACACAGTATCCACTTACTGATCTTCTATCATCTCTGTATGCTGCCCAGTCAGCGTCGGCAAATGCACTGATATTGAGTTTTCCTGGAGCATACAGTTTCAGTCCATAATCTAATGTTCCTGCTAGATAACGAAGTACTCTCTTCACTGCTTTCCAATGTGTCTCCAGTGGTTTCTACATAAATTGGCAGACTTTGTTCCCACTGCACGAAATCTCTGGCCGAGTTATAGTAATATACTGAAGAGCTCCCACTATACTCCTATATTGATGTGGATTGTCAACTGGATCACCATCATTCTTCGTCAATTGCAGGTTTTTAGTCATTGGAGTAGGTAGACCTTTTGCATTTTCCATTCCTGCTCTTTTTAGGACAGATTGGATATAATTTTTCTGGCTTAAGCTTAGTTCTCCTTTACTATTTCTTTCCACTTCAATACCTAGAAAGAAGTTCAATTATCCTAAGTCTTTCAGTTTGAACACATCATTCAAGTGTCTTGTCAGTTTGATAATTTCTGCATTGTTGCTTCCTATCACAATGAAGTCATCTACGTACACCAACACATATATAACTTCACTTCCCTTTCTCTGTATGAATAATGAACTGTCTGATCTTATGGACTGAAAACCCAACATTGTTAGAGTTTTCTTTAATTTCTCGAACCACACTCTTGGTACTTGCTTTAGCCCATAAATTGCTTTCTTCAATTGACATACTATTTGCTGATTTCCCTTGATGACTTCAAAGCCTCTGGGCTGTTCCATATATACTTCCTCTTCTAACTCCCCATTCAAGAAAGCATTGTTCACATCTAATGGTCTTATAGGCCAGTGATTATGTAATGTTATGGTTAGAATGATTCGAATTGTGATAGGTTTAACAACTGGGGAAAAAGTTTCTTTGAAATCGAAGCCTGGTTGTTGAGTGTAGCCTTTAGCTACTAGCCTTGCTTTGCATTTGTCAATTGTTCCATCTGCTTTATACTTTAGTTTGTATGTCCATCTACATCCAATCACTGTTTTGTTCTTTGGCAGATTTACTAGTTTCCATGTTTTGTTGCATACCAATGCTTTGTATTCATCTTCCATTGCTTTCATCCATTCTTCATGTTGTATTGCCTGATCAAAGGTAGTAGGTTCCTGCATTGATCTTTGAACTGTATATATTTTTGGTTTAAAGATACCCATTTTTGACCTTGTTATCATGTGGTGACCTTGCTGATTGTGTGTCTCCTTTCTTATCTGTACATTCTCCTGTGTATTAGTATCAGCCTGACTTAACACTTGGGTGTTTGATGGTGACTCTAGCATTTCTTCTTGCACTCTATCAGTCATATTTCTATCTTCATGGCTTCTTGAATTATCATTGCTACTGCCGATGGAAGAAGAAATTACTGAGGGTGTATGATTTCTTTCAACTTCTTGTACATTTTGTGAACTGCATCTTCTAACTTCTGATTCACATATTGGTATAGGAGGTACTGATTGTCTGGCATTCATGACCCTTGTGGTGCTTTTAATTTCTCTGTTTACAAATGGAAATGTCCTTTCATTAAACATAACATGTCTAGAGACAACAATTCGTCCATCACTAGTTAAGCACTTGTATCCCTTTTGGTGTGAGGCATAACCAAGAAATGTGCATTTTGAAGATCTAAAATCCATCTTGTGTCTGTTGTATGGTCTTAACAAGGGAAAGCATAAGCATCCGAAAACTTTTAGTCTTTTATAATCAGGTTTCAGACTAAATAAAGTTTCATAAGGACTTGTATTCTTCAAAACTCCTGTAGGTAGCATGTTAATCAAGTACACTGCAGTGGAGAAAGCTTCTGGCCAAAACTTCAGTGGCATAGCACCCTGTGCTAGTAAAGTCAGTCCCAACTCTACTACATGTATGTGCTTCCTTTCGACAATTCCATTTTGTTGAGACGTGTGAGGGCAAGTGAATCTGTGCAATATTCCCTTTTCATTGAAAAACACTTTCAATGGTTTGAACTCTGATCCCCCATCTGTCTGAAGTATCTTTAGTTTGTTGTCAAACTGTCTTTCAGCTTGGATGATAAACTATTTTACAGCCTCAGATGTTTCAGATTTCTGTCTCAAGAAATATATCCATGTATACCTGCTATATGTATCTACAAAAGCTATGTAATATCTGTAGTTATAGCTTGAATTGATTGGGGCTGGACCCCAGAGATCACACTCTACTAGTTCAAGAGGTTGATGATACACTGTGTTTGACAGGCTAAATGGTAGCTTGTGACTTTTTCCCAATTGACACTGACTGCACACATATGGTAGTGCTGGATTAGAATATGATATATTTTCTTTGTTCAACACTAGCTTCATCACTTTTATATTGGGATGTCTTAGCTTCTTGTGCCAAATATCCTATACATCATCAGTTGCATGACTTACAACATTACATTGTCTTGTTTCATCACTGTTTTCTCTTCCATTTTTCAAGTTGAATTTATACAAACCACCACACATATTTCCTTGAAGTAAAATTTCTCCACTTACTTTGTCTCTGGCCATACAAACTTTAGGGTGAAATTCAAAGAATACTTCATTGTCTCTAGCAAATTATGAGACACTCATGAGGTTCTTTTTAATTTGAGGTACCTTAAGTAAGTTCTTTAGTAATAGCTGTCTATTTTTTCTAGTAGATTCAACACAAGTCTTTCCTACATGAGTGATATTTATAGGTGTGCCATTTCCCATATAAATATAATTTTTACCTTGGTATGCTGCTCCACCAAGATTTAAGTTCTATAATTTGCTTGTGACATGATGTGTTGCTCCAGAGTCTGGAAACCATGCTTCTTCATGAATGTCAGAATTCTTTGATGCTGCCTCTTGGTCTTCTATTATTTGATTCTGTCCTCTTGAGCATGTCATTGAATTGATTTGTGCTTGACTTAAGTTCACATTGTATTGAGATGATTTTGACGTGCTTTGATTGGGTGATATCTGCTGATTGCTTGTGTAATTATTATCAAATCTGAAATAGCATCTCACTGCTATATGTCCAATCTTCCCACAAATCTGGCATCTCGGTCTACTGTTCATATTTCTACCTCTTCCTCTAGCTCTGTTGAACCTTCCTCCTCTTCCATGCCATTGTCCACCTTGCATAACCTGAGTATAGTTAGAGTTGTTAGCTGGAGATTCTATTTTGAAGTTGTTTTGCTGCTGTGGTTTAACTTTCATATTTGATGCATAGTTGATTGAGAAATCTTGTGTTGCATTTTGTCTTTGCTCTAGTCTTCCCTCATGTGCAAGAAGGACTGATGTCACATATTGAACAGATGGAGTGGTCTCCAAAGATGAGATAACTGCAATTACTGATTCAAAAGTATCGTCTAACCCATTTAAAATGTCCAACACCTACTCTGTTTCACTCACTTTATGTCCTGATGATTCCAGAGTATCACATAGGGTTTTTATGAGAGTTAAAATTTAGATGTATAGCATTCCATACCTCTAGTGATGTATTGCTGCCGACGATTTGTGTTAGGAGATTTGTATTAATTGATGAGAGTAACCAAGCACACAATAAACTATCATGTCTATGATACATAATATACTATGGATTTGCTACCAATTGGACTTCAGCATTGGTGATTAGTTGTTGTGGTGCAGTAGTAGTGGTGCTGATGAATTTCTCAAGACCATAGCCTCTGATTGCTGTCTCAACCCGAAATTTCCATAGTAGAAAGTTGTTTTCGTCTAAGGTCACGGTAATAAGTTGTGTTTGAGGATTAATGATTGATTTTAGGGATTCTTCGAGAGTTTTTGAGGATTGAGTGTGAATTGTATCAACAGTATTGGATGAATTGGTAGTTGATTGATTGTTATTGTTTCCAGTCATGATGAGGAGAATAACGAGTGATGAAAGATAGTTTGTGAGGAGATTGGCGATGAAAATAGTGATGAGAATTCAGATCTGATAAAGATTGATTGAATCTGAATCAGATCTAGAGTTTGAGGCGGATTAGGGTTTTGGATTATGTGGTTAGCTGTGAGGCGATGCTGCTCTGATACCATGAAACGATCAATGAAGAAATAGAAACAGAGAGAAGATCTAAAATTATCAATGCAACAGTAACCACAGATACAACAGTGCACTAGTATATATAGGTGCACACACTTATTTAGCCAAGTACAGCTATGATGTAAACATACAAATACAGCAACGTATAATCCAAATATACTAATTATTCTAACTCTGAAGATGAGCATAACATAATCCACCTAATAACCTATCATTTACTTTGTCACTACCTCCTTCTTTACAACGGTTGTAGGGTTCACTTCATGCTTACTGTGCCTGGCATTCCACAGGCTGAGATTCCTCCTCCAGCTCCATCCTACCATGGTGAAATTGATGATAACAAAGAAGGAAAATTCAATGATATTGAATTCGATAACGAAGAAGAGGAAGGTGAATACAAAGAAGAAGATGGAGAAGAGGACGGTTAAGATGAATATTAAGAAGGAGGATTCGATGAATAATCCATTAGGGAGAATATTGGTAGGGAAGTCACTTCTAATCCTTCCCTCAATTCGAATACTTTAGGTTGGGGATCTCTAAGGCAACTTTGGGTCTAATTCACAATCAGACTAAGGAAGCAACTCTCATCTAGCAAGATGATGACGTTGATGGCTTGATGCTTCAGTCTAGACCGAAAGATCTTTAATGCCTCGTTTTCAAGTACTTCGGAGTTGGTGAGATGCTACAGGACTAAGCTAGTACCACTATTTTTGCATTTGAGCATGTAACTACTCCTCCATTTGTTATGGTCAAGAATAGTACGTAGGCTAGGTTGGAATACAGCACACACATCACTTACAAACATGCTCACATGCACTTTGCATGTTCTCTACTTCTAGTTTCCCAAAAAAATTCTTGCTTATTTTCGGTTTTAGGTACACTGTGAAAATTTGACTGCTTTTAGGACCTTAGTTGGAAGGCATCCTAAAATATTTCCACTTCAAAATCCTTTAGGCACTGCGACCGCCACTCTATCAGTGATTTCTATCGTGAAAGGGAAGATGTAGAGTGCTAGTATGATATCGAGTGCTGAGAGTAGAACCAAGACTATCCTGAGGATCCACACTCGCCTAATGGCTTCGGATCGTACCGCTCTATGCATTCATTTTCCTTTGAACATTCCAATATGTCGCACGCTCATCAAATCCATTCTTTTTTAAGGTTAACTCCTCCATCTCCAGCTATTTTTATTCATGCACCTGCTACGAGTTCTCTTCTTATTACCTCTGCTGCACTTGTTCTCAATCCAAAGGGTCAATAAACTATTATTGACGCTCTAGGCCCTTTCTACCAGTAACTTTGAACTTCTCTTACCCTTATGGCCACATCCTTTATTGATCTCTAGCGACGATCAAGTAAAGGGACTATAGCTTCCATTGCTTCTTTAACTTCCACATCAACTCCTATTTTCTTATAGCTAAAATATCACGGACTAATCTCACTAGGGTTCATATTGATTATAGCTTGAATAGTGTTCCAAATGATGACATTCAAAAGGTTCGCACCACCTTTGATACACTGGTAGAGAGATATCATGCTTAAAGGAAGTTGGCTAGGAAACTTAGCGACATCAATGCTAAAAACTACGTCTACCTTGCTGAAAGAGATAGGATTGCGATAGATGACTAGAGAATTATTTACACTCTAAAGGACAAAATAAGGACCATTGTAAAAGTGGTCAAATATATCGTCATGGCCTTTATCGAAGATAAAGAATAACTTGCAAAGGAGGTTAAGGAGCTTCAATCCAAGGTCAAATATTTGTTTTGCAGCTCGAGCAAGCTCACATCCGAAATGGTGATCTAGCAAAGAACATCGGAAAACTAAAAGCTATTATCACTACTATCAATGTTGAGCTCACCGCTCCTAAGATAAAAATAGCCCAAATGAAGGCCGAAATAGAAAAAATACAAGGCGAGGCATGAAGGATTCCCAATCTATAGCTGTAGGATGAGAAGTTGCAAGCTACAGGTACCCATTTACATAATCTACATGCTGCCGAAGTAGTTAATATTAGTATCGGTACGATATCGGTTAAGGAGTGATGTGATATTTCAAAATATTGGGATTATATCAGGGAGATACCAAAGTAATATCGACCTGCTTGTTAGCAAGCTCTTCAAATTATGGCAACGATAAAAGATGTAAATATCCATATTTTGACACTTTAAATAACTGTTAACATGTTTGAAGATATACCTATACAAAGAATTTGCATCTAAAATGTTGACTTTGTCTATAATATGAGTTATTCATGTACCTTTTCTACTTAGTTTGGATATTTGACTACTTTCATAGATATTCATGTCATATATCGGTGTAATATTGCTGATATATCTGATAATATTACCGATGTATCACTAAAATATTGCTAAAATTTATTTTAAGCGATATTTTGGAAAAAATATCGCTTGAAGTCTAATAAGCAATATATTGGTGATATATCAACAATATGATTGGATGTTAATTGCTTAGCCTGCCGCAATAGCTGTCAAAAAAGAATCCAGTGCTGAAAGAGTCAACTATACTATCTTTAGATTCTATATGATCCTATTTAAAACAAAAGGTCTGAAGTGTCATTTTAAAATTCATGTTAGGTCATATAATGCTAAATATTTTATTGGATGATTTTAACCCTAAAATCTTGTAATCGCTATAACTTTTGATTGGAGATGAATTAAGCCCAAGATCACTTCCATTGGAAAAATACAATGGTTTCTCTTTTCGTAGAGTGGTCATAATAACTTTTTGGACTTATGTTTGGGAGATATGGATGTTTGTAGTTAGATAGTTTTTGGGATAACTTAATGGGTTGAGTGATTTGGCCGTGGATGGAGAGGTCAAGTTCGTCTATGGATCATGATGAGTTAACTTAGTTTAAGGCTCCATCGAATTTCATCCATTCCTAAAGAAATTCGAGCATAGACACATTCCGTGACATGAATCCTACCAACACTTGATTTTGTTAACCAAGAATCATCATTTCTTGAAGATTGCATTGTCTCTTCGGGATTCCACAGTCGAGAGTTTGAGTTCCAGTACGCATTGAGATCTATCCAGTGTCAGTAATGTAATTTCTTCATTAATGGGTAATATCTAATCCATTATCCCATCGCGTTCTGGAGTTTGTTTGTTAGCACAAGTGGACTTCTACAAAGAGTGCTTTCGTACAACGTGCATAAGACACATGATAAACACACTGCATAAGACCCAAAACTGCCCCAGTTGATGTAAAGATTCCAATGGGTTGACACACGTCAATATTTATTGGATGCTCTATATCATCAACAATGGGGACTAGACACTCATGCACTCAAATATAGAAATCTAAATAAAGATTACCTGACCATTATCATCATACGAGATTTCTACTTTGTTATGGAATATAGACGTTCTCTTCATCTCTCCATGGTTGTAGTTGTTGTTTCTTCCTCTACATCGCCAGCAATGGCGTCTAACTTGATGCCGACATCCACTTTTGTAACCATTGACTCTACTAGATCTCACCATTCTCATCGACCTTTAATTAGTGTGACCCTGCAAATGATTATTGAGGAGTCACGCAATGAGATTCCTCTAGATATTAAGCTACAATGGATAATGATCCTAGATAATACACCATACTTCCCTCCTTCCCTCTTCTCAGGTGCTAAACTCCAAAGAATGTGTTATAGTCACGACATTCCTTTATACAAAGTTAGGCTCCCACTGCCACACGAGCAAGCTCACAATCCTCCAACTAGTTAAATGGCTATAACTAGTATGTGTGCATGTCTACAGCGCGACCTCCTTTCCCTCCATTTCTTCTTCATGATCTTCAATCGACAAGGCTCGCTGCATTGGAACTAAATCTGAATGCATATGCAGTACTATTGATCCTATACATGTATTTTTTTGACACTTAAGTAGAGAACCTAGATGAGCTGACATCTTTTATTTTTATAGCTTCAATCATCGCTCGTCAAACAATTCTCTTACTTTCTTTGAAGTATGTAGAGATTGAAAAGTCATAAGTGATTCCTCAACAAACACAGCTATTTCAAAGTCATGTTCTTGTTTGTACCCTACCATGTTAGCTTTGGTGAAAAATGGCTCTCTAGATGTAAGCCTTCCGTCTACTAATCCAATTACCATCTCATCTGGATTTGCTCTGTCCGGATCACTAATTCTTTTTCTACTTTGTTACAGTTATTCCTCAAAGAGTTAACAATGACTGTTTGATGTGAATGACTCTAAGCTGTCACCTAATAACCTATAATTTACTTTGTTACTTCCTCCTTCTTTACAATGGATGTAGGGTTCACTTCGTGCTTACTATGCCTGGCATTGCACAGGCCGCTCCATTTGTCGAGATTCCTCCTCCAGCTCCATCCTACCATTGTGTAGTGGATGACAATGAAGAAGGAGAATTCATCGTATTGAGTTCGATAAAGGAGAAGAGGAGGGTCAAGATAAATATTAAGAAGAAGGATTTGGTGAGTAATTCGTAGCGGAGAATGCTAATAGGGAAGGCACTTTTAATCCTTCCCATGGTTCAAAAACTTGAGGTGGGGATCTCTAAAGTAACTTTTGGTCTGACTCATAATTGGACCAATGAAGCAACCCTCATCCACCAAGATGATGAGGTTGATGGCATGTTCTTCGAGTCTAGACCCCAAAGATCTCCGATGCCTCGATTTCAAGTACTTCAGAGTTGGTGAGATGCTGCACGATTAGGCCAATGCCACTTTTTTGCTTTAAGAGTAACTACTCGTTACAGTCAAGAATGTTTCGTATATTAGATAGGAACACACCACACAGATCACTTACAAACATGCTCATATGCACTTCACATGTTTTCTACTTCTAGTTTCTGCAATAATTTTTGCTTTTTTCTTACTTTAGGTATGTTAAGAAAATATGACTGCTTTCAAGACCCTAGTCCGAAGGTATCCTGAAATGTTTCGACTTCTAAATCCTTTAGGCACCATGACTGCCACTCTTTCAGAGATTCCATCGTGAAAGGGAAGATATAGAGTGCTAGTATAATCTCGAGTGCTGGGAGCAGGACCAAGACTATCCTGAGCATCCACACTCCCATAATGGCTTAAGATCGTATCATTCCAAGCATTCATCTTCCTCTAAACATTCCAAAACATTGCACCCTTATCGAATTTATTCTTGACTGAGGTGAATTCCTCCATCTCCAGCTATTTTAACTCATGCACTTGCTAATTGTTATCTTCTTTTACCTCTATTGCACTTGTTCTCATTCCAAAGGGCCAACAACTCCCACCGCCGCTCCAGGACCTTTTTACCAACAACTTAGAACTTTTCTTACCCCTATAGCCACATTTTCTACTTATCTCCAATGACGATCAAGTATAGAGACTATACCTTCCATTTCTTCTTTATCTTCCACATCAACTCCTACTTCCTTAGAGCTAAAATATCCCGGTCTTGAACTCATTGAGGTTCATATTGACTATAACTTGAATAGAGTTCCAAACGATGACATTTAAAGGGTCCGCTTCACCTATGATACACTGGTGGAAAGATATCATGCTTAAAGGAGGTTGGCTGGGAAACTTAGCGACATCAACGGTAAAAACCACATCTTGCTTGCCAAAAGAGAAAGGACTGCGGTGGATGACTAGAGAATTATTGACACTTTGAAGGATGAAACAAGGATCAATGTAAAAGTGATCAAATATAAGGTCGCAGCCTTTGCCGAAGAGAAAGAAAAATATGCAAAGGAGATTAAGGAGCTTGAATCCAAGATCAAGATGTTGGGTTTGTAGCTCGAGCAAGCTCACATCAGAAATGGTGACCTAGCAAGGAACGTAGGAAAAATAAAAGCTAGTATCACTACTATCAATGCCGAGTTCACCGCTCCTAAGATAAAAATATCCTAAATATAGGTCGAAATAGAAAATTACAAGGTGAGGCATGAAGGACTCTCGATCTATAGTTGTAGGACAAGAAGTTGCAAGTTATCGGTACCCATTTACATAATCAACTTGCTGCCTAAGTAGTTAATATTGGTATCAATACGATATCGGTTAAGGAGTAATGTGATCTTTCAAAATATTGGGATTATATCGAGGAGATATCAGAGTAATATCGATATGCTTGTTAGCAAGTTGTTCAAATTATGGCGATGATAAAAGATGTAAATATCCATAATTTATCACTTCAAATAGTTGTTAACATGTTTGGAGATATACCTATATAAAGAATTTACGATGCAATGTTGATTTTTGGTATAATATGAGATATTCATGTACCTTTTCTACTTAGTGGCGAACTTTGACAACTATGAATGATATTCATGTTAAATATCATCGATATATTTGAAAATATCAATGATATGTCACTGATATAGTGCTATATGTTATGTTAAGCGATATTTTAGAATAAATTATCGCTTGAAGTTCAATATGCGATATATTGGTGATATATCTGTGATACTATCAAATGGTAACTGCTTAGCTTGCCCTAATAGTTGTTGAAAAATAATCCAATGCTAAAAGAGTCGACTAAACTATCTTCAGATTATATATGATCGTGTTTAATTCAAACGGTCTGAAGTGTCATTTTTAAATATTATTTTAAAACTCCTATTATGTCATGTCACGGTATAAATTTTATTGGATGAGTTTACCCCTAGAATCTTGTAACCGTTATGACTTTTGATTGGAGTCAATTTGGGCCAAAGATCACTTCCATTGAAAAAGTACGATGGTTTATCTTTTCGTAGCGTAGTCATAATAACTTTTTGGACTTATGTTTTGGGAGATTTTGTTGTTTGAAGTTAGATAGTTTTTGGGATAACTTAATGGGTAATCAGTGATGTTTGGGAAAGGCCTAACAACATTTGGGTTTTAGGGTTATGTTGGCGGGCACAGCCTTTCCAAATCATTTTCCCATCATGCCAAAATAGATCTAAACCTCCATTAAACTTATCTTTAGCCAAAACCTTGTCTAATCTCTTCCAAATCAAGCCAAGTTCATTGACTAAGGTAGATTAGCAAGGGGATTAGCTGGAGACTTCAAAATATAGATTTTTAAAAAGTAAATTTTGGGGCTTTGGTGTTTATTCTTGGACGTTTTATCTGCAAGTTATTTTTTTTGGGTGTTTGGTGAGTGATTTATCATCTCACAATTTATTATATATGTATCTATATATTTTGACATTTTTTGAACCCATTTTTAAAGTAAAAAATATGTATTGGGACAGATATAAAATCAAACCAGATTGAAAACAAGATTTAAACGTTTTAAAGTGATTTAATCATGTTATTTTGATATGTAGTGGATCATATAGATGTCAGGCTACATTATGGATGTGTTTTAATATGATCTATCATGATTGGATGTATGTTTGCATGAATGGATGATGATTGAATGTGTTTGATGCTTGTATGGATGTTGTTTAGACGTTTAAATGGTTGTAAACACTCATCAGAACAAAATAGAGGTGATGATTGATTCTATGGTTGAGGGTCTCTATGTAGAAGAATTGGCGTTGTGCTCTTCTATTTGATACACAAGGGATGGAAGATCTGTAAAAGTAGAATCAAACTTCGATGGAACGACTCGAGGATGTTTGGGGTCGCATCGATGCATAAGTGATGCATGCGGGTCGAAGTAGTAAGTGTAGTAGTGGAATCGACGTAAAATCACGGCATCAGAAGTGCTACACGAATTTGGTCCGGTGCTTGGTGTTCGGTTTGGATGCGTCTAGTAGTTAGCTTTACGTTTAGGGGATGTTTGTTTAAAGTGAGGCTGCTCAACGGTGAAGGACCATATAGAAAATTTATTTTAGGGAAAACTTAAGGTCGGTGATGGTAGTGCTTCAGGTTGGTGGTGTGACTGCTTGGGGTCGAGGAAATACCAAGCAGGAAATTTGGTTCAAGGTTGAAGCGCCAGATAGGAATTTGTGTGGTGTTTTGCTTCAGTCTGATAGTGCTCCTGCTTGGATTCAATCCTTAGACATACCAGCTAAACTGAGACACGGGGTGCTTGAGGGGGACTTCGAGTCTGGCATGGGGTTGCTTCGGGTCAAACCTAGAGCTGTTTGGTGGTTTTTTTGAAATTTACTTGGAGTTAGAATGGACAACTTTGGGATGACTCGAGATGACTTTGAGGTTTGTCAGCAACTATTGAAGCGATGAATTCATGCTTTGATGCAATGACTTCAGAACTTTCGTCTGATAACTCTACAACTAACGAGGGGTGTCTAGAGGTGTTTCGATAATGGTGACTTAACGACAGGAGTTGTGATGGTGATCCATCAGGGAAAGTTCAACGATGGGAACTCATGAGTAGAATAACGACTGTGTTATACTATATAGATAAACAATATGGAATAATGATTGGATTTCATTGTAGAGACATGGGCAAAGGGATCGTTGATGACATGGATGTTTCTAGAGTGCTTGTATAGAGGGGGTAAGCAGCGATGTCCGCTTAGATTATGACTATGTCTAGCTCTTACGACTATGGATTACCTTAAACATTACAATTTGAGTCTTATTCCTAAGCTTATAAAATGGTATGTATTTAAGCACTAATTAACCGAGATTTGATTAGGTCTTTGGCTAACTATTAGGCCATACGAGTTATCATATATCCAATGCACATCAGTGAGAATTGTTTAATGGATGCTATATTTGGCTATGATTGTTTATCACTCTAGGTTGCCACACAATGTATGTACTATCGACTTGCAGGCTAGACATTAGATGCTATACTTTGATTTGTAGTACACTCATATGATGATGATAGTACACTAGCATATATCGATTGTTATGTGCTAACTCTATGGATGCAATGATAGGTCGGGTATGATTCTACATACCCTATGTACTTATTGCTATACGATTTTTATTATATTTTGAGAAGATGTATAGCTCACAGCAGACCATTGTCTAACTCGAGGTTTATGCTTTGCTTATTATTATTTTAGGTACTCTTAAATGAGTAGATTAGGATAATAGGTCTGCATAATGCATGGAATTGTACATAGTATGAGAAAGAGGCTGCATTATCATATATCTATACTTTAGAGCTTACTATTGCTTATATTTAGTTGTGGAGTACTGTGGAGTTATGTTAGTACTTGTATTATTTAAGGGGTAGTTGCTAGAGTTTATTTAGATATTTGGAATGTACAAACTCTATTATTTGTTTGTTTTTGTAATATATGAACTTGTTGCACCTTGAAGTTTTTATTTATGGCTCATTTGATTATATCATTGTCTCCCCCGTTTTACATCTATTTTATTATTATATTTCCTATGCGTAATTAGATGATCTATAGGTTTGTGATTTGGTTTTTGTTACTTTACACCATTGATTACCATCCTACATCAGTTGGGTACCATCATTGTATTCTTTATTGGTCTTATTAGCACCAGAGGTATATGGCGATCGTCGCATTTTGTATCAGAGCTTAGGTTGCGTAGATGACCAGAGTTGATACTTGGATACATCAAAGGTAAATAGGAGTTATCACCCTAGGATGGGTCAGGCGATATATGAGAGGGCATACTTGTTATATTTTGGTTTTCAAAATTATATAATAGTGTATAGTATAAGTCACACTACATTCAAGGACACCATTTATTCCTTTTGAGAGATTGATAATTCTTATTATAGCTTATAAGAATGAGCCGACAAACGAGAATTGCTACCAGGACTTCTATTTCTAGCATATAGCACGGAGTGGGTAATAGGGCAACTATAAACCCAGATATGCAAGCTATTGTAATATCCCTCACTTTGAGACCCAAAAATAGACGCCGACGATGCTGCAGTCATCATAAGAATCATTTTCAAACGAGAAAGTGAGTTCAGAATTATTTTGCATAGTATTAAGTAAATAGAGCAACTATACAAATTTTCATTACATAAAATTGTTTTACATGATTCATTACATCATTATTAACCCATCTCGATCCCAAGCAAGAGTAAATATAATAAGAAATAAGAGTTGTGCCATGTCTGACATATGAAGACACCAACACGACACATAACCAGTTATAATTCTTGGTTTTACACAATGAGATTTTCAAATTAACTTTTATGAGCTATATAAGCCTCTTACTTAGTCTTTGGAGTCTTTATTCATTCTTCCAAAGATACCTGTCTAATCCATAAACTTAGACTACTTGAACGAGGACCCATTGTTAATACCTCAGATATTGATTTTGATGATGACAACCATATAAATATTACTACTAACGTTTCCTCGAGTTGTGCAGTACTTTCAAATATATTACGGAGATATTTACAAAGACAAACAAGAACTCAGTGGAAGCAAATGAATTATATATAAAGACTAATCAGAGAAAATGGATGAACAAAACTGATTGAAGAAGAAATGCAAATACTGAGACGACAGAGGTATTGTAAGTGATGATTAGTTGGTTGAACCTTAGAATATTTTGTTAAAGACCCCAAGGCAATTATAATTGAAGATCATCAAACAATGACCTCAACCAAATCACAAAAATCCACAAATATGAGGTACTTTTGAAATCTAAATATCAGCAACATTTATTGGTGTTGTTTTTTCTTTTTGTAACACTATATGTCGACGTATCCTCGGCATGTATGTAAACATACATGTCGTTTTCTAGATTTTTAAATTTCAAAGGAAGAGACATTTTGCACCACCCCTTCACCAAAAGACATGTCTCTTCAACCACTATATAAAGGCCTTTGGAAAACGAATTTTTAACACATCTTTTTCTTCTTTCTCTTACTGTTACATATCCAATCATTTGTCAGAGAATCCCATTGCATATTCTTCCATTCTCTTTGCAAATCCATACTATTTCAATCCAATTCTTCAAGGATTTGAAACCACACAATATTAGAGATTTTGTACTTGAATTCATATCATTCTCTTTCTGATTTTGTCCTATTCCTTAAAGAACCCAAAGACATATTACTACTAGAGGTCTATAGGATCATTTTACCAAATCTTCAATAATCTATATTAACGATACGACTACTTGCAATGCTCTATTGTTGTTTGTAAAGAGAAGAGGGTGTTCTTGTAGACTGTGAAATAAAAAGGGTCTTGTAGCCCATAAATCAAGAAGGTGCATCTTGTAGCCCATGAAATCAAGATTGCAAAGGTGTTCTTGCCACCCGTGGAAAGCAAGCTATGATAGTGAAATTCTGTACGGTGTAGTATAGGACTAGATGTAGGTTTGGTTAATCCGGACCAGTATAAAAATCCCCAGTGTTATTTACTTTACTACATTTTACTTTATTACTTACTTATTCTTTGATTACTTATTTCTATTTGCAATTAGAGTAGAAAAAGTTTTAAATTCATAAGTAGTTATTACACATTTTACCCTCTCTAGTGTTTAAATAGCCTTAAGATCCATTTCGCATTGTTTTATATAAAGCCCAGATTCTAACATTTGGTATCAAAGCACTGGTTTTCAAAAATTCATAATTTGATTTTTGGAAAGTATAAATGGCTTACAACACTAGTAATACTTTTGTAGAAGGACAAGCTACTACTAGACCCCCTCTATTTAATGGTATAAATATGCATATCGGGGGCCTGTAGGATGAAAATTTACTTGCAGTCTAATGGTTTAGATATTTGGAATATTATACAGAGTGAGTACACTGAACCCCACACCGAGTATTCATCTTGGACACTAGACCAAAAGACACGAGCACATATCAACTCATAAGCCATGGATATTTTATTTTGTGCCTCAAATAAAAATATATTTGATAAAAATGGATTTAATCGAGTTTTCATTTGTAAGTCTGCATATGAAATTTGGACAGGATTGCAAGTCACACATGTGGGTACTAGTAAAGTAAAACAAACTAAGATATCTATGCTAACCAATCAATTCAACTTTTTAAAATGAAACTAAATGAGTCTATCTCTTATATGTATTCTAGATTTAAGGATATATTACATGGATTAATATCATTAGGAAAGAATATCACTAAAGAGGACCAGTAAGAAAGATCTTGAATTTACTTTCTAGTGAATAGGATCAGAAGCCTTTAGCAATCGAAGAAGCCAATGATATTAGTACTATGAAAATAGAAGATCTAATTGGTAATCTAATGTCCTATGAAGTAAAGTGGTAGGTTAGAAAAGAGAATCAAGCAAATGAGAAGAAATCACTAGCACCCAATGCTACAAACAACAATCATGAACCAGATGACGACGACGACGATGATGAGGAAATCGATTTCATGAACTTCAACAAATTCTTGGAATATAGGAAGATGAATAAATTTCGGAGAACTAACAACTTTAATTCTAGAAATGAAAATGTCTTTAAGTGTTTCAAATGTGATCAGTTGGGCCATTTGAAACGATACTGTTCAAATCTAAAGAAATCAAATTTCTCTTCAAACACTTTCAATCAGAAGAGCATATAGGCTTTCAATGCAACATGGGATGATTCGGATACATCATCAGGTGATAATGATTCAGAAACTGAAAATGCCAACATGTGCTTCATGACAAAGGATGACCAAGTAAGGAATTTTAACGAAGAAATTATTAAAGTTTTAAATGATATGTATAAGGGATATAAAATTCTTAGAAAAGAGTACAAGATTAGTTTAGTAGAGATAAGTAGATTAAAAATGTTTAACAAAATATTAACCGAAGAAAAACAATGTCTAGAAAATGAAATTGAAAGACTTAATGGACTTAATGATGATTTGAAACTTGAAATTTTGAAAAAATGAAAAGCGAAAATGAATCCTTAAGATCAGAAAATCTTTCAATGAAATTAGAGTCATTGATCTAAATGACAATATAACATCTCTAGATAATGTTTTTCTTAACGGTAATGAGGATTTTGATAAAATGAAAATTGATATTGATAAATTTAACAAAGGGAAGGATAATCTAGAAAAATTATTATCTGCATCTAAACCCACTAACAATAAATGTGGACTTGGATACACATCTAAGCCTTAATTAAAGAAAAATAGGACTCAAAGTACAAATTTTTTTAAGGCTACCAAGTTCAAACCGAAACCTAGGAAATTGAAGATAAAACCGCCTAATAGGTTCATTAATTTATGGGTTCCTAGAAAGTTAGGTAATAATGAGAAAGAGAAATATATTGACAATTTTATTAAAAAAAGTTCATTTAATGATTATATTTTGAAAGGGCATTCAAACTCTACATGGGTTTGGCTTTACAAAACTTATCCCCAAGGACCTAAAAATAAAATAGGTTACAGTGCGCATATTTTATATATTTCAGGTATCGAACAATGGATACCAGACACCGAATGTACAAACCATATAATCCATAGATATCGAGCGACATTATATACAAAGATGGTGAAATAGTAAACATTGGACATAAATTAAAAAGAATATGTTATTGGCATCGGCAACGTCGATAACTCTAAAAACTCATCTTATTTTAAATATTTATTTCATCTTTTATATTGATTTTGATTCGCCTCATGAGTTCTATTTATATTCATTTATATATATCTCTATATACAAACTCTATACATATTGTCTAGTTGGGCATAAGTGATTCATTTTCCACCTATTTGTTGATGAAAAAGTAGGAGAAAATGTATAAATATACTAGGCAAAATGATAGGAGGAGTGCATAGAGTTAGGGGGAGGCAAATCTAAAAGTATTATATTTTATCTCTTAAATATTTATATGGTTGTCATCACCAAAAAGGAGGAAATTGTTAATATCTCAGATATTGATTATGATGACAATAGTCATATAAATATTACTACTAACATTTCTCTGAGTTGTGTAGTACTTTCTAACATATTATGGAGACATTTACAAAGATAAACAAGAACTCAGTGGAAGCAAATGAATTATATTTAAGATTAATTAAAGCAAATAAAAGAACAATATTGATTGAAGAAGAAATGCAAACACTGAAATGACAGAGGTATTTCAAGTGATGATTAGTTGGATGAACCTTATAATCTCTTGTTAAAGACCTCGTTGCAATTATGCTTGAAGATCATCAACCATTGACCTCAACCGAATCAGAAAAATCCACAAATATGAGGTACTTTTGAAATCTAAAAATCTCCAACACTTACCGATGTTGTTGTTCCTTTTTGTAATACTATATATCGATATATCCTCTGCATGTTGTCGACATATATGTTGTTTTACAGATTTTAAAATTTCAAATGAAGGGACATTTCCCACCACTTCTTCACCAAAAGACATGTCTCTTCAACCACTATATAAAGGCCCTAGAAAATGAATTTTTAACACTTCTTTCTCTTACTCTTTCATATCCAAACATTTGTGAGATAAGCCAATTGCATATTCTTTCATTCCCTTTGCAAATCCATATTATTTTAATCTAATTCTTCATGGATTTGCAAAACACACAATATCAGAGAGTTTGTACTTGAATTCATATCATTCTCAGTTTGATTTCATCCTATTCCTCAAAGAATTCAAAGATATATTGCTACTAGAGGTCATAGGATCATTGTACCGAATTTGTAAGAATCTGTATTGAAGATACGACTACTTGCCATACTCTATTGTTGTCTGTAAAGAGAAGAAGGTATTCTTGTAGCCTGTGAAATCAAGAGGGTGTTCTTGTAGCCCATAAATTAAGAGGGTGCACTTGTATCCTGTGAAATCAAGATTGTAAAGGTGTTCTTGCCACCCATAAAAGCAAGTGGTAATAGTGAAATTCTGTACAGTGCAGTACAGAACTGGATATAGGATTGGTTAATCCGAACCAATATAAAAATCTCTAGTGTTATTTACTTTACTGCATTTTACTTTATTAATTACTTAATCTCTGATTACTTGTGTCTGTCTGCAATTAGTGTAGATAAAGTTTTAAATCATAAGTAAGTAGTTAATACACACTTCACCCTCTCTAGTGTTTAAATAGCATTAAGATCCATTTCTCATTAATTTTATACAAAGCCTAGTTTCTAACATCCTTGAGTTTATGGAAATAATAAAAACACAGGTCAAACAAAAAGCCTAGTATGAATAAAATATTTACCCTAAGCATCTATAGTGAGACCATGTCACAATAGCATGGAACCGTGTTATCCCCTTATTTTATCATTACAGCAATTACACTAGATCATGTAAACAAGCATTACATCAACAACAACCGTGTGCATCATATTCAATCTATAAGTGTACCCTATACTTATCATCCAATTATGAACCATGTCATATTTATATTATCAATTCAAATAACTTATACCCTATACATAATCTACAACCATGAACTAAGTCATCCAAACATACATCAACCGTACAAACATCACTAAATCGCTTATTTTATGTGTTCATCTTTAAGTTATCATTAACTTAATTTAGTGATCACCTACTTAGGTC
Organism: Allium fistulosum; assembly: GCA_030737815.1. Lineage (NCBI taxonomy): Eukaryota > Viridiplantae > Streptophyta > Magnoliopsida > Asparagales > Amaryllidaceae > Allium > Allium fistulosum. The sequence continues at coordinate 18,815,870 of JASFAW010000013.1, forward strand.
TAGCCATCACTAATTTATCTTTTCTTGAACAACATCACCTAATGAAATGGCCATTCATTCCATCATAGGGCCACGACTAGAACCACCCTGAATCTCCGAAGAGGTTGAATGTAAGAACCTTAAATACATTCCAGCGAGCATCATTACTAAGCGTCAATATCTACTCTTTGTCCCAAACTGTTATCGTTTAAGTAGCCAATTAACTTTATATATTACACTACCTTGACGTTTTGGCACCCTGCAATACTCCCCTTTAGAGTTTTTAAGTTCATTTGGATAGAACCCTATCATGGCACCCTGCCATATACCATTGGACTTTAGACTTAGTAGTCATGGCACCCTACCATCTAGTAACTCTATGAGCCGATACATCCTTTTGATCATAGTTCCACAGTTTTCTTTCATTTGTTGTGTACCCTACATGTTCTTTAAATAAAACATTATTATCTTTGATTTAATTATAACCTATTATTTATTATCTTCTCTAAGCTTTCTTCCATTTGAAAATAAGTATAAACAATTTTAACTTATAAAATTCTTCCATCATTTCATCCTGATGAAATAGTCAATCAACACCTTAAAATTATCTACCAATACTACAAAAAAAAGACTCTTTAATAGCGTTTAAAAAACGCTATTAGAAGCTATTATAGCGTTTTTTCTTATGCTGTATATTAACATGTTGTAATAGGTCAGTGACCTATAACAGCAACATACAAAACGCTATAAGAGACGCTATGGACAAGGACATTTCATAGCATTTTATGAGTGCTGTAAACATGACTTTTAATAGCCTTGGAAAGTCGCTATGAAGTGAAACTATAGCGTTTTCTTGACTGCTATGCAAAAACAGGCTGGCACACATATGAAATATACAACAGCGTCTATAGACGCTATAGAACACAATATTTTACAGCGTTATCTGCTGCAATAGTACATTGTATGTATAAGTACAACTACTTTCTATAGCAGTTTGCTGTCTTTTATTGCGTTGTTTTTTTGTTATGAAAATTGTTTATAGCACTATCTTAATGCTGTAGTATATAAAACTGGAAAAAACAACCTTTCCATAGCACAGTTAAAACGCTATAAATTTTTATCCCAGCGGTTTTTTTACTAGGTACATCCAAGCTTACAATTCTACTAATATATTATAAAATTTCAAAAAACACAATTATCACATAATGATGTACGTAATCAAATGAAGATATAAGCCAAACCACAATATATATTTAAATATATATCCATAATATTTCGTACACAAAGTTTCAAATATTTGTGATCTTAAAAAAGAACAATATATACAACCATAGCTGACCAAAACGATACATACTAAAAGCAAAGATATATGAACGTCAATACAAAATACGTTAATCCAAGCATGACCGATTTGAAAGAGAATGAATGCAGCAAAATAATTTTTCCTTCCTTCCAGCTTGTAGTAACCCCGGTATCATCATACATCACCTGTCAAAACGAAGCACATAAGTTATTTTTCAAATCCAAACATCATCCGCAAGTTATATAATTTTTCATAACAAAAAAGATAAAGATTGTTAGTACATCATTTTAACTAAATAGACTGCCAGTACATCAGTTTAACTAAACAGACATTGACGTGAAATAAAACAAAAATAACTCACTTTCAGTACCTATGGTTGTGCATATTTTTGCCATCACATTTTTCATTTGTGCTTTTTGGTGGAAGTCGCAAGATAGAATCCAGGATCAAGGTTTTTTTTGTCCAATAAATATTCTTTCTATCTTCTTGGTTTATTATTATTATATATTCACCGTCTTTCAGTATCCATACATGAAAGGTTCACTGATTTAGGATTAAATTTTACACAACGCATATTTTAAAAACTTTGCATATTCAACAAACAGAAGCAACCGTATACTTCTGTAATTTGAATAGGCTCCTATCTACATCATACGAAAAAGCTTCAATTTGTTCCAAAACAATAATAATTTTATGTGGTATAAGTATAACACATGCAAAATTGATGTGTCATTACACAAATAATATTGCTCATTTTTTATAAAACTTCAGTACTAATGTATGGCAGGTTGGATTTCTTTACTACATGCTGAGCTTCTGGGGTTACATCCCATTGTTCAAAGCAATACAAACATTTCAACTTTTATTCATGCTTCTAGGTGGATTCTTTGCACAGAGAGTGCCAGTTTTTATTTCATGGATTAAGCATATTTCATATAACTATCATGGGTATAAGCTTGCTGTGTCTGCACAATATACTGCTACTACTACGTACCCTTGTGCCGGTACAGGAATTTGTAGAGTCGCAGATATACCTTCGGTAAAACTAGTTGGATTTACTCAATTGTGGTTGTCAGTTGTAATAATGTTTGCCATGCTCATAGTATGCAGGCTTGTTGCTTTCTTGGAATTGATGAGAATTGGTGTAGGTAAATAATGCTTTTCTTTTTTATCTATTTTGGATGTACTAGCTGGCAGCTTTTTGATAATCTGTGAGGTTTTTCTTATAAAGCTTTTTGATGTTGTAAATTTACTAACACCATTCCTTTTTTGAAACTTCCGAACTTAACCTTAGATTACTCCTGAAATACGTTGAATAAAACTGGAGTTCTTAATGTATAGCTTATGATCTCTATGATCTTCTTATATGTTCTTGTTAGCACCAAAATTGGTCACTAACCTCGTTGAGAAAGATTGTGTAGAGATGTAAGTGATGAAGTTAAATTAAACAGAGAAGACAATGCTAATTTAAATGCAGAAAGTAAGAACACCAAATTTATAGTGGTTCAGCGTAATTGCCTACATCCACTTTGAGGTTAAACTTTATTGATCTTCTTTATAGTTGATTACAAATACAATTCGTGAATCAAACACTTGAATGAAGTTCTTCAGTAGAGGAGATGAGTCTCGAAAATGGCAGAGTTTCCCCAGTGTTCTCTCCCAAAAAAGGATCCACTTCACTGTGACCCTGCCCCTCTATTTATAGACAAAGATGTGTGGGAAGTGCAGGATGGTTGTGGTTGAAGCCGATCGTAACTCTATCGGAAGCTCTTGATCGAATGACGCATGCTGGCCGAACGATAGTGTCATGTTGAGTAGTTACGTCCACCGAACGTCTTCTGGATGCCGAGAACTCCTGTTGCCGAGTTCTATCGATGCCGAGCGCTACGGATGCCGAGCACTATGAATGCCGAGCACCATGAATGCCGAGCACCATGGATGCCGAGCACTATGAATGCCGAGCACTATGGATGCCGAGCACTACGGATGCCGAATGCTGTGCTCGTGCCGAACGGTCTTAACATGCTGACCGCCCATTGTTTAACTGATCGATGGGGAGGCCGAGTACTAAGTTGCCTGGTCAATTCCCCAGGAAACAGTTCTCATTTTTATTTGGCATATGCTGGATGAATTACTCTAGTTGAATTCAAGTACATGGGTTACCGATACCAGTAGAATCTAATAGCTAGGATTTAGCTGATTAATGGATAAAAAATAGCGAGTTAATTATTATACTTGGTCGATGATCTTATAATATTGCTTTTAACTTTCCACGCTAATTTAACTGAGGCACTACAAGACACATAAGGTTTAGTGACGACAATTTATCATCGACGGCCGTTGTTAGCCATCGCTAATCGATGAAAATAGCCGTTGCTTTTTAAGCGTCGATCGAAGAAAAAACGACGGCTTTAGCGACGGTCCTGTAATTAACTTTTCGACAGCTAGAGACGGCCTAATCATCGCTAACCGATGACAATTGATGTACACGTGAAATGAATCTGTCCATCACGTACATACCAATTAGGGGTCAATAATCGTCGCTACCCTGTGACGAATGGGCCGTCGCAAACCCAATCACCCACTTCCTCTCACTGTCGCAAATGCCATATGCCAAACTCGAACTTAACCCTCTTAAGGTATCATTAAACTGACATTGATGCCTTTTTATGTTTCAAATTTTGACACATGAACTGAAAAATAAATTAAAGAAGTTATACTTACTAGAATTTGATATATTTTGAATGGTAGAATCATATTTTGGAACCGACTGCATAGCAGATTCAAACAAAGCCAGTTAAATGTTTTGAAATCTTACTTTAAAAGCTTTCTTTCTTTTGAAATATTGTATTTATGTTTTTGTTAAGAGGACTTGCTTTCAATATTCAATTTTGAATGGCAAATTTGATGTGTATTTGTCCAGAAGATGATATCATTGAAGCTTTCCAGCTACTCTTTGTTTATTTCTTTTTTGTATTTTCTAAGTTTCTAAAATTAAAAAATACTTTAAGATCTCTTATGTTAGAAAAGAAATATATTTCATTATCAAAATATATTTAATCCATTTATTCCTAGACTTTTTTCTCAGTATTATTTATTTTTCTATTAATAAGTTGTGTGTTAAACATAGGTTTCTTGTATAATAAGAATTTTGGCAGGTTCATTAAAACGTAGAAATGAAACCAAAGAAATAAAATTTATGGTCTCAATTTTCAGCTGCCTATAACCAATAAGATATTTTAATTTTATTTTACTGGCACTTTGTGATTATTAAACAGGGAAATGAAATATATTTTGAGCTATATGAGTCAATATGCCTTTGATTTTATTTTAAATTCAAACAGAGTCAATATGCCTTAATATCACAGTGCATACCTGATTTTTCACAAGCATTTGAAACATCGCGGTTAATTCTGAAATTTGATTTTGCATGATGATGGTTTGTTTATCCCTTATGTGTGAACATATTGCCTTGCTGTAGTTCATACCTCTTCCCATTCCTCTCAATCGTCCTGGTCTGTCTTGTCCCAACACTTTTGCAAGCGCATCTTCTTTGTAATTAGTTGTTGAGCTAGAATTTGATTCATTGTTGATTTGTTTAATTTTTTCCTACACAAGTTGTCATAATGCATATTATACACAATCAAACTACCATAGTAGCAAACAAATTGTTACCTAATAAAATTTCAAAGTACTTATGATAGCCTCTGCAGCAGTCACATTTACTGGTTCGCCATTTTTTCGAGTGTGGGATTTGATCCAAACGTGAGATCGATTGACAGAAGATGGATGAGGACTCGTCTTTCTCTATGTTTAAAGAATATTTATTACAACATATCACATTGAAAAACTAGTTAATAAATATTATGGTAAATAAATTAGCAATTCTTACCAAATCATCAACCACTCGAGCCATTCCTTTATGACTACATGTGTGTGGTATCTGATTGTTTCTAATAGCTTTATATTTCTGACTCAGTTCCTAAGAAAAAACACATTATTTATGTTGTCTAAAGCATACAATCTCATCAACAGTAAATGTGTAACTACTGCTTAATTTCATCAACAGAACCTGAAACTGACTTTACCTTAAACTCTGGAGTTGTTTTGGACTTGACAAACTTCTTCCACTCATTCATGCTTAGGTTGTCGGGTTTCAACTGATTTCTTTCTTCTTCATTCCTTGCAATTGCTATTTTGCGAACTAATCTAGCTTTTGAAGCTCTAAAAATGCACCCCATTTGCTGAAATATGCACTCTTTTTGCCATTGCTCATCCAATTTAAATCTAACCTGCAACACAACACATTAGCAAAGTTGACGTTGAATAAGTGTACATTTGAAATTAATGCCAAAAAATTGTGAGCAACAACATAAAAAATGAGAAGCCGTGAGATCTACAAATTTGTAAACAAAAGAATGGAAGATCAATAGATGATGCATGAATGGCACAACATTGTTTTATTTGTTTTCCTTTCCTTCATAGCATTGTTTTATTTGTTGAGAAATGGTGCTGAATTGTTTAGATTTGGCATTGAGGGGTTATACATATTTGTAGATATCATATCCATTGATGTGGAACTATTTTTTAAATATTTACTAAATGTAAAATTTAACATTCAATTTTATTTTTTCATACTGAATGCATCACTGATATTGTACAAGATCAAAGCAGCAGTCTCATGAAGATTACATGGAGAAAGCAGAGAGAGCACGACGTGAAAGTCTGTCCTCTTCTGGACAATCAATGACACCTCCTCCTAATTAGTTGCACCAGCATTTTGTTTTGATAATAAGTTATTGTTGTATTTTACTATTAGCAAGTATCTTAATTTCATTTTAGAAGTGCAGTTTTCTTCTCTTCTATAACTTATCTCATTTGTTAACAATTTTGTTTTGGATCTCTAAAATAAAAATAGGGAGAAATTTTTTAACAAAGCACTCTGTCTTCATTAAGAAAAAGGAATTTGTTTCCACCACGAGCTTTGGAAAATATCATTTGGGAGCTGCTTTAGCTGTATAAAAATTACAAGTGTTCTAGCACTTCCATTAAATGAATTTTGCTGTGCTTCCACTTTGTAAAAAAGCCGGACTCACAAAAAAAGTTAAGTACTGCAATTCTTATATATATCTCAGGACATATATGAAATAGTAATGCAAAAGAAAATTTGTTTATTTCAAAATAACTTTATATTGCTGCATATAATTCAGTCTAAAGATGCTTCATATAATATGCATATTTATTATTCACAGTAAGGATGCACCAGTTATATTAAAAAAAAATATCATTATATTTAAATTAAAATGTATTAGGCCTTGTTCCTTTTCTTTTTAAATCCAAAAGCTGGAAGGATGAGGAATACCTGTTGTATGTGCAAAAATATAATTTAAAGCAAGGGTAGTGGATGTCTTAGTTTTGGCCTTCTGTTTCAAATTTGTTAATCTCAGATAGTGTCTCAATTAATCTGAGGCCCTTGACACAGTTAAATTATGGCAAGTGCCTCAGTTTAACTAGGGCATGTGCCTCGGAGTAAACGAGGCAACATAGTCATTAAAATTGTACAACCATTTGAAGTGTAACCGGAATAGTACAGTCACTATATCAGAACATGCAACTGTATAGCTAATTAGTAAATATAAAAACAGTTTATACCTGAATGCATCCCCACAAAGCAACTTGTAATTCGTTACTTAGTTCCTTCCACTTATCAAGTGTAACGGGAACATGTTCCCTTACTAGCGGACCTAAATATGAAGACAGTTTAACAGATCCATATCCTATTGGTTTGCCATCCGCATCAAATTCGACTTCAATACGATTCTCAAGATTCGCTGGAAGTCTTTTCACTTTGGTTGGACCCCTATATTTGCGCTTCGCAGTCGAAATTGCAGCAGCATCTCTAGTAGTTCCCTCATTAACATCAACTTCAAAAATTTCTTGCATTGTATCTTCGTCACCTGCTTCAGCGTTGTCTTTGATTTGAGCATCGTTGTTCTCTTCCGTTTGTATGACTCGGTTTTCACTTTCTTGTGAGTTGTCTTTGGTATGAATTTCACTGACTGCTTTTAGTCATTTTAGAGCAGCCCTCTTCCTTTTAGTCATTGGAAATTATCAACATGCTCCTGAATTGATTAAGTAGAAGCATGTGATTTATTGGATCAAGTACTTACAAAATTGATTAAGTACTTACAAAATTATATACGAAACTATCCCCCAAAAGCATGTATATCAAATTTAAAATGTGTGGTATTATCATGCAGTGTGTTTTCAGCCTGAACTATACAAAAAACTATACTTTATTTGCTTAGACAAAACATTTCTGGCCTGAACTATTTTTTTGCAGTGTGTTTTCTCATGCAAACAAATTCCTAACTTGAATTTAGCCAACTTAATGACACATGTAGATACAAAACCTGGTCTTTTAAGTACTAGATTGCTGGTCTTTTAAGTACTAGATTGCTAACAATAACATAGCTCATGGAAATATGACTAGTATCACTTGTATTATCCAGCGATGAACAAGTAGTGAGTGTCAGAATTATACGCATGCATAGTGAGTGTCAAAATAAATTTCAGGTGTTCTATTTGTTATGACATACATGCATGCATAAATTGTAACTGATGTACCTATATACATATAACAAGAATTCTGAAAATACAAAATTGAAGTTTATAAATTTAAAAATATCAAAGAAGTGAACAAATGAAAATGCTAAAACACTTGCAATACTGTCTACCAATAATCTCAATCTAAGACTAAAACAGATTATTACTTAAAGTATGACATTAAATATGGTAGTAGTTAGTATGAAAATCATAGTAGCATGCTGATTATAACTTAGGGTAAAAATACTCCAAAATAAATCAATCAAAATGTCATAGACTCGTACCTAAAAAAAGCTTGGCAATGAACAAATCTTACCTGATCCATGTACCAAATAACGATTAAATCTTAAAAATGGGTTGCATTTGTCTAGTCCCACAATAATTACAATCAGTACAAAAAATTGGTATAATCTATACATCACCGTAATCTAAAGGCATATGGGTAGTACCTGAATGTGAACTGGGTCTACTTCAAAGTTTCAAGGTCCACAAGATTTGGTCAAATTTACGCTACGTCTAATCAATCATCTGAGACGGACGACGAAGAACCACATCAGATAAAAGCGATCGAAATTGTAGAGTAGACGAATAATACTACTTCAGATGTAATAATTATACCTACGACCAGAATACCAGTGATGATTTAAAGCCAAAGATAGTTCAAATGCAATAATTAGAGGTTAGATTGGCGAAGAAATGAGAAAACTAGGGTTTTCCTATAGAGGCGGTGAAGGGAGGTGCGTTAGTGTTAAAAATTGGATTAAGAGAACTGAATAGGTCAGGATTCCAGAGGGATCAGCGAAGAATAGTGATTTTAGTAAGAGGAACTTAGGGTTTCAAAATTGGATTAGTGGAGACGATGAAAAGGGATTTCATACTAAATGGTGGAATAGGAAATGAGAGGGAGATGAAAATTTTCAGCGCGAACATTTTTATCATTTTGGGTTAGAAGCAAACATATAGCATGTATAATGCGTAATTTTTAGTCGTGCTAACTAAAAAATTAACTAAAGATAGCAAGTTTCATTAGGAAGCTATCCCTCTGTGCTATTGATGTTGAACTTTCTTGTAGTGCAAAGTGAATTAATCATTTCTTATTTTACTTAGAAAATTATAGCTTTCTAAGATGTCACAATTCGACTCTAGCTGTTACATATTGGATTTCCCAAAGCCATCGCAAGTTAGCTTCTACCTAAGTCATTGCATGTTGATCTCCTAGACTATTGCTAGTTGACCCACAACTAGCTATTGCAAGTCGATAGTTTAGTTAGTTATCGAAAGTAGAGTTCTTATGAGCTATCGTAGATTGATAACTTCCCTAGCTATCGCACATTGAGCTCTAAGTAGCTATCGCCGATTGAATTCCTATAAGACATCGCAAGTTGAGTTTCCTTCATGCCATTGCATGTTGAGCTTCACTTAGGCGATTGGACGTTGAGATTTCTTCAAGCCATAACATGTTGAGCTACGTATATCTATCGTAGGTTGGTAGCTGTCGTTGGTTATGCCTTTAGGAGCTATCGCTTTGGCTTCCAATGGCTGTCGCAAGATGATATCCTATTGGCCATCACAAGTTTTTTATGTTTGTGTATGTATACACATATACATAATATCGCAAGTTGATATATATATATATATATATATATGCTATAGTAAGTTGACCATTCAATGGGTCATCGTAAGTTGAAATGGCTTAATTAACTTAAAAACTGTTTTGTTATCTTATTAAGTACTTACTTTTTCACCAAACCTTATGTGGTGTCGAATTCTCATTGGTAATCTATCCCTTTATAGTTTTCTTCTCACAATTCATTAATTACACTTTTTACTAATTAATTAATTCTTTCCTTTTCCAATTTAATTCTTATAAAATCGAAAATTAATGGGAAAAATACCAAAAATTCATTAAAACTTTGATTTAATATATTTTACCTCATATCATAATTTCAGATCAAAATAATTATTTTTATAACCTTTGATAATTGATTTTCCTTAAGTTAAGTTCTTTCTCAAATTAGAAAGTTCATACCTATTCCAAATATCATAGATCATGAAATTAAAAACCCAACTTTTGTTTATCACTAAAACCATCATATTAAGTTTTCGAAGTTTATAAATAAGATTAGATCATGACTTACCCTAAACATGAATAACTTCCTTTCATTTAAATTTCAAACCACATTCCAAACAATGTTTAATTATTCAAACACATATATCATTATAAAAATTATTCATTCCATATCAAATCTGAACCCAAATGGGTTAGAAAGGATTTAAGGAAAATTTCACTCACTTTGATTAAGAAAACCTTGATTTAATCTTCTTTCTTTTTAAAATGAAAGCTTAGATCTTTTATCTTTTGATTTCCTCTTCCTTAGCTTTAGAAATGGTGGCCGACCTTGTCTTGTATAAAGGTTTTGTTTTGTAAATGAAAGTGAAGTGGAATGAGGAAATATGGCTAAGTGAAGTATGTTGGTGATTTTAACTTGGGCTAATATCCCTACTTGCCTAATCTCTCAAATATATTTCCCTTATACCACATCCTTCTCATTCTTAATCAAAATTTATTTATTCTCGTTGACAATGCCAGCTTTAATTTCTCTAGTTAAAATTGGTCCATTCAATTAACTTTTTAAAGCATCCCACACTTAATTTTATCAAATCTCCCTTATGCAATTTTTGTAATTAATTTAATTTATTTATCATTTTGATAATCTTTTCTTATTATTAACTTTATTTAATTTCTCATACTATGGCTCTCTAATATATCGGGTGTTACATTTTCCCATCCTTACAAAAATTTTGTCCCCTAAAATTCAATATGGAAAAACATAATTTACATCAGTGTAAAATCATTATCATATAAGTATACACAAGTACAAAAGATTACGCTAGTACCCTACTAATGTAAACCATCAATCATTAAGCCAAATGCATTAGCAAAACTACAAACACATAAACATATCATAACATGAACACACTGGTTCCCTACTAGTAAAAATAATAGATAAACAAAGCAACTTACTATGCACATGAATGTCTAAAATAATTCGGGATAGATATTTCTAATTCTATCCTCTATCTTCTAGTATAATTATCTCAATTGTCACTCCACTACATGCGAACAAATATGATAGCTTTGTTCCTTAACTTCTTTGTATCATGATATACTATCCCCTTAGGTCGTCTCGCATATTTCAAATCTGGTTCCATAGGTATGTCCTCTATTGCCCTCGGTTCCACTACCGAATTTGGATAGTGCACATATTTCCTTAAATGAAATATGTGAAAAACATTACGCACACCTATTGAACTACTTGGTAACTTGAACCGATAAGCGAGTTTACCAATTACCTCAATCACTAGAATTGATCCTATATATCTTGGTGCCAATTTCCCTATCTTCCCAAAGCGCATAACTCCTCACATCGGAGAAACCTTCACGAATACATAATCGCCTATTATGAACTCGTGCTCTTTCCTTCTCTCATCGGAAAAACTCTTCTGCCTTGATTGTACTACCTTCATTCTAGCATTGATCAATTCTACTTTCATAGTAGCATCCCTTACATAATCAGGTCCCAATACAAGTGTATCTCCTGTGTCTAACTAACAAACTGGTGACTTACACGGCCTATCATAAAATGCCTCAAATGGTGCCATTCCGATACTCGAGTGGTAATTGTTATTGTAGGAAAACTCTATCATAAGAAAATAATCTTCCAAGATCCTTTGATATCCAAAACACAAGCTCTTAACAAATCCTTACGTATACAGTTCACCCTCTCAGTTTGACCATCAGTCTATGGATGAAAAGCTGTATCCAAGTTCAACTTCATACCCAATGCACTCTACAAGCTTCTCCCGAACTCAATGGTGAACAACGCTTCTCTATCACTCACGATACCGCTCAAAATCCCATGTAGTCTCACCAAATTCTTCATTTATAGCTTCGTTAAGCTAGTTCACGTCCTTGTCGACTTTACTAGATAAAATGGGCACTCTTAGTCGGTCTATCGATTATTACCCAAATACTATCATTTTCCATACTCGGCCTAGGTAATCCATCTACAAAATCCATAGATACCGACTCCTACTTCCAAATCGGTATTTCCAAGGTTTAAAGTAAGCCGCTCGGCTTCTAATGCTCAGCCTTCACTCGTCGACAGTTGAAGGCACCTTTTCACAAATTCTCATATGTATCTCTTTATCCCTTCCCAGAAGAAGACCTTCTTCATATCACGATACATCTTCGTCTCCTTGGGATCAATAGTAAACTTAGACCGATGACATTCCTCCAAAACTTTCTTCTAAAGATCTCCTACATTCGAAACACATAGTCTTCCTTTCTTTGTAAGCCATCCCTTCGAGTCTATCTTGAATCCCTTTAGGTCTAATACATCCACTCCCATCTCTAACTACCTAATCCTTTTTGCTATCAATGGGTCCTCTTTTTGCCTTACAACAACTCTATCCACAAGGTTTGGACGTACCTCCAAACTCGCAAGCATGCCTGGACCTTTTATCGATCCAATATTATGCCTATAGTGCACTTCACAAGAGGACGTCTCTAACGTCTTCTATTCTTCAATCATGGCTAACAACCCATTCCACTACTTTCTACTCAAAGCATTAGCAATCTTATTCCCCTTTCCTAGCGAGTATTCTATACTAAAATCATATGCCGCTAAGAATGCTAACCACTTCTGTTGCCTCATATTCAACTTTTTGTTGGAGAATAGTTACTTAAGGGACTTTTGATCTGTATATAACTCAAAGCACTCACCTAAAAGATAATGGATACCTAACCTTATATGGCTTAATTACCTTGATGCTTAAACTACCACTCGCCCTCTTTACATCAACACTACTCCTAAACCTATTCCATAGGCATCCATATACACTACCAACTCTCGATTTTCTTCGGGCATGATGAGGACATGAGCTTTCATCAATAACTTCTTCAAATCCTAAAATGACCCTCACCTACATCGGTCCACCACACCCATCGGTCCATGCAAAATTCTTGTTCTTTCTAGCCAGCTTAGTCAATTGTGCTGCTACACGCGAGATATCCTTAATGAATTTGCGATAATACTCAGCCAATCCAAAGGAACTTTTCATCTTCGTGACTCTGGTCTCTACAAACCATTAATAGTCTCTACCTTTGTTTGATCTACTGCTAATTCAATCGAAATAACATGCCCAAGAAACTTAAATTCCCATTTCTAGTTTGAAAACTTCGCCTTTGGCTTGTATTGTCTCAACATCTCCAACACAAATCTAAGATGGACTTCATGATCTTTCTCATCCTTAGAATATACCAAGATATCATCAATGAAGACCAACACAAATCTATCCAACTAATCGCGAAAGATCTGGTTCAAAAGATCAACGAACAACACATGGGTGATGGTCTGTCCAGATTGCATCACTAACCACTCATAGGAACCACACCTTGTTCAAAACATGGTCAATGGAACACTACCATCAGCTACCCTTGAGTTTCCAAATATAGTTGCGAAAACATACGAGCTCCACTCAACTTTTCAAACAAGTCATCTATCATGAGCAATGGATAACAATTCTTTCACTGTCAATTCATTTAGCTTTTGATAGTCAATACACATCTGTAAATATCCATCCAACTTCTTTACGAATACAACGGATGCTCCTCATGGTGAACTACTTAGCCTAATGAAACTTCTATTTTCAAGTTCCACCAACTACTTCATTAATTCCTCCACCTCTTTGGGTGACATTCTTCTAGGCAGTCTACTAATAGGCTGCACCTCTGGCATCAAGTCTATTTTGAACTCGATTACCCTCCTTAGTAGTAGTCCTATTACAGGTTCAAAAACATCTGTGAATTTGCTAACCACCTGTACCTTACTTGTTACCCCGCTTTTTGGACAAGGCTGGGATATCAACAAATTGGTTGAAAAGGATGGATGTCAGGGTTGGAAATCGATTGGAAACAAGGCTATGATCGATACCTTCGAAATTTGACCACGCTCCAATCAAGGTACGATCGACTGGGAATGATAAACAAGGCTCGATGATGCTACATTTTGAATTATAGGTCAATCGGAGTTCGTATGCTCAATTTATGGATAGATAAATATTCATGGAAAATCAGTTCGAATCGATGCCTTCGTATCGATCGAAATGGATGTGGAGAGTGTACTTCGGATCGATGCTCGCTTTCGTATCAATCGAGATGGGTATGGATATGGACAACACACTTAGCACCTTGCTTCGGATCGATCACAGTACGTATCAATCCTGATCGATACGAACCAGGACGCTTGGGATTGATACAAAGAAGAGGGCAGGGAATGGATACGAAGGGCATGACCTTAGGTGGATACGAAGTAAGGACTTTGGTATCGATACAGAGGCAGGATGCAGGCATCGATACGAAGAGGGCAACAAACCGATGGATACGAAGGGTGGTTACATTGGATGGATCCAAAGGCACACTTCGCATCGATCGATACGAACCGGTCAGGGCAAAAAGCACTCAACACGGATCACTGCATTAAGCTCAGATCGATGCAAAGGCTACGGATATGGGGACTGATGGATACGTGGTCAAATGGATATGAAGCTCTGGATGGATACGAAGCCTTCAGCCTTCTTGCAAACAAGATCTTGGATCGATCAAAACTCTCAAACTTCAAGTCCAAACGTCACGAAATTTTCCAAGGAGCTTCCATACCAAATCAAGAGCTCACCTGATCGATCACAGCTCCATTGGGGCTAATTTGGATCAATACGAATGTAACATGGATCGATCTTAGATCGATCCCAAACCACTCCAGATCGATTTGGAGGGCCCACCTACGCGTGAGAATAGGTATTCTGAGGTTCGAGGGAGATATTTACAGATCTACTCCTATAAATAGCAACTCCACGGTGGTTAAAAAGGGGGGCTTATTCTTCTTCTCTAGGCGAAACTCTATCATTTTGGTTAATTGTTTTCAAAGGGTTGTAATTGTAACCAGTATAAAAGGAATAAAAAGGATCAATTCAAAGTGGACGTAGGCCGGAGATAGCCGAACCACTATAAATCTCGTGTCTTTTCTCACTTTCTTTCATTTTAATTTTGTTATTTCTTCATTTTTGTTCCCTACATCATTTAGATCTGAGATCTGCGACTGGATACTAAAGATTCATATGTAAACACTGGTGCTTTCACTACTTTTGGGGTTTGTGACCATTTTTGGCACCAACACTTTGGTGCTTTGACTGAGAAGGCTAGCACTCAGGGATTTAGAAGCTTGGATTTTGGATTTGAAGGCTTGGGAATTTGGAACTAGGAAGCCATGGCTAAGCAATTAACAAGGAGAGAGAGAACGGAGAAGTGTCAGCATGAAGGAAGTCAGGAGGCTTCCTCAGGAGCTAATCAGACCTCAGTTTTCATCACCAGAGATGAGATGGAGATGATGATGGATGCTATGTAGGAAGGGATGCTGAAAAGGTAGGAGGAAATAATGCAGAACCTACTCCGAGAAGTTGGACAAGCTGGAGTGTAAAGTCAAGGGAATTGAGTTGCAAGGAATGCAAAATGAGGATCATGAAGCTAGAGCAGCAGGAATAGAGGAAGTCTAGAATCAGAACCAAGGAAACAAAGCAACTGGAATATAGGATAGAGTGGGACCATCGGGAACAACTCCTACACTCAAAGGCATACCCCCGGATGATGTTGACTCAATCCCAAGAAGGATACTAGGCAGTGCTGTGCAGTTTGGCATTGATCGGGATATGGATGCTCGTCCAAAAAGGCAGGTTTTAGGATTCCCTCGTGGACTCGGGGGGCAAGTTGGAGATAGCAGATAAAGGCTATCACTTGATGACAACGACATGTTAGCGGACATAATCAGACGGGCCATGAGGGGAGGATTGGTGAATAGAGATTTTGGAAGATGTGAATAAGAGCTGCTTTGCTCCTATGATTAGGCAAGCTAGGAATCCACCGGATTTCAAACTACCAACGCTGGAGATGTATGATGGCAGAACGGATCCCGCTATTCACATGACAAGGTATATGAGGCACATGGAAGTACTGGGGGCGTCGGAGGAAGTCATGGTGCGGTGCTACCCTTTGTATTTGACAGATATAGCAGCACTATGGTTCAGACAACTGGAAAGCGGTTCTACTGGCACATGGATAGAGTTGATCGAGAGGTTTATGAGGCAATTTTGGGTCCACATCGTGAGACCCAAGAATGTGATGACTTTAACATCGATGAAACAGTGGAAGGGAGAATCACTTAGGGATTTCTTAACCAGATTCAATGCGGCAGTAGCTTCGGTGGATCGACCCGATCCGTCGATGGTTTTAATGACAGCAGTCTCAGGAATTGCGGATAATTCTGATTTCAAGATATCGCTGGAGCAGGATCCGTTGATGGATCTCAGGAAGTTTTACCATGAAGTGGAAAGGTTTCTACAATAGGAATATGCAAAGGCTGAAAGAGAGGGGAGAGAGGCTGAAGTTTATGTGGCAAAAGGTGGAGGTCCACCAAGGGAGGATTCAAACAAGGATGATAGAGGCAAAAGGAAAATGAATGACTGCGGTAACACATCGAAAAGGAAATGGAGGGAATCTAAATTCTCTTCTTACCCGGATTTAACTGAAACTCTATAAAGGATTTACTTGGATACTCGAGGGCGCCTCCAGTATCGAAGGCCGGCAAAAAGGGAACCATCCGAATATGAGTGGGTATTGGGAAAGCATTGCCTATTCCATGAGCTGGATGGGCACAATACGAATGACTGCATGCTTTTGAAGGATATCGTTGAGGAGCATGTAAGGAATGGTCATCTACAACAATATGTAAGGAATCGAGCTGTGGCAGTGGAACAGGAGCAGCCACCTCAGACGAAGATGGCACTAGATCTAGGCATCGTCAGCTTATTATCAACTGAATGGTTTTATGGCTTTGAATAAGTAATAAACCCTGAAGTAATGCGGCTAACTCACTTACACATGTACAGGATCGAGAACGACCCCTAGGCATGCTCTGAGATGATGATAAACTGTGATGCTCGGGTTTATGAAATCTTGCTTTTTCTATTTTATGCAAACTCTGGTTTCGTTTTTTTGTACTATGGCTATTTGTTTTTCTTGGTTGTACGAACTTTTATTTTATCAATTAAACTCTATGATGATTGGATTTGGATTAATGTAATAAATATTACAGGTCACGCGGTAACGGTCTCGACTGGAGAGACGGGGCAATAACTGCGAGTTACGAGTCCCTTCACCGGAGAGCGACGGGATGGACTTGAACTCAAATATAAGTCCTCGACCGGAGAGTCGAGACCAGAGAATATAAGTCCTCGACCGGAGAGTCAAGGCCGGAGAATATAAGTCCTCGACCGAAGAGTCGAGGCCGGAGAATATAAGTCCTCGACCGGAGAGTCGAGGCCGAAGAATATAAGACCTTGACCAAAGAGTCAAGGCAGGAGAAGGAAAACCATGAATAAGCCCTCAACCAGAGAGTCGAGGTTAGAGTAGGATAAAATGACCCAGCGAGGTCTATGGATTTGGATTTGGACCCGGAGAGGTCCCGGCTTTAGATAAGGACCCGGAGCGGTCCCGGATTTGGGCATCGACTCGGAGAAGTCATGGATTTGGTAATTGGGTCTTGGGTATGGATAGATTTGAACTCAGTTGTCGGGTTCAGATGGATATGGAATTGGCTAAGGATTTGGTTACTGGATTCAGAATCGGATATCAACTTAGAATAGTCGTGGATTTGGATAAGGATATGGTAGTGGCACTTGGATAGAATGGCTTGGAAACGGATTGAATTAAGGATTGGATGGTACAACGATGGATGTAATATGGACTTTGGATGTCAAAATTAGAGCTATTCAAAACACGCCTTCCTACGCAAGGCATGTTTTTAGGGGCAAATGTTAACCCGCCTTTTGGACAAGGCTGGGATATTAACAAATTGGCTAAAAAGGATGGATGTCAGGGTTGGAAATCGATTGGAAACAAGGCTATGATCGATACCGTCGACCAAGCTCCAATCAAGGTGGGATCGATTGGGAATGATAAACAATGCTTGATGAGGCTACATTTCGAATTTCAGGTCAATCGGAGTTCGTATGCTCAAGTTAAGGATGGATCAATATTCATAGAAAATCAGTTCGAATCGATGCCTTCATATCGATCGAAATGGATGTGGAGAGTGTACTTTGAATCGATACTTGCTTTCGTATCAATCGAGATGGGTATGGATGTGGACAACACTCTTAGCACCTTGCTTCGGATCGATCACAGTACATATCGATCCTAATCGATACGAACTAGAACGCTTGGGATCAATACGAAGAAGGGGGCAGGGATTGGATACGAAGGGCATGGCCTTAGGTGGATACGAAGCAAGGACATTGGCATCGATACAGAGGTGGGATGCAGGCATCAATACGAAGAGGGCAACAAACCGATGGATGCGAAGGGTAGCAACATTGGATGGATCCGAATGCGCACTTCGTATCAATCGATACGAACCGATCAAGGGAAGAAGCTCTCAACATGGATCACTGCGTGAAGCTCGGATCGATGCGAAGGCTACAGATATGGGGACTGATGGATACGTGGTCGATGGATACAAAGCTCTGGATGGATACGAAGCCTTCAGCCTTCTTGCAAACTAGATCTTGGATCGATCAAAACTCTCAAACTACAAGTCCAAACGTCATGAAATTTTCACAAGAGCTTCCATATCAACTCAAGAGCTCACCTGATCGATCGCAGCTCCATTAGGGCTAATTTGAATCGATAAGAACGTAACATTGATTGATCTTAGATCGATCCCAAACCACTCCATATCAACCTGGTGGGCCCACCTACGCATGAGAAGAGGTATGGAGATATTTCCAGATCTACTCCTATAAATAGCAACTCCATGGCGGCTAAAACGAGGGGCTTCTTCTTCTTTTCTAGGCGAAACTCTATCATTTTGGTTAATTGATTTCAAAGGATTGTAGTTGTAATCAGTATAGAAGGAATAAAAAGGCTCAATTCAAAGTGGACGTAGGTCGAAGATAGCCGAACCACTATAAATCTCGTGTCTTTTCTCACTTTCTTTAATTTTAATTTTGTTATTTCTTCATTTTTGTTCCCTACATCATCTGGATCTGAGATCTGGGACTGGATACTAAAGACTCGTGTGTAAACACTAGTGCTTTCACTACTTTTGGGGTCTGTGATCATTTTTGGCGCAAACACTACTGATGCCATCATCATCTTCCATAACACATAACATCAAGTCTACTCCTTCATTACGCCCAATGCTATCATAATTCTTTCTCCTCCCTTTAGGTTCCGTAAGGCGATAATTCTATCTGTAGAACAGATCCTAACATCATCACTTACCAAGCACTCTATAACAAACTTTACTCCATACCATACGAAGTCAAACACATATTGATCGCAAACAAACAAAATTCCACACAACTCAAACTCAAGGTTAGTGCACATTAATTCGAGAGTGGCATACCCTCCGATCGAATTAACCACACTCAAGGATATGATCAAATAGGTAGTGTCTGGTTCTAACCTATCAACAAAATTGCTCATAATAAAAGAGTAGGTAGCACCACTATCAAACAGAACTCTAATTGATATACTGGAAATCGAAATCATACTTCTGAGCCCACCCTTTCTTTTCCCTTAGCAGTCAGTCCAAACGAATGTTCTTCCAAAGCATAAACCTTTATCTGCTTTTCTTTTGGGAAATCCATCTCCTTGTGGTCAGGTCTATTACAGATGAAGCACTTGTCCTTGTCCTTGTTCTTTTGCTTGGTACACTTAGTAGAATAGTGTCCTTTTTGTTCGTATTTAAAATAAGTAACACATGCCTCATTTATCCTTTGAACCCCCCTTCTTGGGTCCTTTCCACCTTTTTGATTATTTCCGCCCTTTTGATTATTTCCACCCTTCTAGTATGGATTGAATCTTTTCTATTACCCTTCCTTAAGCCTAACATAAGCTCTCTTCTCCTCTTGAAAAGGCAATCATATCCTCTCACCATTTCCACCACCATCTCAAAAGGAGACAATAGATGCGCCATCGCTTTGTGATTCAGCCCCTTCCTTAGACCTTCCATGAATTTCTCATTCTTCAGCGAAGTATTAATTTGATCCCTTTCTTGGTTCAAAAAAGCATTGAAGTGCTGAATGCACTTCACTAAAGTTATATCCCTACTTCAAGTTGAGAAAATCTCTACACATTGCACTCTTCTGCGACTTTGGAATGAACAAAGCCTCAAATTGCTCCTTAAAATATTCCTAGTTTATCTCCTCCTTTAGGATTTTAGCAAGTATACCCTCCTACCAGTCCAATCCATCTGCTTTAAGCTGACAAGAAACCAATCTCCTCTTTTAAGCATTATCATACCCTAAGTCCATGAAGATACGTTTATACACCTTCAACCAATTCAACACCGCTAGAGCAGACTCCTTCCCCATAAATACTTTTCCTCCATAGTTGTTATAATCCCATGTCATATTAGAAAAGTCCACTCCTCTAGCTACCATCGTCTCCACTCAACAATTTCAACTAGTTGTGGCCCTATCATCTCCATCATAAATTGGCAAAATAAAGCATTCATATCCATTCCTCCTTCAGTTGGTGCAGGCACCTAAGCAATAGCTTAAGTACGAAAGCTGCCTACCCTCTTTGGCCATTAATTTGTGTACTATCAGTTCTTCTACTAGGATTCACTCTTGTACTTCCTAGGTTAGACATCTATTATGTAGGTCCATTCTTATAGGTAAAGGTTCATAAGATATGGAAGTAAAGAAAGTGAGTGCAACGGTAAATAGGTAGATATATCCTATTATATATTTATATCAAAGTACAAGTATGTTATACATAACATATATGCTCCCTAAGGTGTTCATTTTATAATAATTAGTTTCTACATAGCCCTGTTTTACTTAAGCTTTCTCCTAACCTAAGCTCTGATACCATGTTAACATCCCTCACTTTGAGACCTAAAATTAACACTTATGATGATGTAGTCATCACCATAATCATTTTCAAGTGACAAAGTGAGTTCAACATTATTTTGCACAATATTAGTAAGTAAAGTATCTATATAAATTTTCATTACATCAAATTGTTTTACATAATTCATTACGTCATCATTAACCCATCTTGATCCCACGCAGTGGTAAATATAGTATGAAATAAGAGTATTGTCATGTTTGACATATGAAGATTCCAACCAGATGCATAACTTGTTATAATTCCTCTTCTTACAAAGCAAGAATTTCAAAATAACTTTTATTAGCTGGATAAGCCTCCCGCTTCATCTTCGAACTCTTTATTCATCCTTCCAAAAGATACATGTCTAATCCTTAAACTCAGCCTACTCGAATGATTACCCATGAGTTTACAGGAAATAATAAAAATATGGGTCAGACACTCAGACACGGCCTGATATGAGTAAGTCATTTACCCTAAGCATCCATAGTGAGACCACGCCTTTATAGCATGGAATAGATTTTCTCCTCACTTTATCATAGCAATTACATCAAATCATGTCCATAAATATTACATCAAGAACAACCATGTGCATCATATTTAGTCCATAAGTATTCCCTATACTTGTCATTAATTATGAACCATGTCTATTTGTATTGTCAATTCAAATTAAATATACACTATACTTAGTCTAAAATCATGAATCAAGTCATCAAATCATCCTTCAACCATACAAACATCACCTAATCTCTTGTTTTAGGTGTTCATCTTTAAGTTATCATAAACTTAATTTAGTGATTACCTCCTTAGGCCTTTTTATCACTAATTTAACTTTTCTCGAAAAATGTCACTTGATGAAATAACCACTCATAGGGAGCCACCCTGGATTTCCTAAGAGGTTGAATGTAAGCACACTAAATATATTCCAGCCAGCATCCTTATTAAGCGTCAATAGCCCCACTTGGTCTCGAACATTTATCGTTCACGTTGCCAATTCATTTTATTTTGTAACACCACATTGATGTTTTAGCACTCTTCCATAACTCCCCTTTAGAGTTTTTAAGTCCTTTTGGATTGAACCCTATCGTGGAACCCAACCATATATCATTGGACTTTAGATTTAATAGTCTTAGTACCTCGCCATCTAACAACTCAATGAGATGGTATGTCTTTACGATCTTGGTTCCACCGTTTTCTATCAATTATTTATCGTGGACCCAACATATTCTTTAGATAAACATTTTTATCTTTGATTAAATGGTACCATATCATTTATTAGCTTCTCTAGGCTTTCTTCCATTTCAAAATAGGTTAACACAATTTTGACTTATAAAATTCTTCCATCTTTTCATCCTTATAAAATAGTTAAACAACACTGGGAGACTTTCTTCCAAAGTGCACCAAGTGTTTCTTTTGTTTTACTAAGAAAATTATAGCTTCCAAGATATCGCAGTTTGACCCTAGCTATCACATATTACGTTTTCCAAAGCCATCGCAAGTCAAGCCTAGCTATCGCAAGTTGGCTTCTACCTCAGTCATTGCATGTTTATCTCCTAGACTATCGCTAGTTAACCCTTAACAAGCTATTGCAAGTCGATAATTTAGTTATTTATCAAAATTTGAGCTCTTATAAGCTATCATAAACTTATAACTTCCTTAGTTATCATATGTTAGGCTTTAGGTAGCTATCGCCCTTTAACTTCCTCTAAGCCATCGCAAGTTGAGCTTCCTTCACGTCATCGCGTGTTGCATGTTAAGCTTTCTTAAAGAAATTACTTGTTGAGCAAGGTATAACTATTACAAGTTGGTACATGTCCTAAATATGCCCTTAAGAGCTATCGCTTATTGGCTTCCAATAGTTGTGCAAGTTGATGTTCTATTGGCCATCATATATATATATATATATAATATTGCAAGTTGATGTATATATATGCTATTGTAAGTTGACCATCTGATGGGTCATCGCAGGCTGAAATGGCTCTTTTGTAGTTAACTCGAAACTTGTTACTATATTAGGTAACTACCTTTTCACCAATCCACATTTGATGTTGAATTTCCATTGGTCAATCTATCCCTTCATAGTTTTCTACTCAAAATTCTTTAATTACATTTCTTACTAATTAATTAATTTTAATTAATTCTTTCCTTTTCTAATTAATTCTTATAAAATCCAAAATTATTGGAAAAAATCCAAAATATTCGTTGAAAATTCAATTTATTATATTTTACCTCATATCAAAATTTCAAATCAAAATAATTAGTTTTATTACCTATAATAATTATTATCCAAAAACTAAGCTTTTTCTTAACTTTGAAAATTCATAACTATTCCAAATAAATTCCAATAATGATGAAATTAAAAACCCAACTTTGTTTTATCCCTAAAACATCATAATAAATTTTCAAACCTTAGAAAAAAGATTATACAATATTTTACTCTAAACATGAACAAATTCCTTTCATTTAAGTTTCAAACCATATTCCAACCAATGTTAATCATTCAAACACATATATCATCATCAAAATCATTCATTCCAAATCAAATATGAACCCAAACGAGTTAGGAAGGGTTTAAGAGAAAAATTTACTCACCTCGATTAAGAAAACTTTGATTTAATCTTCTTTCTTCTTGAAATGAAAGTTTGGATCTTCTATCTTTTGATTTTCTTCCTTAGCTTCAAAAAGTGGTCAGCCTTGTCTTGTTTAAGGGTTTTGTGTTTTAAATGAAAGTGAGGTGGAATGATAGAGTATAACTAAGGGAAGTACGTTGGTGATTTTGGCTTAGGCTAATAATATATGGGAGGTGGGCGAATTTCTTCTTATCTATTCTTGTAATTTTCTTTTGTATTCATTTTTTTATTACTTTTTTTATTTATATAAAAAGAGATTAGATTTTTTCCTTTATTTAGGCATATAGAAAAAAAATTATAACCATACTTGCCTAATCTCTCTAATATAATTCATTTATACCAAATCCTTCTCATTCTTAAATCAAATTTTGTTTATTCTCATTGGCAAGACCAACTTTAATTGCTCTAATTACCGTTTATCCATTCAATTAACTTTTTAAAGTGTCTCACACTTAATCAATCAAATCTTCCATAGGCAACTCTTGAAATTAAATTAATTTATTTATCCTTTAATAATATCTTCTTATTATTAATTTGATTTAATTTTCAACATTATGGGTCTCCAAAACATGGGGTATTATGGCTATGTTCAATAATATGATGATGAACATGCTATATAATGCCCAAGGAGTTTCTTTTGTTATGCTCACTAGTGGTGTGGTGCACTAGTGCAAACGCTGAGGGCTGACTTAGCTAAGTTAAACAAAGAGTACTACAGTCTTGGTGGAAAAGCATTTCTTAGAACGAAATTAGCCGTCAAAGTACATGTTTGGTTGGATACTTGCGAACACATCTTTAAGGATTTGGAGAGAGATGATGCTATAAGAGGAAGATGTCCTTTAGGAAGCTTCAGGCGAAATCGATGTTGTGGTGGAATACCATCAAGATTACCATCGTTGGGGAGCAGATTACTTGGGAGCAGTCTAAGATGAGGTTCATGGAGAAGTATATATCGGCTACCTAAATGTCAGCATTGTTTCGTAAATTTATAGATTTAAGGCAGGGAGATATGACTATCTTAAAGAATGTGGCTGATTTTGATATATTGTCGAAGTACGGCTTAACTTTTATTGATAATCTGCATAAAAAGAATGAGAAGTTTATTATGGGCTTGGATGATTATCTTGGAGAAAATATAGTAGGACATATCAATGAGTCCTTTAAGGAGCTAGTGGAGAAGGCTCTTCAACACGACAGTCTGTATCCGAAGTTTAGGCCTAATGTTGATTCCAAGGATGAACCGAAAGTGCAAGGGGGAGGGGGAAGCAAGAAGAAGTGGAACAACAACAAAAGGATGTAGCTTCATAACAAGGGTGGTTAGAGAAAAGGCAAGCAGAAGCCTACTTGCTATAATTGTGGGGAGAAGGGTCATCTTATCAAGGACTCTAAAGCTGAAAGTAAGAAGTGATACAATTGTAAACAGTATGGAGATATTAAGAAGGATTGTCTAGAACTATTTAGACAGTAGTAGGTAGTAATACAGGGTATACTTTCTATTTTGATATAGCTGTACTTGTTTTATTTAATACCGGGGCTTCACATTCCTTTATATCTAGTGATCTCATAGATAGATTGGGATTGATACCCGAGATAGTAGACGGTCCCTCGATTATTCCAAACCCCATGGGAGGTTTAGCTAGTTTGTCTATGATTTTTCATGATATAGTCTTATCAAGTCACGTGGTTGTGATTTTTTAGTTCTTAGCATTTGGTATTATTTTGGGGATGGACTACCTGATGAGGTACAAAGTCACGGTGGATTGTGAGAGGTTGGCTATAATCATTAGGATGGAAAGAGGGCGAATGGTAGTGTTGGGCTGCCTACCAAATAATGGAGTAATGATCATCTTTTTATTTTCACTGAAGGTGCCATGCGATTAACTGTCATCTGCACCTATTGTGAAGGATTATCCGAACATATTCGAGGAGGTGACCGGATTACCACCACATTGAGAGATAGAATTTTGCATATGTTTGGTAAAGGATGTCAGACCTGTAGTTATGCCATTGAGGCATATGGAGGTGAAAGAGCAGAAGGAACATGAGGTGCATGTTAATGACCTTTTACGAAGGGGGTTCATCTGAAGGAGCATATTTGAGCGGGGAGCACCTTAGTATTTGCCACGAAGTTGGATATGTAACATTATGGCTTTTTTGACCCCCAACGTCGACACTAATACATCCATGGTATTCACGTACTGAACACCCAAGTGTTAGAAAGACAGAATGTAAGGGTAAAGAATAAGAAGAAAAGAAAAGGGACAACAAAGAGAAGAACAAAAAAATTCAGAATTTCACATATGAAATAATAACATATAATATCAGAAGATGGTACACAAAGCTACTCTAATACATATCATTTTAGAGTTACTAACTAAAGTACTATCATTAGCCTGGACAATTATAACTGCCTGTCCTTACAGTTGATGATATATATATATATATATATAGTAATACAGCGGAAATAAATGCTACGGTAGGTAAAACATCTAGCTCCTCTCCAAGAGCTCGATGAACATCAACGAAAATCTACTTTTCTCAGACTACTTTAAAGAGCATGCATGGAAATAAGGGAAAAATAAAACCATGGGTCAAATGTAAGTCTGGTGTAAGAAACTCAAGAAATATGTGTAACATATAATAGTACCTTTTGAGACTGTCATAATGGTTATCCCTTCAAAAGAACAAAACATCTAATAAGTACATATTGTGATATAATAGATAATGTCTTGGGTGAAGAACATAAATCAAAAAATATTTGTAATGCTTACATTAATCATACCACAACAATATTGAAATACAATCAAAACCACTAAGGCACATTAACATATGGATTTTTCGAGGAGACCTTCCCAGTAAACTTAGACCAATCCCCATGAAAATGATCGGAAATACCTTTCGGGCATCATATATCTCTAGATAAAATATACTATAAGGTAAACACTATAGACTCATGCCCTAACATGTGAACCAAGTATCATTAACTCCCACGTGCAACATCAATAAGCATACTTTAGATATTGGAGTTGACGTACCCCCCACGGATTAGCTAAACCCCTAGAGTGTGCATCATATTATGTCTTTAGTCATTTTCCTTATGGTGAAGTCACATTCAGCATCTCAACACATGAACCACAACTCAAATAGATCACGAATTCCCAAATGAATTCTAACATCTCAAACAGATCACAAACCTCTACATAGGTTCAAGCATCTTGAACATATCTCGAATCTCCACATATATTTAAGCATCTCGAACAGATCCACTTCCAAGAGATAGAACACGCATCTCAGTCTTGAAGTGTTTTTCAATAAGTAAAACACTTACCGATCCCAACGTCTCTTCAAGACTAAATGAATGAATTTTCGATTAACTTAACTCAAGTTCCTTTTGAAATAAACAAAAAACGATAAGGGTGGAGATCATCTCTTATCTGGACGGAATTTCTTATCACTTGTCTTAGAAGAGCAAGGTGACTTTATACGTAGGTTATACCATCACCGAGTGAATAACCGTACATAATAATTCTCATGTTTCATCTAGATATTTCTTAAGTTAATTTTCGGTCATATACAACAACAATGATAACTTCCTTTATTAATCAATATTCCTTTATTAATTAACACAATTAATACTCCTTTATTAATTAAAATTTCCTTTATTAATTAATACTCTATTAATTGAACCTTTATTTATTAAAGCATGATTAAGTCCTATAAACTACTTCTAATACCCTTTTTATTTAATTAATCATCTATTGATTAAACCTCTTTTATTAGTAAAACTCTTTTTTATCTAATAAAACTTTTTTCATTAATCAAAACTTCTAATTGATTAAACTCCTTACTAATTAAACTCCTAATTGATTAAACTCCTAATTAGTTAAAATCCTTATTAACTAATACTCCTTTATTAATTAAAACTTCTATTTATTTATTAAACCTTCCTTTATTAATTAAAACCTCTATTAATTAATTAAAACTTCCTTTATTAATTACAAATTCCTTTATTACCTGTATATATATTTAATTTCTCTTTATAAAAGATATATACCTATATTCTAGTATTTCACCATTTATTTATACTCTTTGCAATACTTCAAAATGTATTCTTATGCTTATCTCAATGGTATAAGTATATTCACGAATCACTTAACAAGATTTATGTAATTTAAAATATAATCAACAAGGTTAAAAATAAATGTTACTCAAACATTGTTACTATAAACCCCTTATCTCTTTTATACTTTAAACATATACTCTTTCTATCTTTATTCCAAAAGATTCAATACCTGTTATTTTCTTTCAAATTCCATTATTTTATATCTAATATATTCATAACCATTTAACAATATTTTTCTAATTTAAAATATAATTCAAGGGTTTAAAAACAAATGTTACTAAAACATTGTTTACTATAAACCCAAAATCATCCACTTATAGTTAGCTTAAAATATTCTACATTTAAGTCCTAATTATATTCCTAATTATTGTCCTAATTAAGTTTACCTAAACCTACATTAATTTAACAAGTCAATGTACTTTTACTTAACCTTACAAAACCATTTATTTTAGCTTAAGTATTATGATCCAAATATTCCTTTATTTCTTTATAAAAGACTTAACTTATTTTTCCCAACTTATATATTTACTAAAATCCTTTTTAAAATGACGTATTTATTTATATGTATACTAATTTATTTCTAAGCTAATATAATTAATAAATTTCCAAAACCATTAAAAAGATATTATAACACATAAGATTTTTAATAATTTAATAAAATCTTTAAATAATTTCTAAAAAAATATATATATTTAAAGTACTTTAAAAATACTTATACTATGGTTTAAAATATTTATTTTAAATATTGTTTAAAAGTACTTATTTTATAATTTATTTAAAAACCATAAAAAGCATGTTTTATAATTTAAAAACCTTTACTTTAAAAATTCATAAATAACTACTAAACCTGTATTTAAACTTCGATATTATTCTAGTAATAAGTACATTTATAGTACTTATTAAAAATGCAAAGTAGCCCCTAGGATGTCTTTCAAAGTTGACTTTAAAAATTGTCGAACATAAGTTTTTTTCAAAGTGCATTTATAGCGACCATTAAGCTTCAAACATTCACAACAAACTTCAACTTCATATATAACATTATCAACCATGTAAATAACAAGTCCTAACCATGATACATGTTTTAGAGGTTTATTAGAGAGATTATACTACATATAATGTTATCACTTGCTTTTCAAAGCAAGGTGGGTCTAAAAGTAATAACTTGCATTGTTTTTTATTTTAACTTATATTTTCAACAACAACAAATATATATGCAACATATGTGGATTAAATGGTGAGTAAACTCACCCTAGTCCATGTTAAACCATGACGTAGATAATCTCTTTACGAGCGCAATGGTGAAGACCGTGTCTTGATTAGACCTTGTATGCAAAAGATACAAATTTTAAAAGATTTTGAATTATATAATTTAATTAATATAATAATTAACAATTACCTCATTATTTATAAATCCCTTTCTTCCCCATATTTTTGTATCACCTGTGCATGCATAACCCATCAATGCCGCACCTTCTCTCCTCGACCTCTCTCTTTCCAATCAGCGAAATCACATGTCACCACTTCCGACTTCCGTTCGCACGTGCTTCGCCCCCTACCTAACCACCCGAGGTCTGAATGCCCCATATCAATCGCGACCTGATGTGCTCAAATGCGAAATCTAGTGTCGTGTTTTGCTATGCTTGACCGGACTTGCTCCGACCACTCTCTCCCATCCACGTTGAATCAATTTTGCAGTGGTGGCCTCCGTTTCACCAACCTTGGTCCCAATCTCAGCTGCCACCTCTCAAAACTCACGGCAACCCAAAGTCGAGTTCAGCCAAACATGATTGCACCCTCCAATGTCTATACTGATTCGAAGCCCTCCTCTATATGAGTCCAACGGATCCAACATCGGCTTCTCTCGTCACCCATAGCTCTGAATTTAATTTAGGGAAAGAGGCGGCTATGTTTATTTCTTTTACTAAAGGAAGAGGAAGAAAGGAATAGTGTGAGGGAGAAGTGAATGTGTGGGGTTATTCATAATAATATATATTATATTTAATTTCTAATATAAATCGCCATACGTTTTGAGCTCGTACGATCACAAAGCACATCGGATCGCCATGAAACTCATTCATGCACATCGTCTTATTTTTCAATTCCTAACAACACTAGATTTTTCACAATCCAAAATAGTGCCTTGAGATGATAATTTAATGCATTCTGAGGTTGTTTATCGATAAAACGATTTTCGGTCACATTATCGGTATTTTCTTTAAACTACTTATTTTTATAAACCAATTTCAAAAACGAATTTATTATCATTAGTTATAATTTAAAATGGGGTTAATAAGGTTATAAAATCGCATTAATTTACATTAAATCAAGATTCAAATATTTAAATAATTCAGATATTTAAATATGAAGTGTTCGAAATTCTGCATCATTACAGAATGGCTCTTTGAGATTGTATGTATATTAGTATGAGTTGAACAAGGTGAAAAAGAAGATTAAATATCCACTCCCATGTATTGATGACTTATTCGATCATCTCCATGGCGCTAGAGTGTTCTCTCGGTTAGACTTTAAGATGTGATTTCATCAATTGAGAGTAGCGAAGGAAAGTGTGTCGATTATAGCATTTTGTATGCCACATGGATTATATGTGTGGTTAGGAAAACCACTACGCCTAACATACATTGTTAATCTTATGAACCATGTCTTCAGGGATCAACTAAATAAGTCTGCACTTATTTTCGTAGATGATAACTTTGTCTATTTGTGGATGGATGAAGAACATAAGGAACACTTGAGGATTTGGATCGAAGTGTTGAGGAAGCATCGATTGATTGTGAATTTTTCTGAATGTCACTTTTGGATGAGAGAAGTGAAATTTTGGGTCACATTGTTTTTAAATAGACCATTGCTATTGGTCCTACAAAGATGGCAGTGGTCTAGTGTAACGACCCAGAATTTTGAACAAATTAAAATGAGAATATTTAATTAATTTTAAATATTTGAACGATGATTTAATTTGAATCCCCGATATAACTTTGAAAATTTGCGGTTAAACTTTAAAATTTAATCTATTGAATGTTGAATAAAAATTTGAATCTTCAATTTTAAGCTGAAGAAAAATATTTCGAAAGCTTTTAAAATTTATATTAATAACACTGAAGATAACAGCAGCTTCAGAATTGAAATTTAAACTGTTTTGCTCAGTTTTGAATTTTATTGTTCAAATCCATATTTAAAATACAGCGTTCCGGGGCACAGTCTCGGAATTTGACGAAACCAGTTCCATTGGATCCGTAATATTGTATTATTATCGGATTTCAAATTTCGAAATATTTGGAGTTGTCGTGTGATCATACGACAAGCAAACGCACTGAAATTTAAATTGAAATTTGTTTAATTTAAAATGCTATCTTCCCCATACGATCAAATTTGAACTCGAAAACTTTTCCAACGCATTCGGAATAAGGGATAAACATTAGGGACGCCTGTTGGAATTGGGGTTCGAGAGTTTTTTTTTGTTATACGATATGGGATATTTTGAAAATTTTAAAATAATAAAAAAAAGACAAAATAAACATACCTCAGCCATACCTAAACCACGACCTTCTGCAAACCCACGATCTCCACGTTCCCCTTCCTCATAAAAAAATACGAAACCCCCCCTTTCACTCTCGTTCGAAGTCAGAAGAAAATAAAAGGAGAAAAAAAATGGCCGACACTATTCTATCTCTTCTTCATCTCGAAATCTTCTTCCCTTCATTTTATAATACCCGCTCCCCTCTCTTACTCTCCAGTTCAAAAAGAAAAATCAAAATCGCGTGTACTATTTTTCATCCCCTCTGTAATCAAAAACCCTATTTTCCCGCTCCAGTATAATAGCCAAAGCATATTCGAAAGGAATCAAGATCTCGAGTCGCCCAGTTGGAAGTCGAAGTCATGACGTCTAGGCGAGTTCAGCTCGAAGGCGGCGTCGAAGACGAGAACTAGGGCAGCCGCGTGAAGCAGGGTCGGAGTCGATAGGATTCGTGGCGACGACTCGAGCGAACATGAATCGCGACCTGGAAGGAATCGCGGCAGCAAGGCGTGGCGATGAAGGCTGGTAGAGATTCTCGATTTCAATCGAGAGTAGAGACGGTGGAAGTGACTTCGGTGATGGGAATCGCGACGTCAAGCAGAGAGGTGGTCGTGAGTTCGTTCGCGATTGATTTGGGCTCTCGTGATCGATCAGAGGTGCGATGCCTGGGGAGGTTCGATGTCGAGGTAGTATGCATGCTAGTGTCGCATGGCTGTGAGCTCAAGTTCGAGCTTGGTGATTTCACAGTAAGTTTTTTTAAGATAATTTATTTATCGAATTTAAATATAACAGTAATATATATATATACCTATTTTGATTAGAACAGATCTGAGTAAGGTTTTATATTCACAGTGATGACTTTAGTTATGGGAAAGAAATTTTTGTTTGGAATTAAAATATTAGAAGGAAAAATTTTATAGTTGTTGTAAAGGAAATTTGATATTTTGTTATTTATAGAAAATAACATTTTTACAGTGAAAAAGAAAAAAAAATCTTAGTTAAATAAGTTATTTCAAAAAGGAAATCAGTTAAAAATTTAAATTAATTGTTTAGAACAAAATCACCGACGAATCAAATTTATCAAATGAAAATTTATTATTCGATCTGTTTGAATATTAATGAATTGTACAATATTTATACAAGGTCAAAAGATCGTGAAAAACAAACTGGAATCGAAGTGGGATTGCAAATAAAAAGCTAAGGTGAGATTTTTTTTCTCACTCAAATGAAAAGTTGAATTTTCAGTTATTTATTGACTGATTGATTGCTATTTGGATTTGTGATATTAGATATAGTAGGATATATCTATATATATAGCAATATATACATATTGGCATATGTATATATTGGATTGATGATTTCCCGCCTCGTATAGCGGATGAGACCCTATTGCGCCGTTAGTAAGCGGATTATTTTTATAAAACCTATATACCGCGATATCCCACCTCGAAGTGGAATTGGTGTTGTGCTAACATCTGTGGATGCAGGGAAACAGGTTGGAGGGATCCAACTGGATTCCTCACCAGTATTTATTTATTTACAGATATTGATGTATATTCTGTTATCATATGTCGATATATGATGTTTGATGTTGTGATTGACTAATTGGTGCTGTTGCATCATCGGATTCAAGTTTTAAAAATAACGACTTTTAATTTAAAAGGATTTTAAAGTGATTTTTGAAAGTAGACGTTTTATTGAATTTTTGAAGTGACTTATTTTAAATAAATAAACGTTCAAATTTTAAAGTTATAAAAGTTAAGATCTTTGTGAAATATAACCGAAAAGTGATTTTTGGAATAAATAGTTGATTGATTTATAAAATGGTTTAAATTGAGATTTTTAAAGTATTATAAACGGTTTACTTAAAAGGTTTTTAAAGTTGACATTTTTTATAAATTAAGATTAAGATATTGGAATTATAAAACGAGTTTTTATAAGTGTTAAAAATGAAGTGATAATAAAAATCATATGTGAACGAGATTTATAGATTTATAAATTGTGAAGTATAAATTGTATAGAAGTTGTAGAATAGAAGATTTATAAGTAATTTGCTTATAAATTAGATTTTTGCACTTAGATGAGATTTGAACAGAATTTGCTAATAAAATGATTTTATAAGTTGAAATTGTTATGAAGTATAAATGTGATTTATAAACGTTGTTTATAAATCCGAAATCACTTATTTTGATAAGTAATTTTAGAAGTTAATAAAAGGAGAATTTTATAAATTGAAGTTGTTAGAAAATATAAAGGTGAATTTATAAACGTTGTTTTATAAATTCGAAATCAATCAAA
This sequence comes from Allium fistulosum, assembly GCA_030737815.1. Classification (NCBI taxonomy): domain Eukaryota; kingdom Viridiplantae; phylum Streptophyta; class Magnoliopsida; order Asparagales; family Amaryllidaceae; genus Allium; species Allium fistulosum. Next base: position 18,849,353 of record JASFAW010000013.1, read on the forward strand.
TTTGATGAATTTAATATAGAAGTTATTAAGGGAATTTTATCCACGATTTTGGATAGTGGATAATTCTTGAAATATAAATGTGTAGAAAAGATTGAAATTTGGTTAGTGAAGTATATTCACGATTTTGGACAGTGAATATATTATTAAGTAAAATGGATCTGTTTTGGGAAATTATTACTGGAATAAGATGAAAACGATTTAACAATGTTTTAAAATGTGTTAAATATCGAAACCATAGATTTCAACATTCATTGTTGAAATAGACGTTGTCGAGGAAAAAGGAAATGATGGACTATAACACTGTTGTTATAGTAAATGATTTCCGAAAGGAAATGTTTTATATAGTATGGGGATTTATATATCTATCTAAATTTCGAATCCCTATACTAGTGATTTTGAGTCGTCGTAACGATGTTTTACGTAACATTCGTTTTGACTCAAATAAATGTTGTTATAGTAAATGATTTCCTAAAAGAATGAATTTATACTTAAATTTGATTTAAGTATATCGAATATTTTCAAATGTTGAAAATAAATGATTTGTGAATTACTTATTTTTAAATAAGTATGGAATTACTTTTCCAATATGATATGAAATGTTTGTTAAGAATTTATCTTTGTAAAGATAAATTGAAAGTGAATATTGAAATCGATTTGAAAATCGTATATCTGTAGATATTTGAAAATATAAATTCAATATGGAATTTATAAAAGAAAAGGGGATCTGTTTAAAAATAAACGTTGATTTATTTTTGAAGTGTGGAAATTTTGTATCTAGTAAAGATATTTTGGGAAATAAATAATTTGGAAAATAATTTGGAATCTGATGATGTTGCACATCTTTATTGATAGTTAAATAACCGACTATCAATAATCACCTTGAATGGTATTTGTTGTGAATTGGATGAATTTGAATGCCACACTTATTTTTGAATAATCGCTCACTATTCGGGTTAGCCGGGAAAGGACCATGGGGTCGTATAACCCATTCCGAATATGTGATACGTCGTTATGAATTGCATTCGAAGACCGATGTTGAAGACCGGATATTTTTGAAAACGGAAGGATTACCGTCGAGTTACTCTACATCGGCTGATCCCCGATTTAGAGGTTTTATCACCCTTAGTGACGGGAAGTACGGACGTGATTAGAAATTTATCCGGATATGCAAGGGCTTCGTGAGAAGTGCCTTCGGTTCTGTTCGATCCCGGAACAGACTTGTATGGATTGTGTGTCTGTGTAACGACCACGACTTTCTCTCCATAGAAAGTCGTATCGCTAATAAGAAAGAAAGGGGTGAGAAGTAGAAAAGAAAAGAAGAGAAAGAAAACAAACACAAATACTCACAGCGGAAACGAACAAAATATATTATATCACATAAATATTACATAGTATCATATACAACACTTATCAGAGTTACATAGATTACATATCATATACTAGACAGTTATAAACATCTGTCTAGTTATTACATCTCAATACAATACAGAGATCAATACAAAATCAACACAGCGGAAACTACTATCTATCTACAACGCCGAAGCCTCCTGCTCCATTGCTCCTCCAAAATTCGTCAAGGCAAACCTGAATCCCTTGGCTACTCGTAAAAATTTGAGTACCCAAGAGTTTATAAAACAGAAATAAACAACTTGGGTCAGACATGGGTCTGGTGTGAGTAACAGGTTAAACTTGTTTAACTTCAAAACCTTTTGAAAGAAAAAGTATCACGTAAGACTTCCCACACATAAACATGGGTAAGTTTTTACCTTACGCTAACCAAAACATTTGATAGGAAATCTGATTTTATTATAATAGGGTCTAGGGTTTTCAAGTAAAATATAGAAATAGCTGAAATGCTTACATCTCACATTCCAACATAGTTGGGCACATCTAATACGTACGGCACTTATTGGAGTTTGGATTCCATACAATGGCAGGGCTACCGGGGTACCGCCCGTCACAGTACGTGGCCTAGATCACCGTACCGAGGATCACTCCCAATCCCCTGCAACACAAGGTCGGAACATCCCTTACTGGATAATTCCCGCACAAGATACCTCACGGTTGGGATCAGCAACCGCACCACTAAGTCGAAAATAGAAAGGGACATCTAGACAGAGGTAATCTTGTCCTACTTGGGTGCTACCCACTAACCTTGCTGCACCTCCCCTGTTTTAGCCATTCCCGGTTGATGAGGCTTGAGGTCACGATTACCTTTAAATAGAACACATCTATCTTAGAATGCTCATCGTCCACCTGATGATGTGCTGAAAGCATTCAATCCATACAAGTTCGTTCCGGGTTCGAACGAAACCGAAGGCATTATCTCGTTACACTCGTTTTGGAATCACCCTCAGAGTTAACGACAATAACCCTTGCACTCTGAATCTTCATCTTCACTTGATTCACGACCTATCGTTAATTTGGATCGATGTGGTATTCGGGTCTCCAGACCTGGAAATCCGGTATACGGAAACCCGATCCCGGTCTCATCGAAATCCAAAGCGTATCTTTTAAGGCCAAGTTGTTTTAAAGGTTAAAACAAATTCAATTCATTATCTTTATACACAAAGAAAGATAATTCCCAACAGATAATCAACATTATCAGATAATCCATACAATTCAACTAACATCCATATCATACAGCATATATCTCATCAGAGATATCAATCAATGTCAAGTATCCAATACTAACACCCATTCATAAGAAATGATTTATATCATCTCTAATTAATTTAAATTGAATTAAATTAATTACTTCATTTTATAAATCCTTCTTACTTAACCATTAATTACAATTTAATTAATTAATTATCTTCTAATATTTCATTTCAATTAATCATCTTTGATTAATTATCTTTTAATTACCTCCAAGTAATTTATCCTCAATTAATTTCTCAAATTAATTATCCTTAACCACTTATAGTAATTAACCTTTAATTACATCATTAATTAATTAACTAAAATTAATTAAGTTAATCAACTATAATTAATTACATTAATCCTTAATTAATTACATTGATTAATTACTTCATTTATTAATTATTACTTAATTAACCAATCTTAATTACATCATTAATTATATTAATTAATGATCCTTAATTACAACTTAATTATTAATTACTTAATTAAATTAATTACATTAATTAATCTTTAATCAAAAAACATTTATTAATCACCTTGATTAATCTTCAATCAGTAATTAATTACCCTTAATTACTTTCATTAACTAAATTAATTACTCCTTAATTAATTTCTTAATTAATCCCTTGATTAATTATTCAAAGTAATTAACTCAAATTACTTCCATTAATAAAATCATTTATTCAACTAATTACTTCCAGTAATTATCTTATTATTTACTTCTCTAAATAATCTTACTTTAATAATTACATTAAGTAATTATTATTAAATCATCTCTTGATTATTCTAAATTAATTAAACTTAATTAATTAATTTAACTAAATCAAATTAACTTAAATTAATTACTATAAGTAATTAATTCTTAATTACTTCCATTAACTAATTCATTTAAACAAATGATTATCTTTAAATTAATTAATCTAATTAACTATTAAAATTAATCCTATTAATTAATTATTTAATAATCCATAGTTAATGACTTCATTAACTACTATTTAATTACTTTCCTTAAGTAATTATCTTATATTAATTATTATTAATCCTAAATTAATAAATCTTAATAACCAATTTATTAATCCCTAATTACTAAATTAATTAAGTGTTAACCATAACTTAATTAATATTTAATTACTTATTAATTAATTCCTAACCATTAAATAATACTCTAATTTATAATCCTCAATTATAAATTAATCATCCCTAATTAATTAATCTTAAACATAAATAAATTAGTTTAAACCTTTAATTACCTATTTAATTAATCCAAATGATTAATTAATCAAATTAAATTAATTATCTATTAAATCTCCTAATAAATTAAATAAACACAAGTCTTTAATTAATTTAAGATAAACTTTATTTTATTTGATAAACAAGTTATCATTTACAATTTATATTTGAAACATCCATTTCAAATCTACTTTTAAATTTCATTTTAAATTCTGTATTTAAAATGAATTCCAATTTATTTTTAACTAAGTTTTTAAAACCAATTTAAAAACTTTTACTTATTAAAAATTCTTATCTCTTATAAAAGAAATTTAAGAAGAGTTTAAACCAAATTCCTTTTTATTTTTAAACATTTAATTAAATCTAATTATCATTTAAAACCTATTTAAACCATATAAATTTATAACTTATTTATTTCAAACCTTTAAGATTCAAAACCAACTTGAATCTATATAGTTAAACTTGATTTAAATTCTTGTTTTAAAATTTCCTTTACAATTTTAAATCCAGTTTAAAGTTTTAGAAACAGACAGTTTAATAACCTGTCAACAACCAAAGTACTCGAGCCAATCCTATTTTGCTTCGAGTCGCAACCCTAAATTCCCGAGTCTCCCTCGCAAAAACTCTCGAAAATCTCGAGTCCTTCTCTGTCACTTGAGTCCAACCTTCCAGCTCCAACAACTTCGAGTCGCACATCAAAATTTCCGAGACTCCCACGAACAAACCCGAGAAAACTTGCATTCGTCTTCTCCAGTGAAACAGACTTCACCCAGATACAATCTTCGATCTCGTGCACGTGCATGGTCACCTACGGCAACTCCGATCATCGACGACATCTTCCATCAGTCCACGTTCATCCACATACTCGAAAACGATCATCCTATCTTCGATTCATTCATCAAATCAAAATCGAACCCTAAAATCAAAAACCTGGAACAGAACCATCACCACTGACCAAACCTGGCACATCGCTCGTGCTCGCGATTCCGATCATCAGAGAAACTAATTCTCTGGCCATGACTACGTCTATACCTAAACTTCCATCTGCCAAATCCTCGTTCAACTCGATCGACTACAGATCCCATTTCGATCATCTTTCCCTAACCTAGTAAAACTAGGTTTAAAAATTTCAAACCTAAATCATTTCTGTCTTACTACCTTAAAAATTCTCCTGACAATTTTCCTATCATCCATGATCATTCCACTACCATCATTGAAGAATTCAACATCCCAGTTCCATTGAGATAATCAAAATCACCAAAATTTCATTTCTGACTTAAACCAGAACTGCTCTTTTAATACTAGACTAAAAAGTATGATATTAATGTTAAAAATCATATTATCATCTATGTTTTCAATTTATACATTTGAATTTATAAATTACAGAGTTCAAATTTTCACTTTAATATAACATGCACTGCTAATTTTTGATTTCCAGAGACACTTGGGTTTAAAGTTTAACTTAACTAAATTTTAAAACACTCTTCTATGATAAATCAACAATTCTTACTTAAGTTAAGTCCTAATAAACTAAATCAAGTGGTAAAAGATTAAAAAGACATTTTGAGTCTGGCAACAGAACAAAACAGAATTCATATTCATACATCCATACACCACATCCATATATACAAACAGGAGAATGCACTTATTCATACATCCATACTTATATATGTCACAGAGATTCAACATGCAATACTATTTTATTTTAAGTTTAAAAGTTACTCACTTGATTAAAGATGAACAGAGCACATTTAATTTGAGAAGCTTTTGAAACTGAGAAACTTGAATTGCCTTGATCCTTATTAAACTGAAATGCTTCTTTGAATTTGATTCTAAAACCTGAGTTGCAGGAGCTTTACTTATTTAAACTACATGCATGCTTGCTTCCAGGTTGAAAATGAATGCAGACAGGCTTCTCGAATTGATTCCAGATTTGAAAAGAAAATGTTGCAGGGCTTTGTCTTGGTATTGAAAATGAGACAGGGTATTAAATTTCTGGTTGAAGAAGATTTACAGGTTTTTGATTTTGAGGATACTTCATAGATTGAAGAAAAATGATTTGCATGCTTTTGGAATTTTGAAAACTAAGTTGTAGATGTTCAGATTAAACATGCAAGCTTTGAAATTGATTTGAGATTGTGGTTTTTATGAGGAGTTTTGAGTATTGATTTCAGATTTTTGCTTAGAGAAAGGTTACTGATCAGATTTTAGTTTTAGGGAAAGATTTGAGTTTCTCTTGATTTTAAAAAGAAGAGTAGAAAGAATGAAATGAAGAAAAGCAAATGTATATATGTAAGTAAATTTTGATTTTATAAAATAAAAGAAAATGAATGTGACGACCCGCCACTCATTCCACAGAATGACGCATCGCTGATAAGAAAGAAAGGGATAGAAAGAGAAAAGAAGAGAAGAAAGAAAGAAACAACAACAGAATCTAAACAGCGGAACGAATAAATTATATTAATAACATAAACTATTACATAGTTTCATATACAACAACTATCAGAGTTACACAATATATACAACACATACTAGACAGTTATAAACACCTGTCTAGTTTTTACAATACAAGATACAACACAGATAATAATGACTCAGAGATCAACACAGCGGAACTACTATATCTCTACAGCGCTGAAGCCTCCTGCTCCATTGCTCCTCCAGATAACTTGTCAAAGCAAACCTGACTCCCTTGGCTACTCGTAAAAATTTGAGTACCCAAGAGTTTATATAAAACAGAAATAAACACTTGGGTCAGACATGGGTCTGGTGTGAGTAAACGGTTTAAACTTGCTTAACTTCAAAACCTTTTGAAAACAAAGGTATCACGTAAGACTTCCCGCACATAAACATGGAAAAGTTTTTACCTTACGATAACCAAAACATTTGATAGGAAATCCAGTTATATTATAATAGGGTCTAGGATTTTCAAGTAAGATACAAAAATAGCTGGAATGCTTACATCTCACGTTCCAACATAGTTGGGCACAACTAACACGTACGGCACTTATTGGAGTTTGGATTCCATACAATGGCAGGGCTACTGGGGTACCGCCCGTCACAGTACGTGGCCTAGATCACCGTACCGAGGAGTACGCCCGCTCCTCTGCAACACAAAGCCGGAACCATCCCTTACTGGATAATTCCGAATAAAATCACCCCACGGTTGTGTACTGCAACCGTACCACTAAGTCGAAATAGAAAGGGACATCTAGACAGGGATGACCTTACTCTCAGTGGGCGCTACCCACGAAGCCTTGCTGCACCTCCCCTGTTTTAGCCATTCCCGGTTGATGAGGCTTGAGGTCACGATTACCTTTAATCAGAACACATCACTTAGAATGCTCATCGTCCACCTGACGATGTGCTGAAAGCATTCAATCCATATAAGTTCGTTCCGGGTTCGAACGAAACCGAAGGCATTATCTCGTTACACTCGTTTTGGAATCACCCTCAGAGTTAACGACAATAACCCTTGCACTCTGAATCTTCATCTTCACTTGAGATTCACAACCTATCGTTAATTTGGATCGATGTGGTATTCGGGTCTCCAGACCTGGAAATCCGGTATACGAAAACCCGATCCCGGTCTCATCGAAATCCAAAACGTATCTTTTAAGGCCAAGTTGTTTAAAGGTTTAAACAATTCAATTCAATACTTGAATTCACATAGCATTAACTTAGATAAATATCGCACATTTATCACAGATATATCCAATATCATTTCACAGAATATCATAGCATATCATCCAATAGATATCAACCAAATCAGACATTCTATACTCAACCATCATTCATAAGCAACCATTTATTAATCTCTATTATAATCAATTTAATCAACTTAAATTAAATTAATTACTTAAGAATTAATTCCTATCCTTGCTTAATTAATCATTAATTAATTACAATATATTTTAATTAATTAATCATTCTTTAAATATTAATCACTCTTGATTAATTATTCATTAATTACATAAAGTAATTATCCTTTAATTAATTTCACAAATTAATTATTCTTAACCATTAACAGTAATTAACCTTTAATTACTCTCATTAATTACAATAATTAATGATCCTTAATTAATTACTTTCTTTAATTAATTAACTATAATTAACTACATTATTCTTTAATTAATTAACTATAATTAACTACATTATTCTTTAATTAATTACATTGAATTAATTAATCATGCATTAATTAATTACTTCCATTTATCAACCTTAAATAGTCATTAATAGTAATTAACTATTCTTAATTACTTTAATTTCTTTTATAAATCCTTTTTGATTAAATTCACCAATTACATATAGTAATTCATTTATTAATTACTTACACTAAGTAATTATACTTAACCAATCTTATTAAGTAACTACACTTAATCAATTACCAAGTGACTATCCTTAATTAATTAACAAATTAATTAACTTAAATAAATCACATTCATTTCTTAAATCATAACTGAGTAACTCATCCTTAATTACCCTTTAAACAAATTAATTAATCCTTGATTAATTATTCTTTAACTATTAATTAATAAACCTTAATTATTAATCAATATTCTTTAATACAAAGTAATCAATCCTTAATTACTTTTATAATTAATTACTTAAACTTAATTAACTAATTAATTACTTCTAAATTATTAATTAATAAAAATTAATTATTAATTAACAACCTTAATTACCAATTTAATTAATCCATAATTATCTATTAATCAATCTTTAATGATAATTAACTAACCTTAATAACAGTTAATTAATCCTAAATTAACTTTAATTTTAGATTAATAACTTCTTAATTATTAATTAAGAAAACTTAATTATTACTTAATAAAACTTTATTAAGTACTTCTTAATTACTAGTTTAATTAACTCTTAATCATTTAATCAATCCTTATTAAATAAATTAATTAATCTTAATTCCTTAATTAAATTAATTAATTTCAACTCATTTAAAAATCTTAATTAATCTTAAGATAAACATCATCATTAAAAATATTTAGTAATTAACTTACTTAATTAAATGTCATTAATTAAGTTTTAAAATAAATAATTAATTACTTACCCTTAATTATTTATTAACAATCCTTAATTACAAGTGAATAAAATACTTGAAAACTTAATTGTTAATTTACTTATCCTTAATCATTAACTAATTTAATTATAAATCACTCTTTATTATTTATTATCAAACTTAAATTAAGTTTTTAAGATAAAACATTTCTTTATTAATTACCTTATTTCCAAATTAAATTTGAAAATAACTTAAGGATTTAACTTAATATTTTTAAGTAAATCAATCATACAATTTAATTTTATTTAAAACATTTATTACAAAGAAATGGATTTACAAGAAAATAATTTAACTTGCCTATTTAAAATTTAAAATCTTACCTTTTATTAAATTTTAAAAACTGATTTAAATATTTACTTTCGATTTAACCTAGCTGTACTTGAAACAAAACAAATACATCTGCATCTTTCTTTATTTAAAACAGAGTTCGGTTTTGAATTTAAAACTGTTAAAAACTTAACAGTTATACTCAACCACTCGCGTACGTCCCTACAATATACCCGAGCCAAAAGCTTATCTACGCGAGTTCCTCCCGAGAATTTTAAAAACTGTTTCGTTTTAAAGTTTAAACTGTTAAAACTTTTAACAGTTTCACTCTCTCGCGTACGACCTTAAAACAACCCGTGCCAAAAGCCTTTCTTCCCGAGACCCACTTCGAGAAAAAGAAACTCATGAACCCAAACTCATCAACACTGACGCGCCGTGTCACTGTGCACCGTGCACCGCCAACGGTGATCCTCCGACCATCGCCAAAGCTCCCCACACACCCACGAACTCTCCAGCAACCCATCGCAATCATCCAAACACTTCCAGAAGCCACGATTCAAAATCGAGTTATTCAGTGGAAACTGGAACCAAAACCACTGCTAGAAATCGTCTCGAATCCATCAATTCTGACCACTGGAGGTTGAACCACTTCATCCACGCCTTGCCGATCACCTACGCCACCAAACCCCACAGCCTCGAGCCACTCGATCATCCATAGGTGCCACAACGATCACGAATTCAACCCTCAACCAAAACTAGGCCAAAATTTTAGTTCTACCTATTGTCGCCACCACAGTGAACCATCACCAGTGCTACCATTTTTGTCTACTACCCTAATCAACCATCTAGCTCCAGCCACAATTCTGATCCCCCAAAATACTTCAGTCACCAGAAAATAACAAAATTCCAATCTCTGGTCAACTACGAACCATACCCTCAATACAATTCTAAATATTGTAAATTTTGTTTTAAAAATCTTGTTTTACAGAGATGATTCAAGACATGCATTTGAATCAATAAAATACAACACTTGATTTTACAAGTTTTTAAAGATCTCTACTGTTATTTCCCAAATGCAAGCATATTTCATTTCATACATACTTGTCTATATTTTTATTACCTAGATTATGCTAAAACTAAACTATTTTATTTTTAAATCAAGTCTTAACAGTGGATAAATAAAAAGATATGGAATTTTGTATATTGGTTATCACAAATATCTGGAAAACAGAGGCATATCATCATTCACAGTTCAATACATACAAACAGTGTACATCCATAAACATGCAAGAATGATTCATTCAGAAATCAGATGGAAACAAATTTAAATCCATTTCAGCTTTTGAAAAAGAATGTTTACTCACCTAAATAATGTTGAACAGAGAAACTGGAAGTTTTGAACCAGAATTGCTTTGAAACTTCATCTGCTTGTTTTTGAAAATTGGAAACTTGCTTTGGAAACTTTGCTTTGATTCCTTTAAAAGATTTGAAAAGCTTTTGACACTTGCTTCTGCCTTAAATTATATTGCCTGAACTTGGAATAATTCAGACTTGAATCTTTGAAACAGGAGAATGTTAACAGGTCTTGAAAACAATTGTTACAGGCTATTGAATTTGAGAATTAAGCCTTTGAAATGATTCCAGGTTTTAGATTCTTGGTTTAAGATGAATTCAGGTAATTTCAGATTTGAGGATAAATGATTTCAGAGTAAATTGTTAGAGGAGATTTGATTTTGGTTTGAGAGGAATTTCAGATTTGATCTGGTTTGAGTTTTCTTTCTTAGCTTTTGGTTTGAAGATGATTACGGTTTGATAAATTTTCTGATTTGGTTTTTGTCTTTGAAGATGTGAGAATAAAAACAGGAAATGGAAGAGAGGGAGGATATAGTTTTATATAAATTCATTTAGATTTACTTTAAAATTAAAGAAAATAGAAGTAAACTTATGACACATGTCTCATACATTGTTTAATTACCTTACACATGTATTTTACATGTTTTAAAAATTTAACACTTGTCCTTAATCTTATATTATTTTTAAAAAGAGTTTTAAAAAGCTTTTATATGTATTTCCTAAATAGATAAATACATATCTTTTTAAATAAATGCTTTTCTATATTATAAATAAATAAAACCTTTAAAAGAAAAACAATAAAACTCATTTATATCCTAATAAAATTATATACAATATTTTTAATTCATTTTTAAGTGTAAACATATCTTTTGTATTTATTTACTATTTAAATAAACACTTTATTTAGTTTGAAATTGATATAAAACAACTCAAGACATATATATACATATTTAAACAATACTTATAAATTTTGGAAATGATAAATCTATTTAAAAATCAAATTTATAAAATAATATAATTTAAATTATTATTCTTATTATAATTCAATCTATATCATAATTAATACATCATATCATTATTATTATTTGGGTTATTTATATTTGAAATAACAATATTATCAATTAAAATAATTTAAATTAAGAGATTATCACATTTTAAACTTCTCGAAATCCCGGGATATCACATTCCTTCCCCCTTAAAAGAATTTCGTCCTCGAAATTTAAAGCAAAAGATAATCCAAAGATTTTATTTTATTTTCAAAAATCCAAGCATACACATCAACCATACACTATCAAACAAACAACCATTCATCCAAATAAACAATTTCATCCAAACAAACAATTCTAGCTATACAAACAACTCTAGCTATCCGGACATAGATCCGGATAAACTATCTAAAATTATCCCGAGTTTCCCCGATACAGATACTGGGTTACTCGCTCTATTAAATCCAAACTGGTAATTCAATACCGAAGCCAAAACACTTATCCTCACAAAAACTCAGAAAGATCTAATATACTCGGAGCTATCTTCCTAGTCTTACCCAATCTTATTTGCTCCCTTTTACTGGAGAAATAACAATGAAGTCTCCAACTTCGAATTCCAAATCCTCCATCTCTAATCCACAGAACTCTTCTGACGATTCTGGACTGCCTTCACCTTTCCTGATCAGCTCAACCATTGCTGATGCTTCTCAAAACAAACAGGACCAAAAACAATCCAATAACGGATCCTCTCAAGATCTACGGAAATCCAGAACTCAAACTCTACTCCACAATCATCGGTAGATTCCAAATACTTCTTCTATCCAGAAAAGACAAAACAGATGCACCTGCCAATCTGGCCTCAGATCTTGAAAACTTCATGTAGGAACCCTCTAATCCAAACACTGCAACTTCCGGTTGCTTCCACTCTAGAACAACTACTACCAAGCTTTCGCTGCTCAACTCTGATCTGGATGTCGTCGATGAACTCGAGCACAAACTAGATCAACACTTCCCATAAAATCTCTGACAACTCTATAACTCCTACATCTTCTAGAGATGCCTCAAACTCAAGCAAAAGATTTCCCAAGAGAACACTCAAACTATCGCAAGTCACTTTTGCGATCCTATCCATCCAATATCCAAAAATATTGTTCTTTCTTTACCCATCAGAACAATTTATACTTGACCAATCCATTTGGAAAAATGAATCTACTCTGCAGCTTCTGAACTCCACTCTAAGAAAACTGCTAAGCCAAAAGATCTTCCAACAAGAACACATAACACTCGAGCTGCACTGCTGCCACAGATGCCAAAGACTCCTTATCCAAAGCTTTTAGAGAAACTCGGACCTCAAACCGAACACAAACATCATGCTGAACTCAGCCACAATACCGAAGCAGATATACTTCCTCAAACTTGCTCCACAAGAAAACTTCTTTGGGAACATTCATAGTCACTGCGTCTCATCACACAGCTACAATTTCCTGAGGTATCAAGATACCATCACTTGCTTCTGCTCAATCAACAGATCCAAACTCTCAAAAATCCGCCCACACGAGCGCGATTCAAACTTATACTTCAATGATGGACTCCGAACCTTAACAGGTTTCCTTCAGAGATATGAAATTCTTACACCATATCAAAGTTCACTCGAGACGGTATTCGGTCTACAGTCTCGATAAATATACTTCCAACCTCAACATTCAAACTCCAACCATTGGTAGTCGTGTTTCACACACCACCACCCTATCTACCTTTATAACCTATTTGGAAAACCCGAACAGATAATCCAACAAATAGGTAGAATAGATATATATATATATATAGTTATATAAAAATTACAAATACGCTCTCTCAAGATAGACACCACTCCAGAGCCTAGGTATTCACTCAACCTATAGCTTTGATACCAAATGTGACGACCCGCCACTCATTCCACAGAATGACGCATCGCTGATAAGAAAGAAAGGGATAGAAAGAGAAAAGAAGAGAAGAAAGAAAGAAACAACAACAGAATCTAAACAGCGGAACGAATAAATTATATTAATAACATAAACTATTACATAGTTTCATATACAACAACTATCAGAGTTACACAATATATACAACATATACTAGACAGTTATAAACACCTGTCTAGTTTTTACAATACAAGATACAACACAGATAACAATGACTCAGAGATCAACACAGCGGAACTACTATATCTCTACAGCGCTGAAGCCTCCTGCTCCATTGCTCCTCCAGATAACTTGTCAAAGCAAACCTGACTCCCTTGGCTACTCGTAAAAATTTGAGTACCCAAGAGTTTATATAAAACAGAAATAAACACTTGGGTCAGACATGGGTCTGGTGTGAGTAAACGGTTTAAACTTGCTTAACTTCAAAACCTTTTGAAAACAAAGGTATCACGTAAGACTTCCCGCACATAAACATGGAAAAGTTTTTACCTTACGATAACCAAAACATTTGATAGGAAATCCAGTTATATTATAATAGGGTCTAGGATTTTCAAGTAAGATACAAAAATAGCTGGAATGCTTACATCTCACGTTCCAACATAGTTGGGCACAACTAACACGTACGGCACTTATTGGAGTTTGGATTCCATACAATGGCAGGGCTACTGGGGTACCGCCCGTCACAGTACGTGGCCTAGATCACCGTACCGAGGAGTACGCCCGCTCCTCTGCAACACAAAGCCGGAACCATCCCTTACTGGATAATTCCGAATAAAATCACCCCACGGTTGTGTACTGCAACCGTACCACTAAGTCGAAATAGAAAGGGACATCTAGACAGGGATGACCTTACTCTCAGTGGGTGCTACCCACGAAGCCTTGCTGCACCTCCCCTGTTTTAGCCATTCCCGGTTGATGAGGCTTGAGGTCACGATTACCTTTAATCAGAACACATCACTTAGAATGCTCATCGTCCACCTGACGATGTGCTGAAAGCATTCAATCCATATAAGTTCGTTCTGGGTTCGAACGAAACCGAAGGCATTATCTCGTTACACTCGTTTTGGAATCACCCTCAGAGTTAACGACAATAACCCTTGCACTCTGAATCTTCATCTTCACTTGAGATTCACAACCTATCGTTAATTTGGATCGATGTGGTATTCGGGTCTCCAGACCTGGAAATCCGGTATACGGAAACCCGATCCCGGTCTCATCGAAATCCAAAACGTATCTTTTAAGGCCAAGTTGTTTAAAGGTTTAAACAATTTAATTCAATACTTGAATTCACATAGCATTAACTTAGATAAATATCGCACATTTATCACAGATATATCCAATATCATTTCACAGAATATCATAGCATATCATCCAATAGATATCAACCAAATCAGACATTCTATACTCAACCATCATTCATAAGCAACCATTTATTAATCTCTATTATAATCAATTTAATCAACTTAAATTAAATTAATTACTTAAGAATTAATTCCTATCCTTGCTTAATTAATCATTAATTAATTACAATATATTTTAATTAATTAATCATTCTTTAAATATTAATCACTCTTGATTAATTATTCATTAATTACATAAAGTAATTATCCTTTAATTAATTTCACAAATTAATTATTCTTAACCATTAACAGTAATTAACCTTTAATTATTCTCATTAATTACAATAATTAATGATCCTTAATTAATTACTTTCTTTAATTAATTAACTATAATTAACTACATTATTCTTTAATTAATTAACTATAATTAACTACATTATTCTTTAATTAATTACATTGAATTAATTAATCATGCATTAATTAATTACTTCCATTTATCAACCTTAAATAGTCATTAATAGTAATTAACTATTCTTAATTACTTTAATTTCTTTTATAAATCCTTTTTGATTAAATTCACCAATTACATATAGTAATTCATTTATTAATTACTTACACTAAGTAATTATACTTAACCAATCTTATTAAGTAACTACACTTAATCAATTACCAAGTGACTATCCTTAATTAATTAACAAATTAATTAACTTAAATAAATCACATTCATTTCTTAAATCATAACTGAGTAACTCATCCTTAATTACCCTTTAAACAAATTAATTAATCCTTGATTAATTATTCTTTAACTATTAATTAATAAACCTTAATTATTAATCAATATTCTTTAATACAAAGTAATCAATCCTTAATTACTTTTATAATTAATTACTTAAACTTAATTAACTAATTAATTACTTCTAAATTATTAATTAATAAAAATTAATTATTAATTAACAACCTTAATTACCAATTTAATTAATCCATAATTATCTATTAATCAATCTTTAATGATAATTAACTAACCTTAATAACAGTTAATTAATCCTAAATTAACTTTAATTTTAGATTAATAACTTCTTAATTATTAATTAAGAAAACTTAAATTATTACTTAATAAAACTTTATTAAGTACTTCTTAATTACTAGTTTAATTAACTCTTAATCATTTAATCAATCCTTATTAAATAAATTAATTAATCTTAATTCCTTAATTAAATTAATTAATTTCAACTCATTTAAAAATCTTAATTAATCTTAAGATAAACATCATCATTAAAAATATTTAGTAATTAACTTACTTAATTAAATGTCATTAATTAAGTTTTAAAATAAATAATTAATTACTTACCCTTAATTATTTATTAACAATCCTTAATTACAAGTGAATAAAATACTTGAAAACTTAATTGTTAATTTACTTATCCTTAATCATTAACTAATTTAATTATAAATCACTCTTTATTATTTATTATCAAACTTAAATTAAGTTTTTAAGATAAAACATTTCTTTATTAATTACCTTATTTCCAAATTAAATTTGAAAATAACTTAAGGATTTAACTTAATATTTTTAAGTAAATCAATCATACAATTTAATTTTATTTAAAACATTTATTACAAAGAAATGGATTTACAAGAAAATAATTTAACTTGCCTATTTAAAATTTAAAATCTTACCTTTTATTAAATTTTAAAAACTGATTTAAATATTTACTTTGGATTTAACCTAGCTGTACTTGAAACAAAACAAATACATCTGCATCTTTCTTTATTTAAAACAGAGTTCGGTTTTGAATTTAAAACTGTTAAAAACTTAACAGTTATACTCAACCACTCGCGTACGTCCCTACAATATACCCGAGCCAAAGCTTATCTACGCGAGTTCCTCCCGAGAATTTTAAAAACTGTTTCGTTTTAAAGTTTAAACTGTTAAAACTTTTAACAGTTTCACTCTCTCGCGTACGACCTTAAAACAACCCGTGCCAAAAGCCTTTCTTCCCGAGACCCACTTCGAGAAAAAGAAACTCATGAACCCAAACTCATCAACACTGACGCGCCGTGTCACTGTGCACCGTGCACCGCCAACGGTGATCCTCCGACCATCGCCAAAGCTCCCCACACACCCACGAACTCTCCAGCAACCCATCACAATCATCCAAACACTTCCAGAAGCCACGATTCAAAATCGAGTTATTCAGTGGAAACTGGAACCAAAACCACTGCTAGAAATCGTCTCGAATCCATCAATTCTGACCACTGGAGGTTGAACCACTTCATCCACGCCTTGCCGATCACCTACGCCACCAAACCCCACAGCCTCGAGCCACTCGATCATCCATAGGTGCCACAACGATCACGAATTCAACCCTCAACCAAAACTAGGCCAAAATTTTAGTTCTACCTATTGTCGCCACCACAGTGAACCATCACCAGTGCTACCATTTTTGTCTACTACCCTAATCAACCATCTAGCTCCAGCCACAATTCTGATCCCCCAAAATACTTCAGTCACCAGAAAATAACAAAATTCCAATCTCTGGTCAACTACGAACCATACCCTCAATACAATTCTAAATATTGTAAATTTTGTTTTAAAAATCTTGTTTTACAGAGATGATTCAAGACATGCATTTGAATCAATAAAATACAACACTTGATTTTACAAGTTTTTAAAGATCTCTACTGTTATTTCCCAAATGCAAGCATATTTCATTTCATACATACTTGTCTATATTTTTATTACCTAGATTATGCTAAAACTAAACTATTTTATTTTTAAATCAAGTCTTAACAGTGGATAAATAAAAAGATATGGAATTTTGTATATTGGTTATCACAAATATCTGGAAAACAGAGGCATATCATCATTCACAGTTCAATACATACAAACAGTGTACATCCATAAACATGCAAGAATGATTCATTCAGAAATCAGATGGAAACAAATTTAAATCCATTTCAGCTTTTGAAAAAGAATGTTTACTCACCTAAATAATGTTGAACAGAGAAACTGGAAGTTTTGAACCAGAATTGCTTTGAAACTTCATCTGCTTGTTTTTGAAAATTGGAAACTTGCTTTGGAAACTTTGCTTTGATTCCTTTAAAAGATTTGAAAAGCTTTTGACACTTGCTTCTGCCTTAAATTATATTGCCTGAACTTGGAATAATTCAGACTTGAATCTTTGAAACAGGAGAATGTTAACAGGTCTTGAAAACAATTGTTACAGGCTATTGAATTTGAGAATTAAGCCTTTGAAATGATTCCAGGTTTTAGATTCTTGGTTTAAGATGAATTCAGGTAATTTCAGATTTGAGGATAAATGATTTCAGAGTAAATTGTTAGAGGAGATTTGATTTTGGTTTGAGAGGAATTTCAGATTTGATCTGGTTTGAGTTTTCTTTCTTAGCTTTTGGTTTGAAGATGATTACGGTTTGATAAATTTTCTGATTTGGTTTTTGTCTTTGAAGATGTGAGAATAAAAACAGGAAATGGAAGAGAGGGAGGATATAGTTTTATATAAATTCATTTAGATTTACTTTAAAATTAAAGAAAATAGAAGTAAACTTATGACACATGTCTCATACATTGTTTAATTACCTTACACATGTATTTTACATGTTTTAAAAATTTAACACTTGTCCTTAATCTTATATTATTTTTAAAAAGAGTTTTAAAAAGCTTTTATATGTATTTCCTAAATAGATAAATACATATCTTTTTAAATAAATGCTTTTCTATATTATAAATAAATAAAACCTTTAAAAGAAAAACAATAAAACTCATTTATATCCTAATAAAATTATATACAATATTTTTAATTCATTTTTAAGTGTAAACATATCTTTTGTATTTATTTACTATTTAAATAAACACTTTATTTAGTTTGAAATTGATATAAAACAACTCAAGACATATATATACATATTTAAACAATACTTATAAATTTTGGAAATGATAAATCTATTTAAAAATCAAATTTATAAAATAATATAATTTAAATTATTATTCTTATTATAATTCAATCTATATCATAATTAATACATCATATCATTATTATTATTTGGGTTATTTATATTTGAAATAACAATATTATCAATTAAAATAATTTAAATTAAGAGATTATCACATTTTAAACTTCTCGAAATCCCGGGATATCACAATGAAATTAATTAAGACACTTGTCACATAGATTAATCCACTTCTTAACACATGTTAAAACAAAGCATTAGATAAAGACACATGCCTTTTAAGTAATTATTAAAAATTCTATTTATTTTAAAAGTGTATAAAATGCCTTTTTCTTATTTATTTAAACACTTATCTATATATATATTACTTTTAAAAGAGAAACAAAAGCTAATTATATTTATAAATAAAAGTTTATACAAATATTATAATATCCAAACAATTTAAATATTTATTCTTTTGAATTTCAAAACTTAAATTCAAATTAAATCTAAATTTCCAATTTACCAAAGCTTTTCTATTTACAATATATACAAATAAATATATATATTCAAATAGAAAATATCTTATTAACTTTTAAAAGATAAAATCATCAATTAATATTAATTTAATCAGATTATTAAATTAAATTCAAATCTTATTATCAAAGATTATCCATATCAATTTAATTATTCAACAGATTATTAAATTGATATTGTCAAAATTTCCGAGATATTACATTCCTCCCCCCTTAAAATAATTTCGTCCCCGAAATTTAAACAAAGGTAATTTAATAATCTTATTAAAGATTTTAATTCAAAACACAAGCATATACTATCATCCATATGCTAGCAACCATAGCAACCAAATCATCCAATCAAACAATTCTAACTATCTAGACTAAATTCTAGATAAAATTCCTCGAGTTTCCCCAAGTATATATATATATATATACCGGGATACTCGCTCTACAAACAATCTAAACTATTAAGCTATAGATCTCCTACTCATCTAGATTTACAGAACTAAACAGACTATCAGACTACAAACGAGTCTGACTCAACTACCAAACTTCCCAAAACTGCAGATTTCAAAACCAAAGATAGATCAAATACGTACTCCCTCAGAGATACATGAAAACACAATGAATTCCAATTATCCAAATTGACAATTCAACCAAGTAGACCAATTACTTATCCAAATCAGAACACAGAAGAGATCCAAAACACAACTCTACTTCACAACTATCAGTAGATTCCAAACTTACTTCTCCCATCCAGAGATACACTCCAAACTGCTTTCGCTGCTCAACTCTGATCTGAGGTAGAACACAAGCACAGACTGGACAACTTATTCCAGAAATAAGGTTCACTTATCCATAAAGAAAACTCAGATACTCCAGCGAAACTTGAGCTGCTTCACCAACTCCATCTCTAGGAAACATCCTTCCACTAGACTGAACCACCGGTATCACTCCTGGAATCCAGTCGATAAGAAAACTCAACCTTCAGATGCGGACAAACTTCTGACTTCTCTGAAGACATCCAGAAAATTCTGACAACCCAAGAGAACACTCAGCAATCACAAGTCACTTTTGCGATCAACCCAACCTATTTCCAAACAGACTGTTCTCTCTTTACCAATCAGAACAGCTTACACTTATTTATCCAATTTATCGAAGAAATGGATCCACTCTGCTGCTTCTGAACTTCACTTCCAGAAAAACTGCTCATCCAGAAAACTTCCTGCCATCACAGAATACTCCGAGCTGCACTGCTGACACTGATGCTCTTATCCAAAGCTCTTCGAGAAACTCGAACTCCAAACCAAAGCAGAAACACCATGCTGAACTCAGCGACAACACCGAAACAGACACACTTCCTTAATCTTGTTCCAAAGAAAACATCTTCAGGAACATCCATAGTCACTGCATCTCATCATACAGCTACTATTACCTGAGGTATCAAGGTACCATCACTCACTTCTGCCTCATCGACAGATCCAACTCTACTCATCCACACTTCAAAGATAAACTCCGAACCATTACAGTTTCCTTCGGAGATCGATGAAATCCTTCACCACATCAAAGCTTACTCGAGACAGTATTAGGTCTACAGTCTCGACAGATATACTTCCAACCTCAACTGTCAAACTCCAACCATTGGTAATCGTGTTACACACACTACTACCATATCTACCTTTATAACTTATATTGGAAAACCCGAACAGGTAACCCAATAAATAGGTAGAAATATATATATATATATTTAAAATGATACTTTTTATATAGAAATTATTTCTGGGTAAAATTATTTCATTTACCTCTTTAAAACAATATTGTGTCCGTTGGCCTGGTTCAAGTGTTTAGAGATCCCTATCAATAACGTTAGCTACTCGTATTGACCAGAATCCATATACCACTCAACCGATCAATTAACACAATATAAAACCATTTTATATAACTAACAAATACGCGCTCTCATATATATATATATACACTCGGACTCAAACAGGTTGCTACAGATCCTATTTCTAATGAACAATCCTTCCGAACCTAGGTATTCACTCAACCTAGCGCTCTGATATTCATTTAACCAATAGCTTAGGTATTCGCTCAACCTATGCTCTGATACCACTGTAACGACCACGACTTTCTCTCCATAGAAAGTCGTATCGCTAATAAGAAAGAAAGGGGTGAGAAGTAGAAAAGAAAAGAAGAGAAAGAAAACAAACACAAATACTCACAGCGGAAACGAACAAAATATATTATATCACATAAATATTACATAGTATCATATACAACACTTATCAGAGTTACATAGATTACATATCATATACTAGACAGTTATAAACATCTGTCTAGTTATTACATCTCAATACAATACAGAGATCAATACAAAATCAACACAGCGGAAACTACTATCTATCTACAACGCCGAAGCCTCCTGCTCCATTGCTCCTCCAAAATTCGTCAAGGCAAACCTGAATCCCTTGGCTACTCGTAAAAATTTGAGTACCCAAGAGTTTATAAAACAGAAATAAACAACTTGGGTCAGACATGGGTCTGGTGTGAGTAACAGGTTAAACTTGTTTAACTTCAAAACCTTTTGAAAGAAAAAGTATCACGTAAGACTTCCCACACATAAACATGGGTAAGTTTTTACCTTACGCTAACCAAAACATTTGATAGGAAATCTGATTTTATTATAATAGGGTCTAGGGTTTTCAAGTAAAATATAGAAATAGCTGAAATGCTTACATCTCACATTCCAACATAGTTGGGCACATCTAATACGTACGACACTTATTGGAGTTTGGATTCCATACAATGGCAGGGCTACCGGGGTACCGCCCGTCACAGTACGTGGCCTAGATCACCGTACCGAGGATCACTCCCAATCCCCTGCAACACAAGGTCGGAACATCCCTTACTGGATAATTCCCGCACAAGATACCTCACGGTTGGGATCAGCAACCGCACCACTAAGTCGAAAATAGAAAGGGACATCTAGACAGAGGTAATCTTGTCCTACTTGGGTGCTACCCACTAACCTTGCTGCACCTCCCCTGTTTTAGCCATTCCCGGTTGATGAGGCTTGAGGTCACGATTACCTTTAAATAGAACACATCTATCTTAGAATGCTCATCGTCCACCTGACGATGTGCTGAAAGCATTCAATCCATACAAGTTCGTTCCGGGTTCGAACGAAACCGAAGGCATTATCTCGTTACACTCGTTTTGGAATCACCCTCAGAGTTAACGACAATAACCCTTGCACTCTGAATCTTCATCTTCACTTGATTCACGACCTATCGTTAATTTGGATCGATGTGGTATTCGGGTCTCCAGACCTGGAAATCCGGTATACGGAAACCCGATCCCGGTCTCATCGAAATCCAAAGCGTTTCTTTTAAGGCCAAGTTGTTTTAAAGGTTAAAACAAATTCAATTCATTATCTTTATACACAAAGAAAGATAATTCCCAACAGATAATCAACATTATCAGATAATCCATACAATTCAACTAACATCCATATCATACAGCATATATCTCATCAGAGATATCAATCAATGTCAAGTATCCAATACTAACACCCATTCATAAGAAATGATTTATATCATCTCTAATTAATTTAAATTGAATTAAATTAATTACTTCATTTTATAAATCCTTCTTACTTAACCATTAATTACAATTTAATTAATTAATTATCTTCTAATATTTCATTTCAATTAATCATCTTTGATTAATTATCTTTTAATTACCTCCAAGTAATTTATCCTCAATTAATTTCTCAAATTAATTATCCTTAACCACTTATAGTAATTAACCTTTAATTACATCATTAATTAATTAACTAAAATTAATTAAGTTAATCAACTATAATTAATTACATTAATCCTTAATTAATTACATTGATTAATTACTTCATTTATTAATTATTACTTAATTAACCAATCTTAATTACATCATTAATTATATTAATTAATGATCCTTAATTACAACTTAATTATTAATTACTTAATTAAATTAATTACATTAATTAATCTTTAACCAAACAACATTTATTAATCACCTTGATTAATCTTCAATCAGTAATTAATTACCCTTAATTACTTTCATTAACTAAATTAATTACTCCTTAATTAATTTCTTAATTAATCCCTTGATTAATTATTCAAAGTAATTAACTCAAATTACTTCCATTAATAAAATCATTTATTCAACTAATTACTTCCAGTAATTACCTTATTATTTACTTCTCTAAATAATCTTACTTTAATAATTACATTAAGTAATTATTATTAAATCATCTCTTGATTATTCTAAATTAATTAAACTTAATTAATTAATTTAACTAAATCAAATTAACTTAAATTAATTACTATAAGTAATTAATTCTTAATTACTTCCATTAACTAATTCATTTAAACAAATGATTATCTTTAAATTAATTAATCTAATTAACTATTAAAATTAATCCTATTAATTAATTATTTAATAATCCATAGTTAATGACTTCATTAACTACTATTTAATTACTTTCCTTAAGTAATTATCTTATATTAATTATTATTAATCCTAAATTAATAAATCTTAATAACCAATTTATTAATCCCTAATTACTAAATTAATTAAGTGTTAACCATAACTTAATTAATATTTAATTACTTATTAATTAATTCCTAACCATTAAATAATACTCTAATTTATAATCCTCAATTATAAATTAATCATCCCTAATTAATTAATCTTAATCATAAATAAATTAGTTTAAACCTTTAATTACCTATTTAATTAATCCAAATGATTAATTAATCAAATTAAATTAATTATCTATTAAATCTCCTAATAAATTAAATAAACACAAGTCTTTAATTAATTTAAGATAAACTTTATTTTATTTGATAAACAAGTTATCATTTACAATTTATATTTGAAACATCCATTTCAAATCTACTTTTAAATTTCATTTTAAATTCTGTATTTAAAATGAATTCCAATTTATTTTTAACTAAGTTTTTAAAACCAATTTAAAAACTTTTACTTATTAAAAATTCTTATCTCTTATAAAAGAAATTTAAGAAGAGTTTAAACCAAATTCCTTTTTATTTTTAAACATTTAATTAAATCTAATTATCATTTAAAACCTATTTAAACCATATAAATTTATAACTTATTTATTTCAAACCTTTAAGATTCAAAACCAACTTGAATCTATATAGTTAAACTTGATTTAAATTCTTGTTTTAAAATTTCCTTTACAATTTTAAATCCAGTTTAAAGTTTTAGAAACAGACAGTTTAATAACCTGTCAACAACCAAAGTACTCGAGCCAATCCTATTTTGCTTCGAGTCGCAACCCTAAATTCCCGAGTCTCCCTCGCAAAAACTCTCGAAAATCTCGAGTCCTTCTCTGTCACTTGAGTCCAACCTTCCAGCTCCAACAACTTCGAGTCGCACATCAAAATTTCCGAGACTCCCACGAACAAACCCGAGAAAACTTGCATTCGTCTTCTCCAATGAAACAGACTTCACCCAGATACAATCTTCGATCTCGTGCACGTGCACGGTCACCTACGGCAACTCCGGTCATCGACGACATCTTCCATCAGTCCACGTTCATCCACATACTCGAAAACGATCATCCTATCTTCGATTCATTCATCAAATCAAAATCGAACCCTAAAATCAAAAACCTGGAACAGAACCATCACCACTGACCAAACCTGGCACATCGCTCGTGCTCGCGATTCCGATCATCAGAGAAACTAATTCTCTGGCCATGACTACGTCTATACCTAAACTTCCATATGCCAAATCCTCGTTCAACTCGATCGACTACAGATCCCATTTCGATCATCTTTCCCTAACCCAGTAAAACTAGGTTTAAAAATTTCAAACCTAAATCATTTCTGTCTTACTACCTTAAAAATTCTCCTGACAATTTTCCTATCATCCATGATCATTCCACTACCATCATTGAAGAATTCAACATCCCAGTTCCATTGAGATAATCAAAATCACCAAAATTTCATTTCTGACTTAAACCAGAACTGCTCTTTTAATACTAGACTAAAAACTATGATATTAATGTTAAAAATCATATTATCATCTATGTTTTCAATTTATACATTTGAATTTATAAATTACAGAGTTCAAATTTTCACTTTAATATAACATGCACTGCTAATTTTTGATTTCCAGAGACACTTGGGTTTAAAGTTTAACTTAACTAAATTTTAAAACACTCTTCTATGATAAATCAACAATTCTTACTTAAGTTAAGTCCTAATAAACTAAATCAAGTGGTAAAAGATTAAAAAGACATTTTGAGTCTGGCAACAGAACAAAACAGAATTCATATTCATACATCCATACACCACATCCATATATACAAACAGGAGAATGCACTTATTCATACATCAATACTTATATATGTCACAGAGATTCAACATGCAATACTATTTTATTTTAAGTTTAAAAGTTACTCACTTGATTAAAGATGAACAGAGCACATTTAATTTGAGAAGCTTTTGAAACTGAGAAACTTGAATTGCCTTGATCCTTATTAAACTGAAATGCTTCTTTGAATTTGATTCTAAAACCTGAGTTGCAGGAGCTTTACTTATTTAAACTACATGCATGCTTGCTTCCAGGTTGAAAATGAATGCAGACAGGCTTCTCGAATTGATTCCAGATTTGAAAAGAAAATGTTGCAGGGCTTTGTCTTGGTATTGAAAATGAGACAGGGTATTAAATTTCTGGTTGA
Organism: Allium fistulosum; assembly: GCA_030737815.1. Classification (NCBI taxonomy): domain Eukaryota; kingdom Viridiplantae; phylum Streptophyta; class Magnoliopsida; order Asparagales; family Amaryllidaceae; genus Allium; species Allium fistulosum. Next base: position 18,875,427 of record JASFAW010000013.1, read on the forward strand.
AGAAGATTTACAGGTTTTTGATTTTGAGGATACTTCATAGATTGAAGAAAAATGATTTGCATGCTTTTGGAATTTTGAAAACTAAGTTGTAGATGTTCAGATTAAACATGCAAGCTTTGAAATTGATTTGAGATTGTGGTTTTTATGAGGAGTTTTGAGTATTGATTTCAGATTTTTGCTTAGAGAAAGGTTACTGATCAGATTTTAGTTTTAGGGAAAGATTTGAGTTTCTCTTGATTTTAAAAAGAAGAGTAGAAAGAATGAAATGAAGAAAAGCAAATGTATATATGTAAGTAAATTTTGATTTTATAAAATAAAAGAAAATGAAATTAATTAAGACACTTGTCACATAGATTAATCCACTTCTTAACACATGTTAAAACAAAGCATTAGATAAAGACACATGTCTTTTAAGTAATTATTAAAAATTCTATTTATTTTAAAAGTGTATAAAATGCCTTTTTCTTATTTATTTAAACACTTATCTATATATATATTACTTTTAAAAGAGAAACAAAAGCTAATTATATTTATAAATAAAAGTTTATACAAATATTATAATATCCAAACAATTTAAATATTTATTCTTGTGAATTTCAAAACTTAAATTCAAATTAAATCTAAATTTCCAATTTACCAAAGCTTTTCTATTTACAATATATACAAATAAATATATATATTCAAATAGAAAATATCTTATTAACTTTTAAAAGATAAAATCATCAATTAATATTAATTTAATCAGATTATTAAATTAAATTCAAATCTTATTATCAAAGATTATCCATATCAATTTAATTATTCAACAGATTATTAAATTGATATTGTCAAAATTTCCGGGATATTACAGTCTGACGTTACAATTTGAGATATAAAGCTGATTTCTTTCAAATACATTTCTGTTGGTGGCAGAGAATTTATTCTTTTAGCTTAACACCCTTCTCTGAGACGTACGAGCTCAGAGGTTATGTAGTTGAAATTTATCAGCGATATATCCCAATTTGGTAACGTGGCATACTGAGTGTTGCTGTGAAATGATCAGTGTTTGATCATTTGTGATATGATCATTTGTTTGATCTTATATCTTTGTGATCATAGGTTGATCATTTGTTTGACCCGAAGCATGGCTTTGTAGAAAGCGTAGCTTTGTGGACGAGACTTCATCGAGCCTCACAACCCGGAAATGGTCAAAACAGGAAGGATGCGGCAAGGTTCTAGGGAGTAGCGCCCCTTAGTGTATGTCATTCCTTCTGGATAAAGGTGGTATCATGGTATGGAGCCCAGATACTTAACCTCTGTGGTTGCTGCAAACTTATTACTTTGTGGTTGTTGCGAATCGGGGATCCTCGGGAAGATCGGTGACGATCGGGGGATGGCATACACGTGTCAGTAGTTACCTATTTTTGCAGAGGTAACCCGGCCTTGTGTTGGCAGAGATCCGGTTAGGTTCTCGGGTCGTCTATTCCAGGGACGTACCCATCATGGCATAGGAAGTTCCTTAGCCTAACCATTTGTTGGAAATCCAAAGAAACAATACGCGACTTTACGGTTTTAGTTGTAGAACCTATCATTCACTTATGGTGGCGCCCCACTATTTGGATGGTAGCTATAGTAGGCATAGTTCGAAATGTCTATGCTGGCTAAGATTTATATTGTACTTTCGAAATGTTTTCTACACTATGCACTAATAATAATATCAAAAAGGATTTGATTTTGCGTAGTAAGCATCTTTGACTATCATAAGAAGAAATCTCCTCCAATTCTGCGTTTGCATTGTGTGTGTGGCGGGAGGTCTTATGGTAGTTTCATTTTCCAAAAGCATTGCGAATAAATTTTATTTTCTTTGTGAAAAATAACTGTTTTACGATCTCAAACCAGTCACCATGACTGACTCGGAGTTTATTGTTTCCCTTCTAAACTCTGGGTGCCCACCAATTTCCACACGGGCAGCCTAGAGTTATGTTATCAGGATATTCTGGATATTCTGGAGCTTTGGAAGCTAGCTGGATGGCGTAACGTATCACCTACACTTTGTATTATTCCGCTGTGTATTCTGTATGAGGACAAGTTATATAACTGTCCATTGTTGTATATGACTCTGATTGATGTATGTATAAACTGATATAGTTCTTTGTTTTAAAAGACTAGTGTTATCTATTATATATTGTTCCGCTGCGATGTGTAAGATTTCGATATTGTTTCTGCTTCTGATGATGTTCTGTTGTTCTTCTCTATTTTCTTCTTCCTTCTTCTTCTGTCTTCTTCTTCTTCTACCTTTTTCTTCTTTTTAAAACCATAACTTTTCGGGTTTCCGGCATTCGATGGCTCGGCGGTCGATAAAGTGAGTATCGATGTCGAATTTTCGAAAGTCGAAAATTCCGGGATGTTACATTTGGTATCAGAGCATATGGTTAAGCGACAACCCTGCTCTGTTGGGTGTTACTCATTAGAGATAGAGTCAGCAGTACTCTAGAATGAGTTTGAGTGTAATAATAGATATGAGCGCGTATTTGTTATTGAATATAAAATTGTTTTGTATTGTGATGGTTGGTTTATTGAGTGGCATATGAACCTTCGTCGGCACAGTCTGCATTCTAAACACTCGAATAGAACAGTTCGGCACAATATTGTTTTAAATAGGGTGAATGAAATAATTTTGCCCAAAATTATTTTTGTATATAAAAGAAATGATTTTCTATTAAATACTATAGTATATGGTTGCATGGTTGTTAGAAGTGATAATATTAATCTATTATCATTGAAATTAAATAAGAAATTGAAATCATAACTCCAAAGTTAAGAGATAAATTCACATATACAAATGAAATTTAAAGAATGTAAATTATAATTGTGACTTATAATTTAAAACGGAATTCCAAAGAAGTTTTGGAAATGTTTTGAAAAGAATTTGAAAATTTTGGAGATTTGGAAAGTTTAAATCCTTTTTGGTTTGAAAGTGATTTTCAAAGGTTTTAAAAAGTATTTTGGAGGAATGAAAAGCTCTAAACTCTTTTCGGTCGCTGGAAAATAACTTCGGTAATGACTGCAGCATCATCGGTGTTCATTTTCGGGTTTCCAAAAGAGGAATTGCTGCCAAATTGTTTTAAATGAAAGTTGTTTGAAAAAATTTGGGTTTAGTTTTGGAAATTCAAGGGATAATTTGAATTGTTTTCAAAATGGCTTTGAAAATGTTATTAAGACTCTGGAATGCTATATAAAAATATTTATGAGAATAATAAATGAGTTGATAACTTATACAATTTGTTGTGAATTTAGATTGAATAAATTTAACTTAAGGAATTTTAAGTTGGATTAAAGTAAGTATAAGTGAATCAATAAAATAAAAAAATCCAAGTGGTAATTTTGAATATAAGTTATATAACTTATAAAATGAGAAAATAGAAGTGAAACGAATTGTTAAAAAGTGGTTAAACAATTTTATTAAGCAAAATAAAATGTGATTTTGATTAAGTGATGAAATTTGACCTTGGTAAAGTTAAATAAAATTGAGAATCTTAATTGGATTGATAAATGAATTAAGCTATTGAACTAATTGAATGTTGAATCAGTCTAATGTAAATGAATTAGTGAATGAAAAGAATGTATAACTTCAATAGTAAGCTAGAAAGGGTATAAGCAGTCTATATTGAAAATTTTGTAATCGAATTTGCAAAATAGTTTGAATGCTGTAACTAGATATAATGGCTAGTAGGATATACAGGTATATGAAAGGAATTGGGATTTTGATTTCAAGGATAATTTGAATTGCTCGACAAAAAGGTAAGTATTTGAATTTGAATATGAGATTTGATGACTTTTTTCTCTAGCCGCTTGGCTTTTTCTTTTTCTTTTTCTTTTTGAAATCTGAGAGTCCGTAGGGACGTTTTGTAGTCGTGCCGTATTAGCCGCGCAAAGGAGACGCTGGCGAAATTTTTCGAAAATTTCGAGCGTTAGAAAATTTTTGAGAAAATTTTGAAAGTTTAAATTTGAATTTGAATTTAAATTTTAATTTTGAAGTTAAAAAATATTGTTTGAAGATTATGAAAATGTTTAGAAATTTAGTTGAATTGATAACGAATCTTTAGTAGGAAGATTTGTTTTGAAAATTTGATAAAACTATTGGATTGTGAAAAATAGTAGACGAGTTAAGAACCATTTTTCCTAACTTGTAATTTCGGGACGAAATTCTTTTAAGGAGGGAAGTTTGTAACGACCCAGAATTTTGAACAAATTAAAATGAGAATATTTAATTAATTTTAAATATTTGAACGATGATTTAATTTGAATCCCCGATATAACTTTGAAAATTTGCGGTTAAACTTTAAAATTTAATCTATTGAATGTTGAATAAAAATTTGAATCTTCAATTTTAAGCTGAAGAAAAATATTTCGAAAGCTTTTAAAATTTATATTGATAACACTGAAGATAACAGCAGCTTCAGAATTGAAATTTAAACTGTTTTGCTCAGTTTTGAATTTTATTGTTCAAATCGATATTTAAAATACAGCGTTCCAGGGCACAGTCTCGGAATTTGACAAAACCAGTTCCATTGGATCCGTAATATTGTATTATTATCAGATTTCAAATTTCGAAATATTTGGAGTTGTCGTGTGATCGTACGACAAGCAAACGCACTGAAATTTAAATTGAAATTTGTTTAATTTAAAATGCTATCTTCCCCATACGATCAAATTTGAACTCGAAATCCAACGCATTCGGAATAAGGGATAAACATTAGGGACGCCTGTTGGAATTGGGGTTCGAGATTTTTTTTTGTTATACGATATGGGATATTTTGAAAATTTTAAAATAATAAAAAAAAAGACAAAATAAACATACGTCAGCCATACCTAAACCACGACCTTCTGCAAACCCACGATCTCCACGTTCCCCTTCCTCATAAAAAAATACGAAACCCCCCCTTTCACTCTCGTTCGAAGTCAGAAGAAAATAAAAGGAGAAAAAAAATGGCCGACACTATTCTATCTCTTCTTCATCTCGAAATCTTCTTCCCTTCATTTTATAATACCCACTCCCCTCTCTTACTCTCCAGTTCAAAAAGAAAAATCAAAATCGCGTGTACTATTTTTCATCCCCTCTGTAATCGAAAACCCTATTTTCCCGCTCCAGTATAATAGCCAAAGCATATTCGAAAGGAATCAAGATCTCGAGTCGCCCAGTTGGAAGTCGAAGTCACGACGTCTAGGCGAGTTCAGCTCGAAGGCGGCGTCGAAGACGAGAACTAGGGCAGCCGCGTGAAGCAGGGTCGGAGTCGATAGGATTCGTGGCGATGACTCGAGCGAACATGAATCGCGACCTGGAAGGAATCGCGGCAGAAAGGCGTGGCGATGAAGGCTGGTAGAGATTCTCGATTTCAATCGAGAGTAGAGACGGTGGAAGTGACTTCGGTGATGGGAATCGCGACGTCAAGCAGAGAGGTGTTCGTGAGTTCGTTCGCGATTGATTTGGGCTCTCGTGATCGATCAGAGGTGCGATGCCTGGGGAGGTTCGATGTCGAGGTAGTATGCGTGCTAGTGTCGCATGGCTGTGAGCTCAAGTTCGAGCTTGGTGATTTCACAGTAAGTTTTTTTTAAGATAATTTATTTATCGAATTTAAATATAACAGTAATATATATATATACCTATTTTGATTTGAACAGATCTGAGTAAGGTTTTATATTCACAGTGATGACTTTAGTTATGGGAAAGAAATTTTTGTTTGGAATTAAAATATTAGAAGGAAAAATTTTATAGTTGCAGTAAAGGAAATTTGATATTTTGTTGTTTATAGAAAATAACATTTTTACAGTGAAAAAGAAAAAAATAAAAATAAAATCTTAGTTAAATAAGTTATTTCAAAAAGGAAATCAGTTAAAAATTTAAATTAATTGTTTAGAACGAAATCACCGACGAATCAAATTTATCAAATGAAAATTTATTATTCGATCTGTTCGAATATTAATGAATTGTACAATATTTATACAAGGTCAAAAGATCGTGAAAAACAAACTGGAATCGAAGTGGGATTGCAAATAAAAAGCTAAGGTGAGATTTTTTTTTTCTCACTCAAATGAAAAGTTGAATTTGCAGTTATTTATTGACTGATTGATTGCTATTTGGATTTGTGATATTAGATATAGTAGGATATATCTATATATATATAGCAATATATACATATTGGCATATATATATATATTGGATTGATGATTTCCCGCCTCGTATAGCGGATGAGACCCTATTGCGCCGTTAGTAAGCGGATTATTTTTATAAAACCTATATACCACGATATCCCACCTCGAAGTGGAATTGGTATTGTGCTAACATCTGTGGATGCAGGGAAACAGGTTGGAGGGATCCAACTGGATTCCTCACCAGTATTTATTTATTTACAGATATTGATGTATATTCTGTTATCATATGTTGATATATGATGTTTGATGTTGTGATTGACTAATTGGTGCTGTTGCATCATCGGATTCAAGTTTTAAAAATAACGACTTTTAATTTAAAAGGATTTTAAAGTGATTTTTGAAAGTAGACGTTTTATTGAATTTTTGAAGTGACTTATTTTAAATAAATAAACGTTCAAATTTTAAAGTTATAAAAGTTAAGATCTTTGTGAAATATAACCGAAAAGTGATTTTTGGAATAAATAGTTGATTGATTTATAAAATGGTTTAAATTGAGATTTTTAAAGTATTATAAATGGTTTACTTAAAAGGTTTTTAAAGTTGACATTTTTTATAAATTAAGATTAAGATATTGGAATTATAAAACGAGTTTTTATAAGTGTTAAAAATGAAGTGATAATAAAAATCATATGTGAACGATATTTATAGATTTATAAATTGTGAAGTATAAATTGTATAGAAGTTGTAGAATAGAAGATTTATAAGTAATTTGCTTATAAATTAGATTTTTGCACTTAGATGAGATTTGAACAGAATTTTCTAATAAAATGATTTTATAAGTTGAAATTGTTATGAAGTATAAATGTGATTTATAAACGTTGTTTATAAATCCGAAATCACTTATTTTGATAAGTAATTTTAGAAGTTAATAAAAGGAGAATTTTATAAATCGAAGTTGTTAGAAAATATAAAGGTGAATTTATAAACGTTGTTTTATAAATTCGAAATCAATCAAATTTGATGAATTTAATATAGAAGTTATTAAGGGAATTTTATCCACGATTTTGGATAGTGGATAATTCTTGAAATATAAATGTGTAGAAAAGATTGAAATTTGGTTAGTGAAGTATATTCACGATTTTGGAAAGTGAATATATTATTAAGTAAAATGGATCTGTTTTGGGAAATTGTTACTGGAATAAGATGAAAACGATTTAACAATGTTTTAAAATGTGTTAAATATCGAAACCATAGATTTCAACATTCATTGTTGAAATAGACGTTTTCGAGGAAGAAGGAAATGATGGACTATAACACTGTTGTTATAGTAAATGATTTCCGAAAGGAAATGTTTTATATAGTATGGGGATTTATATATCTATCTAAATTTCGAATCCCTATGCTAGTGATTTTGAGTCGTCGTAACGATGTTTTACGTAACATTCGTTTTGACTCAAATAAATGTTGTTATAGTAAATGATTTCCTAAAAGAATGAATTTATACTTAAATTTGATTTAAGTATATCGAATATTTTCAAATGTTGAAAATAAAGGATTTGTGAATTACTTATTTTTAAATAAGTATGGAATTACTTTTCCAATATGATATGAAATGTTTGTTAAGAATTTATCTTTGTAAAGATAAATTGAAAGTGAATATTGAAATCGATTTGAAAATCGTATATCTGTAGATATTTGAAAATATAAATTCAATATGGAATTTATAAAAGAAAAGGGGATCTGTTTAAAAATAAACGTTGATTTATTTTTGAAGTGTGGAAATTTTATATCTAGTAAAGATATTTTGGGAAATAAATAATTTGGAAAATTATTTGGAATCTGATGATGTTGCACATCTTTATTGATAGTTAAATAACCGACTATCGATAATCACCTTGAATGGTATTTGTTGTGAATTGGATGAATTTGAATGCCACACTTATTTTTGAATAATCGCTCACTATTCGGGTTAGCCGGGAAAGGACCATGGGGTCGTATAACCCATTCCGAATATGTGATACGTCGTTATGAATTGCATTCGAAGACCGGTGTTGAAGATCGGATATTTTTGAAAACGGAAGGATTACCGTCGAGTTACTCTACATCGGCTGATCCCCGATTTAGAGGTTTTATCACCCTTAGTGACGGAAAGTCCGGACGTTATTAGAAATTTATCCGGATATGCAAGGGCTTTGTGAGAAGTGCCTTCGGTTCTGTTCGATCCCGGAACAGACTTGTATGGATTGTGTGTCTGACGTTACAATTTGAGATATAAAGCTGATTTCTTTCAAATACATTTCTGTTGGTGGCGGAGAATTTATTCTTTTAGCTTAACACCCTTCTCTGAGATGTACGAGCTCAGAGGTTATGTAGTTGAAATTTATCAGCGATATATCCCAATTTGGTAACGTGGCATACTGAGTGTTGCTGTGAAATGATCAGTGTTTGATCATTTGTGATATGATCATTTGTTTGTTCTTATATCTTTGTGATCATAGGTTGATAATTTGTTTGACCCGAAGCATGGCTTTGTAGAAAGCGTAGCTTTGTGGACGAGACTTCATCGAGCCTCACACCCCGGAAATGGTCAAAACAGGAAGGATGCGGCAAGGTTCTAGTAAGTAGCGCCCCTTAGTGTATGTCATTCCTTCTGGATAAAGATGGTATCATGGTATGGAGCCCAGATACTTAACCTCTGTGGTTGCTGTAAACTTATTACTTTGTGGTTGTTGCGAATCGGGGATCCTCGGGAAGATCGGTGACGATCGGGGGATGGCATATGCGTGTCAGTAGTTACCTATTTTTGCAGAGGTAACCCGACCTTGTGTTGGCAGAGATCCGGTTAGGTTCTCGGGTCGTCTATTCCAGGGACGTACCCATCGTGGCATAGGAAGTTCCTTAGCCTGACCATTTGTTGGAAATCCAAAGAAACAATACGCAACTTTACGGTTTTAGTTGTAGAACCTATCATTCACTTATGGTGGCGCCCCACTGTTTGGATGGTAGCTATAGTAGGCATAGTTCGAAATGTCTATGCTGGCTAAGATTTATATTGTACTTTCGAAATGTTTTCTACACTATGCACTAATAATAATATCAAAAAGGATTTGATTTTGCGTAGTAAGCATCTTTGACTATCATAAGAAGAAATCTCCTCCAATTCTGCGTTTGCATTGTGTGTGTGGCGGGAGGTCTTATGGTAGTTTCATTTTCCAAAAGCATTGCGAATAAATTTTATTTTCTTTGTGAAAAATAACTGTTTTACGATCTCACACCAGTCACCATGACTGACTCGGAGTTTATTGTTTCCCTTCTAAACTCTGGGTGCCCACCAATTTCCACACGGGCAGCCTAGAGTTATGTTATCAGGATATTCTGGATATTCTGGAGCTTTGGAAGCAAGCTGGATGGCGTAACGTATCACCTACACTTTTCATTATTCCGCTGTGTATTCTGTATGAGGACAAGTTATATAACTGTCCATTGTTGTATATGACTCTGATTGATGTATGTATAAACTGATATAGTTCTTTGTTTTAAAAGACTAGTGTTATCTATTATATATTGTTCCGCTGCGATGTGTAAGATTTCGATATTGTTTCTGCTTCTGATGTTGTTCTGTTGTTCTTCTCTATTTTCTTCTTCCTTCTTCTTCTGTCTTCTTCTTCTTCTACCTTTTTCTTCTTTTTAAAACCATAACTTTTCGGGTTTCCGGCATTCGATGGCTCGGCGGTCGATAAAGTGAGTATCGATGTCGAATTTTCGAAAGTCGAAAATTCCGGGATGTTACATCTAGGATTAGGATCTGTTATCATCAAAAATCATATTAACTTTGTCGAAACCATGAAGAATATAAAGGAAGTATTTACAAAGAGAAACAACAATAACAGAGCTTTTTGAAAGAGTGAAAGGGATGCTTCAGCAGAATGATGGATAAGCAATGAACTTTCAAAGAAGTCAAAAGGTGACAAGGTTGTCCTTCCAATTTAGTTAATTCCTTTCAAAACAGATGGTTTTGCATGCTAAAAGAGGGTTTCAAAGGAGTTGAGGAACACCTTTCGAAGGCAACAGATTGCAAGCTTTCACATGCATGCCAAACCTTTCGAAACAGTGGGTTTCGCCATCATTTACATTCCACAAAAGAACATTGGGCCACAGCTACCCCTTCGAAAGTATAAATTAGCCTTTCAAATCGGTTGAAACCATCCACAATTATAAAAGCATACTTAAGTTCAATATAGCATTCTCATACATTAGAGGATGAGTTCCACATCAGTCAACAAGTATGTCTTCGAAAGCTACCTTCCGCATTTAAACCTTCAACTACCTTCAAACTCCTTCGAAGTGCCAAAAATTCACTTATCAACATAATCGAAAGCCCATATCCTTAAATACTAGCAATAACACATCAACAACAAAGTGGAGAGCGCATCTACACCTTTCGACGAACTCGAAAGCACTCAATTTCCATTTAGAAGCAAAGTGGAAGGGCACCTTGATGTTAACAGCAACAAAAGGTCTTCAAGGCACCCTTTCGACTAAGTTAAGAGGACCGATTCGAAAGGGGCCAACCCGTGTCTATAAATAAAACACTAGGGGTATTGTTTTAGGGATTCGATTTTCATTCACTTAACACTTTTTCTTTCTTGAATTGTTAAACCTAATTCTAAATTAGATTGGGGAAATGATTTCTTTGTATTACTTAAGCTTCTAGTAATAAAGGAAAATATTATCAAAGCAAGTATATAGCATTTTTTGATATATTAGCTGATCTAATGTTTCTATGTGATTCTGGTTGTGATTTGCTTGTATCAATGTGATCGAAAAGCTACCTTTTGAAGGAGTCAAAACCCTTTAATTCAACTACAACCCTTAGATCATTAGGTCCCAACCTCGAGTCACCTTGACCACATTAAATGGAGGTTTCGATAGGATCCTAAGTGAATTCAACTAGGTCGAAAGGTATCTTCATAAGTGATTCAAGTGTCTCGATCGCATCAAAAGGTTGTTTAGAAGGAGTTTCAATTGCCGCAACCTTTTTGAAAGGTGGACTTAAAGGAGATCTAAGCCATTTAAGTTGTTTGGGTAAAGGAACTCGAAAGGTATAATCTATCTTCATCTGTTTGAAAGGTGGTTTCGGAAGATTCACTTACACGTTGAACTTTGCTTTGGGGTGTTGACAAGTTTTCTTGTTAACATTTTTGGTGCTAGAAGGAGGGCTCGAACCTCTGGCTCTTTTGAATTCCCAACTTTATTTTTCTCTAACCCTATTCTATTCCAAGCATACCTACTTTAGACTTTACACCACTATGTTTAGAAAAATTAAAAAGTCCGAACAAGTATCCTTGGAGCCACACTTAATTGGATTCTCTCATGGAACTATTGAAGATTCTAAAATATATGAAGAGAAAATGTTAAGATTGAAGGCTTTAAGAATCATAAAGAAGAAGGCTGAATCTTATGATCTGGATAAATTGAGCTTAAACCCCTTTCACATTGGCTCTACACCCATATTTGCTTTAGGGGGAACAAAAGATAAGGGTGATAACTTGTTTGATCAAATGAAGAAGACAATTCAATTATATACCAAAGGCACTATTTTTGAAAAAGGAATGATGGCCGTTACTACACCTATGCACAAAATTGGCATCAAGCAGCAAGTGGGACATTACCTACGTGCGGGTTTCAAAAGTTTTTGAAAAGGAAATTGGTCGTTGAGGGTGAAGCTTCAGAATCAAGCAATAAAAAAATCTAGAAATTATCCCCAAAAGACAAGCTTCGTCGAGACTTCCTAAGGAATGCAATCTGACTACATCGATTGAGAGTGTTTATTTACTAATCAAGGAGGAACTCAATTATTGTCCATCCCAAAAGAAAAAGCCAAAATATAAAAGGAATCGAGGAGGATCCTATTGCCACTATCATATGATGAATGGGCATGAGACAAATCAATGTAGAGCACTTGAAGGAATGGTGATCAACTTTTTTAGACAAGGCAAAATTAATTGATTTATTAAATGATCTTAGTCAAATTCAATAAAGCACCACTTTTCCAAGAGAAATCTACATGGTTGGGAGTAAAATTCTCCTTAAACATGGAAATTACCTTAAATGGTCAAAGCCTTTGTCTGCCCCATGTTAGCCAGGTCAAAGTGCCTCCTAGAGGGAGGTTAGAGTAAGCCTTTATTCGCGTTATGCCATGGCCATGATAAAGCATCAACAAGCCCTTGATCGCACTATGCTATGGCCAAATCAAGGTGCCATCTGGAGGGGGGATGGAGTAAGCCCTTGGTCCCGCCATGCTATGGCCTAGCCAAGGCACTGAACAATCCTTCAGTCCCACCATGATATGGCCTAGCTGAAGTACCTCCTAGAGGGAGGACGGAGTAAGCCCTTGGTCCCACCATGCTATGGCCTGGCCAAGGCACCGAATAAGCCTTTAGTCCCGCCTATAAGGCCTAGCTAGAGTGCCTCCAGGAGGGAGGTTGGGTAATTCCTTGGGTCCTACTTATAGATAAGCTAACCAAGCGCACAAGACAACAACGGACTAAGACGTCCAAGCCCAAGAAGTGGCACATCAAACAATGATAACATATGGAGCCTAAAAGATGGCACATGTCAAAAGAATCAAAACCCAAAGAGCGGTACAAATAAAAAGTCTCAAATAAGAATCTACGGCCTTCGATTAATTTCCAAAAGAGAATTTCTATACTTCACTTATTAACACCTGAATCTGGGTTTCGGTTCTCTTACTATTAATTTTGAACTTCACCCAATAATACCCGAATCTAGGTTCCAGAGCAATGGATAATGAGATCCCTATGAATTTCTAGTCTTCAGTTAAACTCAAGGTCTATCTTACTAATACCCAAATCAGGGTTACTGGTCTTCTATTACTAATTTTCAAGCAATACTTGTACACACCCAAATCTGACTTTCGAATCTTCTAAGGATTCCTAATCTTCCATGATATTTCTAGATAAAGATCTCTAGACTTTTATTATTAAACGATTATTCTTGGACTTCTATTAGTTATTTTCAGAAGAAGATTTCTAAACTTCCATTATCACTGCTAGAGTCGAGTTTTCTAGCCTTCCATCATTAATTCCATAATGAAATCTCCGGTCTACTATTAATATAACCAAAGTCAGATTTTTGGTCTTCCCTTATCATGACCAAAGTTGGATTTCAAGACTATTATTCATTTCTAACCATGGAATTTCGCTTTACGTATTATTTTCACATGATGATTTGTTAACTTCCACTGTTTAGATTTTTGGAATCAGTAGGATTCCTCATAAATATTGTTAATAGTATAAGGAATTACCAAACATATTCTTGCATAGATTTCAAATTAATGATAATAAATTTTGTCTACTTTGTACTCTTCAGGAAGATAGGATCAATAAAGAAGACTGAATGGGACGATGAAATACCAAAACTGTAATCAAAGTTATCAGGAAGCAAGTTCAGAAAACAACATTGTAATAACAAGTGAAGGCTACAAACTAGGTGATATTTACATAATTTACATAATTTGTAAAATTATTTACAGGAATATAGTACAAGTGTAAATTTCATAGATCCTGGATAGCCATATTTAGATTCTCAGCCATTAAAGGATCGACAATATGGTGAATCGCTATACAAAGAATTTCTTTAAGCTTCTTTTCCTTTTTCTTAATTTCATCAGCATCATCAATGGATTCAATATGAGCCTTTAAAGCGCAATTGAAAGCTTTGTTGGCACTTTAAAGGGTTTTATTCTGCCTTTCCAAATTGGCGATGTGCTTTCGGAGAAGATATTTTTCATGCTTAAGTTTCTGAATTCTAGCTGCATACTCATTAATGCGCTGTGAATATCTCATTTTCTGCCGGTCATCAAAATATCTCATCATTTCAAATTTGACCTTCCTATATGCACCATTCACTCACTGCCTTCTCATCCAAACCTGGGGGAGGGATAGTCATAGCAGCAAATTTTTGAATAGTAAGAGATGAAGGCCTTGTCGATTTCACAATAGACGAGGCGATCAAAGAAGTTGGTAAATTGATATTTTGGATGCCACCCCCCATGATAAATTCTAGGGATTTGCACAGGCCTTGACTATCTTTTAATTTTATCTCCAAATCACTTATCTGTTAAAGAAGCTTAGACATTTCTAGATCAAAATCAATCGAAGGATTTGATTTAACTTTACGTTTTAATTGAGAAATTGTTTCATCTCTATTCTTGATGTTCGCTTCGAGACTAGTAATCTGATCGTTACGGTCCCCAACAATCGCCTTCTGAAGCAGAAATTTCCTGCGACATTCTAACGCTTTAGTGTTTCCTTGAAGACGAGCAGACAGAGGATCTTTAAGGAGGCTCCTTTTTTCAATATTTGCTACCAACCTATCTATGATGTTGGTAAAATGAGATGATAAATCTAACGAGAGCGACATGGTAGATAACTGTAACTCTTATTTAAACAAGCAAAAAACGAAATTAATACTCGGATCACTAGTTTATTTTATTATAATAATGTAAGTTACAACTCAAGAGGAAGAAAAACAAAAAGAACGATCTCATTGTTATAATCAAATACTCATTTTATTACACTTAAAGTTGGAAACAACATTTTTGACTTTGTTCAAAGAATTAGCTGAAAGAGTAATTATCGAATCGAAAGGAGCATTAAATCCTCCCAGTGTAATAACTGGAGGATATTTGCTATAGTCTCATTCCCCGGCAGGAGGACTATCGCGGCGTATATTAATTTGGTGTGTTAAGTTCGAATTTCCTTAAGAAGCTTTTCCTTTTCTTTTCCAAGGAAAACGAAACAAAAGTGAGGGTGTTTCATATAAAGACTCTTAAGATATCTAATAAAGTAATATCTTTCCAATTTTGAGGATTTCAAGAGCGAGGCCTTTTCTAAATAGTCTCTTCTTAATTTGACATATGTACTTAAATAATCTCTATTTATAGGACTACTCGAGAGACATATACTCTGTAATAACATGACAAAATGCAACTAAGTATAGAAGGAAACTAATATAGAAAATTCACATTACATAATTACAAAAGTTCATCTGGTTCGTACAAAACTGATTTTTTGAATAACTCGGAAATGAATTTGTCCTTATAATATTTGAGCTTTTCCGAAGGCAATTCATGAGGGATTGATTTCACTCGTGGTAAATTCCAGCAAGCCCCCGGATGTGGGTCAGATCCAAATTCATCCAAATATCTCCTATGTAAATGTCTAAGTAGACCCCTGCTAAAGTCACCCAAGTATGAAAAATCTACGGTTGGGTGCCTGCAATAAGCTTTGTATAAGAAGTCCACTAGAATATCCCTATCTTTAATCAACATCCAAAAGAGTGTTACTAATTGTCGGTTTTCTTCCAAGAGCTTATCATATCGAAGGCGCACCCTTTTCAATTGGAGGGGCATCTTCTTGATCTTTAAAGGATGCTAATACTGCGGTGCTCTTATTAAGCTTACAATACTTGTCAGAGAGTGCATTATGTTCTTTTAGTTATTTATCTAACTCCCTATACAAGATATTTATTTCTGCTTGTTTTCTTTCAAGCTTGGTTTTATAAAGTTGAATGGATTTCTTCTTTATCTAAAATAAAATGATATCAACTACTATTATCTTGGAAGTGAAAGCCATTTAGACAAAGAATCCCATACTTGAGAAATAGGAATTGAAGATTGCGGGGCTTGCATTTTCCCTTCTTGTTATCCAACATCAATATTGGTGGATTCTTCGTGGAGATCAGAAGGCTCAGGAAGTTTAGTTTGGCTTGCTTCATGGCCACTAGGATCGGGGTTAACTCTTTCCGAAGCCCCGGGAATATCATCGCCATCACCTCTATGAAAACCAACACGATTACCTCCGCTGTCGCCTGAACCCTGATCTTTATCCCCATTGTCAGGGTTATCATCATCATTTGCCATTGTCATTTTCGCCTTCCTCAACAACGACTACATCATCATCTTATTCATCAGAATCAGAATCTCCTTCTATGGAAGGGATTTTGAAGGATAAAAGTTTTTCGACATCAATTTCGTCTCTCTCGGGAACTTCGATCCCTTGCTTCATTTCTTTGATTTTATCCATAAATCTTTTGACTAGAGAAGGATCAAGTGAGGGGAAGCTTAAGTCTGGAAACTTTTCGATGGTGTCAGAATAAGCAAGCATAAGAGCGTCCTCATAAGAATTCACGATGGTGTCATTAAGAGAAGTATTCAAAAATTACGACACCTTTTGTTTGGCTTCAGAAATGGTATTGATAGCCATCGTTAAAGAAATTTTCTTCTTCCCCAGTTTCTTCTTAAGAGAAGATTGTTTAGCAACCATCCAAGCTTCTCTTCCTCGAACTCTTTTAAAGTCATTTTTAATGCCAAATTCTCAACAGCCAAGACTTGCTTCGCTTTCCTCTCCTCAGAAATGATGGATTTCGCTTGAACAAGAGAGACGTCCAACGTTTCTTGTTCCTTTACTACATTATCTTTCGCAGTATACAGTGAAGTAATTTGGCTATTTAAAGTTGAGATTTCTTCTTGAAGTTTAGACGCCTCAGTGGAAGACTTTGAAGTGCTTTCTTGAAGAGACTACCAACTTTTAGAAATTTTAAAGGAAAGGTATGACATGAGTTAGAATTCAGTAAGAAATAAGTAATGATATGGGCAAGTAATATGAAATGTACCAGAAGTTGTTGCTCAAAGAGAGTGACAATGTCCTATCGGGTCAGGAACAGAAGAAGGCGGAGATATGGAATTAAATGAGGGAGAATTCAAAATAAACTGTACCATCATCTCAAAATCATTTGGAGAGACTTGTGGTAGGGGTCTAGAGGGATTCAACTCCTAAGAAGGAGTTGAAGTGTCGAAACCCTTTTGCATCTGTTCGATGACGCTAGGAGAATCAGAGACAACAATGCGGGACATGAGGTCGTCCTTTGAAATAGTCATTTTCAATTGGTCGATAGAAGCGTCAAGAGTAGGACCCCCTAGATTTTTTCCCACATCAGCAGTATTACCCTCTTTTGGAGGAGGAGAAGATTGGACATTGGTTGTTTTAGTTTTCCTAAGAGAAGGACATGCCGTAGTCATTACACTCAATTTCCTTTGTCGATCATCCTTGACCTAGCAATGGCTTGGGTCAAAGCTGAAGCGCCAGCTTCAGAAGTTGGAGGGGGTGGCTCTTTTGTGGTTAATTCAGGAGGGGGAGCTACCGCTAGAATCCAAAAGGCATAAGTTAATAAAACAGTCTAAGGAGTAACATGATGGTAAATTACAAATGCTACATTCAAGCTTACCAGGTTGATCCGGACAAATTGGAGACATATGAGAAAATTTTTGGGGATCACCCAGAGATAAGAAATGCTTGCTCTTAGAAGTGTGTTTGATAAGAGGGGGTTGTCCAAGAACTCTTTGACCTACGAGAAGGAGGGAATGTTTCCGAAGATTGTTAGGCATCGGTAGTGTAAGTCTATTCCTGATGCTACTCGAAGCAGCGATAAACAGCTTCACGATTCTCTTCCTCTTATCATTGAGATCTTTAGGAGCAGGATCTAATAAGGAAACATAATTCAGCAAAAGAAAGTAATTTAATAAAGATGAAAATGATGATCGACTTACGGGGAAAAGTGAAAACTCCACTTATATTTGGGAAACATTTGATGTAGAAGAATTGTGTCTCCCAATCTGTAAACTTGTTTACTACCTCTGAAATTAGTTTCTTATAGGGGTTTGCCCTAAAAATTTGGTTATTCAGATTGCTAAGCTTGATCAGATGCACTAAGTAGTTGAGAACTTTAGGGCTTAAGGAACGAATGCCTGATTCCAAGGCCATGAGCTCTAGGGAGATAAGATAAGTATATACATTTGGTGATAGTTGAATATATCTTATGCCAAGGTGATTCAGGAATCCAGATAAGAAATCTGGGAATGGAATCAAGCTGCCATGCCAGATGTGGATGGCAGTATAAGCAAAATATCCTTCAGGGGGATTTTGGATAGTATCACTATCACTAGGAGGAATAACATCCACTTCTGTGATTCTGAAGTCATTGAGAATGGCATCAACCTCGTCTTGGGAAGATATTAGAGAATGTCTTAAGATGGCTTCAACCTTTTTTGGTGAAGATACTGGTTTAGAGCTATATCCTTTTCAGGTTTCTTGGAAGTCTTTTCCAAACCCATGATCTAATTAGGTGAAACCATTTCATTAAAAGTTATAATTTGTTTTCATTAGTAACACCTTTCGAAGATGCGAAAAACCTATTGCAATAATTCAAATATCCACTAAGGTATATCATTCCATATCCATGAAAGAGTGTTAAAATTAATTTGAACCATGAAATTCATTGAGCTTTCAATGGAGTTGAAGGGGTAGATGGAATAAAAACCCCAAAACACACCCTGCGATAGTGTTGCAAGCCAAGAAATTTTTTACTATTAGTATGTATAACTAGCCCTACAGTACTAGTTTGAATATTTATATTATATATTGTTAGAACTATAAACAACATTCCACAATCAAGCCAAATAAACCTTTCGACAATGTCGAAACCCATATATTTTATTTTACTCAAAAAATATGAATATTCATGAAACATTATACTCTCATTCAGTCTAAAGACTTAGATCCAAGCGATTTTAATCCAAATGAAAGGGTATTGGAATGTTTCGATAGTGTTATGTAGAGAAAATGATAATTATATTCCTGTTGACTATAATGGGTCTCGAATAAGTCGAAAGGGCGGAAGTAGAGTTTCTAAAGCATACAAACAACTGGTCTTGTCTCAATTTAGAAGGTTTCGATCAAGTCGAAAGGCCTGATAAGGTTTCAACTTTTACAAAAATGCACTATTTTCAATCCAGTTGATGACAGGAGGTATAAATTTCTAACTTTTAACAACTTCAAGAGTAAGTCAAAATTGAGCATGATTTACTTGAAATAAAATGATAAATTAAATCCACTTTTATATATATTAAGTTTTGAGTCCTTTAAAAAAAGTGTTGGGCCTTCGAAAGTATATGTTGTGTTTCCATTAAATTGAACCCTTTAAGATGACTTCTTCTAAAGGTATCAGAATACATCGAAACATATTTTTTCTTTCAAAGAAGTCTATCTCTTGCCAACCATGTCAACCCCTTCGAAAGGGTCCACTTAAAGGTAGATACTTGGCTTCCTTTCGACCCCTTCGAAAGAGGTTGAGAAAGTAAAGCAGAGATAACTGCCTCAACCCCTTCGAAAAGGTTGAAAAGTTAAGCCACAATATTAAGTTTTAGTTTACTCAACTTAATCTTTTCTACGAGGCTTCTAGAAAATAATATCCTACTTGATTCATTTTTAACCCAACGTCATTAGATGATAACAATTAAATTGATTTGAACATGAATTTACATTCAACAACAACGAAAACCCTAAATTTAAGTCAGAACCATAATTGGTTCCGTAGATTTAAAAAAATAGTCTTCCCAAATAGGTTAGAATTGAGAGTAATAGAATTTGAGCTTGGGGATGAACATAATAGTGGCAAATAGCCCGAAATCCGATGAATTCAAATTCAAACCCAAAATTGACACCGTAAATTGAACAAAATAAGCATAAAAATGAACTTTAGGATAATTTGACATGTGCAGGAAACTTGAATCATTTTCAAAAAATTAGAATAGTAATACAAATTAAAACCCTAAGAATTTAAAATTGGAATTAAAAGTGATAAATCGTTTTGAAAGATAAAACAATGGATGCATACCTTGAATTCGAACTGGTGTTTACTAAAATTGGTGATTTAATAAGAAATTGGAATTTTTGATTCTTGCTTTGAGTTTTCAATTATAGGTAAATGAAAAGGGAGAAAAAAGAAGCGTGGTTTATAAGAGAGGTAGAGGCAAAGGACAAACAATTTGATATAATTTAAATGAATGGCCAAGATCCATGTCAGTATATGAAAAGACGGGAAACTTCATGCTAAAAAAAGAGAGGTGTCGAAATAGTTGACTTGAAAGGTCAAGAGCATCCCTTCGCTAGAGGGGGCTAGTATTATCATTAGAAATCATATTAAATTTGTCGAAACCATGAAGAATATAAAGGAAGGATTTAAAAAGAGAAACAACAATAACAAAGCTTTTCGAATGAGTCGAAAGGATGCTTCAATAGGATTTTGGATAAGCAATGAACTTTCAAAGAAGTCGAAAGGTGACAAGGCTGTCCTTCCAATTCAGTTAATTCCTTTCGACACAGATGGTATTGCTTGCTAAAAGAGGGTTTCGAAGGAGTTGAGGAACACCTTGCGAAGGCAACATATTGCAAGCTTTCACATGCGCGCCAAACCTTTCGAAACAGTGGGTTTCACCATCATTTACATTCCACAAAAGAACACTGGGCCACAGCTACCCCTTCAAAAGCATAAATTAGCCTTTCAAATTAGTTGAAACTATCCACAATTATAAAAGCTTACGTCAATCAAAAAGTATGTCTTCGAAAGCTACCTTCCGCATTTAAACATTCAACTACCTTCCAACTCCTTCGAAGTCTTAAAGATTCACCTATTCACATAATCGAAATCCCATATCCTTCTCTACTAGCAACAGCACATCAACAACAAAGTGGAGAGCGGATCTACACCTTTCGACGAACTCGAAAGCACTCAAGTTCCATTTAACAGCGAAGTGGAAGGGCACCTAGATGTTAACAGCAATGAAAGGTCTTCAAGGTACACTTTCTACTAAGTCGAGAGGGTCGATTCGAAAGGGGCCAACCCACACCTATAAATAAGACACCAGGGTTATTGTTTTGGGGATCCAATTTTCATTCACTCAACACTTATTCTTTCTTGAATTTGTAAACCCTAATTCTAAAATTATATTGGGGATTTGATTTCTTTGTATTAATTAAGCTTCTAGTAATAAAGTAAAATATTATCAAAGTAAGTATATAACATTTTTGGATATATTAGCTGATCCAATATTTCCAGGTGATTCCAGTTGTGATTTTCTTGGATCAATGTGATCGAAAGGCTACTTTTCAAAGGAGTCAAAACCTTTTAATTCAACTAAAACCCTTAAATCATTAGGTCCTAACCTCGAGTCATCTTGACCACTTCGAAAGGAGGTTTCGATAGGATCCTAAGTCAATTCAACTAGTTCAAAAGGTATTTTCATAAGTGATTCAAGTGTCTCAACTGTATCGAAAGGTTGTTTAGAAGGAGTTTCAATTGTCGCAACCTATTCAAAAGGTGGACTTAAAGGACATCTAAGTCATTTAAGTTGTTTGTGTAAAGGAATTCGAAAGTATAAACTATCTTCATCTGATCGAAAGGCGGTCTCGAAAGATTCACTTACACTTTGAACTTCGCTTTGGGGTGTTGACAAGTTTTCTTGTTAGCAGGATCAACCCAAGAACGCTACAAATGTGAGGAATTTCCTTGTACTAGCAGGATACTATAGACAATTCATAAAGAACTTCTCTTAGGCAGCAACATAGTTAACCCATTTGACGAAGAAGAATTAGAGTTCTGTTTGGGATGCGAGTTGAGAGCATGCATTCCATATTTGAAAGCGAGGTTAATTTATGCATCGATGATAGTTATTCCAAGTGGGAAAAAAGAGTTAATAGCATACAAAGTTGCATATGGTACTGGATTAGGTGCAGTGTTGATGCAAATGGGAAAAGTTATGGCAAATGCTAGTTGACAACTAAAAGCGCAGTAGAGGAAGTATCCAACTTATGATTGGAGTTGGCGGTGATATTGTTTGCTATTAATATTTGAAGGAACTACTTACTCAGAGAGAGGCTTGAGCTATTCACTGACCATAAATTGTTGAAGTACCTCTTCTCATAGACGAATCTTAACTTTCATCGGCAGTAATAGCTTGAGTTCCTGGCCTCCGATGACTTTGACTTTTCCTATACACCTGGTAAGGGAAATGTAGTCGCTGACACATTGAGTAGGAGACATGATAGTTTAGGAGCGAAGTTCGTAGAATTGAAGCATCTTGAGTTTACAACTGGTTATGACTTCAGACCTCAATGTGAGCTTGAGCCAAAGATGTTAGCTTGTTTGATTATTAGACCTGCTTTGATTGAGCGAATTGATACTAGTCAGAGGCGATATTCTAGACTATTAAAGTTCATGGCTAAGAGAGAGGACGGATTAGAGTCTGAGGAGGTGAAGCAGTATGAGCTCAATTGTGATGGTTAGCTTTGAAAGAATGGGAGATTGTTTGTGCTCAATGTTAATTGGTTGAGGGATAAGATGCTACAAGAGTTCCACCATTCGAGACTGACTATACATCCTGATAGTAATAAAACATATCATGATATGAAGTAGACATTTTATTGGGAAAGGATGAAGAATGACATTGGGGCATTTATCTCAAGATGTATAAACTATCATCGCATGAAGGTTGAACATAAGAAGCCAAGTGGTTCGTTTCAGCTAACTGAGATTTCCAAATGGATGTAGGAACAAATATTGATGGATTTCATCAATGGATTCCAAGGACCAAAGGAGGGTATAATAGTATTTGGGTTATAATCAATAAATTCACAAAGAGTGCTCATTTCATATCTATAAAGCCTAGTAGAATGGCATCAAAATAGGTCGAGTTATATGTGAAATGGGTAGTGCGATTCTATGGTATCCCAAAGAGCGTTTTGGTTGACCGAGACCCTTTGTTCACCGGTGGATTTTAGAAGAGCTTACAAAAGGAATTTGGGACAAGGCTACATCTGAGTACATCATATCACCCATAAACTAATGAGAAAACAAAGAGGGGGAATCGTATCTTAGAATATCTCTTACAAGCTTGCACACTCAGCTTTTTGGCACTCCTTGGATGATTATTTAAATTTCGTTGAGTTAGCATACAACAACAGCTATCAATCCAGCATTTGTAAGACAACATTTGAGATATTATATGGCTGACCATGCAACGCTCTATTATATTGGTGTGAAGCAAACAAGAAACTGACACTAAGGCCAGACATGATCAGGGAGAAATCAAAGAAGAACAATATCATTCAGCAATGAATGAAAGCTGCTCAAAATAGAAAGAAGAGCTACACGGATAAGAGAAGATGTGATATTGAGTTCTCCATCGATGGTATGGTGTTTGCTAAATCTCTCTGTCGAAGAATGTAGTTCGATTCAATACTACGGGAAGTTGGAAACAAGATTTGTGGGTCCCTTTTCGATAATTGAAAGGATTGTGAACCTAGCTTACAAAGACTACTTACCTTAAAGGATTATGGGTTCGCATAATGTGTTCTACATTTCTCATTTGTGGAAGTTTGTGCACAACTCTGGCATGACTATTACACTAGATCAACTTGATATATCGAGATTGAAAAAGAAGCTTCGAGAACTCATATACATGTTCGGAAAATTGGCCATGATACTAAGCAACTTAGGAGTAAGACAGTGAAGTTAGTAATGGTTTAGTATGGTTGACGTGAGAGCGATTGTACTTGAGAGAACGAGGAGAGCATGGGGACCGCTTATCCAGAGCTCTTTGCTTGGTGAGACTTTCTGTCTATTGTAATTTTTGGTAATATATAGAGTAGTTTAGTATCCTGCATATTAGGATAGATGTAGATATTATTTCTTGCTTATATATGCATGTTTGATGTATGATATGCTTGCTTCTGTTATTTAGCTATGCGGGATAACTATTTATGACTTTGTCTTATTAATTTAGAGATTTTGGGGCCGAAATTTCTATACATAGGGAAAGTGTAATGGCTTGTATTTTATGTATCGAAGAATCGTTAAGTATTATTTTAAAATTCATTTTGGGTTATATCATGCTATCATTTTGGATTATGTTGAGTAGTGACATTTTAAACGTTAGAAATTTTATTGGATGATTTTACCCCTAAAATATTATGACTGCTATAACTTTTGATAGGTACCGAATTAAGGTCCGAAAACACTTTCATTGGAATGATATAATGGTTTCTCTTTCCATAGAGTGGTCATAATAACCTTTTGACCTTATAGTTTAGAAGATATGATTGTTTGAAGCTAGACAATTTTTAGGACAGCTTAAAAATTAGTGATATTTGGTTGAGGCCCAATAAACCATTTCAGGTTTTAGGGTTATGTTGGCTGTTATAGCCTCCCCAAATAATTTTTTCATCATTCCAAAATAAATCTAAACCTCCATCAAACTTCTCTTTTGCCAAAACCTTTTGTAATCTCTTCCAAATCAAGCCAAATCCATAGATTAAGGGTATATTAGCAATGGGTTAGCTAGAGACTTCCAAATCAACATTTTTGAGGAGAAACTTTTTGGGTTTTGCGGTCTATTCTCATATTTTCCACATTATGCAAAACTTCAAAAAAAATTGGGTGGTCGGTGGTTGATTTATCATCTCACAACTTATTATATATGTATATGTTAACGTAAAAATCAAACGCTAACACCCCGGTGTGAGTATTAGTAAAGTGAAAGCACCACCCATTAGTACGCGAACTAAAAATAAGCAGAGAATAGCAGAAAAGTAAAGAGACAGCAGTTTTATAGTGGTTCGGCTCAAAATCAAGCCTACGTCCACTTTATCTTCTTTATCACAAGTTCGATTACAAGCTTTACAAGAATTCCTTCGATTATTCAACAATCGATACAAGTAATCAACACTTCAACGCAAAAGAAATTCTCGAATCCATCTTCAATGTATTTGATCTTCTCTTTAGGTCATTCGGAATGTTTTTGGTAGTAGAGGTGTTGTAGAAGTTGTGAATGCAGCAGAGTTTCGGCGCTTCAAAGTCTGGAAAAAGTCCCGTTTGAATATGGAGTAGGCGGGGTATTTATAGGGAAAATCTGGGGATTAGGTCATAGGTCGTAGGTCATAGGTCGTAGGTTGTAGGTGACCTAAGGGTCATCACAAGTTATCTTAAGTCCTTGGCGACTTAGTGGAGCCATTCTGGGTGAGATACTGAGTGTGAGTGACCTAATGTTGTAAATACAGAAGTTATCTCGGTCGGATTAGGTCGTAAGCGACCTAATAGAAGAGGCAAGTCATGTGGCTTTACTCCGGAGCATGTTAAGTCGTTCCCTTCTCCTTAATTGCTAACTCGTTAGGTCGCTAGGTCGCTAACTCGTTAGGTCGCTAGGTCGCTAACTCGTTAGGTCGCTACCTTCTTTCTAGAGTTAGGTCGCTACCTTCTTTCAGGACTTAGATCGCAGCCTTCTTATCTCGTTAGATGGGTTTCTGGACCACTGAGTTGCTTAGTTTCTTAGGTTGTTAAGTCGTAAGTCGTTGGGTCGCTAAGTCGTGGAAAAAGAGGTGTTAACACTTGCCCCTCGAAGTATACGCCTAGGGACTAGGTCGTGTGCTTCGACACCTTTTAACTCGTGCCATCTGAATTGCTAAGTCGTGAGTCGCTGGAGTTGTTAGGTCGTTCTAAGCCGATTTGAATTCCACTTTTCCCGCCTATAAGTTGCTCGGCCTCTTCTTCCTTCTCTTTACTTGCTCTAACCTTTGAAACTGCCATTGACGAATTTCTGAGCTCCGGAACTTCAAAGCGAAATTCCATCGTTATTTCGATCATCATTTCCAACAGCGTATTTAGGTAACATCAATCATCCATCTATTACGTCTTCCATCGATTCTCCTATCATCAATTCTATGCAATTTCTGTTACCATGTTGTAAAATTGTACTCCATTTCGCCCTCCGATCATCGTCGAATCATTGGTAGTTGCTTTAAAAAATGATTCGGCTCAGGATCTCACGGGATTATTTGGTGAATGTTAGTTTTGGAAATTTGGAGAAGGCGATGAAGTTTTAGGTGTTTGGGGGAGATGAGGAGATATTAGGTTAACGGGTTAGTGGATAGCGGGTTATGTTGCAGTGTTTCTGATGAGGTACGGGGGATGGACACGCGGCAACATGCGAGTGGAGAGCAGGACTTAGGGTTTTTTGATGGAAGAAAATTCGGCATTTCCGAGTTACTCTTAGAGCAACCTAAAGCATCGAATGACATAAGAGCCTTGCGACTTAAAAGAATCTGAACGACTTAAGAACTTGCAACTTAAAAGAATTTGAACGACTTAAGAACTTGCGACTTAAAAGAGTCTGAACGACTTAAGAACTTGCGACTTAAAAGAATCCGAACGACTTAAGAACTTGCGACTTAAGAAGTGTAGCATATTTATTCGGATGAGACAACTCTCCTTACGACCTATCTTTCGATCGCACTACGATCTGGGCGACTTAACTTCTTGTGACATAACTTTTAGGTCGCGGGCGTACTTGGACGAGTTAACACTTAAACAAATTTACCCTGTCCTGGCTTAAAACCTTATGCCTTAATTTGCAGTGTAGCTTTAACTCGTAGGAACATGACTAATGAATTCCATAACTCGAGCAGAGCGACTTAAGGAAGGTTGACTTATGTTAGGTCGTTGAACATGATTTGGACGACCTAAGAAATCCCGAGCTAGCCTTAAGTCGTTCATGCGACTTAAGGACTTGAACACTTGCAAAATTTTCTTAGGACTTGACTGAACTGCAAATTTGAACTGTTTGAACTTGTACTTTTTCACAGATTTTATTGACTTGATTGCTAATAACCTGTTAAATAGAACATTTGCAGAAAACTGGGACGAATATACTTATCGTTGACTGCCCACATCGAACGATGGATTAGATCAAGAGACACTATTCTACTTAAGTAAAATAAACTGAATTCAATCGGGTGTGAAATGCTATGAATTAACTAACTTGAATGAAGTGTCAACGCAAAATTCTCACAGTTAGAACTGCTTACTATCGAACGTTATCTGCATTGACACTACTCTTAGTTTTAATTTAATAACAAGTCTTGAATTTTCCTGAATTGACGTATGCCAACCAGTATTATTATTTTTATTTACTTCTTATTTTATTAGCTTCGCACAATACTTCACACACTTTTAGGAAACGTGCACCTTCATATTTGAATGTCCAGTTCCTTATGTAGAATGACTTCTCAACAAGAAGAGATAGTAGGGCAAGCTGGAGAAGTCTTCCCAATAGCTAATCCCTTGGATGATACCCCGGAAAGAACTTCAACCACTCTAAATCAACGGGTGTTCAGTCAATTATGTGTTCAGTTCGGTATTGCTGAAGCGGACGCTTTGCTTCCGGGGGTAAACGATACTGCTGACAGGCCGCCTCTTGGTTTTATCGCAGTTAATCGTCAGATGTGATCAAGTGGAGCTATTCCTCCCTTTAACGATTTTCTTCGACAGCTCTTTCTCCGATTAACTATCTCTCCTTTCCAGTTGCATCCCAATGGCTATGCCATCTTGATGGGACTGTGCGTACTGTTTAGGAGGACACTTGACCGTCTTCAGAGCTTTGAAGAGATTTGCTATTTGTGCACATTTGTGAAGAATAAAGATCATCCTTCTATTGTACTTGTGAGGAGCGCTAGGAACCGTAAACTAATTGCTGATCTTCCTAAAAGTGCCCATGGGTTTTTGAATCAATTCTTCTTTGTCCGCTGTCCCCCAGGATTCTACGCCATTTGGAGAGTAGAAAGTAAGCTTGTCTATCTCTGTTCTTTCCATTCCTGAACTTTTCAAAATCCGAGTTGTTAAGTGCTAACTTCATTCTTTATTTTTACAGCACTTCCTCTTCTTTCTAAGGACTCTAGCCACAAGCCAACTTTTGAAAGGCTAAGCGCTGTTGCCGCCAAAGAGAGGAGTATCAAATATCTTTTGAAAGATGAATTTTTACATCAATTTGGCCTTTTACATTCTTCCCGATCCCTTCAGCTTCGCGATGCCCCCGCTTCTCAATCGGAAACATCTGATGCCCCAGCCCCTGCAAAAGAACTTGCGTCAAAAGAACTTGTTGCAGAGGCTTCATTGATAAAATGCTCCGGTTCTGCTGAGGGTGCAGGGTTTTCCAGCAAGTCTAAGCTTATTCCGGTTATCGAAGAAGAGGAACTTCAACAATGTTCCGAGAAGACCGCCACGGAAGCTGATGAGGGGACGGAGAAGGAAAGTTTTGCCATAAAAAGTGCTGAACATGCTGAAGAAGGAACTGCTGGTGTGACTTACTCGGCTGGGCATGACGGTGATGACATCTTCGAGGGGTTAAGCGATTTTATGGTGACTTCTCAAGATCTTTTTAAAGATGATGTCACCGCTCCTAAGCTTGTCTCTCCATTAGTTGAAGCAACATCTGCCTTACGACCACTTCCGTCAACCTAAGAGTTGACCCCTATTGTAAAAGCCGACATCACTCCTAAGTTGAAGAGTGGTTTGTAGCTTGACGCACGTAGTTTGCACGCCACACACACTTAGGATTTTTAGCAGTTACTTGCACTTAACTTCCTTTTCCTGGAGATTTCTAAATTCTATTTCTTTTTCATTTTCAGATTCTCCAATGGGACGAAGTGGCTCGTATTATGATGATTTTATGCGCTACGGAAAGCATGACTACTACTATG
Organism: Allium fistulosum; assembly: GCA_030737815.1. Lineage (NCBI taxonomy): Eukaryota > Viridiplantae > Streptophyta > Magnoliopsida > Asparagales > Amaryllidaceae > Allium > Allium fistulosum. The sequence continues at coordinate 18,904,010 of JASFAW010000013.1, forward strand.
ATCACAGGCGCCATCTCTCTGCTCCCCGGGAAACTGATGAGGAACGAGCGGCTAGAAAAGCTCGAGAGAGGCAGTCTTACGAGGAGCGATATGGAAGAAAAGATGACCGCCATGACTCTTCTCAAAGAGATGATGATTCTCATAAAAGAAAATCTCACGATGACAAAGGGAAGAGTCATGTTGTTGAAGATTCAAGCAAGCGGGCCAAGCTTAGCGAAAGGCCTGCGTCTGCAATTTCTGAAAAGCCGGATGCTCCCTTCTCTTTAGAAACCCCTTCCAGCTCTTCTGCCCTCAAAAGAACTGATATTCAAACCATCCTCAACAGGCCATCATATCAAGTTGAAAAGGCTCCGACTGCTCTTAAAAGTCGATTTCCACACTGGTGCTTAAAAGGAGTGCGTTTTGATCTTGATTTGGTTCCCATCGACAAACAAGCAATGTTGAGAAATCTTGACGCCGTTAAACTCGATATTGAGAGAATGTCTAGATGGCAAAAACTTGTCGATGAGCTTCAAAGAATCAACCGCCTAAATCTTGAGGCTATGCTAACGATGGAAAACGATAAGTCGGAGCGGAAGAAAGTTCTTGACCAACATGATGTGGAAATGAAAAGCATCACTACCTTTAATGAGGAGCTTGAGGCCGAAGTCAAGAAACTCAAGGAAGACCTTGCTACCTCTTCCGCTTCTCATTCTCAAAAGGAAGAGGTTTTTCAAAAGCAAGTGAGAGATGCACATGCTGCCCAGAGAGATGCTGAGACGAAACTTGAGGCAGAGCGGCATGTTATTGAAAAATACCGCAAGGATACCGTTCAGCTGCGGAAAAAGGTTAACTCCCAAGACCTGGAGATTGCAATGTTAAAAGCTCAACTTTCAAAAGTAGAAAAGGAGCGTGATGATGCCATGGCTGGAAAAGTGGCTGCTGAGGAATCGCATGAAACCACCAAGGCCACCATCAGCTCCACTCTTTTTGAGTTTTATGTTCTTAGTGTCTTGGGACGCGGAAGTTTTTCGTTCTTGGGCCTAAAATATGAAATTACTCTGGCCGAAGTGTGGGAAGCAGTAATTGAAATGTATAAAGATGTTGGCTATGTGGAGGAGGACCTGGAGGCTTGTTATTTGGACGACGAGGGTCGTGTTGCCCTTGGTAGAGGGAAGGAACAGCTTGCCAGGGAGCGGGCCGAAGCAGTAGGAGGAGAGCATCTGGAGAAGGCGCCTTTAGCCGACCCCACTCGTCCTTCGGCTTCGGTCGACCCTGATACCATTGGCTCTAACTCTCATTCTCCACCCCTTGCAAAAGCCGAAATCCAAACTAAAACTGCTCACACTGAAGAAGAGGCCCAAGAAATTACTGAAGCCTAGGATTATGAAATCGAAGTGATCAAACCAAGCTCTCCGGGTAACTTCAATTCCGATCTGGCTCAAGTGGACTGCTCGTTTGCTTCACCTGAGCTTGATGAACTTTTTGCCTATTACTTAAGCCTTAATGTGCCACCATCTCCTCTCTTTGCGGGAGATACTGATGTTTTTAACTTTTCTTCTACTGTAGCAAAAACAACAAGTGCTGCACCAGCTTCGCCTCCCCCAGCTACTGCTCCTCTACCTCTTTAAGTTACTCCTCCTTCTGCTTCTCAACCGGGGTCGCAAGAAGAAAAAATAAAGGCTCTCCAAGACTTGGATGATCCGACCGCTTCGCAAGAGTAGAAGGCGGAAGAACTTGAGGAGGGCGAGAGGTCCCCGGAGAAATCTTATGCTGACGACACAAAGCTATCTGAACTTATTACTCCGGGCAGCGAATCTTCTTCAAAAAAGAAGGGGAAGCGCGTGATTTCAAAGGAAAAGAAAGACGCTCCTGCTGATGATGAGAAAGCAGAAGAAGACCGAGTTGCACCTCTTTCTCCTTCTTCCGTGACTCGCCCAAGCCGGCCTGCGAAGTTAGTCATTAAACCAGGTGAAGGCTCCAAAGGCGGCAGGAGGAAGAAGAAATGAGTTTGGTTCTATCTTTCTTGTTTTGCTATTTTGTCTTTTGTTTAGAAACTTGTATCGACCGGAGATTGTGCGAGTACCGGCCCCCGCTTTTTGAAACCTGTACATGTAAAAAATTTGATAGTATGGAATAAAAATGACTCTTTTTACTTGTACAATCTCTTGTCGGTATTTGTGAATGCATTTATTCCTTGTTTTTGCACAAATTTCTTTATTTTCTTTATACGATACTGCAGTGAGCTCGTGGTATGCTTGTTTGAGCATTGTTTTTATTAATATAGCTATATGCCCCCATACCACGGCTCATTGCAATATTCTGAAAAGACTTGTACTCTTATTCTAGAGAATAATTCTTCCGTTTTGAGGAAATATTATTCTGCTTTAATAGAGTGTGCTTTGTATTGGAGAAGTCTTCTTCCTTTTCTTTTCTCTTTAGAAAGAGTTAACACACTTCAACTTTTGGAGATGGCCACTTTTATTTTCTGAGAAGTGGATTACTTTTTATAGTGAAGCGGACTTTCGAAAAAACTTTTATTTTTGGACGTGCCTCGTTAGAGGGCTTTATTTGGCACTTTACCGTTGGGGGTAGAAATGTGCCTCCGAAGAGGGCTTTGTTTGATATGCCTCTGGAGAGGGCTTTCTTAGTGTGCCTCTTGGAGAGGACTTGTGCCTCTAAAGAGGGCTCCTCCGAAGAGTTCTGCCTCCGAAGAGGGCTTGTGCCTCATTAGAGGTCTTTTGCCTCGTTGGAGGTCTTTCGCCTCCGAAGAGGGCTCCTCCGAAGAGTTGTGCCTCCGAAGAGGGCTTGTGCCTCGTCAGAAGTCTTTTGCCTCGTTGAAGGTCTTTTGCCTCCGAAGAGGGCTCCTCTGAAGAGTTGTGCCTCCGAAGAGGGCTTGTGCCTCGTTAGAGGTCTTTTGCCTCGCTGGAGGTCTTTTGCCTCCGAAGAGGGCTCCTCCGAAGAGTTGTGCCTCCGAAGAGGGCTTGTGCCTCGTTAGAGGTCTTTTGCCTCGTTGGAGGTCTTTTGTTTGGCACTTCAACTTGGTGAAGTGTGCCTCCGAAGAAGGCTTTGTTTGTTTTGCCTGAAAGTTACTTTCTCACAGTCAAATGGTCTCACGGAGCAAACGCAAGTTACCCGACTGGATGCTCATTTGTTCGAACGATCGCAATCAAATAACAAGGGCCTGGAACCTTTTATCTTGGGAAGGTGCCCCCCTTGGGTGGTACCACCAACCTTTTTGGTTGAGAAAAACATTTCATTTTACAGCATGCCTCGTTGGAGGGCTTTATTTGTTTGCCTGAAAGTTATTTCTCACAGTCAAATGGATCCACGGGGCGGACGCAATCCTCTTAATTGGATGTTCGTGCACAAACGATCGCAATTAACTAGCAAGGGCCTGGTGTCTTCCTTTGGGAAGGTGCCCCTTCGATGTTACCATCAACCTTATTGGTTGAGAAAAACATTTCATTTTACAGCGTGCCTCGTGGGAGGGCTTTAAATCGTGCCTCCGGAGAGGGCTTTGAGTTGTTTGCCCGGAAGGTTGCGTCTCACAGTTAAGTGGTTCCACGGGGCGGACGCAAGCCACCCAACTGGATGTTTGTTTGCACAAACAATCACAATTAAGCAACAAGGGCCCGGTGCCTTCACTTTGGGAAGGTGCCCCTTCGTTAGTTCCACCAACCTTTTTGGTTGAGAGACAAGATTCCTTTTTGGCTGTTTTTTGTCTGCTTGCCAATATCTTTTCATCATCTATTCCTCAGCGATCCCTTGTTATCACTTTTGAATACATGTTCATTCCTTTTGCAGGTTGCTTGATTCTTCAAGGGAAGTGTACTTCATGGTTGAGTGAATCCACGGGCAGACGCAAGCCACTTAACCGGATGTCTGTTTGCACAAACGATCATAGTCAGTTAGCAAGGGCCTGGTGCCTTCCTTTGGAAAGGTGCCCCTTTGGTGGAATCACCAACCGTTTGTGTGAAGTCCTTCTTGTGTAGGAATTGAGTCTGTAATTTTTGTGGCTTGACATTTGTTTGTTGAGTGATTTATGGGAATCGCTTGGGTTTGTGATGTGTTGAGTAGGTAAGCTTTACTTTGATTGCCTGCAATATTAAATCGATATTTTAGCAACGTATTTAAAATATTTGCACATCGAAATGAGACAGGCATTATATAGTAATAGAAGACACAAGATTTATAAAGGTTCGGTCAAGAATTGGGCCTACGTCCACTTTATAGTTCTTATTGCTGAGTCACGCTGATTTTACAATGGCTTACAATACAAGAATTGTAACGACCCAATATTTTCAACCATTCGCATCCATTATAAGTGTATAGGTAGACACTCATGCCGGAATTGAATTGCTCAAAATACCGCGTTGTAAATAAAATTTGGCAAATCTTAGAATATACAGTAAATAAATATAATCACAGATCACAGACACAGAGTAAAATAATGTAGTGGAAGTAAAAGAAATAGTAGTTCATGAAGCTACTATATAAATATATCAGAGTTACATAAGATATAACAGAAGAAATGAAATACAACAGAAGTCTCAATATGATAACCAAGTACAAGCTGAATAGAACAACCGAACTGAGATAGATAAAACTAGATAAGCAGATAATCTCCAGCAATTCCAATCTCCAGAAAGTGGAATCCAAATCTGTGAATACTCAGGCTGACCCGAGCGTAAATAAAAATACAAACACTCGAGTCAGGACATACATACTTATACAATATAAACCAACTCAAGTGAACTGTAATAAAGGTACAAGTAACTTAGAAGATGCTTGGGACCGCCCATCCTCTAAGGATCCGTTAAACTATTTACTATATAGTAATATACGCTATATACAGTAGTGTCTAATTAGTAAAGTATAATCATATAGAAAATAGCGTTAAGGGGATGGTGAACCTTAACGCGGTCGGCTCTTTAAACCAAAATCGTAGTGGGCTCGATATGGTATGTGACATGGCACACAAGGCAATGCCAGGGTAGATATACCAATTACGCATCCGGACTGGTGGTGACACATAGCAGCCACTACTGCCCACCTCGAACAACACTCCCAAATCAAGGGTGCGCACCAAATCAATCACAAGTAATAGAATGGTATCGAAGAAGTGTGTCCGATCAGAGGTGCTACCTCCTTGGCCCGTCGATCGCTCCTATTTTAGCCACCTTATGCCAACTCACGGGAGTTGGGTCCACGTATATACCTTAGGATCGTCGCCACCATCCTACTTCATTCTGGAAACTCCACCGCGTACACAGTTGTCAAAGTGGTTTTCGGTATCGACAGAGAGTATGTCCATATCTGATCCCGGTCTCTTTAATAACCAATCGTTATTATAACCCATGGTTATAATTTAAAACAGTTTATACTTCAAAATAGAATATCATTTCAAATCCAAATCTTTATCAAAAATAAAGATTAAATCAATTCTAAACCATTTCAATATATTTAAAATATCATATCATTTCAAAACTTCATTTCAAATCATTTCAATATATCAAAATATCATATCTTTCCAAAACTTCATTTCAAATCATTTTAATATATCAAAATATCAAATCTTTCCAAAACTTCATTTCAAATCATTTTTATATATCAAAATATCAAATCCTTTCAAACTTCATTTCAAATCATTTTAATATACCAAAATATCATTTGAGCTCAAATCTAAATATTCAATTTTAAATACTTTTTAAATTTAAAGATATCCTTCATTTATTATCATTTCAAGTCACCCTTTTTAAATAGTTTATATTTCAATAAAAATAATTCATTTAAACCATTTAAAAGTGTAATTATTGTACTTTCAAATCAAGTATTAAAATTTCCAAAGTTTGAATTCAATTCAATCATTTATATCAATTAAATTTCCATAGACCATTTCAAATCTTATAAATTTCAAATATAGATTTAATCCACAAAATAACTATTCAAATTATAAAATAAATTCCAAAGCTTTATTATCCTATATTTCATAAGTCCAATATCTTTTAAATAGATTCATATTACAAGTAAGCCAAATATTTTTCATACTAATTTAAACTTCAATTATTCATTCCAAGATTTAATATCTTTTCAAATTCATTTCAAAATATCATCTATTTAATTTAAATTTAAATACCATTTAATCACATTTCAAAATAGCTGTATTTCCCAAATCAACTATTCCATTTAAATCATTTAAAGTCAATTCATCATATTTAATAATTAAATATTTAATTTCCAAAAATTTAATCTTTTTCAAGGATCATTTATTCATTGGAATTTATTAAACAAAGAAAATTCAACTTTCGCAGCACTTAGAAAATGCTACGAAATGTTATGTTTAAAAACAGTTCATTAACAAAAGACGGCATTTAAAATGCTGTAATATCTTAATTTAGTTTCAATTGAAATTTTAGTTAAATTTAACAGCTATAGCACTAACAAAGTGCTATAATAACCCTTAGTTCAAATTTGCTATTAGGTTCATTTAAAACAACTACATCATTTTCCAATGTTGTAATATCTTTACATTACATTTCAAAAATGCTGTCAAATCAAATTCAGAGTTTTATTTACAATTTCACACATAATTAACTTTTAATATAAATCATTTTAACTTATAAAATCATATATTTCACAGTTTAAAAACAATCATTTAAATACCTTTATTTCTATGATTTTATAAAGTCAAATTTCAATACAAAAATCAAGTTAAATAACAATTAAATTTTCATTTCTTTAATTAAAAATTTAACTTAACACTTAAGTTTAAATTTCCAAAATATAACTTATTTCCATTTATTTTACTTAATTAAAAATTCACTTTTAAACAAATTTCACAAAAATTCAATTTAAGTTACATTTCCAAATTCAGCTTAAATATCCATTTATTTCGTATTTTTAGTTATGCAAAATCATTAACACTTTTAAGAATTATTATTACTTAATAAAATCATTAAATTCATCTTTTAAATCAAATTTGTCATATTTTCTTACTTTACATAAATTCCATTTATAAACAAAATCATAAATTCCAAAATTAACTTATATTTCAAATTCTACTTCACCCTTTAATTAATTCACTTATTTAATTTGTATAAAATCACAAATATTTAATAGAAATCCATTTAATAAAATTTTAAATCAAAATATCATAATATTTACATTTTTAAAATATTTTAAAATTTTCAGAAAAATATATAAACCACGGGTCTGTATATAATTTTCTAGCCTAGGTCAAGTGATACGGATATGTATCATTTCAATCCGCAGTTTATAAAGAAAAACCGGGTTCTATCATTTCAAACCCGCAATCCCAAGTTAAATAAAATAAATAAAAAGTCGCTCAGGCTTATCATTTCAGCCCATAACGATCTTTCCCTATTCTAAAGTCTGTTCGGGTATGTATCATTTCAACCCATAGTGAACCTAATCTACAGGGAACTTGCAGTGTGATAAACTAATAAAAATGAATAGAATAACATCATATAACAGTAATGGATGATATAACATATATAATAATAGGGGTAAATATTATATGATCATAATATAACAGTTATAACAGGATGATATAATTTTACAGATTCAAATGGTGTCAGTTTACTAGTTATATAAGTACACATCGTCTGGTGAGAATTACTCACCTGTTTAAAGCTGGAGATTGCTACCAAAGCACACAACACAAACACAATGAAGGCACGATGACATGGATATGACTTGAGAGTGGAGAGGCAAAGCAATTTGACTTGATAACATATACACAAACAATATATATAATACATAAGTTTCAACCCGAAAATAACATCAAACAGCATAAGAATTCAATGCCCAAATCAACAACGATTGACTTGCACTTGTTCTCAACTTCACATGGATCAGTTATGGATGGGATTGGTTCAGCCAAGGCATGCACTACGTTCTGGTTTGGGTCCAAATAGGGTCGGCCTAGGTTGATTCAAAGGTGAATGGACATAGGTGCAACAAAACAACAACTACAAGGAAAATTCATCACTTCTATGCTATAAATGGGTTTGGCCATTGGCTCTAGGGGCATGGCCAGTGGGTCTAGGTGGTGGTGGGTGATGTGGCTGAAGGTGGAGGTCAGGTCAGAGGTGGTGGTGGTGGTGGAAGTGGCGGCTAATGGTTGTAGAAGGTGGTGCTAGCAAACTAGGCTCGGTTTATGTAAATAGGTGATGGTTTTGTGCATTTTTGGTGTTGTCTCTTGCTAAGGTGGGTTCGGCCTAGTCATGGTGATGGACTAGAGGGGTGGTTGATCAGAGAAGGAGGAGGTGGAGGTCAGCCTAGATCTGGTTGAGGAGGAGTGGAGCCATGAAGTAGAGAACAAGTTGCAAAATCACATAGAAAAACTAGAAAACAAGAGAAGAGAAGAAGATTTTACCAAATTTTTGCAAGATGGAGGCCATGATTTTTTTAGGGTTGAGAAGCTTTGAAAGTACGTGAAAAAGATAAGGAAGTCGGCTGAAAAATAATGAGGAAAAGAACGGCAAAAATAAAATAAAAGATGTATTGATTAAAATGAAACGGTGGAATACAAAAGGACTTAGGCAAATCAAAGGTCACAACTTCTCAAATTTCTTTTATTTATTTTGTAATTTATAAAGACATATAAAACTGATAAATAAAGACAACACTCAGAAATTAAAATAAAAATATAAAATAAATAATTAATTTTTAATTAAATAGAATTTAAATTAAGAAAATGGCTTAAAATTGTGAAGTAGACTTTAAAATTAGAAATAAATTCAATGCACTTTGGAAAATTTTTATATACTTGAAAAATATTTATAAATAAAGATAAGTGCAAAAAATAAAATGAATTTACAAAAATAAATAAAAAAAATTTATTAAATAAAATTTAATTGAAGAAAATAGCAGAAAAATGGAAACTAGGCTTAATAAATTGAAATAAATTTGAATAAACTTTAGAAAAATTATACTATCACTTTAAAAATATTAAAAGATGAAAATATACCCAAAATAACATAATAAAACAATTAAAATAAAATATTACAAAGAAAAATATAATTTATATAATTTAAAATAAACAAAATTGCTAAATAAATCAAATTACATTCAATATTAAAATATACATAACTTTCGCAATTTAAATCCGTTTTCAACAAAACGAAAAGCATTATTCAATTTATTAAATCTATTTTCATAATAAAAGATAAAATTTAAGAATTTGAATATTTAAAATTTAAAGTTTAGAAGCCAAAGATTGAACAGAAATTCACTTTTTAGTAAAAAAACCAATTTATACTAGTTTGAAATTATAGTTCACATAATAATTAACATTTATTTTTAAAAATGAAATTTTTGAAATCAAACAAGTTTAAAATAATTTCAAAATAAAATAAAGTCAAATTTATAAATATATGCAAAAATCTTGGGTTGTTACACTCTCCCCCACTCAAAACTTTTCGTCCCCGAAAAGGAATGAGGCACGGGACAGCATAGAAAAAATAGTATAAAATGAGATTAAGACAAGATGACAAGGAGATTGAAATTATACCTAATAACTGTTGTTATAGGTAAGTTTAACAAGGTGGAGGTGATCTTCCCAAGATTCTCCAAAATCAGGAACATAAGCACGAAAAGATCCTCTAGAATCTGATTCAGTCTTTCCGCTTGACTGACGGTCTGTGGATGAAAGTGGTGCTCAGATTCAAAATGAGTATAAAAAATTATTAAAGATTATAGAAAGATTTCTAAACAAAAAGATTATAAATAGATGCCTATACCAGTCTGTAGCAAGATGAGGAAAATAAGGACACCCAAAGATAGTTTGGAAAACAAAATAAGATAATAAGTTGAAAAACAAAATAAGATAATAGGTTTGAAATTTCCATGGTTTCAGCTTAAATTGATAATTAATTTTACACAAGTTAAATAAATTTTACTATCTCTAATTTCATTATCTTATCATCAAATTTTCTTAAACTAACAATTTTTAAAAATCAAGGATTTGCAAAATCATTTATTATACTCATAATGTACTTAATAAATTTAATTCCTCTTTATTCCTAATTAAAATTAAATTTATCCCTCTCAATCTATTTTATCACCTATGTTAAATATACTTACACTTATTATAACTGCTTTAATTTATTCTTAATTCCTTTAACATCATTTATATTGTAAATTATTCAATTAACCTTTTCATACAATTTACCTCTGTTAATCTTTTTTTTTTAACTAAAATTTAAGTGTATAACATTTATTATAACCACTCAAATTTTATTTATAAAACTTTTTATATTGTATATTATCTAATTACATTGTTAACTTCTAAAAATTAAGGTAAGTTATATTTGAAAGCAATTGAGAATTATACAAATAAAACTTCCTAAAATTAATATATACTATAAACATTCTAATTCAATCATTTCAAGCTTGAATATTTATTCAAAATTTTGATTTTCTTTTTATACTTGAAGTTATTATTTAAGATAGAATTTAAGAATAAAATTTCTGATTCCTTTCAAACCATTTAGAGATAAATAAATGTATGTACATAATTTTTCAAATCAAATTTAAATCAATATCTATATCTATATAATAAATTAAATCATCTTTTAGAAATTCAAATCAATCAAATTTCCCAAAACAAAGCTGTAGCAAAACTACAGAATGGTTTCTTCACTTTGAAACTCGAAAATGAACGTCGATGATGCTGCAGTCATCATCGAAATTATTTTCCAGCGACAAAGAGAAGAGCACTGATTTTTAAACTTTAAAGTTCTTTGGAAACAAATTTCTATTCAAAAATACTTTAAATAATATATCCTTTTAAAGCTTTAAACACAAAGTTTGGAACCATCGGATATTAAATTCTCAAATTCTTGATTTAAATTCATTTCAGTTCCCAAATCAAATTTATAAACAACTATTTATAAATTCATTTATTGAATGATAAATCAAATATTATCATTTCAAATAATCAATTTAAATCGATTTATTAAGTTCCTTAACATTTACTTATTTCCAAATTTATTTCATTAACCAAATTTTAAAATAATATCGTGTCAGTTTGTTCTGTCAAAGTGTTTTAGAAATCCTATCGATAGCGTTGATCAGACGAATCGATCGGAAGCCCTAATCAACATCAACAACTCAAACAACACAATACATAAAACAGACATAGATTTACAAGTACAATTCAAAATGTTTGGAGATATTTTGGAAACAAAGACAAGATGATTAATTAACAAAATATGAGGATGGATAAGTTTAAATAAATCGCGGGCAACCTTAACCGGGTCAACCGTGACTTAATGAATAAGATCAAATGTGTATTTTTTTCTGGGGTAAATCTACATCCGATCTCAAGAGATAGAATTTGGAATAACAAAAGATATTTGCATCTAAACCAAGGATAGATATATATCTCTGGTGAATCGACGCTAATTGTAAAGGAGTTTCCATTTTTACAAGTCAATATAATATTGGCGAGACCGCTAATTCAATATAAAGCTCATTCGAAGTGGAGTTATGTGATACTCCAAAATTAAAAGAAGATGAATAGTGAGGGACAAGAATGAATTTTGGAACCACAGGGAACGTTCCAAAAATTCAAACGAAATTCGAATCAAGAGGAAAAGATTCAAACTCGAACGAAAGTGATTCTGTAAATAAATATACTCCATATGCTGAGTTTTGCCTCAAAGCCAAAGCTCTGATACCAACTGTAACGACCCAATATTTTCAACCATTCGCATCCATTATAAGTGTATAGGTAGACACTCATGCCGGAATTGAATTGCTCAAAATACCGCGTTGTAAATAAAATTTGGCAAATCTCAGAATATACAGTAAATAAATATAATCACAGATCACAGACACAGAGTAAAATAATGCAGCGGAAGTAAAAGAAATAGTAGTTCATGAAGCTACTATATAAATATATCAGAGTTACATAAGATATAACAGAAGCAATGAAATACAACATAAGTCTCAATATGATAACCAAGTACAAGCTGAATAGAACAACAGAATTGAGATAGATAAAACTAGATAAGCAGATAATCTCCAGCGATTCCAATCTCCAGAAAGTGGAATCCAAATCTGTGAATACTCAGGCTGACCCGAGCGTAAATAAAAATACAAACACTCGAGCTAGGACATACATACTTATACAATATAAACCAACTCAAGTGAACTGTAATAAAGGTACAAGTAACTTAGAAGATGCTTGGGACCGCCCATCCTCTAAGGATCCGTTAAACTATTTACTATGTAGTAATATACGCTATATACGGTAGTGTCTAATTAGTAAAGTATAATCATATATAAAATAGTGTTAAGGGGATGGTGAACCTTAATGCGGTCGGCTCTTTAAACCAAAATCGTAGTGGGCTCGATATGGTAGGTGACACGGCACACAAGGCAATGCCAGGGTAGATATACCAATTACGCATCCGGACTGGTGGTGACGCATAGCAACCACTACCGCCCACCTCGAACAACACTCCCAAATCAAGGGTGCACACCAAATCAATCACAAGTAATAGAATGGTATCGAAGAAGTGTGTCCGATCAGAGGTGCTACCTCCTTGGCCCGTCGATCGCTCCTGTTTTTGCCACCTTATGCCAACTCACGGGAGTTGGGTCCACGTATATACCTTAGGATCGTCGCCACCACCTACTTCATTCTGGAAACTCCACCGCGTACACAGTTGTCAAAGTGGTTTTTGGTATCGACAAAGAGTATGTCCATATCTGATCCCGGTCTCTTTAACAACCAATCGTTATTATAACCCGTGGTTATAATTTAAAACAGTTTATACTTCAAAATAGAATATCATTTCAAATCCAAATCTTTATCAAAAATAAAGATTAAATCAATTCCAAACCATTTAAATATATTTAAAATATCATATCATTTCAAAACTTCATTTCAAATCATTCAATATATCAAAATATCATATCTTTCCAAAACTTCATTTCAAATCATTTTAATATATCAAAATATCAAATCTTTCCAAAACTTCATTTCAAATCATTTTTATATATCAAAATATCAAATCCTTTCAAACTTCATTTCAAATCATTTTAATATACCAAAATATCATTTGAGTTCAAATCTAAATATTCAATTTTAAATACTTTTTAAATTTAAAGATATCATTCATTTATTATCATTTCAAGTCACCCTTTTTAAATAGTTTATATTTCAATAAAAATAATTCATTTAAACCATTTAAAAGTGTAATTATTGTACTTTCAAATCAAGTATTAAAATTTCCAAAGTTTCAATTCAATTCAATCATTTATCTCAATTAAATTTCCATAGACCATTTCAAATCTTATAAATTTCAAATATAGATTTAATCCACAAAATAACTATTCAAATTATAAAATAAATTCCAAAGCTTTATTATCCTATATTTCATAAGTCCAATATCTTTTAAATAGATTCAAATTACAAGTAAGCCAAATATTTTTCATACTAATTTAAACTTCAATTATTCATTCCAAGATTTAATATCATTTCAAATTCATTTCAAAATATCATCTATTTAATTTAAATTTAAATACCATTTAATCACATTTCAAAATAGCTGTATTTCCCAAATCAACTATTCCATTTAAATCATTTAAAGTCAATTCATCATATTTAATAATTAAATGTTTAATTTCCAAAAATTTAATCTTTTTCAAGGATCATTTATTCATTGGAATTTATTAAACAAAGAAAATTCAACTTTCGCAGCACTTAGAAAATGCTACGAAATGTTATGTTTAAAAACAGTTCATTAACAAAAGACGGCATTTAAAATGCTGTAATATCTTAATTTAGTTTCAATTGAAATTTTAGTTAAATTTAACAGCTATAGCACTAACAAAGTGCTATAATAACCCTTAGTTCAAATTTGCTATTAGGTTCATTTAAAACAACTACAGCATTTTCCAATGCTGTAATATCTTTACATTACATTTCAAAAATGCTGTCAAATCAAATTCAGAGTTTTATTTACAATTTCACACATAATTAACTTTTAATATAAATCATTTTAACTTATAAAATCATATATTTCACAGTTTAAAAACAATCATTTAAATACCTTTATTTCTATGATTTTATAAAGTCAAATTTCAATACAAAAATCAAGTTAAATAACAAATAAATTTTCATTTCTTTAATTAAAAATTTAACTTAACACTTAAGTTTAAATTTCCAAAATATAACTTATTTCCATTTATTTTACTTAATTAAAAATTCAATTTTAAACAAATTTCACAAAAATTCAATTTAAGTTAGATTTCCAAATTCAGCTTAAATATCCATTTATTTCGTATTTTAAGTTGTGCAAAATCATTAACACTTTTAAGAATTATTATTACTTAATAAAATCATTAAATTCATCTTTTAAATCAAATTTGTCATATTTTCTTACTTTACATAAATTCCATTTATAAACAAAATCATAAATTCCAAAATTAACTTATATTTCAAATTCTACTTCACCCTTTACTTAATTCACTTATTTAATTTGTATAAAATCACAAATATTTAATAGAAATCCTTTTAATAAAATTTTAAATCAAAATATCATAATATTTACATTTAAAAATATTTTAAAATTTTTAGAAAAATATATAAACCACGGGTCTGTATATAATTTTCTAGCCTAGGTCAAGTGATACGGATATGTATCATTTCAATCCGCAGTTTACAAAGAAAAACTGGGTTCTATCATTTCAAACCCGCAATCCCAAGTTAAATAAAATAAAATAAAGTCGCTCAGGCTTATCATTTCAGCCCATAACGATCTTTCCCTATTCTAAAGTCTGTTCGGGTATGTATCATTTCAACCCATAGTGAACCTAATCTACAGGGAACTTGTAGTGTGATAAACTGATAAAAATGAACAGAATAGCATCATATAACAGTAATGGATGATATAACATATATAATAACAGGGGTAAACGTTATATGATCATAATATAACAGTTATAACAGGATGATATAATTTTACAGATTCAAATGGTGTCAGTTTACTAGTTATATAAGTACACATCGTCTGGTGAGAATTACTCACCTGTTTAAAGCTGGAGATTGCTACCAAAGCACACAACACAAACACAATGAAGGCACAATGGCATGGATATGACTTGAGAGTGGAGAGGCAAAGCAATTTGACTTGATAACATATACACAAACAATATATATAATACATAAGTTTCAACACGAAAATAACATCAAACAGCATAAGAATTCAATGCCCAAATCAACAACGATTGACTTGCACTTGTTCTCAACTTCACATGGATCAGTTATGGATGAGATTGGTTCAGCCAAGGCATGCACTAAGGTCTGGTTTGGGTCCAAATAGGGTCGGCCTAGGTTGGTTCAAAGGTGAATGGACATAGGTGCAACAAAACAACAACTACAAGGCAAATTCATCACTTCTATGCTATAAATGGGTTCGGCCATAGGCTCTAGGGGCATGGCCAGTGGGTCCAGGTGGTGGTGGGTGATGTGGCAGAAGGTGGAGGTCAGGTCAGAGGTGGTGGTGGTGGTGGAAGTGGCGGCTAATGGTTGTAGAAGGTGGTGCTAGCAAACTAGGCTCGGTTTATGTAAATAGGTGATGGTTTTGTGCATTTTTGGTGTTGTCTCTTGCTAAGGTGGGTTCGGCCTGGTCATGGTGATGGACTAGAGGGGTGGTTGATCAGAGAAGGAGGTGGTGGAGGTCAGCCAAGATCTGGTTGAGGAGGAGTGGAGCCATGAAGTAGAGAACAAGTTGCAAAATCACATAGAAAAACTAGAAAACAAGAGAAGAGAAGAAGATTTTACCAAATTTTTGCAAGATGGAGGCCATGATTTTTTTTTAGGGTTGAGAAGCTTTGAAAATACATGAAAAAGATGAGGAAGTCAACTTAAAAAGAATGAGGAAAAGAACGGCAAAAATAAAATAAAAGATGTATTGATTAAAATGAAACGGTGGAATACAAAAGGACTTAGGCAAATCAAAGGTCACAACTTCTCAAATTTCTTTTATTTATTTTGTAATTTATAAAAACATATAAAACTGATAAATAAAGACAACATTCAGAAATTAAAATAAAAATATAAAATAATTAATTAATTTTTAATTAAATAGAATTTAAATTAAGAAAATGGCTTAAAATTGCGAAGTAGACTTTAAAATTAGAAATAAATTGAATGCACTTTGGAAATTTTTATATACTTGAAAAATATTTATAAATAAAGATAAGTACACAAAATAAAATGAATTCACAAAAATAAATAAATTTTATTTTATTAAATAAAATTTAATTGAAGAAAATAGCAGAAAAATGGAAACTAGGCTTAATAAATTGAAATAAATTTGAATAAACTTTATAAAAATTATACTATCACTTTAAAAATATTAAAAGATGAAAATATACCCAAAATAACATATTAACACAATTAAAATAAAATATCACAAGAAAAATATAATTTATATAATTTAAAATAAACAAAATTGCTAAATAAATCAAATTACATTCAATATTGAAATATACATAACTTTCGCAATTTAAATCCGTTTTCAACAAAACGAAAAGCAGTATTCAAGTTATTAAATCTATTTCATAATAAAAGATAAAATTTAAGAATTTGAATATTTAAAATTTAAAGTTTAGAAGCCAAAGATTGAACAGTTTGAACAGAAATTCAATTTTCATAAAAAAAACCAATTTATACTAGTTTGAAATTATAGTTCACATAATAATTAACATTTATTTTTAAAAATGAAATGTTTGAAATCAAACAAGTTTAAAATAGTTTCAAAATAAAATAAAGTCAAATTTAAAAATATATGCAAAAATCTAGGGTTGTTACAAGAATGATACATCCAGAATTATTTTACAAATTTAAGCATAGCTTTTAAGTAAAATATGGACGCAAGTGGTTGCTGTTCCAGGCTCTTGGGATTGGATCTTCTTCGACAGTTGTGAGTTTGAAAGTGCCATCAAGAAGTTTTCTGCCTATGACATATGGCCCTTCCCAGTTTGGCCCAAACACTCCTGTTGCTGTCATGATCCTTTTCAAGACTAGATCCCCAATTTCAAAGCTGCGTTGACGAACTTTAGAATTGAAGTGCCTGACTATCCTTCGCTGTTGAGCTGCAACTCTGAGTTCAGCTTCTTTCCTTCTTTCATCAAGCAAGTCAAGTGCTTCAAGTTGCAGCTTTTCATTTTCCGCTTGGTTGAAATGAATTCTCCTGTGTGAGGGGACCTCTATTTCCATTGGAATCATTGCTTCTAATCCATATGCCAATGAGAATGGAGTGTGCCCAGTCGCAGTTTTGTGGGTAGTCCTATATGCCCACAGTGCTAGTGGCAGCTTATCAACCCAACCACCTTTTGCTTTTTCCAGTTGCTTTTTGATGGTTGATTTGATGATTTTGTTCACTGCTTCCACTTTCCTGTTTGCCTGCGGATGAGCCACTGCTGAGAAGCTTTTTCGGATCTTGAATCGCCTGCAAAATTCCTGGAATTCTTCGCTTTCAAATTGGGTACCATTGTCTGTTATTATCTTCTGAGGCACTCCATACCTGCAAATGATATTTTTAGTCATAAAATTTATCATCTTTTTAGAGGTAATAGTAGCCAATGATTTAGCTTCAGCCCATTTAGTGAAATATTCAACAGCAACAATGGCATATTTGATTCCGGATTTGGCAATCAGCATAGGCCTAATGAGATCTATTCCCCAAATGGCGAATGGCCATGGACTGACCATCTGTGTTAGCAGGGTGGAAGGTGCTCTTGGGATTTTTGCGAATCTCTGGCATCTGTCACACTTTCGGGAATAGCTAGCAGCATCTCAGTTAATATCCGGCCAAAAATACCCATAACGGAGAATTTTCTTTGCAAGAGTTTGGCCACCTGAATGATCCCCATATTTTCCTCCGTGCACTTCAGCTAAAATTGTCTTAGCCTCTTCTTTGGTTACACATCGGAGTAATGGCATCGAAAATCCTCATCTATACAAATGGTCGCCTTGAATTACATATCTCGGGGTTTTTCTTAACAGCTTCTGGCATTCTTTTGAGTTTTCTGGCAAGGAGCCGTTGAGTAGATATTCCTTGATAGGGGTCATCCACGACTCCTGTTCTTGAGATACAACCATTATCCAGTCAATATCCATCTCATCAATACTCGGAGCTATTAAGACTTCTACAGGGACCAATCCCAATAATTGAGCTTCACCAGAGCTTAAGTATTTCGCGAGAGAATCTGCCTTCATGTTCTCTTCCCGGGGTATATTGTTGATTGTATAATGATCAAAATCATCGAGAAGTTCACAGGCTTTTGATAAGTAAGCAGGCAGATTTCCTCCTTTAGTTTGAAACTCTTTCTTGACTTGGCACACAATAAGCTGGGAATCACTGAAGACCTGCAATACTTTGATGCTCAGTTCTTTAGCAATCTTCAGACTGGCAATAAGAGCTTCGTATTCGGCTTCATTATTAGTCGAAGGAAATTATAATCTTAATGCATAACATAACGACCGCCCTTCGGGGGTTTCAAGCACAACCCCAGCTTTGGAACAGTAGTCATTTCTTGCACCATCAACATATAATTTCCATCGGATCGGAATGTCTTCAGTTACCTCTTCCTCACTGCCACCTTTATTTGTGCATTCTGCAATGAAATCTGCTAAAGCTTGTCCATTGATTGCTCTTCGGAGATGATAGGTGATATCGTATTGACTGAGTTCGATATTCCACTTCAGAAGACGACCCAAAGTTTCAGGGAGGAATAGGACTTGCTTTAGAGGTTGATCAGTAAGGACTTTAATAGGATGAGCCTGGAAGTATGGCCTCAACTTTCTGGACGCGATCAATAGACAATAGGCGAGCTTTTCTAACTTTGAATAATTCATCTCTGCCCCAGTGAATCTTTTCCTGATGTAGTAAACTGGACGCTGAACTTTTACGTCTTCTCGTACCAACGCTGCACTGAGAGCATGAGATGAAACTGCTAAGTATATGAATAGATCTTCACCATTGTTGGGCTTAGAAAGTACCGGAGGCGTTTCCATATGATGAATCAGCTCATCAAAAGCTTTTTGACACTCAGGAGTCCATTCGAAATTCTTTTTTCCTTTCTTTAGAGCATCAAAGAAGGGAATGCATTTATCTATGGCTTTGGAAATAAATCGACTCAAAGCAGCGACTTTCCCATTGAGGCTTTGCAATTCCTTCTTTGTTCTAGGGGGTTTCACTTCTCTTAAGGCAGTGATTTGAGCAGGATTAGCTTCAATGCCCCTAGCACTTACAATGAAACCTAAGACTTTTCCGGACTCAACCCCGAATGAACATTTCAGAGGATTCAACTTCATCTCGTACTTTCGGAGGATCGTGAACATTTCTACCAGATGGTCCATGTGGTCTACTGTCTTCTTTGATTTCACTAACATATCATCAACATACACTTCCATAGTCTTGCCAATTTGAGGCTTGAACATGGCATTAACGAGTCTCTGATAAGTTGCCCCGCGTTCTTTAGTCCAAAGGGCATGACTTTATAGCAGTAAAGACCAACATCGGTGATGAAGCTCGTGTCCTCCTGATCCGGCTCATGCATCATGATTTGATTGTATCCTGAGTAAGCATCCATAAAAGACAATAATTCGTGCCCGGCTGTTCCATCCACCAACTGATCAATTCTGGGCAATGGGAAACAGCCTTTGGGACATGCTTTATTCAAGTCTGAAAAGTCGATACATACTCTCCACTTCCCATTTGCTTTTTTAACCAACACCGGATTAGAAACCCAATTTGGATAAGTGGATTCTCTGATGAAGCCATTTTCAATGAGCCGATCTACTTCTTCTTTCAATGCTGTTGACCTTT
Source organism: Allium fistulosum (assembly GCA_030737815.1). NCBI lineage: Eukaryota > Viridiplantae > Streptophyta > Magnoliopsida > Asparagales > Amaryllidaceae > Allium > Allium fistulosum. Next base: position 18,923,866 of record JASFAW010000013.1, read on the forward strand.
CAGGACCCTGGGTTCTTCTTTTATGCTTTATGGGTGTGAACTTCGGATCAATATTTAAAGCATGCACTGCAATTTCTGGAGATATTCCATACATGTCAGCCTGAATCCAAGCGAAAACATCCAGGTTTGCTTTCAAGAATACTATTAGTATATTATGAACCGTCATACCAAGTTGTGAACCCACATTCAGCACCTTGTTTGGGTCACTCGGGTCAACAGGTATTGGCACCGTTACTTCTACCGGCACCACTCTATTTTCCCCTGCACTGGTCTTTCTGGGATCAATTTCTTTTCGCTCACCAGTGCAGGGTCCACCCAGTACTTGCTACAAGGTGGGTTCTTTGATGCGGAGCGGAGCTATCGCACCCTTTCCCATCTCTCTCTTCTTCGCCTCACGCAACTCTATAAGATAACATTCCCGCCCAGCATTCTGGTCCCCTTTCAAAACACCAACGCCGTTATCAGTGGGGAATTTCATAGTTAGGCACCACGGGGCAAGAATAACTTTGAATGCAGCAAGAGTTGGTCGTCCCAAGAAGGCGTTATAAGCAAAAAATTCATCAACAATAACAAAAGTTTGCTTACGGACCACTTTTCTTTCCCCTTCACCAAGTTCTACAAATAAGTCGATAGTTCCGATGGGCTGTTTTGGTTCCCCAGTGAACCCAACAATTTTTTGCGAAGAAGCTTGAACATCATCCATCGGAATTTTCATTTGATCAAAGGTCTTTTTAAAGAGGATATTACAAGAAGCGCCACAATCAACAAGCACTCTTCTCACAATAGCTGGCCCGATTCCGGCGGTTATTACCAAAGGATCCATGGTGGGAGCCTCAATTCCTACAGAATCTCTAACTCTGAATACGATGTCATCGTGAAAAGTTCTTTGCTGTTTTGAAGGCACAACATCTCCCAAGGAAAAAACAGTTTCTTCTTTCGGGGCATGTCTTAGAGCATGAGCATACCTCTCCATTTCTCCCCAACTTCTGCCTGCTGGGTGAGGACCCCCTGTGATTACATTAATAACAGGCCTTTCAGATTCCTGCACCATAGCCTTTTCTCCTGATCCAGATTGACGAGCAGGAAGTTGGTGCCCCTGAGTGGATGAGGCCGGATCACCTCTGTTTCTCTTGACATATTGTTGCAGTTTATTCTCTCTCAATAGTTCTTCAATCAAGTTCTTTAGATGGCGACATTTGTTGGTGTCATGGCCAGGTTGGTTGTGGAATCGACAGAACCTTCCATTAGGCACAAAATGTTTCCCGAGCTTAATCTTAGGTGGCTCATGGAACTCGACGGCATCCTTGGTTGCGAAGAAGATGTTTTCTGGAGTATTAGTTAGAGGAGTAAAGTCTGAAGGCTTAAAGTAACGAGGTTTCTTCACATCTTTTTGTCCTTTCCTACTGTTATTTTCCCTCTTCTGACCACCAGATTCTTTCTTATTAGAAGCTTCAGCCACATTGTTGTTTTGAATTTCAGCCACAACCACCTTTGCTGGTGCAGGAAGATTCTCCAGACGCATAAATTCGTTAGCCTTCTTATAAAACTTCTTAAGTGAATTTGGTTCCTTCATCTTCAACCATTTTCCAAACTCACTTGTTTTATCGATGGCTCGCATCAAGTAAGTTAGAATCATTCGAGGCTCAGCATTATCCACTTCGGCCAAGGCTATGTTAAAGCGGTTCAAAAAAGATTTGATAGATTCCCCAGGAGCTTGTTCAAGGCTGGACAATGACATTATGTCCTTAGCTTTCGAAGCATACAATCTGAATTGATCCTTGAATTTACGAGTTAAGTCAGAGAATTGATCCACAGATCGGACTGGTAGCTTTGTAAACCAAAGTAGAGCCACCGCCTACAAATAGACAGGAAAATATCTACATTTAATTTCATCTGTTGCCCTGGCACCTGTCATATGCCAGTCATACTTGTACAAGAATTGATTAGGGTCGCTTGTCCCCCGATAGGCTGGGATAGTAGGGGGAACAAATTTCTTTGGAAATTCAGCTTTTAGAATTCTTTCGGTAAACGGAGTCTTGCTTGGAGCAAATCCCCAATCATTTTCATCTTCATCCCTTTGCATACTTTCTTTCATGATTTGGCGAACCATTCCTGATAAGTATTCCTCATCGTTCAAAGGCGTTGCCGGGCAGACATCAGCCACTTTTTCGGCAGTTTACCTGAACAAACATTCGCGAAGAGGTGGCTACGGCCTTGAACCTCCAGCTTGGGGAGGTGCCCCTTAGGCGGTGCCAGCTACCCTTGGAGGAATACTTTTGTCTTGGGAGTCATGAGCATCTTCAGCAAAGGTTGGTTCATTATTTTCTGGTTGTCGGTTCGCCCCAAGCAAAGCGTTTAACCTGTCCATCATTAAAGCATTTTGAGCTTCCATTTGTTGGTATAACCCAGACACAACATCATCAAGTTCGGCCCTTGTGAATCCAACAGTAGGAGTCACCTGATTTGGCGCTGGAGAAGAGGCAGCCCTGTCATAAGCATCTCCGGATCTCGTAGATCTACTCTTTCTTCCAGGAGCCATGATTTTAGATAGAATTCTGGTTTTTAAGGAGATTCTTTCAACAAATCTTTGCGAAGCAATGGTGAGAGCACACTTGAGTTTGATCCTTCTCAGTGAAGCACCAAAAATGTTAACGTAAAAATCGAACGCTAACACCCCGGTGTGAGTATTAGTAAAGTGAAAGCACCACCCGTTGGTACTGGAACTAAAAATAAGAAGAGAATAGCAGAAAAGTAAAGAGACAGCAGTTTTATAGTGGTTCGGCTCAAAATCAAGCCTACATCCACTTTATCTTCTTTATCACAAGTTCGATTACAAGCTTTACAAGAATTCCTTCGATTATTCAACAATCGATACAAGTAATCAACACTTCAACGCAAAAGAGATTCTTGAATCCATCTTCAATGTATTTGATCTTCTCTTTAGGTCGTTCGGAATGTTTTTGGTCGTAGAAGTGTTGTAGAAGTCGTGAATGCAGCAGAGTTTCGGTGCTTCAAAGTCTGCAAAAAGTCCCGTTAGAATATGGAGTAGGTGGGGTATTTATAGGGAAAATCTGGGGATTAGGTCGTAGGTCGTAGGTCGTAGGTGACCTAAGGGTCATCCCAAGTTAGCTTAAGTCGTTGGCGACTTAGTGGAGCCATTCTGGGTGAGATACTGAGTGTGAGCAACCTAATGTTGTAAATACAAAAGTTATCTCGGTCGGATTAGGTCGTGAGCGACCTAATAGAAGAGGCATGTAGTGTGGCTTTACTCTGGAGCATGTTAAGTCGTTCCCTTCTCCTGAATTGCTAACTCGTTAGGTCGCTAGGTCGCTAACTCGTTAGGTCGCTAGGTCGCCAACTCGTTGGGTCGCTAGGTCACTAGGTCGCAAACTCGCTAGGTCGCTAACTTGTTGGGTCGCTAGGTCGCTAGGTCGCAAACTCGTTAGGTCACTAGGTCGCTAACTCGTTAGGTCGCTACCTTCTTTCTGGAGTTAGGTCGCTACCTTCTTTCAGGAGTTAGGTCGCAGCCTTCTTATCTCGTTAAGTCGCTGGGTTTCTGGACCACTGAGTTGCTTAGTTTCTTAGGTTGTTAAGTCGTAAGTCGTTGGGTCGCTAAGTCGTGGAAAAAGAGGTGTTAACAGTATCTTTATGTTTTGACATATTTAAACCCATTTTCAAAGTAAAAAATACCTTGGGACTGTTTTAAAATCAAACTTGAAGTAAAATTGAGATTTAAAATGATTTAATCATGTTTTTTTGATGTGTAGTGGATAATATAGATGTTAGGCTACGTTATGGATGTGTTTTAGGATGATTTATCATGATTTGATGTACGTTTGAAAATTTGGATGATGATTAAATGTGTTTGATGCTTGTTTGGATGTTGTTTGTATGTTTGAATGGTTGTAAACGCTTATTGGAACAAAATAGAGGTGATGGTCAATTTTGTGGTTGAGGGTCTCCGTGTAGGAGGAGTGGTGATGTGCTATTTGATTCGATGCACAAAGGATGAAAGATCCATAAATGTAGAATCTGACTTCGACAGATCGGCTCTATGGTGTTTGGGGTCGCATCGATTCACATGGGATACACGCGATCAAGGTAGCAAGTATAAAAATGGAATCAACACAAATTCGGGGCAATGGAAATGCTACAGGAATTTGGTCGGGTGCTCAGCGTTTGGCTTGGTGGCATCCAGTAGTTGTCTTTGGGTTCGGGTAGAATGGGGGTTGTTTACTTGGAGTCAAGCTTGTCAGTGGTGATGGGCTAGATAGAAAATTTGGTTTGGGGAAAACTTGGCGTTGGTGTTGGTAGTGCTTTGGGTCGAGGGTGTGACTAAGTGCGGTCGGGGAAATACCGACCCAGAAAATTGGTTCGCGAGTGAAGTGCCAGATAGGAATCTGTGCTTGATGTTTTGGTTCGATCAGGTAGTGTTCTTGCTTGGAATTGGTCCTTGGAAATAATGGGTAGAGCTGAGACTTGGTGTGATTTAGGGGGACTTCGAGTCTGGCATGGGGTTGCTTCGGGTCGAACCTAGAGCTGTTTGTTGGTTTTTGGAAGTTGAATTGGACGATTCCAGGACGACTCGAGATGACTTTAGGGTTTGTGTAGCCACTAATGAAGCAAAGACGTGACACTTCGATACGACGAATTTGGAAGTTTGGTATGATAACTCTACGACTAAAAAAGGGTGTGTAGAGGTGTTCAGATGACGACGACTCAACAATGGAAGTTGTGGTGGTGATCCATTAGGGCAAATTCAATAATGAGAACCTATGAGTGGAATAATGACCGTGTTCTACCATAAAGATAAACAATATGGAATAACAATTGGGTTCCAATATGGAAACGTATGCAAAGGGATCATTGATGACTTGGAGATTTCCAAAGTGCTCGTATAGAGTAAGTATGCTGGGATGCCCACCTGGATTATGACTGCATCCAGATCTTACGACCATGGATTACCCTGGAATTTATGATTGTGAGTTTGGTTCTTAGCCTTACGAAGTGGCATGGTTTGAGCACTAAGAAACCAAGATTTGATTGGGACTCTAGCTAATGATTGGGCCATACGAGTTATCACATATCCAACGCACCTGAGAGATGTGAGGATTGTTTGATGGATTCCAATTTTTGTTATGATCGTTTATTACTCTAGGGTGTTATACGACATGCGTTTTATCGACTGGCATACTTAGACACAAGATACTGTACTTTGATTTTTAGTACACTCATATGACGATGATGATAGTAGATTATCATATATTGATTATTATGTGCTAACTCTTTAGATGCAAGGGTATGTCAGGTATGATTCAACATACCCTATGTCCTTATTAATATATACGATTTTTATAGTATTTTTAAATGATGTATCGCTCCCACCAGACAACTTTCTGACCCGAGGTTTTATGCATTGTTATCTTGAGTACTCTTAAATTAATAGATTAGGCATAACACGTCTGAATAGCACATGGAGCTATAAGGAGTACAAGCTGGAGGCTGAATTTTCGTATATCTATACTTTCGAGATGAAGTTTCGCTTGATCCATCATCTTAAAATACATCGATGATGAATTCCACCTGTCACAAAGGTCAACTCTGAGATCATTATTGCTTCCATGTTTGTAACTCTCTCTTCTACCTCACCCTCCCATAACGTCTACGAGTATGTGTCAGTTTTTAGTTCTTCCCCCGCTGATCTCGTATTATCACCTATCTTTTAAGAATAACATAATACTTCTAAGACTCCATTGTCTTCCCGCTCAACCGAAGGTATTTAACTCAATTCCAAAATCAACGAAAGATTCCAGATGACTCCAAAGCTATTTCTAATGTATACCACCATTGTTTTACATGTTTTAGGTCAACCTATAATTGCTCGCTGCCTATTGTCATTTACACACCCGGCGCTTCAATTGAAGCCATCACTATTAATTCTATGGTTGGCACTACCTCAGCAAGGTCTGGCCTTGCCCATGATGTCGAAAAGACCGAAGCCTTATCAGAGGGTGATGACCCCACAAAAATTTTGTATAAGGAGGCAGAGGTCGTCATAACTTGTACTTCTAGCCTAGATCCTTCCATGGTTGCTTCCCTAGATGAGCAAAAGATCACACTCTCGTTCAAGTTAAGATTAGAAAAGGGCACCGTCCTTTTTCCCTTTTCCTGAGCTCTCACTTTTAGGCCCTAGGTTCTTCCTTTACCTCCTTTTGATCCTTCCACCATTAAGGTTTCCCAATCCACAAAGTTTAAGCATGTTATATCAGTCGATGAGCCATTACTTACCGAACATGAAACCCCTCCTGATGGCAGCACATCAAAGAAGAAGAAGAAAAAGAAGAAGCTAACCATCAAGTGCTAAAAAAATTTCTCAACTTTTGGAGCTTTTTACCATTTCCTTTTACGTTGTACATAAGTTGTGGAGTTGTACGGGTTCGAGCCTCAAACTTTGTATACCTAAAAGTGAAGTAATGAAAATATTCATTTGCAAAATCCATGTCATTTACTTGTATCGTACTTTTATTCTCTAGCACTTATGTACCGTTCCTCTAAATGCGTCAATATTTACTAATAATAATTTACTTATATGTACCATACCTGCCTATGTATTCCATTTGTGTATTGCATTCATTTACTGTAGCTCTATACATATAAATAAATTTCCACCGTGATATAGTATTTACTTAGCTTTATTTACTTCTAATTAAACATATCATGTTTAAACATAAATAAAACAATAATGTCTTGATCGCATATACATGGAGCTCCTTTTATGTCCACACGAGAACCAATGTAATTCCCATTTCTTATACGTACATGAATGCAAGTGTAAACCGGCACTACTTTCCAAGCATTGGTATCTATGATGCCAACTTCCAAGCATCCATCCATGACCTTAACTATTTTCGGGCCTTGGTCAAAGATAAGATGTGTATGGGAAAATTATCCGATCTTCCCATAATCATATTATACTCCAACGAAACGACCATCGTATGAAGGAGTCCATCGGTACCTACCTCTAGTACCCAGACATCCAATTTTCAAAATACGTGATGTCGTTTTGCTTTACTGATTCGACAACACAAAGTTAAACTTAATGAATACAATTCCATTGATTCATAAATCTCACTTTATTCCAATTCCAATAAATAAAGTCGCTTTATTACATCCAAAACAATCTAAAGAATATCCAATGGAAGTAAATGCTGAAAAATGAAAGAAATCAACTGAAATAGTGATGCAAATGCTCGCTATTCCACGTCCCCGATATTGGGCCCTCGTCAATCTTTGAGGCTTGAAGGTGTTGGATCGAACCTTTTGCTTTATCAAATAGTTCTTCGCAATTCAGATCAAGTGCCTACGTACTCGGAAATAGCCATTTCAAAATATGATTATTAATCGCAAAAGTTATTTTTCAGAAGTTGCGGTGAACTGCTATGCTACTCTTTGCAACTGAGCATCTACCCTTAAATTTACCTCTTCTCACTTTTTCTCCACCAAGTTGAGCGATGCTAGCAATAACTCCACTTTTATCTTAGGGTCATAGTGCACTCATTAGTGAGAAGGGACTTCTACTTTGATACACATCATCACTTCAGTTCAATATGCCAGTGCAAATAGAGTATTTCTCATTGCTACTTTTGGGTCGTTTAATTAGCCCATAAGTCAGTGGTAAGTCATCAACCCAATTATCCATTGCTCTTTTAAATCATTTATTGATGATGAATTTGATGGTCTTATTCGTTGCCACCACCTGTTCATTTATTTATGACTGTGATAATGCTGAGAAGATCTTATCAATTCAGTACCGAGCATAAAATTCATTGAACTTTGCACTTTCAAATTTAATTTTGTTATCCGCGATGGTCTTTAGTGGCACTCCGATACTGCACAAAATATTTTTGACGACAAAGTTGATCACTTTCGCTGAAGTTATTATGGTGAGTGGATCTACCTCAGAGTAGTCTACTGCTACAATTGCATTCTTTTCTCCTCTTCTAGCTAATGATAACACCCCAATAATGTCAATGTCCCACTAAACTTACAACCATGGGCTGGAAATATCACTAGTGAAGTACCTTTTTCTGCCAAATTCTTCTCCTTGGTGTGATCTCCATAACTTCCTTGATGAATATTCTCAATGATTTTCTTCGCTTCATCCTTATCGACACACCTTAGCAAGGGGGTTGAGAATCCCCATGGAAATAACATTTTGTCTTGCATAAAATAGCAAGGTACCTTACGCAAGATTTTCCACTTTTCATAACTACTCTACAAAAGAGTTCCTTCGTCAAATATTTCTTACATAAAGTCATCCATGGCTCCTTCTCCTCAACCTCCATGATATAATTAACATCCATTTCACATAAACTTGAAGATTTTTTACACATATACTAGAACGATCCCCTACAACTATGCTTCTCCAAGGTTAGCTAGTTTGGCTAGTGAGTCTGCATTCGTATTCTCCACTATACAGAAGTGCGTTACCATGTAGTTCTCAATTTCATCTAGTAGTTCCAATACCTTTGACACGTAAGTGGCGAGTCATGCACCCTTAGCCTAAATTTCCTTCTTCTTTTGGCAAACTATCAATTGGGAGTCAGCGAATATATGTAGTTTCTGTACTCCTAACCGGTTCCTATCTTGAATCCCTCAACTTATGTCTCATACTCCACTTCATTATTCATAGCAAGGAACTTAAGCTTGAATGCATCCATCGACCTTCCATGGTTTCTAAGACTACTCCCACTCTAAAATCATGGTCATTGGGTGTTCCATTCATGTATAATTTCCATTTAGGGAGTTTGACTATCCCCTTATCTGTTTTGTCATCCTAGATAGTAAATTCAGGAACTAAATCTGCTAAAGCCTGTCCACGAATACCCTTTCTGAGATAATAAGATATCTATTGACTTATCTTGATACTCCATTTCAATAATCATCTCGAGAATTTGGGGAGATGCAATGCTTATATGAGTGGTTTATCTGTTAACAATCTAATTGGATCAGCCTAGAAGTATGGTTTCAACTTCCATGACAATATCAACAAATAGTAAGCTAGCTTTTCTAATTTAGGATAATGCTTTTCCATGCATACGAACTGCTCACCGGCATAATATATTAACCTTTGGATAGTCCTGAAAAACAACTTCACACTCATCCATCCATCGGAACATCACTTTTTCCTACTTGTGGGCATGAAAGAATGGTATACATTTGTTGGTTGCTTTTGAAATGAATATACCGAAAGTGTCAATCTTCCCATTCAAGCCCAACATTCAACTCCTAGTCTATGGTGCTATAACATGTCTCATCGCTTCAATGCCCTTAGAGTTCGTGATGAACCATAAATTTTTTCCAAACGAGACTCTGAAAGAACATTTCAACAAATTCAGTCACATTCCATACTTCCAAAGCACATCGAGCATTTCTGATAAGTCATTTATGTGGTACGTTGATCTCATTGACTTTATTAACATATCATCTACATAAACTTACGTCATCCATCCTATTAGTTCCAAAAACTTATTATTGACCAAACGCTAGTAAATAATTCCAGCATTCTTTAAACCGAACTACATCACTTTATAAAAAAATTCCAAGTCGGTGATAAAGCTTATGTGCTCTTGATTAGGGATGTGAATCACAACCTAATTATAGCAATAATACTTATCCATAAATGGCATTAGTTCATGTCCAACAGTTTCATCCATGAATTAGTCAATCAACAGAAGTAGATTGTAGTTTTCTGGTTAGGATTTATTGAAGCATGAATAATCAATGTATGTCCACCAATTTCTATTTTCCTTCCAAAGCATTACGGGATTCGCTACCCATTCCAGGTATAGTACTTCTTATATAAAGTTGTTCGTCAATAACTTGTCCACTTCCTCCTTTAACACAGTGGATCTCTCTATCTCCATACTACATTTTTCTGCTTCATGGGAATGAACACTAGGTTGACATTCAATGCATGACACATAACTTCAAAAGAAATTTTGCATATGTTAGAATGAGCCCACACGAACACTCCAATGTTTTCTCTCAGAAACAAAGTTATTTCCTCCTTCTTCCTCAAGCTGAGTTAATACTTAACCTTTGCAATCTTTGTGTCTTCGTCCACTTGATTCTCATCCATTAGCTTCACCAGTCTTTCCCTAGCCTCTTTTGAGACTTCCATAAACCCATAGCTTTGTACCTATAGCTAGTAGACCTGAATCAATGCTCGGACAATTTATATGAATTGTACATTTTAATGCGGAGAGCCTTCTTGGCATTCTTTTCCTCTCTCCCAACGTCTCTCTACATTATTTTCCTCTCTGCCAACATCTTTCTTACCATGATTACATGATGTATCTTTCCCTTCCAGTACTCTGATCTCCATGGAATACACTTACACCACCCTTTATTGGAATTTTCATTATTAAACACCATGGAGCAATAAAATCCAAAAGTTAGCAAGGGCCGATAGGCATATAAAGTTATTGTAGGCAGAATAACCATCCAGTAGAACGAAGTTCTACACCCTTGTCATGCTAGCGGTTTTTCCCCTAGCTGCACCTTAGCTTTATACATATAACCGGAGATGTTGCATCTTTAGTAAATCTCAAAAGGGGGTTTAATAAGGAAAGAAATCCTTGCAGTCCAGTTTTATTTTATCGAATTCTCATTTAAATATAATTTTCACCAAGATTCTATTGTCAATCAGCAGTTGGTGAACTGTGGCCAGATCGGTTAAAGTTGTAATCACCTTCAGATAAAAGGTAGGCGCTTCGATCCCGTTATCGTCCGTGTTTTGATAGACAGTGTCATCATCCATCCTCCTTTACTACTTAACACAAATGGCATTCTCGATATTATAGCACATTTCTTGTGATGCATGTTTCAAGGAACTCTATAACGTTCCATCTCATTCTAGCTCTTTTACATGAGACGTGGATCTCCATAAATTGTATAGATCACCAATTCTTGCTTGAGTGATCTTAGACCCTCCTCACTGGTCCCTTCCATATTACCTTGAGACCGCTACATTAGAAGTTGATCATTCCTTTGTATGCCTTCTTACAAATTCCTCACATACAATTGGAGCTAGTTCTTCCTAATTAACCACTTAATCATGTTCTTCAAATGCAACCACTCATTGATATTGTGTCCGTGTATCTCATGGAATCAATAACACTTCCTAATGCACTTTTTTCCTCTATAGCCTCTCTTAAATGTTTTTATAGCAATTACAAATACACTCTCGTATATATAATACTCTCAACTTATTCTAGGGTGTCACTTACCCTATTTCAAATGAGCTTACCCCCACCAAGGCCAAGGTTCTTTCTTAGCCTTCAGCTCTGATACCAAATGTAATGACCCACCTTTTCGACCCTCGAAAGTTGGCACTTAATACATCCATGGTATTAGATTGCCGAGTATCCACATGCTAGAAAAGTGGATTGTTATGGTAGAAAGAAAAAAAGAATAGGAAAAATAAAATCTCACAACGGAATAATCACATACAATATAAAAAAGATAGTAAATAACGTCACTCTAAAAAAACATGGTATACCAGAGTTAAAAAAAACCTCATCAGCCTAGACAATTATAACATCTCGACCTTACGATTTCTGATGGGTATACATAATAATAAAGGGGAAAATAAAAATAATACGTCATATGAACATCCGGCTCTACTCCATGAGCTCCATGTCCCACCAACGACAACCTGAAAAATCTCAGTTCGACCCAAGCATTATAATAAAATAACATCCGGACCAGTCTAGAAAACCAGCGTGAGAAAACTCAAGAAATATGATGAACATATAAATATCTGTAAGACCACGTCGCTAAACACGGAACACATTTTACCTCACAAGAGCATTATCCATAAAGGAGATAATGGAAATAAGTTAGAACAAAATCCATGTTTGAAAGAATGGGCACAAACAAGATCAGCATCCAAACTTAAAGAATGGACATAAATAATTAAACATATAGAAGAGCATAAGGCACTTCTCGATGCAATTAAGAGATGATTAACTCCAAGGTTCGATTCAAAACAAGGAGAATTATATTCATCCAACATGACTAGGCTGGGTGTGCCCGCCCCCTGTTGAATATTTTTTTATGAGAAAGAGGGAGAGAATATAAGAAAGAGGCCTTTTTGTTGTTGAAAACCTTTTTTTATTGATGGTAGATTTCTTACTTGATTGCTTGATACAAAATGATAAGAGAGCTTTTCTATTTATAGGACTCCATAGACTATTCTAGAAACATGACTCTCAAAACAATTCTAGAAACATGATTGCATACATAATTCTTATTTCTACTAGAAAATTCAAGAGCTCTCAACAAAATACAATAAATGTAAGAAGACTCTAGAAACTATAATAACAAGATGCTTCTAGAAATTAACCATAACAAATCAAGTTTAATATTTCAACACCCCCCTTTAAACTTGATTTATGACACCAAGTAGATTCCTCAATCTGACAAAATTCTCATGCTTAAGAGACTTGGTGAAAATATCAACTACTTGATCATGTGTCTTCACGTACTCTAGCTCCACATCCTTTTTGGCGACACACTCTCTAATATAGTGATACTGTGTATCAACTTACAATTCTAGAAACATGATTGCATACATAATTCTTATTTCTACTAGAAAATTCAAGAGCTCTCAACAAAATACAATAAATGTAAGAAGACTCTGGAAACTATAATAACAAGATGCTTCTAGAAATTAACCATAACAAATCAAGTTTAATATTTCAACACCCCCCTTTAAACTTGATTTATGACACCAAGTAGATTCCTCAATCTGACAAAATTCTCATGCTTAAGAGACTTGGTGAAAATATCAACTACTTGATCATGTGTCTTCACGTACTCTAGCTCCACATCCTTTTTGGCGACACACTCTCTAATATAGTGATACCGTGTATCAATATGCTTGCTTCGATCATGAAAGACTGGATTCTTTGCTAAAGCAGTTGATGACTTGTTGTCCACGAAAATCTTGGTAGGCTCCTCTTTTGTGGTAATTTCAACTCCTTTAGCAGATTTTCATAACCAAATTGCATGGAAATCGACTGTTTTTTCAACATCCAAGTGAAGGATGTGTCTCCTATGTAGAATACGAAGCCACTTATGCTTTTTCGGTCATCCATATCTCCACTCCAATCTCTATCGCTATATCCAACAAGTTCGTAATTATCAGAAACAGAGTAGTACAAGCCAAAGTTTGTTGTGCCTTTAACATAGTTAAGAATTCTCTTTGCTACCTTCAAATCAGTTGTCGTTGGATCCTCCATGTTTCGGCTCACAACTCTTACCGCATATAGAATGTCGGGTATTGTGCACGTTAAATATCGCAAGCTTCCAACCAAGCTCTTAATAGTGTTGAGTCCACTTTTTCTCCTTCCTCATGCCTTGATAACTTGATTCCGTATTCAATCGGTGTGTAAACTGGGTTAGAGTCATCCATCTTGAACTACCTCAATACTTCCTTAGCATAACCTTCTTGAGTGATTAGGATGCCTTTATCTTCCTATTTTACTTCATTGCCAAGGTAATAAGAAATGAGCCTAATATCAGTCATCTCAAACTCCTTCGTCATCTCTTTCTTAAATTCTTTAAACATGCTTGGATTGCTACATGGACATTTGATGAAGTTTCTTTCCTGGAGGTACTTATCAATTTGAGCATTCCAAGCTCTTGGAGCTTGTTTCAACCCATAAAGTGCCTTCTTTAGCTTCAAGACCTTGTCTTCTTCTCCCTTGACTTCGTAGCCTTGTGGTTGCTCTATATAAATTTCTACTCTAAGAACTCCATTTAGGAAGGCAGATTTCACATCGATTTGATGCATCTTCCAATTGTTTTGAGCTGCTAAAGAAATTATTTGTCTAATAGTTTCTAGTCGAGCGACTGGAGCGAATACCTCATCATAGTCAATGCCAACTCTTTGACTATAGCCTTTTACCACCAATCTCTTCTTATATCTTTCAACTTCTCCTTTGGCATTTTTATTTGCTTTGTACACCCACTTCACACTAATTGCCTTGTGTTCTTTTGGAAGTGAAGCTAACTCCCATGTGTCATTCTTCTTGATGGCCTTGATTTATTCATTCATAGCATTTTTCCAAATCTTCTTTTGCAAAGCTTCTTTTTAGTTTATAGGCTCATGATACGAAAATAGACAAAAGAGAGTAAATTGTCTTGATTTTTTGTTAGCTCATAAATTTCTTGAAGGATTTTAAAGCGTGGGGCCCTTTCACTTGAGCTCTCATCTTCTTGACAGCTTGTGGTTGGTGAAGCTAGTGGGGAAGTGGGTTCCTCGCTTGATTGTTCGATCCTCAGTTGTTGCATTCCATCTCCTTTAAGGTATGGAAAGAAGTTGTAATTGTCATTATGTGATCTCCATTCCCATTCTCCTTCTTCATCGAACATAATATCTCGACTAATAATTATCTTCCTCGTATCGGGATTGTAAAGCTTATAGCCTTTGGAGTTGCTATCGTAACCAATGAAAATATACTTCTCACTTTTGTCATCCAATTTGCTTCGCTTCTAGTCCGATATATGTACATGAGCTATGCTTCCAAAGACTCTTAGATGAGAAATATCAGGCTTCCTTCCACTCCATGCTTCTTGTGGTGTCTTTCCCCATGCACTTCTTGTTGGAGATCGGTTTGATTGATAAACAGCACATGCCATAGCTTCTGCCCAAAATTACTTTAGCGGCCTTTTACTTTTAAGCATGCTCCTTGCCATCTCAAGAATTGTCCTATTCTTTCTCTTTGCTACTCCATTTTGCTAGGGGGATCTAGACACTATCAGCTGTTCTTTGATTCCATTATTTTCATAATACTTTTGGAATTCTTTTGATGTGAACTCTCCTCCACGGTCAGATCTCCTAGCTTTAATCACAAGGCCACTTTCCTTCTCAACTTAGGCCTTGAACTTCTTGAAGTTCTCAAAAACCTCCGATTTCTCCTTCAAAAAATACACCCATGTTTTTCTTGAAAAATCATCGATGAAAAGAAGGAAATAGTTACTCTTACCAAGTGAACTTGGCTTGATCGGACCACCGTGTGTATGAGTTCCAATGGCTTTTTAGCTCTTGAGTATGACTCCTTTGGAAAGCCCATTTTGAATTGCTTTCCAAGTAAACATCCTTCGCACACTTGATTAGGATGGCTTATGCATGGTAATCCTCTTACAATTTGCTTCTTGGAGAGCAATTCTAGTCCTCTTAAGTTAAGATGTCCAAAACGAAGATACCAAAGCCAAGAGGCATCTTTGTAGCACACCTTAAGGCATTGTGCGACATCATTTTGAATGTTGATCACTAACATTCTATTTCTTGACATTGGTACCTTAGTAATGAATTTACCTACACCGTCTCTTATAGAAAGTTTATTATCTTTTAATCGAATATCATAACCTTTCTCTAAGAGTTGTCCTAGGCTCAAGATGTTGCTCTTCATTTTTGGCACATAATAAACATTAGAAATGAATTGGTACTCTTTGTTCTTCAATCGAATAAGAACCTTTCCTTTACCTGTCACTGCTATCTTTGATTCATCTCCAAATGCGACATTGCCCTTCACCGATTCATCAAGCTCCACAAACATGTTTTTTCTTCCACATATATGGTTGTTTGCATAGCTATCTAGGTACCATTGATTTTCCTCACCTTTTTCATTTTCCTTGTGAGCCAGTTGTAATGTACCATCCTATTGATTTTTTCTTCAACGTAATTGGTCTTCTCTTCAACTTTATTATTTCTTGGAGCTTTACATTTGGAAGCATAATGTCCAAATTTCTCACAATTGTAGCATTTAACATGTGGCTTGTCATACCTTGAATTTCCTCTCCTATGACCTCTTGTTGAGATTTCTCCTCTTTTATTGTTGCTGCTGTTGTTGTTTTCATTGTTGGGCCTCCAACCTCATCCATGTCCATATCCACGACCTCTTCTTCTTTCTTGGCCACAACCCCATCTTTGTTGGCTTCAATTATTTTCTTCCTTTTTTGAATCAATCAGTGTCTTAAGAACTTGCTCCACGGTCTCTTACTTCTTCCTTTTCTTTTCTTCATAAGCTTGCAATAGGCCTAGAAGTTCCTCTGTTGCCATGGTCTCCAAGTTTTTTGTTTCTTCAATGATGGCGACAATATGTTCGAAATTTGGATCTAATGATCTAAGAATCTTCTCCATAATTCTTACATCATCTAACTTCTCACCATTTCTTTTTAGATTATTACTAACCACTAAAACTCTTGAGAAGTAATCAGAAACAAGCTCACCTTCTTTCATATGCAAAGTTTCAAACTCTACTCTTAAAGTTTGAAGACGTACATTTTTGACTTAATCCACTCCCTTGTAAGATGTTCAAAGCTTCTTCCATGCTTCTTTTGCTGACTTCGATCCCGAAACCTTCTTAAAAGTACCATCATCCAATGCTTGATAGATTTGACAGAGATCCTTCTTATCTCTCATCTTTGAGTTTCTCATACTATCCCTTTGAGTTTGAGATAAGCTACCTTCATTTTCTTGTTCAGTAGAGCCTTTCTCCACTATTTCCCATATGTCATATGCTCCAAGGAGAGCCATCATCCTTAAGCTCCAATTGTCAAAATTGTTCTTGGTGAGCATTGGAACTTGTAAGGAAACGTCGTTATTCACCATCTCTATCCTTTTGAAAGAATCTTAAGGCTCTGATACCACTTTTTTGAATATTTTTTTATAAAAAAGAGGGAGAGAATATAAGAAAGAGGCCCTTTTGTTGTTGAAAACTTTTCTTTTATTGATGGTAGATTTCTTGCTTGATTGCTTGATATAAAATGATGACAGAGCTCTTCTATTTATAGGACTCTATAAATTATTCTGGAAACATGACTCTCTAAAAAATTCTAAAAACATGACTCCATACATAATTCTTATTTCTACAAGAAAATTCAAGAGCTCCCAACAAACTACAGTAAATGCAAGAAGACATTAAAAACTATAATAACAAGAAGCTTCTAGAAATTTACCATAACAAATCAAGTTTAATATTTGAACACCCCCTAACCGAAAGTATACCTCTAGATAAAATATACTTAAGAGCCCACGCCAAACACACAACGCTCTTGGGAACTTCCAAGCTAGATCCTACAAATTAACTTACGAGAATCTGAATATATCCACATTTACGTGTGCATACAACCGACATCTCTCTAAATAGATGTGAATATACCCTAATGGGTGCGACCCATATGACTTGTTTCTCACTCACTTTTTGGTTTTAGTTATCCCTGGTGTTGGATACGAATGCTCAAAACAAGCTACAAATCCCCTTAGATTGACGAAGCACGGAGAATGATATCAATATTGATAGTTAAGAAATCCACTACCGGAAACAAACTAGTACTACCCTGAGGAAAACAATGAAGCCGGATAAGTTAGAGCAGCGTTACTTCCTATCTTGACTCGACAACATTCTTAACTTTAAGAATATCAAGAGTTTAAATGCCCCAAACGAGCAATGGAATCGTCTTGAATTGATGAACACAAAGAATATAGCAGGATCGATAGTCAATAAGTCAACTATTGGGAATGAAAAAATGATTGTATATGAAAATTAAATCTCTTACACTTATCACAACTCGTTAATCCTAAACTAGTACTACCCTAGGGATAAAAAGTGAAACTGGACAAGTTAGGACAGTCTTGCATCTTACCCTGACTTGACATACATTCTTAACTTTAAGAATAGCAGGAATTTCCCCAACATTTAGTGCTAAGTGTAAGATTCACTACAAGAAAACTTGTTATTAGTGGCATTAATTGGTAGCGTTTTAAAGCTAAGTGCTACTACTACTTATTTAGGGGAACAAAAATAAATGAACCAACACCACCGCTTGTTTCGATGATAATTTGATAAAATTTTGGGAAATCATTTTTTGGCCGCCTTGTCTTTCTTTCTTTCACATAAATATTTTCACATGAGTGTAATAATACTTCTAAGATAAATGTGGTCCAGCATCTTTATCTTTTGATCTACTTCACAAAAAAATCAAATTTTTTTTTGGTTAATTTGCTTTATCCAGATATGATCTGATGCTTGCTTCATCTCCTTGAACTGGCCAATTCACAAGCTTGCGTGATACCTGAACTGATGTTGTGAATCTTGCTTCAAGTTTGTAATAGTTTTCATCCACTCATGGAGCCTGCTGTCGACTTTTCTAGGGTTTAGTTCTACTCTGACATGTCTGAGATTCTATTGAGACGCTAATGCCATGTCTGCTTGGTTCTTGCTTGTCTCGGATCTGGAGTTTTCCTCGGTTCGTATTCCACTACTTGAAGAGTCGTGGCCTTGAAGTTGAAGCCATTTGGTAGCTTTCCGCTTTACTGAGATGAACTACCGTGTTTGGATTTACTCGCATCGTCACCTGCAACTTTAATGATGATCTGCACCTTCTTGATTCAAATTTTGTTGAATCTGAAGATGCAATGCCTCTTTATTTGCCAAATTGATGTTATATTTACTAGCATGTAGATACGCTTTAGATGAAGTGTCAGATATTGCTCTTGCTTGCGTTTTGAGGTTGTTGTATTGCTCTACCTTGGTCAGTAATGGAGATTGGTTATGTGTCAGTAAATGGGTTTGTTGTTTGAGAGTAGCCAAAGATGTTCTTCCTTGAAATACCGATGTTCCATGTTTGATATGCATATGATGAGAAAATCTAGCTTTTTTATTCAGATGTTGATAACTTGAACGCTGCTCGAAAGGTTTGACGTTTTGCTATTGTGCCTTATGATTTAGCTTTGATATGATCTGGTTTTTGATCCTGAGTTAAAGAGATGGCGAACTAAGACTTGATTTTTGAGTTTTGATTGAAAAACTACTACTGAAAATTATTAAAACTGCTCTACTGCTTGCTTCGATTCAATAAAGGTTACATTACTCTTACAATTGCTAACAATATGAAGGCATGGGTATTTAGTTGTTGGATGGTCCGAAGTTGAAAAAACTGTTTGTTGGTAAGGTGAGAATGATAAAACTTTGAATAGTTCTGATTTGAGCATGGATTTGAGCTTGGTTTATTAAGCTTGAGAAATTTTTGGATCTGAGCTTTTTAGCATGTTATTTTTGAAAAGTTCGGAGACCAAAAGAAAATGTATAACGGTGAATAATAGTACACATCTTTGTTATTGTTAATTCGTAACGTTAGAAAAGTGTTATGAAATTGTTATACAGTAACGTCATAAAGGCGTTACAAAATTGTATACACACATTGTTAAAAGTAATGTTACAAAAGTGTTACAAAACTGTTACAATTATGTTGCAAATTGCAACAGCAACAAATCGTCGCGGGTACGTCGCAAAATTGTTACGAGTAGAACTGTGCAGTTAACAAATAAAGGAGTAAATAGCGTACCGATTGTATTGTCCGAGTCCAGTATTTGAAAAAAAATTCCTTGAAACAATATTGCTTCCTCTATGGCGCTTATGGATATCGAGAAATTGTTTTCCCAGATGAAACAGACCTTCTTTGCGATGCTGCGCAACAGTCGCAGAGCAAAACGAACTCAAGAGAGTGCATTTTAAGAACAGAGTGCTGTGAGGAGAAAAAAAATGCAGAAATCTTAATTATGCTTTCACTGTTTTCTATCTGCCTATATATATGCGCAGGGAGGTGCACCTATTCGGTAATAGGTGCATGTTCAAATGGATGCGACTGTTGGAAAGGTTGCAACCCTTTATCAGGCGGTGCGACCATTTGAATTTGAACAGACAGAAATAAAAACTGTTCGGCATGAACAGCCACGCCAAGCTAACTACCAATGCAAAGTGGTAAATGCCTCTAATATGCCTCAAAACCCATTCGTCCACGCCGTGGGTACATGTTCGGGCTCGGGCACGGACACAGGCGCGCGCATGCAGGGTGGTGCGTTGCATCACCCGTCATGGCTTGTGTCTCTCTTTGTCTATATGAATTGTCATAGTGTCCACGTCTTAGTATATAAACAAAAATAGTTTATTTTATTCTAAGATGTAGGACTATTCAACTTCCAAGGCAATTAACGCCTTCTCATTCCCCAATACAACTTATTCATTTCTAACAATCCCCGACATGAATGAGTATTTTTTTCAATTTGTTCTTAAAGTTATGCGAAACATTTATCGTATCGGTTAAAGTATCACATTGGCCTTGAACTTCCTTAGCGTTTATCCTTTTGACTTACTTGCGAATCAATGGACTAGGTTTTCTTTGAACTGTAAGGCTTTTGTGTAAATGTAAAATAGACAACATGCAATAAGTGTTTCTAATCCTCCTTGGTTCTCTGTTTGTGTTCGTTTTTGCCATGAACACCAGCTTGGTCTCATGAGTGCTTTGGAGATTTCGGCCTTACAATTCTCCTTGAAGCGGCGCCTTTGCACTCATGTAGGTGATTCTATAACGGATATTTTCTCAATACTCTACTTGATTCTATAATATTACCAAGTATAGATATCATTAAAAGTATCAAAACTTATCCTATTCTCTGGCGAGTAGTGCATTAACTTATCATAAGAATGGTTTGAATATTTACAGTGCTATCAAGTTTATCTAAACTTAGTTGTCCCTTTGAACCTAGATCTTGGGATCTCTAGTCAGCTAGGTGGGGTTTCCGTTTAAAGAAACTTTTAGTTTATGGGCCTTAACCCCATTCCCATCGATACGATATTAACCTTCTCTATAGGTAAACCTTTTGTTAGTGGATCCGCAATGTTATCATTTGATCTTACATAGTCAATTGTGATAACCCCATTGGAGAGAAGTTGTCTAACAGTTTTATGTCTACGATGAATATGTCTAGACTTGCCATTATAAAGCTTACTATTGGCCCTTCCAATAGCTGATTGGTTGTCGCAATGTATACTTATTGGAGGTACGGGTTTTTCCCAATTCGGAATACCTTCTAAGAAACCTCGAAGCCAATCTGCTTCTTTTGCGGCTTTGTCTAGAGCAATAAACTCTTATTCCATGGTTGATCTTGTTATACAAGTTTGTTTAGAGGATCTCTAAGATATTGCCCCACTAGCTAAGGTAAATACATATCCACTAGTGGATTTTGTATCTGATGAACTAGTTATCTAGTTTGCATCATAATACTCTTCTATTATAGATGGGTACTTATCATAATGTAGTCCATGACTTTGTGTATAGCTTAGATATCCTAGTACTCGAATTATAGCTTTCCAGTGATTCTTTCCTGGATTGCTAGTATATCTGCTGAGTTTACTTACAGCATATGCTATATCAGACCTAGTACTGTTCATTATGTACATAATGCTGCCTAGTATATGAGAGTACTCAAGTTGATATATACTATCGCCGCTATTTTTAACCCAGTTTTGGTTCAAATCTATGGGGGTTTTGCTGATGTTATATTGTGTTGTTTAAACTTTTCAAGTATTTTCCCAATATAATGTGATTGGGACAACACAAGCTTCCACCGAGTGAGGGGATGAAGACTCTGTATGAGGTCCAGTAAACACCGAGTGAGGGGATGAAGGGTCTTCTTGATGTCCAGTAAACACCGACTGTAAAATGGTATTAATACTATCACGGAAGTACTCTTCAGTATAATCAGAAAAGATACTAATGATCTACGGAACCTCTCAAGGAGACTAAGGGAAAATACCAAAGAGACACGGGGAGTACGGGACTACTAAAAGAGGAACCAATCATAAGACATGTTGATCAAATGCGGGATAATATATCATTCTGGTTGTTGCCACCAAGTCTCTTGCTCCTATTAAGCTCCGCCTTAGTAGAAGTGGGTAGCGGCACTGGGTGGACGGTCTATCCGCCTTTAAGTGGTATTACCAGCCATTCTGGAGGAGCAGTTGATTCAGCCATTTTTAGTCTTCATCTATCAGGTGTTTCATCAATTTTAGGTTCTATCAATTTTATAACCACTATCTTCAACATGCGTGGACCTGGAATGACTATGCATTATGTATTTTTATACCAAGTATCACATCAGCGATTCCCAGATCTTCCATATCAAATTTGGCGGAGAGCATATTTTTTGTAGATTTTATTATCTCCTTGTTGCTTCTAAATATTAGTAGATCATCTACATATAGTCATACAATGACATATCCCATATTTGTGTGTTTAGAATAGACACATTTGTCAAATTCATTTATATGAAATCCATTAAATATCATATTTTCATCAAACTTTTCATGCCATTGTTTAGGCGCTTGTTTAAGCTCATACAGTGATTTTCTTAATGTACAAACCTTACCTTCATTTCCAGTTATTAGGAAACCTTCTGGTTGTTTCATGTATATTTCTTCTTCCGGTTCTCTATTTAAAAATGCTGTCTTTACATCCATTTGATGTATTTATAAATCGAGCGTGGATGCGATTGCTATCAGCATTCTTATTGATGTTATTCTAGTTATTAGAGGATATGTATCAAAATAGTCCAGGTCTTCCTTTTGTCTGAAACCTTGAACCACAAGTCGAGCTTTATACTTGTCTATTGAACCATTAGGTTCCAATTTCTTCTTAAAAATCCATTTATTACTCAAGGTCTTGCATCCTTGAGGTAAATTAACTAACTCCCATGTGTGGTTTGCCATAATGGATTCGACTTCATTATTAATGGCCTCCTTCCAATAAGGGCTTCGGTGGAGGACATAGCTTGTTTGTATGTTAATGGATCGTCTTCCACCATAAATGTGTAGAAGTCTGAACCAAAGGTTTTTGATGTCCTTGATCATTTACTTCTCTGCGGTTCCTCCTTTGTTTGATTAGCACTATTTTGCTGATCAATATTTTGTTCAGTATTCTTAAGAGAATTGGAGATTTCAGTTTCCCTTGGTCTCTTTTGAGGATAATTTTTAGTACCATGTTTTGAAGGGTATATATGTTCGAAAAATCTAGCGTTTCTCGAATCAATGATGGTATTTACATGAGTATCATCAATTTCGGATTAGTGTACCAAAAACCGATAAGCGGCACTGTCTTGTGCATTTCCAATGAATACACAATCAATTGTTTTTGGCTCAATTTTGACTTTCTTTGGTTTAGATACCTCTACTTTCGCAAGACACCCCTACACTTTTAAGTATTTGTAGGATGGTGGTCTATTTTTCCAAAGTTCGTGGGGAGATTTAGATGTTTTCTTTCATGGTATCTTATTCAAAATATGATTTGAAGAAAGAATAGCTTCTCCCCAGAAGTTATCTGGCAAGCCATAACTAATAAGTAAGGCATCCATAATTTCTTTAAGAGTTCTATTTTTCCATTTGGCTATACCTTTGGATTGAGGTGAATACATGGCCGTAGTTCGGTGCTGTGCAGTTAAAGCGTTCGGCATATTCAAAGCGGTGGAGGTGCAAAAAGTCATAGCGGGGATACAGCGAGGATATAACGGGATATAGCGGATGACTCTAAAATAGCATATAAAACTCGTACTTAATGTTTTTACAGATATATAAATGGTAATTAAATGAAAAAATATCATTCAAATGAATTATAATTAATACATAAATAATTTTAAATAAAAACATGTGCGAATATATTTTAAATAAACGTAAAACTATTATATAACATAATTGAATTTAGTAGAATATTAGAGTATTTTCATTCTGAAAATATATTAAAAATTAAATCAAATAAATCAGTTTCATAATTTTTATAATGTAAAAATGCAATTTTTCAGTTCATTTTATTAAAGAAGATATAGCGGAAATAGCGGAATATAGCGGGAATAACGGGATATAGCGGAAATAGCGGGGCTTAAAGCGGAAAGGCTATATTTTGGGGCTATATGGAAATATCGTAGCGGTAGAAACCCGCTATGAGATATAGCGGGGTTATAGCGGGGCATTAACTACACAGGTTCGGTGTATAATACCATATTCCACGCAGAATTCCTCAAAAGGAAATTCATATTCTCCTCCTCTATTACTTCTTAAAGCTTTTATTTTCTTATTGAGTTGATTTTCAACTTCTGCTTTATGCTGTTTAAACATGTTGAATGCTTCATCCTTACTTACAAGGAGATACAAATAATAGTACCTTGTACAATCATCAATGAAGGTAATGAAATACCTTTTTCCACCACTAATTTGACACATTTTTAAGTCACATACATCTATATGCATTAGCTCTAGAGGTTTAGTTTCTCGTTCAACATGATGAAATGAGGTTCTTGTCAATTTTGCTTCTACACTAACTTGAAATTTATAGTTGGAATCTGTGTTACATTTTGGTATAAAGTCTAGATTAATCAATATTCTTAAGGTATCGAAATTTACATGGCCTAATCTAGAACACCATATGTTAGAGGAAACAACAATATAAGCAGAAGATTCAATTTTATTCATATCATTGTTTGGTACAATAGCGGTTACATTTGCCTTAAATAAACCATCACAAACATATCCTCTTCCTACATACACTCCATTCTTTGACAATACAAACTTATTAGAGACAAAGGTCAGTTTGAAGCTATGCTTGCTAAGCAGCAATCCGGAAATCAGGTTCTTGCGGTTCTCTGGAACATAATGAACATCTGCCAAAGTTAGTTCTTTTACAAAAGTAATTTTCAGTACAATCTTTCCTTCTTTTACAAATAAGTAAGGCATCCACTTATTTGCACATATGGGTCATGTGGCTCATGTGTCTACAAACCATTCCTTCGAGTCACCAACAAGGTTGCATTCAGACACTACTACGCATAAGTCCATATCAGATATGCCTTCTAAGATGTCAGCCATGTTTGCTTCTGATTTCATTTTCTTGAGTGCACGACATTCTACGGCTTTGTGTCCTTTCTTTCCACAATTATAGCATGAACCCTGAAATTTCTTTGATTTCTTAGGAGGATGCTCACATTTTCTTTTGTTGGTTTTCTCCGACTCGACTACATTTGACTTGGCAGCCATGGTATGCAAAGTCTTTTTCTCAGATTTTCGGTTATCTTCCTCGATCCTCACTCGGATTACAAGTTCCTCCATTGCCATCTCCTTGCGCTTGTGCTTAAGGTAGTTTTAGAAATCTTTCCATGATGAAGGAAGCTTTTCAATTGAAATGGCAAACTGAAAGGATTCGCTTAGAATCATTCCTTCATCTTGCAGTTGTTGAATGATGACTTGTATCTCTTGAATCTGGTTGATAATGGTCTTTCACAAAGAATATGCATCTGATACTTTGTACCTTTATTTCCTTTTGTAATGCCATGGTATTTTCTTTCACAAAGAATATGCAGATGTTTTTATAACTGATACAACATCTATCAATATCAAACTATTAAACAACTAATAATTATATCATATCAATATCAAATGCTATGTTAAAATTTAATCAAACAAATGCATCGAAGAAAGTAAGAAACATCGATTACCGATGAAGAAGGCATGTGATTGCCATTGTAGGAAGGAGAATCACCAAATTATCGATGGGGGAGGGAGCAGCTTGCAAAGGAAGATGGAGGGAGGAGCTTTTGGAAAAGGTGTGCGAGGTTGATCTAGGGAAGGCATTAAAGTTTGATGTCGCATGTTAAATTTTGGCTACAATATATAAAGAATTGAAGGGGTTGGAAGTAGCTGGGTTACAGAGAAAAAGGTTCGCAAATCGGAGCTCGGAGGAGGAAGTTAGTGCGAAGAAGGTGGAGTGGTGCTGAGAGACTCAGCATGGACAAACGTCTGAGGCTTTAGTAAATCTTGTTGGATCATATATTTTGATTGCTGACATGAAACAAAAATTCACGAATCTACGACTACGATAACATCCAGACTCATCGGCTCAATATATGGTTTGTATAGTTAACAAGAGTCATCAAATGAGTATATAAAGTCTAGTTTAGTGCTTTGTTAAAATATTTCCTCAAGAATCATCATTCACATAAACTTGCATGCATATTTTAATCAAAATCAAGTTTTCAAAAAATGCATGGAGCAAGGCTCGAACCCTGGTCACTAGTTTGGAAGGCAAGTACTCTAACCAAATGAGCTACTATAGTTTTTGCTTAACAACAGAATTCAGTCGACTGAATAACCCGAGTCAGTCGACTGAATCTGTGCAGTTTAACAAATACATGCATGTTTTTAAATTCAGTCGACTGAATAATCTGAGTCAGTCGACTGAATTATGCAATAGTCATTTTTTGTGAAAAGTCACTTCCTCTTTTGAATAGCCTTCTTCCTCCCCAAGGGTTGCAACCATTCCTATTCGTAGATAACTCTTCACCAGAAGTTGCAACTCCTTAACTACTATATATATGCATGAATTTCAAGATCAAATCACTTCACTTACTTGCTTATACCTGACTCATATTTTTTGAATTAACTACTCTCTTGAATTCATACATTCATTGCTTACGTATTCATTTCCATATTCTTCAAGCAATTTGAAACTTCCTAATCTTCATATACACACAACTACACATATCATACTTGAGGAAAAGATTATAGGAAGGGTGTACTACAAGTGACGAATTCGTGTTATTTAGAACACACAAAGTCAAAAGAATTTTTGTATTTGTTGAAGTCCTGTTCTGCTGCTCAGGCGTGTGAAGTCCTCTTTGGCTGCTGAGGCAAAATCCTGTTCTGCTGCTCAGGTCCTTGTTCGGCTGCTCAAGGGTTGTATATACATGTTCCTCCGGGTTAAGTGAGGGTTATTAGTGAAATTCCAGAAGGAGTCTGGGACTGGACGTAGGACGGTGCTCCGAACCAGTATAAAAATCTCTGGTGTCATTTTACTATACTGCTTTTATATTCCGCACTATTTACGTTATAATTATCACCACTACACTCTGTATTATCATAGATCCATAGCACACTTTCATTTGTTATCAGAGCCTGGTATTCTAGAGATCGTAACAACATCCTAGAATAAATGGCTACAAAGAGATCTAGTCAAGGCAATAAGAAGAGGAAGAGCAATAAAGAAAAATCAAAGGAGCAAACAAACAAATGCTTCGTGGAAAAAGATAATGAGGTTATTGATCTAACTTTTGATGATATGATAGAAATAAATTCAGAACTTCTAGACACTTCAAAAAATATCAAAAGAAAATATAAGGAAGCTCTGCAAAATCAGAAGAAAGCAGAATTTGAAAGAGATATGCTTAAAAACGAGAAGAAAATATTAGAAGAAGAACTTGAGAAAATCCAAGATTCACTCTCTGACAATTCTCAACTCGCTCTATTAAGTCAAGAAATAGAAGCTCTAAAAGAAAAGAATAATGCTCTAGCTTCTGAAAATCATGAGTTAAAAACAAAAATTAAAATTGTTGAGTTAGAGAACACTAGTCTCAAAACTAAGCTTGATAACATTACTAAAAATATTTTCAATTTTAATAAAGGGAGAGAAAATTTATCCAGAATTATTGAAAATTCTCAACCTGCTTCAAATAAGAAGGGATTAGGGTATGTTAAGAATTCAAAAGCTCACAATGATAAAAGCGGTTTAGGCTATAAACAAGCTAAAAGTAAAAATAGTACTAGATATGCTTTTTTGTATACTAATTATAGTACTAGTACTATTAACCAAGATAGTTTTAAAACCAGTTATAGTCATAATAGTACTTTGTTTAGAAATGGTAGAAATTATTTTTCAAGTACTAAGCTAATGACTAATAATATTAAGATATGGATTCCAGCTAATATGACTGATCATGATAAACAACTTTATATTAGCAACTATTATAAGAATGTGATTTGTAATGAAAATATATCTATAAAGGTTCAACCACACCTAAATGGGTATGGTTTCCTAAAAATTAGGAGATTATAAGAACCTTGGGTATCGCATGCTTTAAATATTAATTTTTTTCTGATACCTTACATTATAAGTAGTAGTTATTTTATATTGTTCTATGTTAAATACTTATGTGGAATATAATTTATGTCATCATATAAAATCTCTTTTTTGTCGATGACAAAGGGGGAGAAAGATATTGCTCTAACAATATTTGCAGGAATAAACGATGCAAGCATAGATTAAAGGGGAGAAAAGATTAATTATGTACAGAAATATATAGCATAGATTCAGGGGGAGAAATCTATAAGTCAACAAAGCTTGTCGAAGATTCGTCCGTAGTAAATGGAGTTGTCATCATCAAAAAGGGGGAGAATGTTGGATCATAGGTTTTGATTGCTGACATGAAACAAAAATTCACGAATCTACGACTACGATAACATCCAGACTCATCGGCTCAATATATGGTTTTTATAGTTAACAAGAGTCATCAAATGAGTATATAAAGTCTAGTTTAGTGCTTTGTTAAAATCTTTCCTCAAGAATCATCATTCACATAAACTTGCATGCATATTTTAATCAAAATCAAGTTTTCAAAAAATGTATGGAGCAAGGCTCGAACACTGGTCACTAGTTTGGAAGGCAAGTACTCTAACCAAATGAGCTACTATAGTTTTTGCTTAACAACATAATTCAGTCGACTGAATAACCCGAGTCAGTTGACTGAATCTGTGCAGTTTAACATATACATGCATGTTTTTAAATTCAGTCGACTGAATAATCTGAGTCAGTCGACTGAATTCTGCAATAGTCATTTTTTGTGAAAAGTCACTTCCTCTTTTGAATAGCCTTCTTCCAACCCAAGGGTTGCAACCATTGCTATTCGTAGATAACTCTTCACCAGAAGTTGCAACTCCTTAACTACTATATATATGCATGAATTTCAAGATCAAATCACTTCACTTACTTGCTTATACTTGACTCATATTTTTTGAATTAACTACTCTCTTGAATTCATACATTCATTGCTTACGTATTCATTTCCATATTCTTCAAGCAATTTGAAACTTCCTAATCTTCATATACACACAACTACACATATCATACTTGAGGAAAAGATTATAGGAAGGGTGTACTACAAGTGACAAATTCGTGTTATTAAGAACACACAAAGTCAAAAGAATTTTTGTATTTGTTGAAGTCCTGTTCTGCTGCTCAGGCGTGTGAAGTCCTCTTCGGCTGCTGAGGCGAAATCCTGTTCTGCTGCTCAGGTCCTTGTTCGGCTGCTCAAGGGTTGTATATACATGTTCCTCCGGGTTAAGTGAGGGTTATTAGTGAAATTCCAGAAGGAGTCTGGGACTGGACGTAGGACGGTGCTCCGAACCAGTATAAAAATCTCTGGTGTCATTTTACTATACTGCTTTTATATTCCGCACTATTTACCTTATAATTATCACCACTACACTCTGTATTATCATAGATCCATAGCACACTTTCGAATCTGTTCCAAAATCTCAGGACAGACGTTTGAGGATATGGTCAGATGTCTGAGTAAGGATGGCAATGGGGCAGGTTGTGGTTGGATTTTTATGCCTCAGACCCGCCCTGGGTTTTTTAAACCCTGCCTCGGATCCGCCCCATAGACTCGGTGTGGGTCTGAACTTTCGCCCCGTACCCGAAACCTATGCGGGTCAGGTTAGACCCGCCCCGCCCCAAGACCCGGTGATACTTTGCATGTTTATTCAAAATTATGTGCTAATATAAACGTATTTATTCATTATATTTGTAAGAGGTATTATCACTAAATGATACAATAAATATAAATATCAATGTTTTTACAATGATAAGTTAGATTATAAAAATGAGGCGCATGATAACGGTTTGAGAAAAACATGTATATGCTATTATATAATT
This sequence comes from Allium fistulosum, assembly GCA_030737815.1. Classification (NCBI taxonomy): domain Eukaryota; kingdom Viridiplantae; phylum Streptophyta; class Magnoliopsida; order Asparagales; family Amaryllidaceae; genus Allium; species Allium fistulosum. Next base: position 18,953,530 of record JASFAW010000013.1, read on the forward strand.
ATTAGTGATACAACTTAATACCATAAAATAATATAACTTATTGAATGGAACATTAGATTATCCATGTTATAACCACTTATGTATAGAAGGATTAACATATCATCGTTGTGGAAATAAAGCATTTCCATGCGATCGTAGTAGTGTCGGTCGGTTGGGGCGGGTTGGCCAAGCCCCAAACTTACCCTAGACCCGGAGCTCTTTTGAGCAGGTCTGGGTCTACCGCCTCGATGACCCAATAGGGTGGGTCCAGATGGGTAAAAACAGCGGCGAGTCTACCAGGTTTAGACCCTAGATCCGCCCCATTGCCATCCCTACGTCTGAGTCTGCAGTAGATTTTTTCAGAGAGCTAAGATAGACGTCTGTCACTTTGGACAGACGTCTATCACATTGGACAGACATTTGATGTCTTAGGAAAAATTTTCCCAAGAGTTTGGACAGACGTATGTTACATTGCGACAGACGTCTGTGGCGACTTATGCCAGTATTTTTGGCCTGGGCTCGACATGAAGATTTGTGATATTTGAAGGGGCAATTTTTGAACTTTTCCTAGGTTTTCTATTCTCCTATATAAGCTATTTTTTGCATCCAGATTTCAATGCAACAGAAAAGCGACTGTAAGAGTTTTACCCTCCACTAATTAGGGTTTATCAAAACCTAATTTTCTTCAATTCTCTTCTCCACAAATCAATTCTATTAGAATTTTGATCATTGTAATCAATCTCTTGTACTCTTCTCATCGATATATTAATAAAAGATCTCTCTTAAAGTGGATGTACACTAACACAACGTTAGTGGAACCACAATAAATCGCTGTGTGATTTATTTTTCATTATTGCTTTGATTTCTATATTTCTTGTTTGGGATTGTGATTGGATTTGGATTAGTTGAGATTTAGATTGAGTTATTGATTGTTTGTTTTTACACTTCTTACCACGATCTCGTCTTCTACTGTGCTTTTGGGGTTTTGATTTGAGTGGTCTCAAGTTAGAATCCGTCACAACATTTGGTATCAAAGCATTGGTGTTGGAAGGTGGTTGTAGAAATGCTAGAATCAGATAATACCTCAAGTAGTTCCTCAATGGGTAATCCAAGTGGTGTAGCGCTTTACGTACGTGGTTCGTATGCGTCTTCAGGATCTTAATTGGTTATAGACAAGTGGAATGGCGATAATGATTTTGAAAAATTATAATGGAAGATGAAAGTGGTTCTAAGGAGGAATCGGGTGCATCGGGTAGTGTTAGACACACATTTGTTGCCAGCGGACATCTCAGATGTTGAGAGAGAGGAAATGGAAGAGTGGGCATTCACTACAATTCAACTTGCTATGGAGAAAATGTTATCTTTGAAGTTAGTGGTGAGACTACCACTAAGGGTATTTGGGACAAGTTAGAGGAGTTGTATATGAAGAAGTCACTAACTAATCGTTTGATCTTATTGCGAATGTTCTTCACTTATAAGATGAAGGAAGTATTGATACACAAAGATTTTGATCAATGACAATGTGCTTCAACAAAAAGGAAGAGATATATGCAAAATCAGAGGAAGATCGATGAAGACCAAAGTGTAAACATGAGTATGATTTTTATAGGTCTAAAGTCTAGATTATTTGTTAAAATCTATCCTCAAGAGATTTGCACGAACATTAAAACACATCCGTAAAACTTCATTTTTATGCACACATTCACTGTGAAGATTTTTATAGTTCAGTCGACTGAACAGGCATGGCCAGTCGACTGAAACTGGCACAGAATTACAATATGCACATTTTTAGTCGATTGAATTTCCTGCCCAGTCGACTGAATTCATTCCTGAAAATTTCTCTGTATATTTTTAGTCGACTGAATTTCCTGCTCAGTCGACTGAATCTGTAACTGCGAATTTTCTCTGAATAGACACCTTCCTCTTCCCAAGAGTTGCAACCATTCTCCAATGGAAACGGAAGCATCTCTTGCATGCACCTCTAGCAAACAAATGCACCTCTTCTACAAGTATAAATACATGGTTTTAACAATTGCAAATTACCAATTCTAATTGCTTTAATCTTTCTATTTTCTTGAACATACTTTCAGATTTATTAAAGTTTTCAAAAGCAATCACAAACCACTTCAATTGCTTGAATCTCTGTTTTAACAATAACACCTTTTGATTCATAGTAATTCACTTTTCCTAAATCTTCACAAACACTTTGTATACTCTCGAGGATAAGATTATAGGAAAGTTGTACTCAATTTGACTCATTAGTGTTATTAAGAACACAACAAGTCAGAAATACTTTTAGTATCTAGTTGAAGCCCTCTTCGGCAGTTGAGGCAAGAAATCCCGTTCGGTTGTTCGGGTAAGTTGTAAACCTATTCCTCCAGGTTAAGTGAGGGTTGTTGGTTAGTTGAATTCCTAAGAGGAGCTTAGGGACTGGACGTAGGACAAGAGGTCCGAACCAGTATAAAGTCTTGGTGTCTACTTTACTTACTGCTTACTACTATCTACCTAGACCATTTCACTATTCCATATTATACGATCCTAGCGCATAGACTCTTTCAATTGGTATCGGAGCGAGGCCGTCCTATAACCATAACACCATTATTTGACATATTGATAATATGGAAAACAACACAAGCACAACATCTACCTATAATTCTACATTTGTGGAAGGACAATCTACTCAAAGACCCCCTCTATTCAATGGACTAAACTATAATTATTGGGCTACAAGGATGAGGATTTATATGCAAGCAACAAGTTTTGAAGCCTGGAATGCAACACAAGCAGAACTCGTTGTACCCACAACAGAATATTCTACATGGACACATACTCAGAAGAATGAAGCTAGTGCAAATGCCAAAGCTATGAATATGTTATTTTGCGCTTTGGATAAAAATGAGTTCAATCGTGTTAGCATTTGTACTACTGCACATCAGATATGGAGTACACTTAGAACCATACATGAAGGCACAAACAAGGTCAAACAAACAAAGATTTCCATGCTAAAGAACCACAGAATGAATCCATCAATGACATGTACTCGAGATTTCAAGACATTCATCATGCCTTAATAGGACTAGGAGAAAAATACACGGATTTTGATATTGTATCTAAAGTTCTAAATTCACTCACTGATGAATGGGAGAGAAAAGTCTTAGCAATCGAAGAAGCAAACGATCTATCTACAATGAAACCAAAAGAATTAATTGGAAACCTTATGTCTTATGAAGTTAACATGCAAGCTAAGAAAGATCAAACACAGGAAAGAAAAAATGTGGCTTTTCACGTAGAAAAGGAAGAATCAGAGTCTGAAAATGAGGATCTAGAATTTATTGCCAAAAATTTCAAGAAATTCTTAAAATATAGAAAAGGAAATGAAAACGGTTTCAAAAAGAATTTCTTGAACATACCTTCATCCTCAAATATGGAATGTTTTAATTGTCACAAGAAAGGTCGTATGATAAAAGACTGTCCGGAGCTAAAGAAGGAGAATCAGAAAAACTTCAACAACAAGAATAAGAAAGACAAATGTAAAAAGAAGGCATTCTCTGTAACATGGGACGATTCAGATTCATTTTCATCTTAAAGTGATAATAATAGCGACAATTAACAAGCGAATGTATGCTTTATGGCTTAAGAATCTGAGGTTAGTAATTTAATTTTCGACGATTTAATTGATGTAAACACAGAACTTTTGAGCACAATAAAAACTCTTAAAAAGAAACTCAAGGAAACTCGTGAAAATCAAAACAAAGCTGAATTTGAAAGAGATATGTTAAAAGATGAAAAGAAAATTCTAGAAGAAGAACTTGAAAAAGTTCAAGAGTCTCTTTCAAATTCGGAGACTCAATTATCACTTTTAAGTCAAGAATTTGAAACTCAAAAGAAAAAGAATGATATAATTGTCTCTGAAAATCATGAGTTAAAAACTAAGATTAGACAAGTTGAGTTAGAAAATAATAGTCTTCAAGTTAGATTAGATAACATCACTAAAAATGTCTCTAATTTTAACAAAGGAAGAGAAAATTTATCTAAGATTTTAGAAAATTCTCAATCCTCCTCAAATAAACATGGATTAGGATATATAAAAAAGTCAAAAATTCCTAAAATGAAAAATAAAATTTTAAGAGGAATATTGATTCAAAACAACAAATGTTATTAAGAGAACCTATTAGAACAAAAGAAGAAACTAAGATAGTTAAAATTTGGGTTCCAAAGACTAACAATATTTTAATTAGGAATATATATATATATATTAAAGCATTTATGGATAGTGTTCATAATAATAAAAATTATATTTATAAAAAGGATACTGAACCAAATTGGGTTTGGTTTCCTAAGTTCTAACTTTTAGGACCCTATTGAAAGGTGGGTACCAATATTGTATTTATTTTTTGCAGGTCCCACTCAAGAAAAGAAAATAGATTTTGGATAGTGGTTGCTTTGTTTGACAGTTATATACTTCTACAAATTATTACTTCCTTTTTGTCGATGACAAAGGGTGAGAAATCTATGTAGCTAACTTTGTTTTGTAGGAAAGATAAGTGCATACATTCAGAGGGAGAAAATTAGTAAATACATCTCTATAACACATTAGTGTTGTCATCAACCAAAAAGGGGGAGAATGTTGATACACGAAGATTTTGATCAATGACAATGTGCTTCAACAAAAAGGAAGAGATATATGCAAAATCAGAGGAAGATCGATGAAGACCAAAGTGTAAACATGAGTATGATTTTTATAGGTCTAAAGTCTAGATTATTTGTTAAAATCTATCCTCAAGAGATTTGCACGAACATTAAAACACATCCGTAAAACTTCATTTTTATGCACACATTCACTGTGCAGATTTTTATAGTTTAATCGACTGAATATGCATGGCCAGTCGACTGAAACTGGCACAGAATTACAAATATGCACAGTTTCAGTCGACTGAATTTCCTGCCCAGTCGACTGAATTCATTCCTGAAAATTTCTCTGTATATTTTCAGTCGACTGAATTTCCTACTCAGTCGACTGAATCTGTAACTGCGAATTTTCTCTGAATAGACACCTTCCTCTTCCCAAGAGTTGCAACCATTCTCCAATGGAAATGGAAGCATCTCTTGCATGCACCTCTAGCAAACAAATGCACCTCTTCTACAAGTATAAATACATGGTTTTAACAATTGCAAATTACCAATTCTAATTGCTTTCATCTTTCTATTTTCTTGAACATACTTTCAGATTTATTAAAGTTTTCAAAAGCAATCACAAACCACTTCAATTGCTTGAATCTCTGTTTTAACAATAACACCTTTTGATTCATAGCAATTCACTTTTCCTAAATCTTCACAAACACTTTGTATACTCTCGAGGATAAGATTATAGGAAAGTTGTACTCAATTTGACTCATTAGTGTTATCAAGAACACAACAAGTCAGAAATACTTTTAGTATCTAGTTGAAGCCCTCTTCGGCAGTTGAGGCAAGAAATCCCGTTCGGTTGTTCGGGTAAGTTGTAAACCTATTCCTCCAGGTTAAGTGAGGGTTGTTGGTTAGTTGAATTCCTAAGAGGAGCTTAGGGACTGGACGTAGGACAAGAGGTCCGAACCAGTATAAAGTCTTGGTGTCTACTTTACTTACTGCTTACTACTATCTACCTAGACCATTTCACTATTCCATATTATACGATCCTACCGCATAGACTCTTTCAGGAAGGTACTTCGCTAAAGGCGAACTTGAATACTTTTGATGATTTGCTAATGAAGATGAAGGCGGTAGATTTGAAGATTGAGGAAGAAAAAAAGGCGATGATATTGTTGTGTTTGTTGTCGGACCGTTATATGCGTTTCTCAAATAGTTTGATCTATAGCCATGATACATTGACTCTTGGTGATGTCAAAACAGGTCTTCATAGCGAGAAGTTGTGGGATCAACTGAAAGAGTTAGGTGATGGAAGTAGTGGTTCTAGTAGTGGTCATGGTTTATTTGTGGAGAAGGAGAGGTATGTGAAGAAGGAGAACCGGTGGCGTTCTAAATCAAGGAACCCAAGTTGGAGAGGAAAGTCAAAGGAAAGAAAAGGCAAGTGCTATATTTGTAAGAAGCCCGGTCATTGGAAGAATGAGTGTCAGGACAAGGAGAAGGCAAAGAAGAAAGTAGCATCTTCATTCGTTGCGGTGGACAGTGGGGTTGGTGAGGGAGACATAGATGTGTTTTGGTGGTAGCATCAGATGTTTCGGGTACCGATTGGGTGCTCGATTCGGGGGCGTCTTATCATATGACGCCAAATAGGAATTGTTTTTCATCTTATGTTGACAGAGAAGGAAATTCAATTGTTATAGGAAATGGTGCTATTTGTAAGTCGAAAGGCATTGGTACCGTGCAAATTCGAATGTTTGACAAAGTGGTTCGTACTCTCACTAATGTGCGCTATGTTCCGGGACTTCAGAAGTCTCCTATCTCTTTGGGGCAGATGGTTTTTTTAGGTTGTAAGATCACTATTGAGAGTGATATCTTGCTGGTTTTGAAGGGGGCTCTTATGGTGATGAAGGTTGTTAGGACTCATGGTATTTATTTGCTTCAAGGACTGACATTAGAAGATGAAACTTGTGTAGGAGTTGATAGTTCTCGTGGCTTTGATGCGACTAGGTTGTGGCATTTGGGGTTAGGTCATTTCTCGTAGAGGAGTTTGGATATTCTTCGGAAGAGGGAGATGATCGATGAAGAGAGTTTCAACAAACTAGAGTTTTGCGAGGAATATGTCATGGGGAAGCAAACTAAAGTATCATTCGATATGGGAAAACATGATTCAAGAAGGGTTCTTGAGTATGTTCACACAGTTGTTTGGGGACCCGCATCAGTAGCTTCTTTGGGTGGAGCTCGCTATTATATTTCTTTTATTGATGACTTTTCTCTGAAGGTATGGGTGTATGTAATGAAGGCCAAGTTGGAGGCATTTGCAAAGTTCAAAGTATGGAAAGCTCTTGTTGAGAAAGAGAGTGGCAAGTCCTTGAAAGTTCTAAGGTCTGACAATGGCGGAGAGTATGTTTTTGGAGAATTCTTGGAGTTTTGCAAGCATCATGGTATTTGGAGGCATTTTACTACAACGGGAGATCCGTAGTCGAACGGTGTTGTGGAGAGGATGAACCGTACTCTACTTAAGAAAGCTCGATGCTTGAGATTGACATCGAGTTTGTCTAAGGGATTTTGGGCTGAAGCTTTGTCAACCGCAGTGCATATTATTAATCGAATTCCATGATTGGCTATTGGTAACAAAATTTTGGAGGAAGTGTGGAAGGGAAAGAGCATTGACTTGAGTTATCTTCATGTGTATGGTAGTCCGATTTATATGCATGATCCGGGAAATGATAAGCTTGAACCTAGAGCTTTCAAGGGGATTTAGCTTGGTTATACGGATGGAGTAAAAGGCTATCAGATTTGGAATCTGGAAACGAAGAAGGTAGTGAATTCTCGACATGTTACTTTTGATGAGTCAGCGTTGTTCAAGGAGAATAAAAGGTCATCGGATGTTTCGGAATTGGTTCATGGTGAATCAAAGAAGAAGGAAGTTATTCCCATATTTTTTCCAAGGAGTATAGAGAGTAGAGTTGTTGGACAAGCTTGTGAGGAGGAAGCGGTTGATGTTACATCACATAGTCCACAGGGTGCCTCTAGTAGTGTTGGCGATGTGCATGATTCTAGAGAAGATTCGGTTCAAGGTAGAGCCGATGGAGGTTTGGGTGATGGTATTGCTACTCGGGTTGGTCGTCATGCAATAAGTCCACCCGATAGATATGGTGATTGGAACTATCTTAGCTTTTGTGATAATTTGGACTATGCTCTTTATGTAGTCCAAGATGAGCCGATGGACCTTGATGACGTCATGGAGTCGAGTGATAGCTCAAAGTGGATTTGTGCCATGGAGGAAGAGATGCAATCATTGTTGAAGAATCAAACTTGGCATTTGGTTCCACTTTGTATAGGAAACCGTGTTATTGGGTGCAAATGGATATACAAGGTGAAGGACGATGGAAGATACAAAGCTAGGCTACTGGCTAAGGGGTTTGCACAAAGGAAGAGAAAGGAGTATGATGAGATATTTGCACCGGTTGTGCGTCATACCTCTATCCGGATATTACTTGCTATAGTTGCTATTCATGACTTGGAGTTGGAGCAACTTGATGTGAAAACCGCCTTCTTGCATGGTGACTTGGATAAAGACATCTACATGGAGCAAACATATGGTTTTGTTATGGACGGTAAGTCAAATTTGGTTTGCAAGTTAAAGAAATCACTATATGGTTTAAAGCAATCACCTAGATAATGGTACAAGAGATATGATCATTTTATGCTTGAAAATGGTTTTGATAGAAGCGTCAAGGATGCTTGTGTTTATTTCAAGAAGTTGAAAAATGATTGTTGGGTGTATTTACTCTTATATATGGACGACATGATCATTGCTTCTAAAGATAAGAATGAAATCAACAAGTTAAAACTGAGTTTGAAATCGGAGTTCGAAATGAAGGATCTTGGAGAAGCAAGAAGGATATTGGGCATGGAAATAGAAAGGAATCGAAAGCTTTTTGAGTTAAAACTAACTCAAAAGGAGTACATAGAGAAAGTGCTTTGACAGTTTATCATGGAGAATGCAAAGGCGTCAAACACACCTTTACCTTTGCATATGAAGTTTTCGAGTAAGGGATCACCTATCTTGGAGAAAGAGAAGGCTTATATGGCAAAGGTGCCATATGCTAGTACGGTTAGAAGTCTAATGTATGATATGGTGTGTACAAGACCTGATATTACAAATGCCATCGAGATGGTTAGTCGATATATGGCTAATCTAGGGAAATCGCATTGGGAAGCTGTGAAGCTTATATTGAGATACCATAGAGGTACATCATCTCATGGTCTTGTTTTTGGCAGTAGTGATAGAATGGATTGCAAGCCGGTTGGTTATTATGATTCAGACTATTCCGGTGATAGGGATCCAAGAAAATCAACTTTCGGATATGTCTTCACTCTTGGAGATACAGCCATAAGTTGGAGATCGAGATTGCACAACGTAGCTGCTTTATTCACTACGGAGGCGGAGTTGATAGCCGCGGTGGAGGCAGCAAAGGAGGCACTTTATTTGAGATGATTGTTGTGTGACTTGGGATTCGAGCATGATAGCATTGATGTTCGATGTGATAGCCAGAGTGCTATTCACTTGGCAGATAATTTGACATTTAGCTCACGGACTAAGAATATTGATGTGAGAGAGTCATTTTTAGTAGCCATGGATGAGGATAAGCAAGTATATCTTCGGAAAATGCACACAAAGGATAATGCGGCGAATATGTCCACTAAGGCATTGCCGGTTGGAAAGTTCGAGTATTGCTCGAACATGATTCGCTTGGAGAAGTGCTAGGTGCCATGGGGTGGCACGGTTGAGGGAGGAGCTTGGTTGTAGATGGGGAAGAGTATCAATGAGAGATTGAGGTCCTATCTTCTTGGTGAGTGCTAGTTTACACTCATTAGCACTTTAGTCTTTGGTAAGACGGTTTAGGATTTGGATGTTTTAAACACTTCATTAGCGGTCGGGGGCTTTGCTTGAGCTCGTTGATGGAGTGCAATGGGCGGTGGCTTTGCCGGAGCTCATTAAGAAAGCATTCACGTTTGGTCGAAGGTAGAAGAAGTGATAGTTGGTGCTATCGATTGTTGTTGATGGTATGGTACCATTGGAGTTGGAGAGGATATAGTGTCGAGGTGGAGCGTTAAATTTTGGCAACATTATATAGAGAATTGAAGGGGTTGGAAGTAGCTTGGCGATAGAGAAAACGGTTCGCAAATCGGAGCTTGGAGGAGGAAGTTATGGTGAAGAAGGTGGAGTTGTGCTGAGAGACTCAGCACAGATGTCTATCATTATGGACAGACGTCTGAGGCTTCATCAAATCCGTTCCAAAGACTCAGGACAGACGTTTGAGGATATGGTCAGACGTCTGAGTCTATAGCAGATTTTTCTAAAGAGCTAGGACAGACGTCTATCACTTTGGATAGACGTCTGATGTCTCAGGAAAAATTTTCCCGATACTTTGGATAGATGTCCGTCACATTGTGACAGACGTCTGTGGCGACTTCTGCCAGTTTTTTTGGCCTGGGCTTGACATGATTTGCCTAGGTTTTCTATTCTCCTATATAAGCTATTTTCTGGATCCAGATTTCGATGCGATAGAAAAGCGATTGCAAGAATTTTAGCCTCCACTAATTAGGGTTTATCAAAACCTAATTTTCTTCAATTCACTTATCCACAAATCAATTCGATTAGGATTTTAATCATTGTAATCAATCTCTTGTACTCTTCTCATCGATATTAATAAAAGCTCTCTCTTAAAGTGGATGTACACTAACAGAACGTTAGCGGAACCACTATAAATCGCTGCGTGATTTATTTTTCGTTATTGCTTTGATTTCTATATTGCTTGTTTGGGATTGTGATCGGATTTGAATTGGTTGATATTTAGATTGAGTTATTGATTTGTTGTTTTTACACTTCTTACCATGATCTCGTCTTCCGCTGTGCTTTTGGGGTTTTGATTTGAGTGGTCTCGAGTTAGAATCCGTCACAACACCACATTAGTAGGAGAAGAGCTTGCATCGGAGTAGGAAGGCGGGCATCGGTTTAGGATTGGCGTTGGAGCTTAAGGTGGTTGGCACAGCTTGGAGGGGTCGAAGGGAGCTTCGAGTCGGGATTTTGGAAATTTAGGGATTAAGCAAATCATATAGAAAATGGGAGAATAAGGGATAGTTGACTTGTATAGGAAAGTGTTGAGGGTTTGGCATCGAGAAGGTGTAGGCAATCTTTATGCCCTTCATATGCTAAATATTTTTTGTACAAAATAAAAGATAGCATCATGAATGGGTATGCAATACCTATGCATTCTCTTTGCATGGTCATTTTTTATTCATGCTAAAGGAGGCTCACGAATGCGTAGTAATACCTACACATTCCCCACGGCTTGTAAATATCGATCTTATTTTTATTTCTGGTTTTAAAGGTTATTATTGTTAAGTTTTAATTTTAATTCTAAAAGTTATCATAAATTTGTTTAAATTCAAATTTAGCTATAAAATTTGTATAATTTAATTTTCATTTTCATTTTAAATGTTATCATAATTCAATCGATTAAAGTTAAATCTAATTTATATAATCTAATTCTAAATTTAATTTCAAAAGTTATTATGACCTAAATTTATTTTAAGCTCAATGACAAAGGATATTATAAATTAATTTAAATTTAAATCCAATTTTAACAGTTATCTAATTTAATTTTCGTTTTAGTTTAAAAGTTATTATAATTTAAAATATAAATTCAATTTCAAAAGATATATGTATTAATTTTGAATTCAATTTATTGGTTATTAAATTAGTTAAAGTAAAATTCAATATATAATCATATTTTAGTTTCAATAGATTTTATATTTTACTTTAAATTTAGTTTAATTTTAAAGTTTAAATAATTTAAAACGACCAGTTTGGAATGATAGTCCTTTTTTACGTTTATATTTTCAGAATTCTATCACCTTTGTTTTTTTAAAGAAGCTTAAATATACTATTACATGTCATTTTGACTCACTTTGATTCACCATCTTATCAAATTAAATAATTAGTTAAGTGTTTATGAGATGTAAAAAAATGTAGTTAACTTATTACATCAAGGATCAAACTGAGTTCGAATGACACAAAATTTTATATTTAAGCTTTTACATCAATTATAATTATTTTTTATAATCGAATTTAGAGAAATTAAAATGGAAACAGTGATGTTAGTTGAAATTGGTAGTTTTCACTATAAGTTATATAGAGTTCTATCTAAAACAGGGAGTTTTTTCAAAACCTAACTGCGCACCTTCATTAGTATTGTATGAGAAGCTTAAATATATGACTTCATGTCTTCTAACTCAATTTGATACCCCATCTTACCAAATTTAGTTATTAGTACATGTTAGTCTAATACCTAAAGAAATAATTAACTTATAAGATCGATGATCAAGCTTTGTCTGAATGACTCAAAATTTTATGTTTAAGTTTTTATGGAAAATATAATGATTCTGTACGATTGGAGTCAGAAAAGTCAGAACAGAAAAACACTATCAGTTTAAATTGGTCATTTCCCACTAATCACACATATAATTAGTGTACAAACTATATATATATATATATTAAAAAATTAATATAATAATTAATATTTGTAAATTCAACACAATATCAAGTATACAAAAATGAAAGTACTATTTAACAATAATACCATGAAGTAACAAAACTGATTAACAAACAATAATAAAACAAAGAGGAGAAAAATATAAATAAATAACAAAAAAGTATAAGAAAGACATAGGGACATATCTTCATCATTTGTATGTCATAAGGAATACCACAATGGGAAAATGCCTTTTTCGTGTAATGGATCACCTCTCAAATGAATGATGGAGATATATTTAATCTAATGGTTAAAAAACGTCATCTAGAAATCTTCATAGATATATTTGCACATATACCTTCATAATTCTCTCAATTTATTCAAATTATCTAATTTTGACTTTCCATAAATACCTAAAGAAATACCTTAGATATTTTATATATTAAGAAATGTAGATAACAAAGTTTATAAGAATTAATAAGCCTAAGATCAACTTTATTTCAAATTGTACAACAAATACATAGCTGATCGATGAACGTAGAAACCTAAGACAACCAATTGATTATAAACAAACCATATGATCTTCTAGAGATACCAAATACTTTTGTTGACTAAACATCCTTATTACATGTCAAATTCCATTTAACTTCACCACTGTGAAGACATGAAACAACAAATCGATCCCAATGATATAATGGTGGTTATTCACAACTCAATCTCAACATTATATTATTATATTATTAGTGAATTGGTATAAGTAGGTACAAGTATTAGTACCATGTATTAGTGGTAATTTTGTTAAATTTTTAAAGTCCCAAGCACTATATATTCTTAGATGTTCTCTTTCAGTATCTGAAATCAATTAGCCAAGTGGTGCTTTTGCAACTTTTTATGATTTTTGTTTGGATTGGCGCATTCCACATGAGAATGGGATTAGTCCATTTATGCCTCATTTAGTAGTTGAGATACCATTTGGCGTTTGGAACATGAATTGCTTTCAATTATTGGTTAAAATATTTAGACGTATTTTAAACATTACATTTTTCATTGGAGCATTTAATTTTCCTTATTTCCAATGTAGTAGTAGGAAATATTATTGTGCTAATAAATATGTAAATCATGTCCCGTTCCCCTTGTTTTAAAGTTGAAAATGCAAATTAGTTTACACTTCTTTTATAGAACATACAATTTGTCGTGAAGTTTTCAAAATGTATTTATAGAATCTAAAAACTTTTGTTCTTACATGTCACAAATAATTTGGCATTAGACGATTCAACAAAATTTCGATGGCACTTCACTTTCTTCCTCGTATCGTTCGCCAATGATGTACATAGGAAAGAAGAATTGACTATTCTAGATTTTTTTCATCTGGGCTGAAAGGATTTATAAAGTGAAAAAAATGTCGTTGTGTTTGTAACTTGTTAATATTAGGATAAATCCAATAAATATTGTATTAGATGATATTGGTGTTCGTTTTAAAATATAACCCGACAGCAACGAAAAACAGTTAGATTTGATGTTAGCATGCCATCTATTTGCAACTGTGGGTGTAGATCTGAGAGATCTATGAGACAGACTAGATCAACATGTGAATCTATGGCATCATCTCACAGGGTAAAATTTATTTAATATTATACAATGATCATTATATATTATGTTAGTAATATCACTTTTCATATATGTTAGTGCCTCTCACTTTTATATCAGTTATATATTTAATATTTAATCTCTTAGTATCACCTCACCATGACGATATGTAATTGATTTAAAAAATTATATATATATATATATATATATATATATATGTAAATGTATATATGTATATGTATATGTATGTATGTATGTATGTATGTACGTATGTATGTATGTACGTGTGTATGTGTCTATATATAATGTTTCAGCCATGATAATACACACACGTATGTATTCATAAATTAATTTTAAATGTAAAATGTTATTTTATTTTAAAACATTGTTTAGTAATTAAATACTTCGTTTGTAAATTAAATTCAAGTTAAAGTTATATATATATATATATATGTATGTATATGTATGTATATATATGTATATATGTGTGTGTGTTATTCAATGCAAAACGTTTTTGAAAAAAATTGTCTCAATCGAATTATATTCAAAAACAAAAAATAATTTTATATTATATACATAACGATTTAGTTATGAATTTTATTTATTAAAATAATGCTTTTGGCTTTAAAAATATTATTTTGCTGAAGCATACATACATACATTATATAATATATATTATTTATATATAAAAATCTTTTAATTAGTATAAATGTTTATATAAATATTTTTATAATTAATTTATTTTGAACTATTAGTTTATTTATATACATACATACGTACAAACATATATAAACACACACACACACACTATTTTAAAAGATTATTGCTAATTCAAATCATAAAATTTTGAAAATTTGAATTTGGGTCATGGATCGAGCTTGAATTTTTATCTTATTTACTAAATCAAATTAGATATTTTGAATATAAAATTTAAAAATAAAGACATGGTCCATTAGACTTCTTAGCCCATGATGATCCAAATATGAATTTTTTTTGAAATATACCAATTTCACGCATTGTATACTAGCCCAGTTTCAACAGTAACAAGTTAAAAAAATTAACTTCCAAGTTTGATTATTCCTTTACACCTAGTGAATTAGGCTGCGTACGTAGACCACCAACATCATGAACCATAGAAGTCATTCTATTTTGTGTACTAGATTCATTAAAACAAACATCAACTTTATCGTTTTCATTCTTAGTAAATAATGGCGAATTAGTCATCATCATACCTTCATCATGATGTATCCACACATAATAATCATCCGTAAAACCATTTTTAGTCAAAAGCATCTGTACAACTAGATAAGAAAGATGTTCCATAACTTTACACTTCTTCCAAGATCAATGAATTTTTGTCATGGGTCTTATTGAAAGATGCCACTCGCATGAATTCTATCGCACCTCTTAAAAACATGAAATGGAATCGTTCCTCTACACACTACATTTTTGGACATTCAATTATTGTCGAACTTTCAAATGCTCCATCTTATATTGCATAAATAACATAAGCTCTATTATATTTAAATTCTTATATTCATATAAATACAATATTATCTTATTTTAAATCTAATAGAAAATTGTCTATTATCTATTTAGTCGAACTTTACTTTATAATTTTTTTATTTAGGGGCCGGTCAGCCTACTTTCCATTTCAAAAACAATGCTATTATTACATTTCATAAATAAATTTGCCTTAGAAGATTTAACAAAATTTCGGTGGCACTTCCTCTTATTCCTTGTATCGTTCTCCAATACGCGTACATGGGGAAGAAGAAAGCATTCTCAATTATTCTTTTAATTTTTTTCATTTGAGTTGAAATGGTTTATAAAATGAAAAAAATGTCGTTGTATTTGTAACCTATCCAACATTGGGATAAATCTAAAAAATATTGTATTAGATGAATATTGTTATTCGTTTCACTGTAAAACCCGACATCAACTAATAACAGTTAAATTCGATGTTGGCACGCCTTCTGTTTACAGCAGTGGACGTAGATCCGTGAGATACGGAAGACAAACTAGATCAACGTGTGAATCTACGACATCATCTCATAAGGTAAAATTTATTTAATATTAGACAATAGACATTATGTATTTATGTTAATAATATCACCTTTCATATACGCTAGTGCTTGTCACTTTTATATCAGTTTCACATTAATTATTTAATATCCGTGTATCACCCCAACATAATGATATGTAATTGATTTAAAAAATATAATACACATACATATAATGTTTCAACCATAATATTATATGTGTGAGTCTATGTGTGTGTGTTTAAATTAATTTTGAATGTAAAATGTAATTTATTTAATTTTAAAACATACTTCAGCAATTAAATATTTTGTTTGTTAATTAAATTTTTTGTACCAAGTACACCGCGTCAAAAGTTTGGTCCAAAGAAAAATACTAACAAAATGCTATATTAATATAACATTATCTTTGTAAATGATAAATTAAATAAGCACTATATTGACAGCAAATATTATATACATGTTGCACCACTTTACAACAAATGTTATATTCTTGCTTAAAAAAGATTTGAATCATCGACCTTATATGTGGATGTTGCATGTTTTAACCAATTGCACTAACATTACAAGCATTTATTATTATTTTTAATTAAAGCATTAACATTAAAAAAGTGGAAAATAGGCACAAGGATAAACTTTGAAAATAAATTAGTTTGAAGGACAACAAGTTTCATTTTTAGGCTGAAGTACAATTTTAAAATTAGCCCGAAGGACAATGCTAAATATAACTAGCATTTTGTACGGTGTAAAACTGAATATAATGCTAGTTATAACTAGCATTTTGTATAGTAAAAACATTGAATATAATGCTAGTTATAACTAGCATTGTTTTTCATTTTAATTTTTTTCAACGTTTGTTATTCAGCCTAAAAATGAAATATTTTATTTCAATTCCAGTGTACTAGTTTAATTTTTGGGGCTTTGCACGAAAGGTCCCTATTTCTGATGGTGTTACAAGAAAAGCCCTTGTAGAAATAAATATGTAAATTAAGTCCCTGTTTTTTCTAAATCAGAAAACGCAAGTTAGCTTGCGCTTTTTAAAATTACAAAATTTTCAAAATCAGAAAGCGCAAACTAGCTTGCGCTTTTCTGATAGAAAATGCAAGTTACCTTGCTCTTTTCAAAAATTTCAAAATTAGAAAGCGCAAACTAGCTTGCGCTTTTTTGATTGAAAGTGCAAGTTAACTTGAGCTTTTCAAAATTTTCGAAAATTTCAAAAAATATTTCAAAATTAAAAAAGTGCAAGTTATCTTGCATTTTCTGTTAGAAAAGTGCAAGACACTTTGCGTTTTTTTTATTTTTGAAAAGTAGGGACCAAATTTACATATTCTTTTCTGCAGGGACTTTTTGTATAACAACATCAAAAACAGGGACCTATGACTCTTTTCTTGTTAATTTTTAATATATCAGGCTTTTTTATTTTTGCTTTAATTTACAGTTTAATATCAAATGACATTTAAATACATAATACAAATTAAATTCAATAAAAATCCAAACAATTAATTTTTTTCATTATATTTTCACTGTCCCTTTTCTGATATAAAAATACATAAGCATATCAAATTTCCTTCTTTTGTAAATTAAAAGCCACATAGGCAAATATAGTCATCCATTTAAGGGGGATTGGGATTTGAAGTTGGGATGTGTATACTGTAGATAAAGCTTGCTGAACTAAGCATAATTTCACTAATAAGACACCAAAAACTATTAATAAATCAGCTGCACATTGTTAGCTTAATATAGATTTGCCCCTATATACTATTTGACGCAGCCTAGGAAGCGAATTCGACGATGTAAATCGAATCCATCCAGGATCTCACACGATTAGCGGAAATAATCGGTGAATCGATGAAATGATACAATGATGAATTGATGATGCCGAACGCCCAAATCCGTTGATCTCGGAAGATACCGGATTCTAGCAATCTTCGACATGTTGATCGCGCACGATGCCGTGAGAGAAGATCTACAATTCTTCGAACGTTGATCAAGCGCACTTGATTCCGTGAATTGGCTTCAACCATCGTTGATTCGAGCGCACTCGAATGCCGAAGGTGGAGATAGGAGATCACACTCAACTACCAATTCCAATGGAGGCGCGAAGCACAAACCAAATTTTTATTCAAAATCAACTAACCTTACAATGACACAACACTCCCCTATTTATAGGGTTACAACACACACAAACGACTTACATCCCAAAACACAATACAGGTCCTTCACGACCTAACATTCAGAACAGACGACCTACGACCTAAAATATACAAGTTACAATTGTTCACGACTTAACAATTACACGACATAACAAAAGAAAATACAAACGACTTAAGAAAGTTACAACACAACAGTACACGGCTTAACAACAATAACATCCCACGACATACGACTTAACGCAGACGACTTAAGAAGTATACGACATAAGAAATCGGCGACTTAACAAAGTTTGCGACCTAATATCTTCTCGCGACCTAAGCTTCAGAAATTCGCGACATAAGAATTCAAGGCTTCATCTTCCAGGAGCGACTTAAAAACAAACTCGGCAGTGACATAAGCAAATCGCGACTTAAGAACTCTGGAACATCTGCTCGCGACCTAAGAAATTGGCGACGTAGAAGCTTTGCGACTTAACCGGAGTTCAGCGACATAAAGAAGCTCGCTTCGCGACCTAGGCAGTTGAATCTTGCTCGCAACCTACTGGAAGAAGCGGAAACACTTCGCGACCTAACTGGGATTTGCTTGCGACTCAAGGAATATCGCGACCTAAACCAGAGCGACCTAGGGCTTCGATTCAAAAAACTGGAGCGACCTATTGGTATGCGCCGAATCATCAATTCGCGACTTAAGGACTTCAGGAACAATCATGATCTAATGAATTCTGGAGCTTCGGCTTAAGGTATGTTTCGCGATTTAGGGAATCTGCTTGTTCGCGACTTATGTTCCGTGATTCTGGATTTGCGCGCTGCATCACTATTATACAACGCTTCAACATTCTGATGGCGATTAGCTCTTCTCGGCGGCATTGTCAAAACTTCACAACTCCAACACTTAAACTCTCGGCCTTGATCTACAAAAATGAACTTCAACACTTCACTTGCTCTAACAGGCTCGGCTTGAATTCTTCAATAATAATTGGCTCCAAAGACTCGGCTTAGCTATGATTGGCTAAGTCTAGCTCTGATACCAAATGATGCAGCGACAAATAACAAAAATGGATGAAACGGTGAAAGTAGCAATCGATGGACTGAAAATACCGAATGCCCAAATCCGTTGATCTTGAAGATACCGGATTCTAGCTATCTCTAACACGTTGATCGCACACGATACTGTGTTAAAAGATCTACGATTCTTCGAACGTTGATCTTGCACACAATATACCGTGAATCGGCTTCAAATCCGTTGATTCAGGCGCACTCGAATACCGAAAATGGAGAAAGGGGCTCACACTCAACTTCCAATTTAAGAAGAGGCACAAAGCACTCGAACAAAGTTTTATTCAAAATCAATCAACTTTACAAATGACACCACCATCCCTATTTATAGAGATTACAACACAGGTACACAACTTAAGATAGGTCGTTAACGACCTAACACATACGACCTAAGGAAACAACATCATACGAGTTAACAAATTACAACACACGACATGAAAAACAGCAACATCACAACTTAACAACACAACATTTGTTCAGACCACAACACTTACAACATATATGCGACTCAACAATATCTTCAACACATTAGCTTGAGCGACCTACTGAAGAGCTCGGCAGCGACATAAGGATTCATCATACTTGAGCGACTTACTAGAATGCGGCATAACTTGAAACGATTTAAAGTGGAAAGCGGCATAAGGGAAACCAGCGACTTATGATAGGTCGTTCGCGACTTAACTTCTCGCGCGACCTAGGCTTTGCGACTTAAGTTAGGTCGTTCGCGACCTAAGGCAGTTGAGCGAGACAAACAAGAATACGGCCTGAGTAGTTGCGCAGCATAACTTGTTATGTCGTTGCTCGTTAGGGTCGTTGCTTGGTTAGGTCGGCCAATGTGACTCGCTAGGTCGCTTGGGGAACTCATCATTTCGCTAGGTCGCTGGCGACCTAAGGCACTCGTAGATTGCACTGCATCACGACCTAAAGAAATCAGCGCTGGAATGCTTAACACGCTAACTCGCGAACGACTTTCACTAGGTCGTGAGCGACCTATGGCCATCGGGCGACTCAACGCAGTGGAGTTAGTAGATTGCGCTGCATCAATTTTCCAATGGAGGATAGCATTAGTAATGGATTTTTATTGAGTTTCGAAGATCGAAATGGGAAAACATGGAGGTTTAGGTACTCGTACTGGAACAGTAACCAGAGTTATGTGCTGCCGAAAGGATGGAGCTGGTTTGTCAAGGAGCAGAATTTGCAGGCTGGAGACGTGGTCTCTTTCTACAGCTATTCTTTTGAAGGCCTAACGCAGGAGAAGCGTTTGTTCATCGACTGCAAGCATAGGGTTAATGATAAGAAGCTTCCTGTTCTCAGGTTATTTGGTGTTGATATTAGTTCTACTGTCGATGCTTGGATTAACTCTAATGGAAAGAGGATCAATAAAAGCATTATGTAACTTGTGATATTCTAATATATGTGTACAATTATATTTAGTTTGATGTTGCACTGGACATAGGTGATGCAAATAACAGATGGAATAAACCAAGTGTGTGTTTTAACAGCTAACTTTACTAGCTAGATTTGGTTCTTTCTTTTTTTCTATATATGTTTGTTTGGTCAAATATGGGTTTGTAATTGTTTGCTATATTTGGTTAAGCTATGGCAATTGTGGTCTTATGAAGTTTGCTTGGCTATATTCGGTTATATATATATATATAGTGGTACCTGAGAACTAAAGCTATATAATTAAACTAATCCTTCCAAGTGCATTATTCATTAGTAACTGAGAATTAAAGCTTGGTTAACACTTTCTAGAAGTAATGCCATGTTCAAAGCTTAGTTTCCACTTTCTGTATATCAGTAAGGGTGTAATTTTCTGAGATACGAAGTTATTAGTAGTCATACGTGGTTGTTTATGTTGCGTACACGTTGTTGGAGAACATGTCGATATTTGGTGAATACTCGTACGGAGAATTTGTTTTAAATAATATTGATGTTAACACATTGATTTGAGATGTAGAAATGTATACACTACAGGTAGAAAGCAAAGCATTACCATTCACACAGCATGTTCACGAACCATTTTGATAAAATACAAAGAAAATCGTGTTTGTTCTTTATTACACAGTCTGCAACTCTGCATTTATGCTCTCAACTGCTGATTGGAATTTGAGTAACATGCAGTGTTCTTTGATGTGAATACAAATGCTCTAGTAAACCTAAAGAAGTAGATAACAAAACCGCTTTTGAAATAGAAACATGCATTGCATTAAAGTCTAGTAACATAAGAGTGTATTCATGGTTCGACCTAGAGCATCTCCAACAGCTCACATTTTCTCGAATCTGCACCCGAATTCTTCTCCAACAGGATACGAGAATATATAATAGTGTGGAAAGGGGGGCTTTCGGACTGAGAAAATGTGATGGGGTGAGGCGCCTGTTGAACAGGCGCCTGATATTCAGGCGCTTGTTCAACAGGCGTCTGGCAACATGCGCCTGTTCAACAGGCGCCTGACAACAGACGCCTGTTGCAACACGGCACCTGTTGGACAGGCGCCTACTCAAGTCTCCAACGGCCTTTTTTTTCCAACGGTCATTTTTCCATCTTCAAATAATACTCTCCCCCTCTTCTTCCATTTCAAACCAATTTCCTTCTTCCATTGAAATTTTTTGCTGCCACTAATCTCAACTGAAAATGTACTCCGATTTCAACGTCGTTGCTGCAAGGTCCAGTTTTGAAGAATACGACTTGCAAGACGTTACGATTCCGATTGGGAAAGAAGTAACTAATGCAAGTTGGAGCGCTGCGGTAGACTACGATCTTTGCTACATTTACTGTGCACTCTCAGTCGATCCTATTCGAGGGACCGATCAAAGTGGTGAGTCTTTTTGGGGCAAAATTACTAATTGCTATAATCGGAAGAATATCAATCAGAAAAGAACGCTATCTTCAGTCAAAGGTCATTATGGAAAAATAAATCGTCAAACGCAAACGTTCGATTCTCAAATGTTCAAATTGAAGCAAACGAATCCTAGTGGCTTTGGGAATGAAACCCATCTAGTAAGCTTTAATATAATTTCATTGAATTTTTTTTATCATAGTTCTCTAAGTTTACTAGTTATTTTTTGAACAGAGAATGGCCGCAAACAAGTTGTTCAAACAAATCTATAAACCTGATAGTAAACAAGCACCACATTTTTATCAATTCATGCATGTGTATGACATGTTGGTCGAGCACGTTAAATGGAAATCATCGCTTCAGAAGACCGTTCAACATGTTCAATCAAACAGTGGTCGGGGTAAAACGCCTAGAGTTGGAGAAACCTCCAGTCCTATGGAATCCCAAGGAAGCTTCGGTTTAGGATCAGAAGAAGGCCCATCTCCAACTGAAGATCATTTTGTTAGGCCACAGGGAGCAAAAGCGGCCAAAAAGAAGCAGACTGCCGCAGCGGATCAAGATGAAATTAAAAAACTCATGCTTGAATCTGAAGAAAGATTTAACCGGGCAATGGACACTCGAGCAATGCAACACCAAGAAAAGTTATCAAGAATGGATCAACTTATTGCTGGAAACCGGCAAAGAGATGAAGATGCAATAATGTTCATGGATACGTCACATATGTCTGCAGAACAACTGCAGTATACGGAGCAAAGAAGGAGAGAAATTATGAGGCGTAGACTTGAAGAGGATCATTAAATGAATTACCATTTTTACAACCATTGTATCTTTAAGTACCGTTATTTGTATTGTGGTCTTAATGCAAGCAATTATTAATATAGGTATTATCATTTAAATTGCATTACACTGAAAAAAGATTTTAACAACATTAGCTTAATTATACATAAACAGATTACAATAACCTTAATAAGAAACAACAACATAAACAATAGTAGAAAACGTAAGAACAGAAATAGAGTTTCACTGATTTCCAGAAAACCCCCAAAGATGATCTATGAGATCATTTTGTAGTCTTCGATGAAGTTGAACACTACGGTATGACATTTGGCTTTCTACATGAAACTCGAGTTCAAGTGCGCTTCCAATCATATTGTTGCGCCAAACATGCGGTGGTGTAGGAGCACCCTCGTAAACGTAATCTTCTTCCATGTCTCTTTCATCCTCTATAATCATATTATGTAAAATAATACAAGTGTATATTATTTTTGTCATTATAACTGGTGACCAAAGTCTGCATGGATTATTGACTATGGCAAATCTAGACTGAAGAACCCCAAATGCTCTTTCAACATCCTTCCTCTGGCCTTCTTGCATCGCTGCAAACTTTGCTTGTTTATTGTTTTGTGGGTTAGGAATTGTCTTGACAATGGTACTCCATTTCGGATATATACCATCACCTAGATAATATCCATGATCGTACGTGTTACCTCCCAAAGTAAATGTACAAGGAGTTGATCTACCGTTTGCTAAATCATTGAACAACGTAGATCGTTCGACTACGTTAAGATCATTGGTCGAACCTGGCATTCCAAAAAATGCATGCCATATCCATAAGTCATACGACGCTACAGCTTCAAGAATAATAGAGGACCTACGAGATTTACCCTGATAAGATCCAGCATACGCCTTTGGACAATTCTTCCACTCCCAATGCATGCAGTCTATACTGCCTAACATTCCGGGCCAACCTCTACTACCATGCATATTTAATAAGTTAACTATATCATCCTCGTTAGGTCGGCGTAAGTATTGATCACCGTAAATGTCCACGATAGCTTGACAGAAATGTTCCAAACACTCTAATACCGTGCTTTCCGCCACTTTCAAATTTTCATCAAGCGCGTCCGCCGGTCCTGCATATGCAAGCATTCTGAGTGCAGCTGTCATTTTTTGAATTCCAGTCAAACCCATTGTACGAGATGCATTGGGTTTGAAGATAAAGTATTTTTCATGTTGCTTGATACAGTGGAGGATTCTAAGAAATAGAGGACGCCGCATGCGGAATCTTCTTCTAAAATCAGCATCTGTGTAAGTAGGATTTGGAACAAAGTAGTCTTCCATCAGTCTGTCGTTGTGCCATGAATGTCTACGATTTTTATACCGACGACCAACAACTGATCCACCGTGTTGCCTGCTCGATTGACCAACCTGTAGCGCAGCCATACTTAGTAGTTCCTTTTCGCGGCGAAAATGATCTTCCATCATTTCATCAAATTCGTCGTCGCTATCATCAAAAAATATATAATCTTCTGCCGCCATTTGTTATATTTGAAATTGTATGAAATAAGAATGAGCAATAATACTTCTCAGCATCTAGCAAGCCTTTTATAGCTTAATTCCCGGTACTGGCTTTCATAACAAAACAAAAAACTGTAGCAATAATACTTTATTTACTGTTGAAGCACACTTCTTATCAATCAACTGTAGCAATAATACTTTATTTACTGCTGAAGCACTCTTCTTATCAACCAACTGTAGCAATAATACTTTATGTACTGTTGAAGCAGTGTTCTTATCATACAACTGTAGCCATCCCATCATACAACTGTAGCCATTTTCTGTTGAAGCAACTGTTGTATGTTGAAGCAGTGTTGAATGGTTCTTATCATACAACTGTATCATCCAATCATACAACTATAGCCATTTTCTTAACGCAATAATACAGAAAGAAACAAGTCAATGTTACTGAAACACCCAACAGTAATACAACCAACAAAAAATACCACTACTAGGAATAGGAACTGACACTAAGAAACTCAACGAGAATACACTCAACTTATGGATATCCAAATCGTTCTAGCCAATTCTGACGTACGATATAAGCCTCATGTCCAGTGAATGTGCTGTGATATTTGAGAAAGTAACGACCTTCAAATGTGGAACGGGTTGGTTCGAATAAATTTTCAAATATAACTTCATTGATAACTGTACTGTACCGCGTACAGGCGTTACAGAAGTTCCCATAAGAAGTCCCCAACTATACCTTCGTACGTCTACTTCTACACTCAACATTGTTACTGTATAGTTTAGCAATGGTGTCCCAAAACCGAGTTGCATTTATCTCTTCATCGTCGCACATCTGATCAGTTTGTATAAAAACATTTACTAACTGTTTCAATTCTGTAGCCGAAAATATTATGTTACTCATTGATTGAATTTACCGAACTTTTAAATGTTGTGACATTAGAGTATAAAACTTTCTCTTAAATAAACAGGTCGTGATCCGCGTACAATAAAATGAAGCATGAGATTAACGTCCACGTGTCAAACATCCATAAACTGTTTGACAAACAAACACAAATGTGTTTGTTACTTCAAAATCGTCACAATTTCAGTACATATACGCTCAATAATAACCAAGCATAAATTAGCATCATCACCAACATATAGACAATCACATAATAACACAGTCTAAAACATCTAAATGCAGCACATCCGTCTATGTGATTAGAACCGCTATCAATCTCCTCATCGTCTCCACTATCGTCGTCACTGTCGTCGTTGACGTCATCAAAGTCGTGAGGTTGAGGCTCGGCATGGAGCTGCTCCTGAAGCTGCTGAATCTAGGTCTGTAATCCCTGTATCTATGCATCATACTGAGTCTGCTGCTGTTGGACCGTAGTCTGGTAACTCTGATACATCATCCCTGTATAATCGAGCGTCATACGCTCAAATGCAGCAATCATCCGTCTATCATAATCCATGTACTGAGAAAACTGATATGCGCACAAGAAAAATTATACATAGGTGGATAATATAATGACAAGTAATATAATGACAAGTAAATTAAGGAAAATTTAAAACTCATACAGACCTGAAGAGGCTGGTACAATCCGGCGGATGGTATACCCGTAATAGCATCGTCTGTAGGATACTGCAAGGGATACTCCACAACCTGACCGTGTACATCATACGCTCTAAACGAATGAGGGGGTGGGTCGAAAGTAGGAGGCTGCGTTAACTGAGATGATGTAGGCTTAAAGGTGGCAGGCGGTAGTGGGACTCTACCAGAAGAGGTACGCGGGCCAATATGATCGGAGTTCAAACCCCGAATATAATCAGGCAAAGCGTAAGCACGTGGGGCTACTCGAGCCTAATATGAATCAAAGTCTCCCAGAACTGTAAATGGCTCACCATCCACCCATCCCGCACCCCTCATCGCATGAATATAAGCTGGTCCAACCCAAATATCACCATACATATCATCCCATGGTAGCGGATCTGATGGAATGCGAACTATACCATACAACTGTAGCCAACACTGATCCCCTAAATACCATATGAATGGACATGTAGGAACTTGAAAGCAAATCCTACGTCGCGACATGGATAAATGAAAAGTGAGTGGATGATCAGGACCGGGCTCTAGGAACTGTAAGTACTGATCCCACGGACGAATGATAATGTTACCACGCCGCCTCATATCCATCTGCTGTCTAGCCTCCATCAACTCATTGTGCACCCCTTGTGCAACACGGGACAAATGCATAGGAGGACCCCAACGACGCAATCTAGGAAAGTAAATATAAGGTGTGGCATTCGCCTCTACAATAAGTCGGGGGTGCATATTGGCAGTATACTCGTAGTACCAAAATAGAAGAATGTACCAAAAGCCATACATCTGTCTAGACTGCTGAAGCGCATATGTATCTAATGCTACGTACAAATAACCAATAATAGCGGTACCGTAATAATATATATGCAGTCCATCCACATCTACTAACCCAGCCAGAAAACCAAGTCTAATAGTACCCTTATTGTTACTAAAAAATGTAGACCCAAAAAGGTATAATATGAATGCACGGATAACGGGAGTGTGCACATCCTCAATGGCCATGTACTCTACTATATAACGCTGCAAATAAGGGAGAGTAACAGCTCCTCCTCTAACCTCCTCATCGGCCATAGTCAGTAAATAAGCTGAATATGACTCGAACTCCTCAAATGAACTATCAAATGGAACAGGGAGACGGTCGGGTCGACCAACCTCTATGCTAGTGAGCATATAAAAATCTAGAGGAGTCAATCCTAGCTCAAAATCAGGAAAATGAAATGTGTGAGTGGTAGGCCACCATCTCTCGGTGAGGGCCTCTACCAGACAACGATCTACATGTGCAAATCTAGGTAAAGCAAGAAATTCACCAAAAGGTGACACATGTAGCCTATCCAAAATCGGCTCCGGTAACTGATCAAAATATTCATACATACACCTATACCAACTACCTCGCATCGCTACGTGACGAACCTAAATATATGATTATTTAATGTTAAAATAAATAAAGAATTATTATACATATATATTTACATGGTCGTTCATCAAGCAATAAATAAATAAACGTATACCTGTGGCGTCGCTATAGCTGCAGTAAGTCGATGCGAAACAGTAGGGGGAAAGTCGTGCAAAGATCGAAGATCGTCTGGAGTCACGGTAGCATCGGGAGGGACATGAACATGTCCGATATTGGCATCAGTCGTATATCGAACGGTGCGTCTACCAGTTTTGACGAGACGGGGTAGCATTTGGATGCAAAGTTGATTTAAAAAAGATGGTTGAAAAGAGGTTGGAGGAGGTAAAAATGAAGAGAAATGGGGAAAATGCGCCTGATATAGGCGCATTAACCAGGCGCCTGTTGAACAGGCGCCTGGTCATCAGGCGCCTGTTCAACAGGCGCCCGAGAGTTATTAAACTCGGGCGCCTGATGCCCAGGCGCCTGTTCAATAGGCGTCTGCCCTCATTTCTGTTGTAGAAATGAGGGCTCCAACATTTTGGAGTGCGGAAAATCGAATTTCCGCACTCCAAACTGTTGGAGATGCTCTAACCATGATCTGGATAAACAATAAATTCCCATGTCACTTCTGGAATAACTAAACAGTGCATTGGTCAACAAACCCTTTAATTGTATAAAAGCATCTTCACAGCATGCGCCATATGAGAAAGGTTGATTTCTATTAGTTAGTTCTCCCAATTGTGCATCTATCTTAGAGAAGTCTTTAATGAACTTTCAATAACCTCTTCATATAACATCTGATCAATTAAGCTATTAACATCTATTGTATTTTTGGGTCTCTACCAACTTTGCACTTTAGCTAACTTACCTGAGTCTACGTACTAAGATCCCCTGCTTAGAAAAATATGTCAACGAAATGCACTTCTTCCATCTAGGACTGACATTTAGAAATTTCGCTTTTAATCGATGTTGCAATAATGTCCTTAACACTGTCCTCAAGTGAGTGTCGTGTTCTTGCACTGTTCGAGAATATACCAAGGTATCATCCATAAACACAAGAACAACTAATTTGACTACTGCATGTACACTCTGTTCATAAGATCTACTAAATAGGCTTATGCATTAGTTAGCTCAAAAAGCATAATCAACCAGTAGAAGAAACCTTCTGGTGACCTAAATGTCGCTAGCAGTACACTCTTATCGATCACAAAATGATGAAAACCTTTAGCAAGATCCAACTTTAAGAATACTTACTCTAGATTCAACTGATCAAACGAGTCATCTATACAGGGTAATTTTTACTTGTTTTTAAAAACCTACTTTCATAGGCTAGGGATGTAAGAAGGTCCGCCCCAATCCTACTCTCATTTTAGCCGGACCCTCACGGTGGCACTTTTTGATCCAACAGATTTTATACCTTTCAACGTAGATTATTGCATGCCACCGTGAATAACAAGCTGCTAATGTGTACTTGTTCTTTCTAATTAGCTTATTTAACTCTATAATTAATCGATGCACAATCGCAAAGATCCAATGATCTTGGTAGCAAATACAATTAGTGATGCAACTCAAAAGTGCCCTTTTTTAAAATCTTGGGTTTGCACCTCTGACTCGTGTCATTCCCACCATTTGCCTAATAGGAAAAGCAACTATCTATGCATCTTTTACTAGATCATTACAAAACTTGATCTCTCGGTGGAGAGGTAAAGCAGTAACCTCTTCAAAGACATAGAGGTATCCCCAAACAATTGATTAACTCATCCTCGAAGAGATCTAAAGAATATAAGTAACCCATCATTATTGAGCCCTTTGGCTCACAATGTACATCAAGTTTATCGACAACCATCTCCTTTTGTGACCACCTACCATTTGCAATCTAATAATACCATTTTGTTGTCTCGTTCAATCCATACTCAAAATCAAATTGTAGCTAAAAAACCAAGAACAAATGAATTACGTACAAAATCAACATAACCCTTGACTAGTCTTATGTTTCAACAAATAAAACCAAGGTACTTTGATTCACCTACGAGATCAATTACGATCCTGGGGTTCACTATTGTAATACGCTGTAAGATTTAGACGTTATTTATTAGTAGGGGAAAATAGTAATATAAAAACATTGGAATTTGGGGACGAGAATTGTACCATTGCGTAGAGCTCGTTTTTCTATTTAGAATGGTATATTGGTTTATCCAGATCGGAGTCTGCATGAAGGAGTTACACTGGTTTTAAGTTGTAGGTTTTGAATTGTTTAAACCCAAGCTCATTAGGCTGCAGCGGTGGTTTGGAGGTTATATCTGCCAGTGAAAAAAGAATTTGAATTCATTTCTCAATCACATACTTTTCCATTTCTTAAATCCTTTTTCCTCCACCACTTTCCCTTCTCTCTACTTCTTCAAATCTTCACAAAAACCTAGAAGTTTATATACCGAATCAAAGAGTGTAAAGAGGGCTACAAAAAGATACCAATCGTTTGCGGACTCAGAAATCCTGGAAAGACTGCAATTCTAGACAGCGTAGGAATCAGAAAATAAATGGCGGATTCTAGGACTTGGCTTCGCAATTAGTTGAGTGGGAATCATTACTGAAGTTATATTGCTTGCATGAGCATATTATATGTTGTATGCTTACTAATTAAGTTAATAAAATAATGAATTTTGATAATTTAGATTAGGAAATTTATAATGAAATGATTAAAGATATAATGATATTTATGATAATTAAATTTGGGTTAGTTTTCATTTAGATTGTTTATCAAATGGAAATTGTATATAATAGTAAAGATTATAGCAATTAACGATTTAAAATGAATATGTGGATGACATTTGATATATGAAATGTTAGAATGGAGAAATATGGTGTTTAAGTGAAATATGAAGTGTTAAAATAGTAAAAAATGAAGTAGAAATCAAAATAGAGAAGAAATACTCTAGAAACATTTATCCTAGAATCGCTTCGGCCGCCTGTGGACTGATGCGTGTAGACCGGTGCACCATTTTACTGGTTAGCTTGAACTTGGACCAGGGCTGGAGCGATTTTACTCCAAGCAATCCTATACGAAATAACTATTGGGGAGTGTTTAACACACACACACACATGTAGTCCAATGATTGTGGGTTGTGACGAACAGTTAAAGGAGTCAGGCTATGTTTATCTATCCTTTACATATGTGCAAATTTGACTATCTTTATCTAACTCATACTCTTGTTTACATTTACGAGATTAGTCTATGTTTAACTATATCCTAGTCTTAGTTTCTTTCTAATTAACACTTGAGTGTATCACTGGGTTTGTATGTGTTTAACTAACTCTCTCCCTTCTATCTTTCTTTTTTGTGTATAGATGAGTTGGTCTATGTTTAACTGACTCTATCGTACGTTAAAGGTTATTAAGTATGTAATAGTGATCATCATATTATGTTTACTATGGTGGACCAACTCTGTAGATGTAGGAGAGACAGCTTGAGGTAAGTAAGTATTGGTATTCATATGATGTTTATGAAATCATTTATCAGTATATATTTAGTAATATTTTTTCTCACTAGACACATGTCTGACTCCCCTCCTCATCCGATGTAGGTCAAGGGAGTAATCGCGATGGTGTGGTGTTTCGAAGAGGGAGACTATGGCCATGTTTATTATGTTATCCTTTTGTTTTGTAAATGTTGTATATATTATGTGACACTTAATGTATGTATAAAGACAACATGTATCTTATAATGTATATAGATGAGATAAGCTTATTTTATCTATATTATAGTTTGATCCATGCTGCTATGAGTTCTGAAAGATATAGTTAGTTAGTTCAACTCTATATTTACTATTTTGTTTAAAATGATTCTGCTTTTCATTCTACGATGATTTTATGGCCGCGAAAAGGCGGATTGTTACAATTATGATGTCTGATTTCAAGCCAAACATTTCAACCGAACTACTAGCTATAAATGAATGTGAGACTCCACTATTAAACATAATCAAAGTTGAATGATAATTTGTTCAAAATAGAAAAGTTTTAACTTTGTCTTCCACCACCATGCAATGACTTTCCTAAGGCAGGCCAAGACCATGGGCAATTCTAGGCAGAGGCACTGGAGGGTATCTTGGAACACGACATGGATTAGCAAGGATGGAGGGTCCGTGTCGAAGTTGAAGCGAAAATGAGTCCAAGACGGCCAAGAACAGCGGTGGCGCCCCCCTAATCAACGTCGAAGGTCTGGATCTGGAAAATGAAGAAGTAACGGTGTTGGAAACTTAAGACAGCTCAACGTCAAGTTTTGGTTGAGTGGGCTAGTTCTGATAGAGTGAATCGGTAGTGAATCTCTGGTTGAAGTTCGATGAAGAAGACGAGCCTTGGTGAAGTAGTAGCGGTAGTGAAAGGTTGTGAGAGCAAGTCGTTTAGGAATAAAAGAGGAGAAAGCTTAAGAAATGGTGAAGTAAAAATAAATGAAAATTTTCCTAAGTGTTATACTTATATATTCTGGAACTCATATGGACTGGTACCAATCCATATGGTCGGTACCGACCTATATGATAATATAAAAAAGTGAAAAATGTAATGAAAATTATAAAGAAGTGTGATCCTATCTGACTTGAAGAATGGAATAGCTTTTAGAAAATTTTAGAGTTAAACGAAAGGTACAAACGTAAGACTTCAACTTTTATATCTACCGAAGAGATGTGACTTTATGACTGTTTGAAGTGATATATCGATGTTCTTAAAAGAGATGCAAGGTTCTATGATAATGGTTCAGAAGATAGAAGCGTCCTTGGAGATTTGAGTTCGGATTCAGTCGCTTGCATTAATCTAAAGCACACTTTATTGTTCACGGGAGCATACTTTGGGAAGCAAGTGTTATTTGTTAGAACCCTACTTATATGTGTGTTTTAATGATGATAACTATATCTATATACATATCTCGTATACTATTTATATAGGAATTTGAAGACGATGATGATTCAAAGCGATAAGGAGAAAGGAAAAGGGATGATCATCTACAAATCGAAGTCAATGGTATGTATTTGTCTGTAGATTTAAATTGTGAAATCCCCTAAATGACTCATATGCACATACATAGCACTGGCACTCATGATTACCAAAACAAAAGCCAAAAGTATTTACAGACAAAGTTTTACCAAGCAGCATATATAAAAATCAAAATACACTGACTTTGTCGACTAAATACAAACTCTATTGACTGAGGGCAGTCGATTGAACCATTCTACTAAAAATGTAATTCAATCTTCTAATTATTGTCTTCCTCTCTGCAAATATTAGATGTTCATATTCGGTAGACTGACTATCCTCACCAGTCAGCTGAATAAACTATAACGGCTATTTTCTGAAAAAACACTTTGAAAAGTTACAATTATTCAATGCTTCTTCTTTAAAGAGGAATGGCTTTCTGAATGGAAATAACTTTTCTAGAGAAACTTTTTATTACTATAAATACAAACTAAGTCTAGAAGTTCAAATTAACTTGCCATCTTGATTTCTAACTCTCTTGTAATTATCTGCTTTCTGAAAATCAATATTGTACATCCACTCAAAAAATTACTCTACATACATCCTTAATCACATTGCATGCATTGCTGAATCATCAAGGAGACTATATGAAGCTTTGAACTACAAGTCAAAATCCATGTCAATAGAATACAAGATTATCAAGTTAGGAAACTTTTGTATCACCTATTCCTCCGGGCTAAGTGAGGGTGTTTTTTGCTAGTGGAAAATATGAAAGGGAGCTTTAGGACTAGACATAGGATGGGAGGTCCAAACCAGTATAAAAATCATAGTGTAATTTCTTCTTATTTTACTTTACTATTTTATTATATAGCTTGATATTACATATAAACTCATATACATAAGTTAGCCATATTACTATAGATCTTTGTGCACTTTCATATGGTATTTGAGCAAGGCTTTTTCATTAACCGTAACAAAGTTTTTGAAAAATTAACAATATGGCAAGCACTTTTCTAGAAGGATAATCAACTGCACATCCACCACTTTTCACCAGGTCTAATTATGCATATTGGTCTACACGCATGAGAATATTTATGGAAGCTAATGTCTTGAGATTTTGCAAGCTACTCAAACATATATGAAACACCTACTACTAAAATGAGTACTTGGTCGGATGCTGTTAACCCTCGTTTTGTCGACGACTTAAGAGAATCAACGACCTAATGGATTTACACGACTCAAGCAAGGTACGCGACTTAACAAGTCAAGAACTGGACGACTTAACGAGTCAAGAACTGGACGACTTAACAAGTCAAGAACTGGACGACTTAACGAGTCAAGGACTGGACGACTTAACGAGTCAAGGACCGGACGACTTAACGACTTAAGAAAGTTAAGACCTAATGACTCAAGAGATGGCACGACCTAACAAGGAAACGAGTTAACGACTTAAGGCAATCCGCGACTTAATGACCTAAGTTACTAACCCGTTCAGGGAGGTCAGGTGTGAGCAGGATGAACCGTAACTCATATCCCTTAAGTCGCAACCTTCGACTTACGGCCTAACTTGGGTCGTGAGCGACTTAAACAAACAAATGAGATGCCGCTTCTTATTTAACACGATGACTTCCTAGCTCGTCAGCGAGTTAGGGCTTATGTTATTATTCGAAATGAGCAAGCCTACCAGTTGAACCACGACCCACGACTTAGTTTGAGTCGGCCACGACCTAAGGCTACCGAGTTAAAATCCAATGTCGTGACACTTATGCCGCTTCACTGATACTGTTACCTGCTAAGTCGACCACGACTTACGACTTGTCTTAAGTCGGCCACGACTTAGGACTTGGCAAAAATTCCTGTCCAGACTTCTCTATAAATACAGCACTACCTTTAACATGAAGAGGACTTTTGGCCAATCATTCTCTGAAGCGCCATTACTCTGCAGAATTCTTAACTCATCCGACACTTGAAGAACTCCAAACATTCAAGACACTACAACAAGCTTCGAGAGGAATTTCGCACATCCGACATGGATTCAACAAGTTTCATCATCGAAGTTTGAGCTATTAGTCGAGAGTGTTTTTGTGATCAAAGTGTATCGTATTTTGAAGTGCATTGTATCATCTTGTAATCAAAATCAGCAATAAAGGAATTCAAAGTGGACGTAGGCTCGATCTTAAGCCGAACCACTATAAACCGCTGTCTTTTACCGTTTTCTGCCATTTTACTGCTTATTCTTTGTTCCCGTATCACAGGTGGTGCTTTCACAACTTTACTACACACACCGGGTGTTAGCGTTCAATTTTCAGCATTAACATTTTGGTGCTTTCACTGAGAACCCAACTCAGGAATACATTCACCATAGCTTCACAAAAGTTCGTTGAAAAAGTTTCTTTCAAAACCAGAAGTTTGTTGGATATAATGGCTCCTGGAAGAAAATGCAAGTCTACCAGATCCGAAAATGCTCATGAGGGGACCTCCGCTTCCCCAACAGCAGACCAGGCAACTCCCACCGTTGGAGTAACAAGGGCTGAATTAGACGACGTAGTGTCAGGATTATACCAACAAATTGAAACCCAAAATGCTTTGATGATGGACAGATTAAACGCTCTACTTTGGGCAAATCAACGGCCAGAAAACAATGAAACAATCTTTGCCAAAGAAGCTCACAATCCCCAAGAGAGAAGTATTCCTCAAAGAGCAACTGGCACCGTTGAAGCGCCACCTTTCCAAACTGAAGGTTCAAGGCCGTAGCCAACTTTTTACGAACATTTGCCCAGGCAAACTTCTGAAAGGAGAGCTGACGTCTGCTCGACAATGTCTCTGAACAATGAGGAATATCTATCGGGAATGGTTCGCCAGATTATGAAAGAAAGTATGCAAAGGAATGAAGACGAAAAAGACTAGGGATTTGCTCCAAGCAGAACTCCGTTTACTGAAAGGATCCTGAAAGCAGAGTTTCCAAGAAAATTTGTACCTCCTACTATCCCGGCTTTTAGAGGGACGTCTGACCCAAATCATTTCCTATACAAGTACGATTGGCATATGACCGGCGCAAGGGCATCAGATGAGATTAAATGCCGATACTTTCTAGTGTACTTGGAAGGAGTGGCTCTACTTTGGTTCACAAAGCTACCAATTCGGTCCGTAGATCAATTCTCTGATTTAACTCGAAAGTTCAAGGATCAGTTCAGGTTGTATGCTTCAAAAGCTAAAGATATAATGTCACTATCCAACCTTGAACAAGTGCCCGGAGAATCTATCAGGTCTTTCTTAAACCGTTTCAATTTAGCCCTAGCCGAAGTGGATAATGCAAAACCCCGTATGATCCTGACTTACCTGATGCGAGCCATCAACAAATCAAGTGAATTCGGAAGATGGTTAAAAATGAAGGAGCCAAATTCACTTGAAAAATTCTATAAGAAGGCCAACGAATTCATGCGCCTAGAAAGCCTCTCTGCGCCAGCAAAAGTAGTTATTGCTGAAATCCAGAATAACAGTGTTGCTTCTAATAGAAAAGAATTTGGAGGACAGAAGAGGGGAAATCCGCTATAGCTACCATATTAAATGGCAGGTTCTACAACTAATACCGTACAAGGTTCGTATTGTTTCTTTGGATTTCCAACAAATGATCAGGCCAAGGAACTTCCCATTGCCACATGGAAACGCCTCTGGAATGACGTCCCAAGAAATAACCTAACATTACGGTTAGATCTCTGCCAACACAAGGCCGGGTTACCTCTGCAAAAATAGGTAACTACTGACACGCGTATGCCATCCCCCGATCGTCACCGATCTTCCCGAGGATCCTCGATTTCCAACAACCACATAATAATAATAATGCAGTAACCACATAGGTTAAGTATCTGGGCTCCATACCATGATACCACCTTTATCCAGAAGGAATGACATACACTAAGGGGCGCTACTCCCTAGAACCTTGCCGCATCTTTCCTGTTTTGACCATTTCCGGGGTGTGAGGCTCGACGAAGTCTCGTCCACAAAGCTACGCTTTGTCACAAAGCCATGCTTCGGGTCAAACAAATGATCAAAGAGATGATCACAAAGATATAAGATCAAACAAATGATCATATCGCAAATGATCAATCAACGATCATTTCACAGCAACACTCAGCATGTCACATTACCAAATTGGGAATATATCACTGATAAATTTCAACTACATAACCTCTGAGCTCGTACGTCTCAGAGAAGGGTGTTAAGCTAAGAGAATAAATTCTCCGCCACCAACAAAAATGTATTTTAAAGAAATCGGCTTTATATCTCAAAGTGTAATGTCAGACATGTATCCATACAAGTCTGTTCCGGGTTCGAACAGAACCGAAGGCACTTCTCACGAAGCCCTTGCAAATCCGAATAATTTCCAATCACGTCCGGACTTCCCGTCACTAAGGGTGATAAAACCTCTATATCGGGGATC
This sequence comes from Allium fistulosum, assembly GCA_030737815.1. Classification (NCBI taxonomy): domain Eukaryota; kingdom Viridiplantae; phylum Streptophyta; class Magnoliopsida; order Asparagales; family Amaryllidaceae; genus Allium; species Allium fistulosum. The sequence continues at coordinate 18,990,042 of JASFAW010000013.1, forward strand.
AGTCGATGCAGAGTAACTCGACGGTAATCCTTTCATTTTCAAAAATATCCGGTCTTCAACACCGGTCATCAAATGCCATCCATATACGACGTATCACATATTCGGAATGGGTTATACGACCCAAAGGTCCTTTCCCGGTTAACCCGAATAGTGAGCGAAATATTTAAAACATATGGATATGGGATTTCAATTAAGTCACAACTTAATAATTCAACTTCTTTTTAAATGGTTTCCATCGATTACCATTTCAAGTCTTTTCAACAAAAAGATTTATTTTAAACAACCTTCAACGGTTTAAACAATTTCCACACTTTAATCTTTTAAACAAAAGATTCATTCACAGATTTTCTAAATCAATTTCCATTTCAGTTTAACTCGTTAAATCTTTAAAACAAAGATTTAACTTATAGCATTCAAAACAATTTCATTTCGAATGGTTTAAACAAAACATCATTTTAAATTTGTTAAAAATAAATAGATTTAATTTATAGCTTTCAAAATGAATTCATTCATTACTTGGAAAACCATTTTTCAATTCAATCTTGAAATTCCTTTAATTAAACTGGAATTTCATTTCTTATCTGAAAGCTTTTATCCTTTGAAAACAAATAGTTTCATTTCAGAAAATCTGATTTATTCATACGAGTTGAAATCCTTGGGTTAAATCCAAATTCTCAAAATTATACTTTTAAATGGTTTAAATTCAGATAAACACATTTATAACATTTTCAATCCCTAGTTTCAAATCATAGGATTCAATTTCAAACTTGAATTCAAATTTAAATCAAATTATTTAAATTTTCAAAACTCGATTAAGTTACTCAAAATAGCTTTTATCTTTGAAATTCTATTTCAAAAGCTTTTCACTTTAAACCCGAATTTCTAATTTCAAAATCAATTGAAATTAAAGTTTCAATTTCGAAAACATCAGATTTAAATTATCTATGACTTAACCGATTTCCACGTGAAATCCATATTTGTGTGTGTAAAGGTGTAGTCCATGGGTTTCACACAATGGTGCAACACAATGAATCATCACAGATCAGAATACAGAAATAAAATTTGATAAGCGGTATAAATTATAACGCTTATCGTTCATGCACATACCACAGATATATAAATATCACAAATAATAAATTACATCACAGATAATTTATCACAGACCACAAAATAAATCAGGATGTATCACAAAGCATCATATATCAGGGATATCAAACAATCAAATCATCCAATAGAATCCAAACATTTATAAGTAAGATCAAATTTATTAACTGATAAATTTAAATCAGATAATTTCTTATGAATTTCTAATCCTGGTTAATTAACATTAATTAATTACAAACCAATATAATTAATTATCCTTTAAATCATTTATTACTAACCATTAATAATTAATAAATTATTCTTAAATTAATTATCCCTAATTAATCACATTGATTAATTAGCCCTTAATTTATTATCTTTCCTTAATCACCTTCATTAATTTATAATTCCTTAATTAATTAACTTAATTAATTAATCCTTAATGACCCATTAATTAACCATTAATTATTAATAAATTAATTCAAGTTTTTAAATGTAACTTAATTAACCTTTAATTATTGATTTATTAACATTCAACCATTAATTCAAAATCCAACCTTATCAAATTAATGATTCTTAACTCCAAATTAATTATTCCTAATTAATTTACTTAAGACTTAATTAATGAGTTTAAAACTCATAATTACTTAATTAATCCAGTTATTAATTAATTTTATCAATCCATTTTAATTAACTTATTAATTTAATGAATCCAATCACTAAATTCCAATTTACAGATTTTAAACTAAATTCCTTTTAAATTTTCAAATCATTAAAGTATACTTTACTTTTAAACTTATTTACATTATTTAAAGTTATATACTTTATTTATTTTCAAAACCTAAGATTCAAATTCAAATTGAATTCAAATTTAAAAATTCTAATTAAACTTGGTTTTAAATCCTGTTTCAAATTTTATATTGAATTCAAAAGATCTGGAACTGCCAGGCTTGTTTTACAAAGGCCTGGAACAACACTTTACTCGAATCAACCAACTGCTCCGAGTCATTCCCTCTTCCACTTCGAGTAATACACTCGAATAACTCGAGTAAGCCCGAGCAATGCTTCTTCCCCAACTACAAAAATCATCACCAGATACACGTTATCTTGTGCACGTGTACGTCTGGCCAGATCGTCTCCGACCATCCTCCTGCCCTTCGACACATCGCCGATAACACCGATGTCTGGCCTGACCTCCCAGATCCTACGGTCTCGCCGTAGATCAACATCGAGTAATTCAATCAATACTGGAATCTGACCTGCTTCACCAAAACCACTCGCCACCACGATTCCAACCACCGGAACACACGCCATCCCACCAAAATCACCGCCGCAGTTCCCTCCATCTATTCCCCCAGGTCCGATGACCTGAATCGCCCCGACAATGACGAATCTCCCCCATATACATCATCGGCAAAACTTGGTTGTTAACCCTAAATCCACGTCCCTCCATGGCGTCGATCTCTTATAAATTAAACTTGTATTTTTTCGATGATCCCAATACCTCCACCCATCTCCAGCATGAACCCCGCAATCCAGTTCGTGGCCGATCGCTAGAAAAACTTGAAAATCCATTTTTTGGTCAACCTCGAATTACACCCTCGATCCCAAACTAAAAATCATCATTTTATTTCTAAAATTCATCATTTTTTATGACGATTCTAATCATGTGATCAAATCGTAAAAACCTGATAGTCAAATTTCCTGCCTTTGTTTCATTTTTACTGTAATTCATATATTTTGGAATAATTACACAATAAATCCTTTTGAATCTATTTTTAAAAATGATCTTAACATATTACAAACATTTTCCTTTTAGAAATCAAAGCCTAAATTCGATTGTACAATGAGTAATTAAATTTATTTTGATTAGTTGGAGCCTGTATATTAACAGAGTGATGTTATTTATGTTTATACAGACATGCACAGGTATATTTTTATTTTTGTTCATACACATGCATTTATATTTATAACAAAAACATCTTCAAAGTACCATACCCATCTATCATCACAGGCAAACCAAATTATATATACAGGTTGAAGAGTTTACTCACAGGCATCCAAATATTAAAACATGTTATGGGTTTAAAAGAAAAGTTACTCACCTAGTCTCCAGAGAAAAAGAAACAGAGTTGAAACAGGTTGAAATTTGCAAGCAATACTCCCTTCTTTGATCTCTGGTTTGTATTGTTTGTGTTTAAACTTGAAGTTTGGCTTTAGTTTTGGATAGTATTGCTTTAGTTTCTTTTTCTTTTTCCAGTTTAGAATGGAACGAAACTGAAGTGGAGATTGAAATATGCAAAGTGAAGTTACAGGGTTATTATATTTTGTACAAGTGATATTTGCATTTGTTTGTACAACAATACAGGGATATTTTTCGTTTGTAGGCTGATGAGAAGGAAATTTGGGTGCTGCATTTATTACGTTGTACAAACTTACATATGTTTTTACTTTTGGCTGTACAATATGAAGATATGTATTCTCCTTCCTATGCAAACTTGTCTCGGCTGATATGATTTTCTTCCTTGCTTGAGAAGATAGCATTAAATGCTCATGTTCCCACCTTTTTTACATGTAAGCCTACTTCATTTTTATGCAAGTACACGGCTTGTTTTATTAATGATGTTGCTTGCTCCTTTTATCTCAAGCCTTGTGATATAATAAAGTTCTATCCTTATCATATTGTTTGAATCCATAGATATATCTTGTTTTATTTGCTGATCCAATCTTGCTTCTTTATGTAATTTCCTTGAAGTATTTGGACATAGATATCTCTTGTTTGTATTAAGTGTGTAAGTATATTGTATTCCATTTTGTATATATTTGATTTTATTGCTTAATACAAATTCTTGTTTTGTTATATTCATTTCTATTTCTATTTCTAACTCAGATATTATTATTTTACTTTAATACTTATCGTCTTGTATTTATTTCATAAATTCAAATCATTATTAACCATTTACTTGAAATTTGAATCTAATCACATATATACAATATTTTAGATTTTAATTGATTTAACATAGAATTCATCTGGAGGGGAAACTCGCATCACCTTATCGATTAATTTCACAACTTTAATTCAAAAATTGAATTAATTACCAATTTAAATATTTATAAAATTCGAGGTCGTTACAGACTTCCCCCCTTAAAAGAATTTCGTCCTCGAAATTCAGAGGCACGAAAACAAAGACAGATGAAGAATGTTTCATCTAATCAAACTGAACATTTATTCTGTATTTGGCTTACCAAATCAGAATATCAAAATCAGATACGAGAACGAATCTGTTTAGCACTTCACAAAATACTCGGGTTATCCAGATCTACGAAATATGCAGGGGCATCGGTCAGTTCGAAGGAATAACTAACCATTCGTAGAATATACTAGGTCCCAGAGAATAGATAGATATATGGATACAATTTCCAAATCTTTTATTTTAGAAACTAAATTATACCTATCAACCATTTCAAAGCAAACAAAACAACCAATACATCCCAACAAACAATTTTAGTCCATCCGGAGTTTATGTCCCATTTTAATATATCGAATCTTCTTTTCTGGATCGACCAGAAATTATCGAAGAATTGAGAAAAGACGTTGAACAAAAGAGATTGATAGAGAAAAGATTACTTCCTTGTTGTTACAGAGTATTGACCATTTCTAGTCGGATTTCTCTGTCCCCTATCCAATCCTCTTCTTGCACTCATACATACTATCAGTGGATAGTAAGATAATTTACTGAGGCATTCGAACGGATATCTGAGGATACTCATTCTAGAGTTTACTTCACTTTATCTCTAATGAGCTACTTAACGTGTTATACTCCTGAGCTAAAGTTCAACCTTAGCTCTGATACCAAATGTAACGGCTTGAGATTTTCGCGTTTGAAAATCGACATCCATACTTTACATCGTACTCGAATGCCGTAGATTCGACCGTTCAAATCCGAGTCGCCGGAGCTTATAACACAGTTAAGTAATTAACATAGCGGAATAAATGAATAATATATTGATATACAACACTGATACACTATCTGATACAACAGAGTGATACAACAGATATCAATATACATCAGAGATATGATACAAGAAATAGCAGCGGAACGAAAAGATAACATTAGCAACGGATAGAATATCTCCAATAGAATGCTCCAATCCATAGCTAGCGAAAAGCAAGGTCAGTCATCTAAGGACTGACTAGCTCCAGATAATCTACTAAATCTGAATATCTGAAAAACCCAACTCTAGACTGCTCGTGTAGAAAATTATGAGCACCTAGAGTTTAGGAACGAACAATAAACTCCGAGTCAGTCGTGGGACTGGTGTGAGCAACAAAAATAGTTTATCTTTAAAAACAAATAGCAAAAGTATTTAAAGTAAATTCGCAATGCTTTTGAAAAATGAAACTACCATAAGACCTCCCACCACACACACAATGCAAACGCAGAATTGGAGGAGATTGCTTCTTATGATAGTCAAAGATGCTTACTACGCAAAATCAAATCATATGGTTTGATATTATTATTAGTGCATAGTGTAGAAATCATTTCGAAAGTAGAATATAAATCTTAGCCAGCATAGGTACAATTATAGTATGCCCGCTATAGCTACCATATTAAATGGCAGGTTCTACAACTAATACCGTACAAGGTTCGTATTGTTTCTTTGGATTTCCAACAAATGGTCAGGCCAAGGAACTTCCCATTGCCACATGGAAACGCCACTGGAATGACGTCCCGAGAAATAACCTAACATTACGGTTAGATCTCTGCCAACACAAGGCCGGGTTACCTCTGTAAAAATAGGTAACTACTGACACGCGTATGCCATCCCCCGATCGTCACCGATCTTCCTGAGGATCCTCGATTTCCAACAACCACATAATAATAAAAATGCAGTAACCACATAGGTTAAGTATCTGGGCTCCATACCATGATACCACCTTTATCCAGAAGGAATGACATACACTAAGGGGCGCTACTCCCTAGAACCTTGCCGCATCTTTCCTATTTTGACCATTTCCGGGGTGTGAGGCTCGACGAAGTCTCGTCCACAAAGCTACGCTTTGTCACAAAGCTACGCTTTGTCACAAAGCCATGCTTCGGGTCAAACAAATGATCAAAGAGATGATCACAAAGATATAAGATCAAACAAATGATCATATCACAAATGATCAATCAACGATCATTTCACAGCAACACTCAGCTTGTCACATTACCAAATTGGGAATATATCGCTGATAAATTTCAACTACATAACCTCTGAGCTCGTACGTCTCAAAGAAGGGTGTTAAGCTAAGAGAATAAATTCTCCGCCACCAACAGAAATGTATTTGAAAGAAATCGGCTTTATATCTCAAAGTGTAATGTCAGACATGTATCCATACAAGTCTGTTCCGGGTTCGAACAGAACCGAAGGCACTTCTCACGAAGCCCTTGCAAATCCGAATAATTTCCAATCACGTCCGGACTTCCCATCACTAAGGGTGATAAAACCTCTATATCGGGGATCAACCGATGCAGAGTAACTCGTAGGTAATCCTTTCGTTTTCAAAAATATCCGGTCTTCAACACCGGTCATCAAATGCCATCCATATACGACGTATCACATATTCGGAATGGGTTATACGACCCAAAGGTCCTTTCCCGGTTAACCCGAATAGTTAGCGAAATATTTAAAACATATGGATATGGGATTTTAATTAAGTCACAACTTAATAATACAACTTCTTTTTAAATGGTTTCCATCGATTACCATTTCAAGTCTTTTCAACAAAAAGATTTATTTTAAACAACCATCAACGGTTTAAACAATTTCCACACTTTAATCTTTTAAACAAAAGATTCATTCACAGATTTTCTAAATCAATTTCCATTTCAGTTTAACTCGTTAAATCTTTAAAACAAAGATTTAACTTATAGCTTTCAAAACAATTTCATTTCGAATGGTTTAAACAAAACATCATTTTAAATCTGTTAAAAATAAATAGATTTAATTTATAGCTTTCAAAAAGAATTCATTCATAACTTGGAAAACCATTTTTCAATTCAATCTTGAAATTCCTTTAATTAAACTGGAATTTCATTTCTTATCTGAAAGCTTTTATCCTTTGAAAACAAATAGTTTCTTTTCCGAAAATCTGATTTATTCATACGAGTTGAAATCCTTGGGTTAAATCCAAATTCTCAAAATTATACTTTTAAATGGTTTAAATTCAGATAAACACATTTATAACATTTTCAATCCCTAGTTTCAAATCATAGGATTCAATTTCAAACTTGAATTCAAATTTAAATCAAATTATTTAAATTTTCAAAACTCGATTAAGTTACTCAAAATAGCTTTTATCTTTGAAATTCTATTTCAAAAGCTTTTCACTTTAAACCCGAATTTCTAATTTCAAAATCAATTGAAATTAAAGTTTCAATTTCAAAAACATCAGTTTTCAATTATCTGTGACTTAACCGATTTCCACGTGAAATCCATATTTGTGTGTGTAAAGGTGTAGTCCAGGGGTTTCACACAATGGTGCAACACAATGAATCATCACAGATCAGAATACAGAAATAAAATTTGATAAGCGGTATAAATTATAACGCTTATCGTTCATGCACATACCACAGATATATAAATATCACAGATAATAAATTACATCACAGATAATTTATCACAGACCACAAAATAAATCACGATGTATCACAAAGCATCATATATCAGGGATATCAAACAATCAAATCATCCAATAGAATCCAAACATTTATAAGTAAGATCAAATTTATTAACTGATAAATTTAAATCAGATAATTTCTTATGAATTTCTAATCCTGGTTAATTAACATTAATTAATTACAAACCAATATAATTAATTATCCTTTAAATCATTTATTACTAACCATTAATAATTAATAAATTATTCTTAAATTAATTATCCCTAATTAATCACATTGATTAATTAGCCCTTAATTTATTATCTTTCCTTAATCACCTTCATTAATTTATAATTCCTTAATTAATTAACTTAATTAATTAATCCTTAATGACCCATTAATTAACCATTAATTATTAATAAATTAATTCAAGTTTTTAAATGTAACTTAATTAACCTTTAATTATTGATTTATTAACATTCAACCATTAATTCAAAATCCAACCTTATCAAATTAATGATTCTTAACACCAAATTAATTATTCCTAATTAATTTACTTAAGACTTAATTAATGAGTTTAAAACTCATAATTACTTAATTAATCCAGTTATTAATTAATTTTATCAATCCATTTTAATTAACTTATTAATTTAATGAATCCAATCACTAAATTCCAATTTACAGATTTTAAACTAAATTCCTTTTAAATTTTCAAATCATTAAAGTATACTTTACTTTTAAACTTATTTACATTATTTAAAGTTATATACTTTATTTATTTTCAAAACCTAAGATTCAAATTCAAATTGAATTCAGATTTAAAAATTCTAATTAAACTTGGTTTTAAATCCTGTTTCAAATTTTATATTGAATTCAAAAGATCTGGAACTGCCAGGCTTGTTTTACAAAGGCCTGGAACAACACTTTACTCGAATCAACCAACTGCTCCGAGTCATTCCCTCTTCCACTTCGAGTAATACACTCGAATAACTCGAGTAAGCCCGAGCAATGCTTCTTCCCCAACTACAAAAATCATCACCAGATACACGTTATCTCGTGCACGTGTACGTCTGGCCAGATCGTCTCCGACCATCCTCCTACCCTTCGACACATCGCCGACAACACCGATGTCTGGCCTGACCTCCTAGATCCTACGGTCTCGCCGTAGATCAACATCGAGTAATTCAATCAATACTGGAATCTGACCTGCTTCACCAAAACCACTCGCCACCACGATTCCAACCACCGGAACACACGCCATCCCACCAAAATCACCGCCGCAGTTCCCTCCATCTATTCCCCCAGGTCCGATGACCTGAATCGCCTCAACAACGATGAATCTCCCCCATATACATCGTCGGCAAAACTGGGATGTTAACCCTAAATCCACGTCCCTCCATGGCGTTGATCTCTTATAAATTAAACTTGTATTTTTCCGATGATCCCAATACCTCCACCCATCTCCAGCATGAACCCCGCAATCTAGTTCGTGGCCGATCACTAGAAAAACTTGAAAATCCATTTTCTGGTCAACCTCGAATTACACCCTCGATCCCAAACTAAAAATCATCATTTTATTTCTAAAATTCATCATTTTTGATGACGATTCTAATCATGTGATCAAATCGTAAAAACCTGATAGTCGAATTTCCTGCCTTTGTTTCAGTTTTACTGTAATTCATATATTTTGGAATAATTACTCAATAAATCCTTTTGAATCTATTTTTAAAAATGATGTTAACATATTACAAACATTTTCCTTTTAGAAATCAAAGCCTAAATTCGATTGTACAATGAGTAATTAAATTTATTTTGATGGGTTGGAACCTGTATATTAACAGAGTGATGTTATTTATGTTTATACAGACATGCACAAGTATATTTTTATTTTTGTTCATACACATGCATTTATATTTATAACAAAAACATCTTCAAAGTACCATACCCATCTATCATCACAGGCAAACCAAATTATATATACAGGTTGAAGAGTTTACTCACAGGCATCCAAATATTAAAACATGTTATGGGTTTAAAAGAAAAGTTACTCACCTAGTCTCCAGAGAAAAAGAAACAGAGTTGAAACAGGTTGAAATTTGCAAGCAATACTCCCTTCTTTGATCTCTGGTTTGTATTGTTTGTGTTTAAACTTGAAGTTTGGCTTTAGTTTTGGATAGTATTGCTTTAGTTTCTTTTTCTTTTTCCAGTTTAGAATGGAACGAAACTGAAGTGGAGATTGAAATATGCAAAGTGAAGTTACAGGGTTATTATATTTTGTACAAGTGATATTTGCATTTGTTTGTACAACAATACAGGGATATTTTTCGTTTGTAGGCTGATGAGAAGGAAATTTGGGTGCTGCATTTATTACGTTGTACAAACTTACATATGTTTTTACTTTTGGCTGTACAATATGAAGATATGTAATCTCCTTCCTATGCAAACTTGTCTCGGCTGATATGATTTTCTTCCTTGCTTGAGAAGATAGCATTAAATGCTCATGTTCCCACCTTTGTTTACATGTAAGCCTACTTCATTTTTATGCAAGTACACGGCTTGTTTTATTAATGATGTTGCTTGCTCCTTTTATCTCAAGCCTTGTGATATAATAAAGTTCTATCCTTATCATATTGTTTGAATCCATAGATATATCTTGTTTTGTTTGCTGATCCAATCTTGCTTCTTTATGTAATTTCCTTGAAGTATTTGTACATAGATATCTCTTGTTTGTATTAAGTGTGTAAGTATATTGTATTCCATTTTGTATATATTTGATTTTATTGCTTAATACAAATTCTTGTTTTGTTATATCCATTTCTATTTCTATTTCTAACACAGATATTATTATTTTACTTTAATACTTATCGTCTTGTATTTATTTCATAAATTCAAATCATTATTAACCATTTACTTGAAATTTGAATCTAATCACATATATACAATATTTTAGATTTTAATTGATTTAACATAGAATTCATCTGGAGGGGAAACTCGCATCACCTTATCGATTAATTTCACAACTTTAATTCAAAAATTGAATTAATTATCAATTTAAATATTTATAAAATTCGGGGTCGTTACAGACTTCCCCCCTTAAAAGAATTTCGTCCTCGAAATTCAGAGGCACGAAAACAAAGACAGATGAAGAATGTTTCATCTAATCAAACTGAACATTTATTCTGTATTTGGCTTACCAAATCAGAATATCAAAATCAGATACGAGAACGAATCTGTTTAGCACTTCACAAAATACTCGGGTTATCCAGATCTACGAAATATGCAGGGGCATCGGTCAGTTCGAAGAAATAACTAACCATTCGTAGAATATACTAGGTCCCAAAGAATAGATAGATATATGGATACAATTTCCAAATCTTTTATTTTAGAAACTAAATTATACCTATCAACCATTTCAAAGCAAACAAAACAACCAATACATCCCAACAAACAATTTTAGTCCATCCGGAGTTTATGTCCCATTTTAATATATCGAATCTTCTTTTCTGGATCGACCAGAAATTATCGAAGAATTGAGAAAAGACGTTGAACAAAAGAGATTGATAGAGAAAAGATTACTTCCTTGTTGTTACAGAGTATTGACCATTTCTAGTCGGATTTCTCTGTCCCCTATCCAATCCTCTTCTTGCACTCATACTTACTATCAGTGGACAGTAAGAGAATTTACTGAGGCATTCGAATGGATATCTGAGGATACTCATTCTAGAGTTTACTTCACTCTATCTCTAATGAGCTACTTAACGTGTTATACTCCTGAGCTAAAGTTCAACCTTAGCTCTGATACCAAATGTAACGGCTTGAGATTTTCGCATTCGAAAATCGACATCCATACTTTACATCGTACTCGAATGCCGTAGATTCGACCGTTCAAATCCGAGTCGTCGGAGCTTATAACACAGTTAAGTAAATAACATAGTGGAATAAATGAATAATATATTGATATACAACACTGATACAATATCTGATACAACAGAGTGATACTACAGATATCAATATACATCAGAGATATGATACAAGAAATGGCAGCGGAACGAAAAGATAACATTAGCAACGGATAGAATATCTCCAATATAATGCTCCAATCCATAGCTAGCGAAAAGCAAGGTCAGTCGTCCAAGGACTGACTAGCTCCAGATAATCTACTAAATCTGAATATCTGAAAAACCCAACTCTAGACTGCTCGTGTAGAAGATTATGAGCACCCAGAGTTTAGGAACTGAACAATAAACTCCGAGTCAGTCGTGGGACTGGTGTGAGCAACAAAAATAGTTTATCTTTAAAAACAAATAGCAAAAGAATTTAAAGTAAATTCGCAATGCTTTTGAAAAATGAAACTACCATAAGACCTCCCACCACACACACAATGCAAACGCAGAATTGGAGGAGATTGCTTCTTATGATAGTCAAAGATGCTTACTACGCAAAATCAAATCATATGGTTTGATATTATTATTAGTGCATAGTGTAGAAATCATTTCGAAAGTAGAATATAAATCTTAGCCAGCATAGGTACCATTATAGTATGCCCGCTATAGCTACCATATTAAATGGCAGGTTCTACAACTAATACCGTACAAGGTTCGTATTGTTTCTTTGGATTTCCAACAAATGGTTAGGCCAAGGAACTTCCCATTGCCACATGGAAACGCCTCTGGAATGACGTCCCGAGAAATAACCTAACATTACGGTTAGATCTCTGCCAACACAAGGTCGGGTTACCTCTGCAAAAATAGGTAACTACTGACACGCGTATGCCATCCCCCGATCGTCACCGATCTTCCTGAGGATCCTCGATTTCCAACAACCACATAATAATAAAAATGCAGTAACCACATAGGTTAAGTATCTGGGCTCCATACCATGATACCACCTTTATCCAGAAGGAATGACATACACTAAGGGGCGCTACTCCCTAGAACCTTGCCGCATCCTTCCTGTTTTGACCATTTCCGGGGTGTGAGGCTCGACGAAGTCTCGTCCACAAAGCTACGCTTTGTCACAAAGCCATGCTTCGGGTCAAAGAGATGATCACAAAGATATAAGATCAAACAAATGATCATATCGCAAATGATCAATCAACGATCATTTCACAGCAACACTCAGCATGTCACATTACCAAATTGGGAATATATCGCTGATAAATTTCAACTACATAACCTCTGAGCTCGTACGTCTCAGAGAAGGGTGTTAAGCTAAGAGAATAAATTCTCCGCCACCAACAGAAATGTATTTGAAAGAAATCGGCTTTATATCTCAAAGTGTAATGTCAGACATGTATCCATACAAGTCTGTTCCGGGTTCGAACAGAACCGAAGGCACTTCTCACGAAGCCCTTGCAAATCCGAATAATTTCCAATCACGTCCGGACTTCCCGTCACTAAGGGTGATAAAACCTCTATATCGGGGATCAGCCGATGCAGAGTAACTTGACGGTAATCCTTTCGTTTTCAAAAATATCCGGTCTTCAACACCGGTCATCAAATGCCATCCATATACGACGTATCACATATTCGGAATGGGTTATACGACCCAAAGGTCCTTTCCCGGTTAACCCGAATAGTGAGTGAAATATTTAAAACATATGGATATAGGATTTCAATTAAGTCACAACTTAATAATTCAACTTCTTTTTAAATGGTTTCCATCGATTACCATTTCAAGTCTTTCAACAAAAAGATTTATTTTAAACAACCTTCAACGGTTTAAACAATTTCCACACTTTAATCTTTTAAACAAAAGATTCTTTCACAGATTTTCTAAATCAATTTCCATTTCAGTTTAACTCGTTAAATCTTTAAAACAAAGATTTAACTTATAGCTTTCAAAACAATTTCATTTCGAATGGTTTAAACAAAACATCATTTTAAATCTGTTAAAAATAAATAGATTTAATTTATAGCTTTCAAAAAGAATTCATTCATAACTTGGAAAACCATTTTTCAATTCAATCTTGAAATTCCTTTAATTAAACTGGAATTTCATTTCTTATCTGAAAGCTTTTATCCTTTGAAAACAAATAGTTTCTTTTCCGAAAATCTGATTTATTCATACGAGTTGAAATCCTTGGGTTAAATCCAAATTCTCAAAATTATACTTTTAAATGGTTTAAATTCAGATAAACACATTTATAACATTTTCAATCCCTAGTTTCAAATCATAGGATTCAATTTCAAACTTGAATTCAAATTTAAATCAAATTATTTAATTTTTCAAAACTCGATTAAGTTACTCAAAATAGCTTTTATCTTTGAAATTCTATTTCAAAAGCTTTTCACTTTAAACCCGAATTTCTAATTTCAAAATCAATTGAAATTAAAGTTTCAATTTCAAAAACATCAGTTTTCAATTATCTGTGACTTAACCGATTTCCACGTGAAATCCATATTTGTGTGTGTAAAGGTGTAGTCCAGGGGTTTCACACAATGGTGCAACACAATGAATCATCACAGATCAGAATACAGAAATAAAATTTGATAAGCGGTATAAATTATAACACTTATCGTTCATGCACATACCACAAATATATAAATATCACAGATAATAAATTACATCACAGATAATTTATCACAGACCACAAAATAAATCAGGATGTATCACAAAGCATCATATATCAGGGATATCAAACAATCAAATCATCCAATAGAATCCAAACATTTATAAGTAAGATCAAATTTATTAACTGATAAATTTAAATCAGATAATTTCTTATGAATTTCTAATCCTGGTTAATTAACATTAATTAATTACAAACCAATATAATTAATTATCCTTTAAATCATTTATTACTAACCATTAATAATTAATAAATTATTCTTAAATTAATTATCCCTAATTAATCACATTGATTAATTAGCCCTTAATTTATTATCTTTCCTTAATCACCTTCATTAATTTATAATTCCTTAATTAATTAACTTAATTAATTAATCCTTAATGACCCATTAATTAACCATTAATTATTAATAAATTAATTCAAGTTTTTAAATGTAACTTAATTAACCTTTAATTATTGATTTATTAACATTCAACCATTAATTCAAAATCCAACCTTATCAAATTAATGATTCTTAACTCCAAATTAATTATTCCTAATTAATTAACTTAAGACTTAATTAATGAGTTTAAAACTCATAATTACTTAATTAATCCAGTTATTAATTAATTTTATCAATCCATTTTAATTAACTTATTAATTTAATGAATCCAATCACTAAATTCCAATTTACATATTTTAAACTAAATTCCTTTTAAATTTTAATTATTTACATTATTTAAAGTTATATACTTTATTTATTTTCAAAACCTAAGATTCAAATTCAAATTGAATTCAGATTTAAAAATTCTAATTAAACTTGGTTTTAAATCCTGTTTCAAATTTTATATTGAATTCAAAAGATCTGGAACTGCCAGGCTTGTTTTACAAAGGCCTGGAACAACACTTTACTCAAATCAACCAACTGCTCCGAGTCATTCCCTCTTCCACTTCGAGTAATACACTCGAATAACTCGAGTAAGCCTGAGCAATGCTTCTTCCCCAACTACAAAAATCATCACCAGATACACGTTATCTCATGCACGTGTACGTCTGGCCAGATCGTCTCCGACCATCCTCCTGCCCTTCGACACATCTTCGACAACACCGATGTCTGGCCTAACCTCCCAGATCCTACGGTCTCGCCGTAGATCAACATCGAGTAATTCAATCAATATTGGAATCTGACCTGCTTCACCAAAACCACTCGCCACCACGATTCCAACCACCGGAACACACGCCATCCCACCAAAATCACCGCCGCAGTTCCCTCCATCTATTCCCCCAGGTCCGATAACCTGAATCGCCCCAACAACGACGAATCTCCCCCATATACATCGTCGGCAAAACTGGGATGTTAACCCTAAATCCACGTCCCTCCATGGCGTCGATCTCTTATAAATTAAACTTGTATTTTTCCGATGATCCCAATACCTCCACCCATCTCC
Source organism: Allium fistulosum (assembly GCA_030737815.1). NCBI lineage: Eukaryota > Viridiplantae > Streptophyta > Magnoliopsida > Asparagales > Amaryllidaceae > Allium > Allium fistulosum. The sequence goes on from JASFAW010000013.1 coordinate 19,005,767, forward strand.
AGCATGAACCCCGCAATCCAGTTCGTGGCCGATCGCTAGAAAAACTTGAAAATCCATTTTCTGGTCAACCTCGAATTACACCCTCGATCCCAAACTAAAAATCATCATTTTATTTCTAAAATTCATCATTTTTGATGACGATTCTAATCATGTGATCAAATCGTAAAATCTGATAGTCGAATTTCCTGCCTTTGTTTCATTTTTACTGTAATTCATATATTTTGGAATAATTACTCAATAAATCCTTTTGAATCTATTTTTAAAAATGATGTTAACATATTACAAACATTTTCCTTTTAGAAATCAAAGCCTAAATTCGATTGTACAATGAGTAATTAAATTTATTTTGATGGGTTGGAGCCTGTATATTAACAGAGTGATGTTATTTAAGTTTATACAGACATGCACAGGTATATTTTTATTTTTGTTCATACACATGCATTTATATTTATAACAAAAACATCTTCAAAGTACCATACCCATCTATCATCACAGGCAAACCAAATTATATATACAGGTTGAAGAGTTTACTCACAGGCATCCAAATATTAAAACATGTTATGGGTTTAAAAGAAAAGTTACTCACCTAGTCTCCAGAGAAAAAGAAACAGAGTTGAAACAGGTTGAAATTTGCAAGCAATACTCCTTCTTTGATCTCTGGTTTGTATTGTTTGTGTTTAAACTTGAAGTTTGGCTTTAGTTTTGGATAGTATTGCTTTAGTTTCTTTTTATTTTTCCAGTTTAGAATGGAACGAAACTGAAGTGGAGATTGAAATATGCAAAGTGAAGTTACAGGGTTATTATATTTTGTACAAGTGATATTTGCATTTGTTTGTACAACAATACAGGGATATTTTTCGTTTGTAGGCTGATGAGAAGGAAATTTGGGTGCTGCATTTATTACGTTGTACAAACTTACATATGTTTTTACTTTTGGCTGTACAATATGAAGATATGTATTCTCCTTCCTATGCAAACTTGTCTCGGCTGATATGATTTTCTTCCTTGCTTGAGAAGATAGCATTAAATGCTCATGTTCCCACCTTTGTTTACATGTAAGCCTACTTCATTTTTATGCAAGTACACGGCTTGTTTTATTAATGATGTTGCTTGCTCCTTTTATCTCAAGCCTTGTGATATAATAAAGTTCTATCCTTATCATATTGTTTGAATCCATAAATATATCTTGTTTTGTTTGCTGATCCAATCTTGCTTCTTTATGTAATTTCCTTGAAGTATTTGTACATAGATATCTCTTGTTTGTATTAAGTGTGTAAGTATATTGTATTCCATTTTGTATATATATTTGATTTTATTGCTTAATACAAATTCTTGTTTTGTTATATTCATTTCTATTTCTATTTCTAACTCAGATATTATTATTTTACTTTAATACTTATCGTCTTGTATTTATTTCATAAATTCAAATCATTATTAACCATTTACTTGAAATTTGAATCTAATCACATATATACAATATTTTAGATTTTAATTGATTTAACATAGAATTCATCTGAAGGGGAAACTCGCATCACCTTATCGATTAATTTCACAACTTTAATTCAAAAATTGAATTAATTATCAATTTAAATATTTATAAAATTCGGGGTCGTTACACCTGTTAGTATAGAATTGCCTATGGGTTGAAATGATACATACCCGAACCTTATTGTAGAATAGGAGAAAATCGTTATGGGTTGAAATGACAAACCCAAGCGATTTTCATTGACTTTGAATTTGGGATTGCGGGTTGAAATGATATATACCCGTATATATTTAAATTGTGGATTGAAATGATAAATATCTGTATCACTTGACTATAAGATAGAGAATTATATACAGACATCATTGGTTTATATATTTTTTGAAAATGATTTCCAAGGTTTGAAAAGAGATATATGGGTTTAAATAAATATTGATTTTAAAATATAATATATATAAATGTTATTTTTATATATATCTAAATGGTAGATTTTTTTTTAAAAAATTATTTTTTATATGTTTTGGAATTTTAAATTTGTAAGTTATTTTTGAAATAATAAATTTTAAAATTTTTCTTATAATTTTATTTTCTTAAAATATATATATAATAAGATCTAATTTAATATAATTTAATTTAATTAGTACATAATATGTTTAAAATATTTATTTAAAGTTTATATTAAAAATTTAAAAATTAGATTTATAACTTTAATAATAAAGGTTGGAAAGATAAATGTTGACTTGGAATTTAAATTGGTAATAGTTGGATTTAAGGAAGAATTGATTTAAAACGTATTGGTTTTGAGATTTGAAATGGTATGATTATAACTTGGTTTATAACTTGACTTGATAAAGAGTGACTAAACGAATATTCTCAATTTTAAATAAAATTGAGATTGAATATTTGATTGATTTAAATATATAAATTAGGATTTAAATAAATTGTTATCAAAATGGTTAAGTGGATATTTTCCAATTTGAATAAACTTAAAGTTAAATGTTGAAATATAATTGAAATTTATATTGTAAATGTTTGAATATTTAAATTGGAATCTTTGAACTTTAAGTTTGAAATGGTTAAACTGGAATTGATTTAGATTGGATTTTTGAATTTAAAATGATTTAAATCGATTTGTGAAATTAGAGGAAACAAATTTTATTATATAAAGTATTTAATATATAAACTATTTAAATTTATAAAGTATTTTAATATAGGTTTATTTTCAACATCTAAACTGTTTAGGTGGAAAGTGTTATGATTTCAAAATGTTATGATTTCGAAAGTGTTATAATTTTTGGAAGTGTAATGATTTTGGAAACGTATATTATTTAAAGTGTATATTGATACCAAATTGATATGGTTTGAAATGATATGATATTTTGATATGAATTATGAACTGTTTGTAATGAAATGACCATGGTGTTATAATAACGTTTGATTGTTAAAGAGACCGGGATCGGATATTGTCACACTCTTTGCCAATACCGAAAACCACTTTAACAACTGTGTACGTGGTGGAGATTCCAGAAATGAAGTAGGACGGTTTAGCAATGATTCTATATGGTATGACATGACCCTGACTCCCGTGGGTCAGCTTAGATGTGACTAAAACATGAGCTATACCGGGCCAAGTGAGGTCATTCCTCTGATCGGGCACATTTCTTCGATACCATTCTATTGCTTTTGTGATTTGATTAGGTGCACCCTTTGATTTGGGAGTGTATCACGAGGTGGGCGGTAGTAGCTGCTATGCGTTACCACCAGTCCGGGAGTGCAATTGGTATATCTACCCTGGCATTGCCTCGAGTGTCGTGCTCACGTGCCCTACCGCGCCTTCTACAAGTTTGTTTTGTACCATACCTATGGGGTGCCCTTTGTGTAAACCTCTCGGACGAGCATACGGTACTGTATAGACTATGGGAATATATAAAATGTATAAGGGGGATATGGGTAACGCCTTAACGCTATTTTAATACCTTTACTTTACTATAGACATATTATAATAGCGTATATTACTACATAGTAGATAGTTCCACGGATCCTTAAAGGATGGGTATCCCAAACATCCTTTAAGTTACTTGTATTTCAGTTGACATTTCACTTGAGTTGAATTTATTAATATAAGAATGTTAATCCTGACTCGAGTGTTTTGTGTTTTGCTTTACGCTCGGGTCAGACTGAGTGTCACAGCTTTTGAGACTCACCTTTTGAGTTGGAGCTTCACTTGGAGATCCATCTGCATCTATTCAGCTTTCAGCTTTTCCAGTTGATTTGTTCAGAGATGTCATCTATTTGTATTCGAGACTTCACTGTATTTGAGATATTATGTTGTATTTTATTTCAAAATCTGTTATTTATATAGTAGCTTCATGAACTACTATTTATCTATTCTGCTGCTTATTGTTATATTACTCTGTGTTTGTGATTCTGTGATTGATTTATTTACTATATATGCTGAGTTTTGCCAAATATAAATTAACAATATGATATTTTGAGCAATTCAAGTCCAACATGTGTGGATGCGAAATGGTTGAAAATATCAGGTCGTTTCAGTGCCCGATATAAGTAGTGACCTCACTTGGCCCGGTATAGCTCCTATTTTAGTCACATCTAAGCTGACTCACGGTAGTCAGGGCTACGTAAATACCTCATATAGAATTGTTCTACAAACCATCCTACTTCATTCTGGAATCTCCACCACGTACACAGTTGTTAAAGTGGTTTTCGGTATTGGCAGAGAGTGTGACAACATCCAATCCCGGTCTCTTTAACAACCAAACGCTTATTTCACAACGTATGGTTTCTTTACGTTTCCAAAACTGATTCATAATTGATATCAAAATATCATATTCAATTCAAACCATATCACTTTCGAAATCATATTCACTTTCAAAATCATATCGACCAAATATGTTAAATCCTCATTTCAAAATCATCATATTTAATCAAATGTGTCTTTTAAATCCCAACTTAGGTTATAAATGGTTTAAATAGTTTATCATAGTTGAAAATAAATTTTAAAATACTTTAAAAATAGATCAAAATAGTTTAAATAGTTTAGCATAGTTTAAAATAAATTTATAAATAGTTTAAAATACTTTAAAAATAGATTAAAATAGTTTAAATAGTTTAGCATAGTTTAAAATACTTTGAAATAGTGTAAAAATAGATTAAAATAGTTTAGGTGGTTTTAAGATAGTTTAAATAGGTTTAAAAATAGTTTAAATAGATTTAAAATAGATTAAATGGATTTAAAATAGATTAAATGGATTTAAAATAGATTAAATGGATTTAAAATAGATTAAATAGATTAAAATGAGTTAATTAGTTTTATATAGGTTAAAATATATTAAGATGGATTATGATAAATTAAAATAGTTTAAATTAATTAAAATAGTTTAAAATAGTTTAAAATAGATTAAATTAGTTTAATAGTTTGAAACTCTAAAAAATCAGGATTTCAAATGATATATTTTTAAAGAGTTTATATTAAATAATAAAATTGAAATTACTATCAAATTAAACTATTTCTTCAGTTTCAACAAATTTGGTCCATATCCAAATTTCAGATCCAAAACCCAATTTCAAATCTTGAAATACCAATTTAATGTATTCCAATTTCAATAGATTTCAAAGTTACAATTTCAAACGATTTCAATTACTCAATTCTGCTAAATTTCGTTTATACTTCAAATTCAACTTTAGAATTTCAATTTTTATCCTTAAGCAATTCACTTAAACAATTCCAAAATTCAAATTAAATCCTTTAAATAATTCATTTAAAATAATTCAGTTTATATAAATCAAATTCTACATCAAAATATCGTTTAGCTGAATTCAAAATTTAAAGATTTAAAATCATTTAATTTAACCAATCCGGTGTCTGTATATAATTTTCTACCTTATGGTCAAGTGATATGGATATTTATTATTTCAATCCGTAATATTTATATCTATGGATATATATCATTTCAACCCGCAATCCCGAATAAAAATTCAAAATCCATAAAATCGCTCGGGTTTATCATTTCAACCCATAACGATTTTTCCCTAATCTATAGATCGTTCAGGTGTGTATCATTTCAACCCATAGGGAACTTGCAGTGTTATAACAATATAAAAATATAACATCCAGTCATCCAATATCAACAATCAAACATCCATCACAATCTTCATCCAAATCAACCAGTAAATAACTACAATTAACTAATTATCAATAACAAGTATTTGATTGATAATTAAAATCCAATATTAAATTAAATAGTGATTAAATTCAATAAAAGTCATATTTAGCTGGGATGACAATTTAAATATATCAAACATCAACCAATCAATTTCTAATCACGTCATAAATTCAATTTAAGTAACATAAGATAATTTAGTAGTTGTGAGTAGGTTAAAATACTCACCTTTGATTTCAAATCGATTTGAAATCCAAATAAAGGCCCAAAATCTAATAGTCTCAGAAGTCGTCCAAACCATTCCATAATGTTCGAAATTTCAACACGATCGCAGAGGAGGAAATCGTGCTCATATCCGAGTCCATTTGAAAAAGTTATAACGATTAGAAGTTATACGACTTTATAAAATAAATAAAATAAATAAATAAAAAGGAGAAGACACGACATACCCATCTTCGTGAAACCCTAGCATATACGCGCTCAATCTCGACACAGTCGCCGCTAAAGACTTGACCAACGCACGTGAATTCCGACCACACGCCTATGATCTGACACCTCCAACGTCCTCCCCTTGTCCAAACGCCTTCCCCATCACCACGTCGTGACGTGCGACCCCGTCTGGCTACCCCCCACATGCAAGTGGCTGCCGCCCCTTTGACCATGGATTATCAAGTAGCCGCATGGATCGAAAGCATACGACTTCCTCTACGCAGCAGTACCAACTGATCGTTCCCAAATGGACGATCCACCATTAACTCTCCACGATTACACACGAACGGTCGGAATTTGTTCCCTAAATTTTTGACACACTGAGACCCAAATCGAAAAACAACTGCAGATCTAGCTTGCGCTCATCGAGAACTTAAAATCGATATAAAATATGATATAGTTTGAGGAGTTTTAATTTTTCGATTTGATTTTGATTTGCAATTGAATTTGGAATTGGAAATTAGGTTTTGGTTTGTCTTCCATTGGAATGAGGAGATGAGAAGTAAATATACATACAAAATAATGAAATAAGAAACAACAAGAGTTTATAGCAGCCTATATATAGGCAGAGCTGAAAGTAGAAAGGATGGACCAGACTGGATTGATCGAAACGACTACGCTACCCAAAAAGCCCATTCTGACCCCGGAATGAAACTTGGTCATCTCATATATCAAAATAGATGTTTTCAATAGTTTCAAACTCAATGGAATAGGTCTCAAGCCCTAATTCCATCGTATAAAAAAGTTAGCTTAAAAATCAGCTTGTTTCAAATTGATTTCAATTGAATTTAATTTATGTGCGTTTCGAGAACGTACGATCAAACGAAAAGTCCGATCGCTACGAAACTTGACATCCTATAATAATTCACCCTTACGAATCCGATGAAACTAGTTTCGTCGAAATCCGAGACATTGGCCAAAATGGCTATTTTCACGTTAATTAAATAAATTATTATTAAATTGATTAAATCCCTTTTTAATTTCAAATTTAATAACTAACAATTTTCATCATTTTTGATTACTAGGACATTTACACTAATTTAAAAAAAAAATACATATCTATTCAGTGTTAAATATTACACTAATTACAGTGTTCAATTTCAACTGTAATTAAATCCAATTTATTTTATTTTAATTCCAATAAATTGATTTAATTTGATTTCAATCTTTTTATTCAATCAAACATTACACTATGAACATAGTTAACATTTGTTTATATCTTATTACATTAAAATTCTCCAATTATCAACTTTTATTATATTAGTTGCAATATTCCAATTATATTGAATTTTTGTCAATTTTCACATTAATTTAAATTTAAAGTCCTAATAAATTCATTTATCTTAGTTTCACTCTTTTTATTAAATAAGTTATTGCCTTAAGAATATAATTGACACTTCTGTACATTTTATTACCTTTACATTTTACAGTTATCGTCTTAACTTATATTAACGTAATATTTAATTACATTTAATTGCAATTGATTTCCATCTTAATTCAACATATTAAATAAATTGGTAACAAATAAAAATTGTCATCTTTTCTTAATTTGTGACGACCCGCCCTTTCAACCCTCGAAAATTGACATAAATATGCTCATTTTATAACATGTCGAACGATCGAGTGCTGGAAAGACAGATTGTTGAGGGAAAAGAAAGTAGGTAGAAGAAAGAAGGAATTAAACAAAACAGAATCTCACAGCAGACTGAATAACATACAATATAAATAGTTCTTTACACAAATCAAAAATGTAATATACATATCTCACATCAGAGTACAGAAATCAATAATTACCAGCTTGGACAGTTATAACAACCTGCCCTCACAATTTTCTAGTAATTTCAACAAAACACTGCAGTGGAATAAACAAGTACGATAATACGTTTTGGTCTCCATTTCGTTTTTTGTGCTCCATAGCATCCTAACCTAAACCTATAATACTCGGTCTGGCCTAGCATTATAATAATTAACACCCGAGTCAGTCTGGAAAACTAGTGTGAGAAAACACACTCAATTTGAATTATTAAAGTTTTCAAAATCCTTTGAAAATCAAAGGTATCTCGTAAGACCACACCACACATAAACACGACGGGTTTTTACCTTACGATAACCAAAACATTTCATATCAAATCCTCTGATATTATAATAGTGTTTAAGTACAAATACTTATTCAAATAGCTGAAATTGTTGCATTAATTAAATTCCAACATACTAGGCTCTACAACCAAAACCGTAAAGGCACGTATTGGAGAATAGATTCCATACTAATGACTAGGTACTGGGGTATCACCTATCATAGTACATGTCTAGAAACAATGTACCAAGGACCATGCCGGGATCTCTTGCAACACAAGACCGGACTATCCCTAACCTGGATAGACCGAATATGCTATCACCCCGGGTGTTCCCACCCTTTTCCGAGCTCCTTCCATGTATCGTAGTAATAATATCTGAGGGTATCAAGAAAGGTGATAAACATACCCTAATTGTGTGCGACCCACATAGTCATGATGCATCCCCCTACTTTTCAGTCATTCAATATGACGCCCCACCTCTATACTCGCACTAACCAAGGACACTACTGGGTAATGTCGTCAATTAGTACGAAGAATAAGGCTGTTGAGGAGCGACCATCTGTGTAATTTCTTTGGGCGAGTACCGATATGTTAGATATTATGTCATGCTTTTCATTTCAAGAGGAAATCTGACATATCAAATGCAAACTCAAAGCTACTACACAGTGGCTATGTGGCCTTCGGAAACAAATATAAAATAAGCATAACATAAATCCGTGGTAGATATTCATATCACAAAGGTGGAAACAGATATGAATATAACACATAGAAGTGTACATCAAAGTAGGGGTCATACAAGATCCACTACATCACAAAAGAATAGATACAAGTGCTAGACAAAAGAATATGTATACATCAAGGAGTCTCTATCTCGAATGTATAAAAACAAAAACTACTAAGCTAAAGTAGTTAGTCAAAAGTCAAAAGCTAGTCTCTGCTAAAAAGTCAAGTGGAAGCACCTGAAACACCTCGGTCTGACCCGAGTATTATTTAAGAAGAAAAGTAATAAACGGATCAGTCTAGCAATAAATATCAGATAAGATGAGATAGGATAAGAGATATGACAAATACATATGATAACAACAAAAATCATACAATATCTCAAATTTTCTCATACACCAAAAATAATGACATATTCTTTAACTTATTCACCAAATCAAAAATATTGATAGAGCTTATCAATGCAAACCAAAAAAATTGGTGAAACACAAATCCAGAATTCATCAATTAGATATCCAGAAATCACAAAAGGGGGGAGGCTTATCATAAACGGGAGCATGAAAACTCACAAACACGTGTATCACAAACGGGATGTTATCCCATGGGTCGCTAACCCATAGACCCGGTACAACGACGTAGTACAACAGTACGCCCGAGGAACCTGAAACTCAAATAATCCGGAACAACGACGTAGTACAACGGTACGCCCGAGGAACCTGAAACTCAAATAATTCGAAACAACGACGTAGTACAACGGTACGCCCGATGAACCGAACTCCATAAAGCCCGTATGTTGCTAGCCTATAAAAAATGAGACGAAGCTCAACAAAACGGGGTACAGTCACCCACGCGAACAAAGAGACATTGCATATCGCTAGTCTAAACCATAAAATGGTCGTCATAGATCAATAAAAGTGTAAATTACACCAAGCTAATAAATAGATGAGTTTAGCTTCATGTCCCATAACCACTGGCTTAACTTAAATATTTACGAACAAATTGTAGATTTCCACTCGAAAATTGTCACGAGAGATCAATCGAACAAGTCCAAGAATTAACCGACGAAGTAAACGCAAGCGTTTCATACCACTTGTCTTTCTAAGTCGTTTAATTAGATTTCTCATAAGAATGAGGTAAAGGTTTGTATATACTAATAGATTGGAAAATGGTTTTAAAAACAAGCTTTGTATTAAAAATAGTGTTGAAACCATTTTTGTGAAAGAGTTTGATTATTTACTACTAGTATAGAAACCTTTGTATTTTAAAGTGACAAATCATAGAAAAGATTGTAAAAACAATCTATCACCAAAAATTCACATTCGACGACATGAATCAAAACCATAGAAATCGATATCAAATCCATCAAATCGATATTCCCAAAAATCCAGAAAAGAAGTCATCAAAGTCGATAATAAATGACAACAACCAACCAGATCGACAAAAATCGATAAAAATGGAAATTCGCATAAAAACAGGCAGAGTGCCAGATTTTAACAGCGCCGGACTTCTGGTGGATCTCACCAGACGTCCGAGGTTAAGGTCTGGAATTTTTCGAGACTACTCAGATGTTTGTGCTTAAGATCTGGAACGTTTGTTCCTTTGCCTCAGACGTCTGAGCTGAAGCTCAAGGCAAAATTTGCCTAGGCCATTAATGGCCAAATCGGTTCGGAAGCGATTGGATGAGTGACGATGGCTAGGGGTTTATGCCAAGCGATAACCCAGCTCTATAGACTCATCAATACACTCCAAACAACATGTCCAAACATGTATAGTAGGATTTTCATAGATTTTGACTTCAAAATACCAAAATTTGGAAAATTCAACAAACCAATTCAAATCAAAAGCAAATGAACATGAAATAGATGTTAGGAATTCATACCTAACAACTATCAAAGGTATAGACATAGATGTGAGTTCAAAACTCACCTTTAAACCCATAAACAACAAGTGAAGCTCTTAAAACAAGGAAAGATCAATTCCTCTTCAACTACACCTCTAGAATCTTCAATCTATTATCACATGCAAAGATTTCCTAAGTTAGGTTATAGGAATTTCTAAAATTGAAGAGAGATTGAGATGGTGAAGATGAAGAGGATGCTTACCTAAGCTTCTCTTTTATTTTGGAACTAGAACTTGAATTTCCTAAGAATCTAGGGCTTAGGAATTTAGATTTCCTATCTTTCCCCCATTTTTCTCTTTAGCTTGAGTGTTAGGAAATGAGGAGTAGAATGAATGAAGAGTAGAGGAGTTAGGGTATTTGGTAGAGGAGTTGGATTCTCTTATTGGGTTAGTGGGCTAGAACCAAACCGAAAGCCCAAATGAAAATACCAAAATCCTAAACAAATCCAAACATATCAATGTTTATACTCAAAAAAGTTGTAAACATCGTTTTGAACTCAATGGAAGTGGTCTCGAGTCCGGATTAGGCTATTTACAAAAAGTAACATTTCAGACTTTAAATTCAACTAACGATGCTATATTTAAATAAAACATTTAAATATATAATCATAAAATATGCGGGTTGTTACAGACTCCCCTCCTTAAAGAAATTGCGTCCTCGCAATACTTAAGAAGAAAATAAAGAGTGACAACCATATTAAGGTATAACAACAGAAAAGAAAATTTTGAAGTGAGAAGTTCACCTTAAGGAGCTCGAGAGAGTAAGTCCGGATGAGTTCGCTCGATGAATTCTCTGGATTCCCAAGAACAATCCTTAGGATTTGAGGACCATTGAACTTTCACAAGCGAAACATTTTTATTACGAAGGCGTTTAACCTCCGTAGCAATGATACGAATAGGATGTTGCTCATAAGTAAAATTAGGTGAAACTTTAATTTCTTCAATAATACCGGGCTCAAGAATAGAATCGGAATCTCTAAGGCATTTCCGTAGTTGAGAAACGTGAAAAACGTTATGAATAGTAGAAAATTGAGCCGGTAATAAAAGGCGATAAGCCACGAAACCAATGCGTTCGGTGATGGGAAATTGGCCAATATATCGAGGTGCTAACTTTCCCGATCGACTGAAACGCACAACACCCTTCATAGGTGAAACACGAATGAATACCAAATCTCCCACAGAAAATTCCAAATTCCTTCTTCGGTTATCGGCATAGGATTTTTTTCTACTTTGAGCTTCTTTCATCCTATGACGAATAAGATCAATCTTTTCTGTGGCATCACGAATAAAATTTGGGCCTAAAACCAGCTTCTCACTGGCTTCAAGCCAACATGAAGGAGATCGGCATGGACTTCCGTAGAGTGCCTCGAAAGGAGTCATACCAATACTAGATTGGAAGCAATTATTATAAGAAAACTCAACAAGAGAAATATGATCTTCCCAACTTCCACTAAAATCAAGAACACAAGCTTGAAGGAGACCTTTAAGAGTTTGATTCACACGCTCTGTTTGTCCATCAGACCGAGGATGATAAGCGGTGCTAAAATTAAGCTTTGTTCCCAAAGATTTTTGAAGACCCTTCCAAAATCCACTAGTAAATTGTTATCCCGCTTTTTGGTCAAAGCTGGAATATCAAACAAATCAACAGGAAAGGATGGATATCAGGATTGGAAGTCGATTGGAAACAAGGCTGCGATGGATGTCGTCAAAATTTGACCGGGCTCCGATCAGGACGGAATCGATTGGAGATGATGATGAGGACTAGGAGAGGCTACGTTTCAATTTTCAGAACAATCGGAGTTCGTACACGCAAGATATGAATGAATTAAGATGCACAGAGCACGGTTCGAATCGATGTACTTCGCATCGATGGATGTTGGTTCGAATCGATGAAGGTTCAAACCAGTTGAAGTTTACTGCACTTCATGTCGACATGGTTCGTATCGATGAAGACGAAGTCAGACATTTGCTATGGGACAACATGTTCGAATCGATCGAAACGAAGTATAATGCGTCGAATCGATGAGGTCAAGGAGAGTTCAAATCCATCGGGTTAGAGTATGTTCGAATCGATCGATTCGACGAGATCGATTCGAAGCATGCCCCTAGGATCGATGGGTATGAATTGGAGATATGCACTAGTCAGGGAAACACGCACATACAGATCGATTCGAAGAAAATCAATGGCATACGAGAAGGATACCTTGGGAGCCGGCTTCGTAGATACGAAGTCATGGACACGAAGGATGGGTGATCGCATGGATTCGAAGGATTCAGGGATAATGTTCGTATCGATCGTGCTCGAATCGATCGATACGAAGGAAATGAACGAATGGATAAGAACTGAACACGAAGAATGGATACGAACTGAGGTACGAAGCATGATTAAGAGTGTGAAGTATGCGCAACTCATGGGAAGAAACGTTCAACGCGGCAACAAAGATGGAGTCGACCCATTCAACTCGGAGAAAAAGGAGGATCGACTCGATGATTGCACGCCACATCACCACAAGCGCGCGTGCCATGATCGATTCGACCTAATCGATTCGAAGGAAGATCGATTCGAAGGGAGCTTATCAACCAGAAACATGATCTCGAATTGATCATAACTCGAGATCTACAAGTCCAAATGCTATGAAATTTTCACAGTAGCTTGAGCACATGTCGAAGAATGTTCACACCAAATTTCAGCTTGATTGGACAATTTCTTGATCGATTCGAACATAGCTTCGAATCGATCCCAAAGTGGGCCCGGATTTCCAGAAAGCGGGCATGTGGGCCCCCTCACGTGCCAAAACTGGTCTCCCTTCAATTTAGGCGAAATATCAGCCTCCTACACCTATAAATAGAGCCCCAGGTCATTCAGAAAAGAGGTCGGACAATTTTGAGAGCTAAAGAGCGCCCGGACTCTGCCAGATTTACTCCAGATCACCATTGCTGCCTTAGATTCAGATTATAATCATAAAATCCGTGGTACTACCCGATAGGAAATTGTAATCTTCAAGCATCGATCAATTAAAGATAAAAACTTTGGAGTGGACGTAGGCCGGAGATAGCCGAACCACTATAAATCTCGTGTTTTTGTTCATTATTTCTGGATTGCTGTTTGTTGTTTGTTTAGATCTGAGATTTGTGTTTGAATATTGCTGATTTGTATTCATACACTGGTGCTTTCACAACATTCGGGGTTTGTGACCATTTTTGGCGCAAACACTTTGGTGCTTTCACTGAGAAGGACTAGCACCCGCTACATCGGATTGAAGTTTAGATTTGAAAGTTTGAAGGATTTAGATTGACTCGGCAATGACTCGACAAACAAGTAGAAGACAAAGAGCTGAGAGAAGCCAACAGGGAGGAAGTCAAGAGGCATCCTCCGAAGCTGGAGAAGGACAAACTTCGATTTACATTACGAGAGACGAAATGGAAGCTATGGCAAATTCATTGCATGAGAGGCTGCTGAAGAGTCAACAGGATATGATGCAGACTTTCTTCGAGCAGATGAGAGCTGCAGGAACACAGAACCTTGGACCAACTACAGCGACTGCAAATGTAGAACAAGGAACTAGGGTTGCGGAACCCAATGGAGGACAGAATACAGAACCGGAAGGCAATCAACAAGGGCTTGGGGGTAGGCCCACAGGATCCAACGCCGAAGGACCTTTGGAAGGAGTTCAGCAGGCTAGAGCCAACGTTGCGGCTAATGAGCCACATGAAGAATATGTGCCGGAGTTCCCTCGGGAGCATGGGGGGGCAACACCTAACAGGAAATGCTGGATTAATGGAAATCATTAGGAAGACTATGCGTGGAGGTTCGATCAATAGAGACTTGGAAGGAGTGAACAGGAGTCCGTTCGCTCGGGAAATCAGGATGGCTCAGAATCCACCTAAGTTCAAGCTACCTAGCGTGGAAGTATATAATGGAAAGGCTGACCCGACTGATCACTTGATGAGATACACTAGACACATGGAAGTGCTGGGGGCATCGGAGGAAGTGATGGCCAGATGTTTCCCTTTATACTTGACAGACCTAGCGGCAATGTGGTTTAGGCAGCTGGAGGAAGGATCTATCAGGAATTGGAGGGAATTGGTGGACAGGTTTTTGGGACAGTTTCGGGTTCATATCAAAAGACCTAAGAACGTGATGACGTTAACATCGATAAGGCAAAGAACGGATGAATCGCTTAGAGCATTTTTAACTCGATTTAATGCGGCGGTTTCTTCGGTGGATCGGCCGGATCCATCGATGGTTTTGATGGCGGTAGTGTCGGGAGTCAGAGAGGATTCAGATTTTAAGGTATCTTTAGTACGAGACCCACCACTGGATCTCGGGGAATTCTTCCATGAAGCTGAAAGGTTCCTTCGGCAAGAAGATGCATGTATGGACTTAAAGTTAAAGGAGGTGAATGTGACTGGGGGTGGAGGACCATCCAACGGAAGCTCGGATAAAGATAAAGGAAAAAGGAAGCTGGATGACGATTCAGGAAAAACCAGGAAGCAATGGAAGGATCCAATGTTTTCCACATACACAGGATTAAACGAGACGCAGGAGCGGATATACATGGAAACTCGGAATCGCCTTCCTTACCGGAGGCCGGCTAGGAGACAACCATCCGAGCGGGAGAGGGCATCAGGAAAGCATTGTCTCTTCCACGATTTGGACGGGCATGATACCAACAGCTGCAGGCATTTAAAGGACATAATTGAGGAGCATGTGAGGAATGGACAGTTGAGGCAGTATGTTGGAGTACGGAATGCAGCGGTGGAACAGGAGCAACCACCGCCTACCTCGAGCCATGATGGTGCGAGGCCCAGGAATGATGGTCGATTGGTCATCCATTGACCAGGATAATATGAAATAAGTAACAAACCATTGGCGAGCAACTGAGCCATTTACACATGTATGGGGACAGAGATAGCCCCTAGGCATGCTCTGAATGGTGATAAACCGCAAAGCCATGGTTTGCGAAATCTGTTTTTTGTTTTTGATTGGACACTTGGTTTTCTGATTTGGTTTTTGGAGTTTGGATTGAACTCCTGAATTTGCTTGTCTTTCTGGTTTAGGCATTCATTCAGATGATTGTTCTCCGTTTTGGATGATGGTTTCGATTTTTGATATGGATTTCTGGTTTTCCGATTTGATTTGGATTTTGGATTGGATCTTGATTGGATTCTTTTTGGTTTTTGATGAACGGTCGTCAGGTATGGATTATGCCTGACAAGGGGTGAGTCGTTCTGCCCGAACGCGGTAAAGTGACTCACTCAGGTCGTCGAGTATGGACTATGCTCGGCAAGGGTCCGGAGTGACCAGGATTCGGCCTAGGACTTAGGCCCCCTACTATCGATTATTGTTTCAGGTCGTTGAGTATGGACTATGCTCAACACGGGTCCGGAGTGACCAGGATTCGGCTTAGGACTTAAGCCATGGCATTACTTACGTCCAGGGACACTGGACCACGGTCGTCAGGTGTGGATTGCGCTTGGCAAGAACCCGGAGAGGTTAGTTTAACGTCCAGGGACACTGGACCGCGGTCGTCAGGTGTGGATTGCGCTTGGCAAGAGCCCAGAAAGGTTATGGATTTGGATATCGACCCGGAGAGGTCCTGGATTCGGTTATTGGCTATTGGATAAGGACGGATTAGGATTCGGTCGTCGGGTTCAAATGGATATGGATTTGGCTAAGGCTTTGGTTATTGGGTTTGGAGTTGGGCATCGACTCCGAGCAGTCAAGGATGATGCACTTGGATGATGTGGCTATGGACTTTGAATATCGGATACGAAATTATTCAAAACACGCCTTCTTATCACAAGGCATGTTTTGGGGGGCAAATGTTATCCCGCTTTTTGGTCAAAGCTGGAATATCAAACAAATCAACAGGAAAGGATGGATATCAGGATTGGAAGTCGATTGGAAACAAGGCTGCGATGGATGTCGTCAAAATTTGACCGGGCTCCGATCAGGACGGAATCGATTGGAGATGATGATGAGGACTAGGAGAGGCTACGTTTCAATTTTCAGAACAATCGGAGTTCGTACACGCAAGATATGAATGAATTAAGATGCAAAGAGCACGGTTCGAATCGATGTACTTCGCATCGATGGATGTTGGTTCGAATCGATGAAGGTTCAAACCAGTTGAAGTTTACTGCACTTCATGTCGACATGGTTCGTATCGATAAAGACGAAGTCAGACATTTGCTATGGGACAACATGTTCGAATCGATCGAAACGAAGTATAATGCGTCGAATCGATGAGGTCAAGGAGAGTTCGAATCCATCGGGTTAGGGTATGTTCGAATCGATCGATTCGACGAGATCGATTCGAAGCATGCCCCTAGGATCGATGGGTATGAATTGGAGATATGCACTAGTCAGGGAAACACGCACATACGGATCGATTCGAAGAAAATCAATGGCATACGAGAAGGATACCTTGGGAGCCGGCTTCGTAGATACGAAGTCATGGACACGAAGGATGGGTGATTGCATGGATTCGAAGGATTCAGGGACAATGTTCGTATCGATCGTGCTCGAATCGATCGATACGAAGGAAATGAACGAATGGATAAGAACTGAACACGAAGAATGGATACGAACTGAGGTACGAAGCATGATTAAGAGTGTGAAGTATGCGCAACTCATGGGAAGAAACGTTCAACGCGGCGACAAAGATGGAGTCGACCCATTCAACTCGGAGAAAAAGGAGGATCGACTCGAAGATTGCGCGCCACATCACCACAAGCGCGCGTGCCATGATCGATTCGACCTAATCGATTCGAAGGAAGATCGATTCGAAGGGAGCTTATCAACCAGAAACATGATCTCGAATTGATCATAACTCGAGATCTACAAGTCCAAATGCTATGAAATTTTCACAGTAGCTTGAGCACATGTCGAAGAATGTTCACACCAAATTTCAGCTTGATTGGACAATTTCTTGATCGATTCGAACATAGCTTCGAATCGATCCCAAAGTGGGCCCGGATTTCCAGAAAGCGGGCATGTGGGCCCCCTCACGTGCCAGAACTGGTCTCCCTTCAATTTAGGCGAAATATCAGCCTCCTATACCTATAAATAGAGCCCCAGGTCATTCAGAAAAGAGGTCGGACAATTTTGAGAGCTAAAGAGCGCCCGGACTCTGCCAGATTTACTCCAGATCACCATTGCTGCCTTAGATTCAGATTATAATCATAAAATCCGTGGTACTACCCGATAGGAAATTGTAATCTTCAAGCATCGATCAATAAAAGATAAAAACTTTGGAGTGGACGTAGGCCGGAGATAGCCGAACCACTATAAATCTCGTGTTTTTGTTCATTATTTCTGGATTGCTGTTTGTTGTTTGTTTAGATCTGAGATTTGTGTTTGAATATTGCTGATTTGTATTCATACACTGGTGCTTTCACAACATTCGGGGTTTGTGACCATTTTTGGCGCAAACATAAATAATGGATCATGATCACTAACAATAGAAGTAGGGACTCCATGCAATTTAAAAATTTCTTTAACATAAAGTTTGGCCAAAAGAGGTACGGTCCGATTGGACCGAACGGGAATAAAATGGGCGGATTTTGTAAGTCTATCCACCATCACGCATAGACTGTCATGACCCGAACGAGAATGGGGAAGACCGTCAATAAAGTCCATGGAAATTTGATCCCACTTCCAAACTGGAATGTCCAAAGGTTGCAATAACCCACTGGGCCTTTGATGCTCAACCTTAACGAGTTGGCAAGTCATGCAACGCTTAATGAAGTTAGCAATATCAGATTTCATTCCATCCCAATAATAAAGTCGCTTCATATCCGCATACATTTTACTACTACCGGGATGAATGGTAAATTTAGAACGATGAGAATCTTCTAAAATGTCTTTATGAAGATCACTAATATTTGGCACGATTAGTCTACCAAATTTACGAATTCCTCCACGAGTATGAATATCAAAGTCTTTCAAACCATCAACCTTATTTTTATCCCTACAACTTTGGCTAAGAAGAGCCAATTCAGGATCTTGCTTTTGAGCTTCAAGGATGCGGTCTAAAAGATAAGGATGAGCCTCAAGGCTCCATAAAAAAAGAGATGAACTTGAATTGGATTCACGATCTCGAATCTCACAAGTGGACAAAGTCTCAAGATCATTCCATTCGGATATCATCATGGAAACAACTGCTTGTTGCTTACGACTAAGGGCATCGGCAACACGATTTCCCTTTCCAGGTGTAGCAAGGAATTCGAGCCAACGTTGTTGACGTAAATTAAGTTCCTTTTGAGAGAACAAATACTTCAAAGATTTATGATCGGTGTAGAGAACAAATTTCTCTCCAAAAAGATAATGACGCCAAATTCTAAGGGCGAAAACAATGGCTGAGAGCTCTAAATCATGAGTGGAATATCTAGTCTCGGCATGCTTTAATTGCCTAGAAGCATAAGCAATAACACATTCCCTTTGCTTGAGAATGGCTCCCAAACCAACACCACTAACATCGGTATAAACAATCAAGTCTTTATTCCCTTCAGGACTCACAAGAATAGGAGTATCAGAAAGGAGTTCTTTTAATTTCTAAAAAGCAGCTTCACATTTGTCTGACCAAATGTACTTAACTCCCTTCTTTGTTAAACTAGTAAGAGGCAAGGAAATTTTGGAAAAGTCTTTTATGAAACTATGGTAATAGCCCGCCAGCCCAAGAAAGCTACGAATTTCCATCACACTCCCCGGTCTCTTCCAATTTTGAATCGCTTCAATCTTTGAAGGATCCATGGAAATTCCGGATTCAGAAATAATATGTCCTAAAAATTTCACACGGGATTGGCAAAAGTGGCACTTAGAAAATTTTGCTTTCAATTGATTGCTCCTAAGAGTTTCCAACACAATCCGAAAATGTTTTTCATGCACTTTCTCGGTTTTAGAATAAACAAGAATATCATCTACGAAGATGAGAACAAATCGATCGAGGAAGTCTTTGAAAACTCGATTCATAAGGTCAACGAAATAAGATGGAGCATCCATTAAACCAAATGGCATAACAAGCCATTCATAAGATCCATAGCGATTACGGAATGATGTCAAAGGAATGCTATCCTCTGCAATTCGAAGCTGATGAAAACCGGTTGCTAAGCCTAACTGTGAAAAGACTCTAGCACTGCTAAGCTGATCGAATATATCATCAATCCAAGTTAAGGGATATTTATTCTTATTGGTGAGATCATTAAGCTTGCGGTAGTCAACTCAAAGCCTAAGTGTACCATCGGATTTCTTCACAAAAATAGCTGAAGCTCCCCAGGGAGAGGAACTAGATCGAATAAATTGTTTAGCTTCTAATTCAGATAATTTTTTACGCATCTCCTCATTTTCCTTATTGGACATACGATAAGGAGGACGAGTGATAGGTAGAGCTCCGAGTATAAGATTAATTCTGAACTCAATTGCTCGCTTAGGTGGTAATCCTAGAACGGGCTCAAAGATGTCAGGAAATTCACAAACAACGTGAATGAGGGAAATGACATCTTCCTCATCATCATTATCGTCATCGTGTGGATTTAGAGAATATAAGGATGCCAATGAATCGGAATCTGAATCTTTACGAACCATAGAAATCTGCTTAATAGATTGGGGATGTCGAAGATAAATAGTCCTCCCGGGACATAGGATGTGGGCTTCATAACGATTAAGCCAATCCATTCCCAAAATCATTTTGAAACCTAAGTAACACATAACATGCAAATCGGCTGGGAAAGCATAATCACATAAAATAATATCGACATCTTTACAAAATAAACTGAGTATTGCAGATCCACCAACCGGATTCGCAATTCTCAGTGAAGTCATCAAGCCCATAACATTTAAAGACAAAGTATCAACAAGTTCCTTTGATATAAAAGAGTGGGATGCATCCCTATCAAAAAGAACTCGAATAGGAAGATCACGAAACATAATAATGCCATCAAGGACAAAGTGAGAAATACCTTGACCAAGAGGAGTGTTACTTGGGGCTTGCACAACATTTAGCTTTCCCCCTTTCTTGCTTTGAAGTTTGGGACATGAAGATATAAGATGACATGAACTTTTGCAATAGCGACAATAAAGGGGTTTCGAACACCTATTCGCATAGCGGTCCTTAGAACCACAATTGTAGCATTCTCCACAATTATGGGTAGGAGTCTTTGCTACCGAAGTTTCTTGCTTCCCTTTCTTGTTGGGATTAGGTTTGAACTTAATAGGCCTCTTCTTGTTGATGTTGAAGTTCTGTTTGGCACCCAAAACTTCAACATCACTTTCTTTATCGGCCTCTTCAAGTCGAAGAGCGATATCTACAAGCTGGTCGAAAGAAACTTCTAGTTTCAAAAGTAAAGGCTTTTTGAGGTTCTTATTCAACCCATATATAAACCTCTAATTTTTCTTCAATGGGGTATTAATATACTTGACCCCATATTTAGAGAGGGATTCAAAAGATGCGACATAGTCGGTCACAAAAGATTCACCTTGAACATGGTCAATAAAGCGCCGAGCTAAAGTTACTTTTTCAGCCTCCGACACAAATTTCAACTCGAACCTTTCCCGGAATTGCTCCCAAGTAAGATCCGCTTTAATAATTTCTGAAATCAAAAGCTCATACCAATCTAATGCTCTCTCCTGGAGCATGCTAGAAGCCACTTGGACACGATGTAAATCCACAAGATTAATGCGAGAAAAGATGCGATCGCATGTTCTAAGCAAAGCTTGCACTTCTATAACGCTTTCGGAACCCTTGAATGGTCTTCCACCCAAATTGGTATAATCACTGCACAAGCGTGCAAACCTGGATTTAGGATGAGTAGACTCAGAAATGGGTTCGGCAGCTTGGGCATTCTTTACAAGATCTAAAAGTTGTTGAGCAGACATGAATACGCCATCCTGAGGAGTAGCACTGGATTGACCGGTGCTGGGACGGCCAGGTCTAACCATTTCTCTTCTTTAAGAAAGAAAGAAGAGGAAAAAGGTTATTCTCAAAACGAATATCAAACAAACTTGATTGATAAAACAAGGCATCATAAAAGAAAATAGGATAGAACGGGTCCTAAGACTCGAATTAAATCCTAAGGCACGATTCCTAAGAGAGACTTAGAACAATGATCCTTGCTAGATTATTCTACATTGTTCCGAAGTTTGGCTCTGATACCAAGCTATGACTACCCACCTCTATACTCACACTAACTAAGGACACTACTGGCTAATGCCATCAATTAGTACGAAGAATAAAGCTGTTGAGGAGCAACCATCTGTGTAATTTCTTTGGGCGAGTACCGATATGTCAGATAGTATGTCATGCATTTCATTTCAAGAGAAAATCTGACATATCAAATGCAAACTCAAAGCTACTACACAGTGGCTATGTGGCCTTCGAAAACAAATATAAAATAAGCATAACATAAACCAGTTGCAGATATTCTTATCACAAAGGCGGAAACAGATATGAATATAACACATAGAAGTGTACATCAAAGTAGGGGTCATACAAGATCCACTACATCACAAAAGAATAGATACAAGTGCTAGACAAAAGAATTTGTATACATCAAGGAGTCTCTATCTCGAATGTATAAAAACAAAAACTACTAAGCTGAAGTTAGCCAAAAGTCAAAAGCTAGTCCCTTCTAAAAAGTCAAGTGGAAGCACCTGAAACACCTCGGTCTGACCCGAGTATTATTTAAGAAGAAAAATAATAAATGGATCAGTCTAGCAATAAATATCAGATAAGATGAGATAGGATAAGAGATATGACAAATACATATGATAACAACAAAAATCATACAATATCTCAAATTTTCTCATACACCAAAAAGAATGACATTTTCTTTAACTTATTCACCAAATCAAAAATATTGATAGAGCTTATCAATGCAAACCACAAAAATTGGTAAAACACAAATTCCAGAAATCATCAAATAGATATCAAGAAATCACAAAAAGGGGGAGACCTATCATAAACGGGAGCATGAAAACTCACCAACATGTGTATCACAAACGGGACGCTATCCCATGGGTTGTAAACCCATAGAGCCGGTACAACGATGTAGTACATCGGTACGCCCAATGAACCGAACTCCATAAAGCCCAAAGGTCGCTAGCCTATAAAAAATGAGACGAAGCTCAGCAGAACGGGGTACAGTCCCAGATGCGGACAAAGAGACATTGCATATCGCTAGTCTAAACCATAAAATGATCGTCATAGATCAATAAAAGTGTAAATTACACCAAGCTAATAAATAGATGAGTTTAGCTTCATGTCCCATAACCACTGGCTTAACTTAAATATTTACGAACAAATTATAGATTTCCACTCGAAATTGTCACGAGAGTTCAATCGAACAAGTCCAAAAATTAACCGACGAAGTAAACGCAAGCGTTTCATACCACTTGTTTTGCTAAGTCGTTTAATTAGATTTCTCATAAGAATGAGGTAAAGGTTTGTATATACTAATAGATTGGAAAATGGTTTTAAAAACAAGCTTTGTATTTAAAATAGTGTTGAAATCGTTTTTGTGAAAGAGTTTGAGTATTTACTACTAGTATAGAAACCTTTGTATTTTAAAGTGACAAACCATAGAAAAGATTGTAAAAACAATCGATCACCAAAAATTCACATTCGACGACGTGAATCAAAACCATAGAAATTGATATCAAATCCATCAAATCGATATTCCCAAAAATCCAGAAAAGAAGTCATCAAAGTCGATAATAAATGACAACAACCAACCGGATCGACAAAAATCGATAAAAATGGAAATTCGCATAAAAACAGGCAGAGTGCCAAATTTTAACAGCGCCAGACTTCTGGTGGATCTCACCAGACATCTGAGATTAAGGTTTGGAATTTTTCGAGACCACTCAGATGTCTGAGCTTAAGATCTAGAACGTTTGTTCCTTTGCCTCAGACGTCTGAGTATTTTACTAGACGTCTGAGCTGAAGCTCTGGGCAAAATTTGCCTAGGCCATTAATGGCCAAATCCATTCGGAAACAATCGAATGAGCGACGATGGCTAGGGGTTTTTGCCAAGCAACAACCCAGCCCTATAGACTCATCAATACACTCCAAACAACATGTCCAAACATCTATAGTAGGATTTTCATAGATTTTGACTTCAAAATACCAAAATTTGGAAAATTCACCAAACCAATTCAAATCAAAAGCAAATGAACATGAAATAGATGTTAGGAATTCATACCTAACAACTATCAAAGGTATGGACATAGATGTGAGTTCAAAAACTCACCTTTAAACCCAAAAACAACAAGTGAAGCTCTTAAAACAAGGAAAGATCAATTCCTCTTCAACTACACCTCTAGAATCTTCAATCTATTATCACATGCAATGATTTCCTAAGTTAGTTTATAGGAATTTCTGAAAATTGAAGAGAGATTGAGATGGAGAAGATGAAGAGGATGCTTACCTAAACTTCTCTTTGATTTTAGAACTAGAACTTGAATTTCCTAAGAATCTCGGGCTTAGGAATTTTGATTTCCTATATTTTCCCCCATTTTTCTCTTTAGCTTGAGTGTTAGGAAATGAGGAGTAGAATGAATGAAGAGTAGAGGAGTTAGGGTATTTGGTAGAGGAGTTGGGTTCTCTTATTGGGTTAGTGGGCTAGAACCAAACCCAAAGCCCAAATGAAAATACCAAAATCCTAACCAACTCCAAACATATCAATGTTTATACTCAAAAAAGTTGTAAACATTGTTTTGAACTCAATGGAAGTGGTCTCGAGTCCGGATTCGATTGTTTACAAAAAGTAACATTTCAGACTTTAAATTCAACTAACGATACTATATTTAAATAAAACATTTAAATATATAATCGTAAAATATGCGGGTTGTTACATTCCCGGTTGATGAGGCTAGAGGCTACGATTACCTTTTAAGGAATTTTCACTTAGAATGCTCATTGTTCTCCAATGAAAATGTACTGATAGCATTCATCCATACAAGTCCATCCTAGGTCTGAACGGAACCGAAGGCACTATTCCTACTACATCTATTTTGGAATAATCCTCAGGATCAGTAGCGATTAGTCCTTGCACTTCACTGCTCCATCTTTGACTCCATGCACTTGTTTTTCACATCGAAAACGTACTCGTTGGATCGAAGTGGTTTTTGGATAATAAATCCGATCCCAGTCTCTTCGAAACAACGTTCGATATTTTCGGTAAACTCAACCCCAGTTCTTTAGGAAATAAATAGATGAATATAAGATCGGAGATTACCTCCTAACCATTAGTGGACAAATTTCCTTATCGTCGCCCTAGAAGAACAAACGAGTTTATACGTACAGTATAGCGCCTCGAACGACAACTGTACCATATAATTCCCGTGTTTTCCCCTACATATTCCCCAAGTTATATATTGGGTCCAGATTTGATAGTTGGTATTTAACTATCAAATAAACAATAATTCAACCAAATATTTCATTGCCACTGATAATACCAAGTCTTATTTAATTTAAATTTTAAATAAATTAGATCTCTTTATCCCAAGGTATGTACTTATCTTTTAAAATGATAATACTGATTGATTCTTAAACAATAATTAACTTAATATCAATTCATTTTAACTAACTCAATAAATAATTAATTGCACTTTTAAAGAAATTTAAAATAATCACATAATTTTGAAACAATGATAAATTTTGGATTTATAAATAAGCTTCTAATCAAGTTTCAAGACTGTTTTATAAACTTATAGTTTATTTCGATAATTTAAAATATTTAATATCTAACTTCCTAGAAATACTCTTTTGCTGAACTGTTTTTAATATTCCTAGTTAATAATTAAAAATTCCCTTTTAAAACAAACTCAATTTCTCGATAAAAATATATTCTTTAAATTCCAGTATAACCAATCTAATACTTATAAATCCCTCGATTTATAACCAAACGATTTACGTTTCCAATTTCATAAATCCTCTTTTCCCATTCTATTTAAAATCATGATTTAAAACCTTCTATATTTAAACAAATACCACTTAAGAATTTATTATTTAAAAACCCTTTTATCCACTTTATTACAAAATCCCTGTTTACAATATCCCGAAATAGTTAAGTACAATTTCAAAACCATTCGTTTTATCCAATTAATTTATCAAAAACTCTATATAAATATTTTACTTCAAAATCCTTGTTTACAAATTCTTTTCCAATTCAAACCATATTTTATTGGTATTTAAAAATACCAAAATCTAGGCCAAAACTGCCATAGCATCTAATCAATTCAAATCACACAATAACCCATCACAGATTATTCCAACAAAACATATATCACTATATATGAAATTAAATTCAACATTTTGAAGAATCCAGTTGGATCCCTCCAACCTATTTCCCTGCATCCACAGATGTTAAAACAATATAAAAATACCAATTCCGCTTCGAGGTGGAATATTGCGGTATATGGGGTCATCCGCTATTATACGAGGCGCATAGGGTCTCATCCGCTCCAATCGGGGGGAAATATATCCAACTACTAATATATACTACTACATATATATTATAACATCCAACATATAATAATAATTATCAAACCATCCAGCCAATCAATAATTTAAATTTCAACATTTTTAAATTAAACCAGCCATCCAGAAATGAGTGAGATTAACCCACCTTGATTTTTCAATTTTCCAAACATTCCAATTTTAAGTTAAATCGAACACGTTTGATTTAACCTAAAATTTTAGCTAGCCCCAAACCTCTCCAGATCTGTTCCAGAACATAATGCTCATCACCACGAGTCCAACGCCACTTGTTTCGTCCGATTTCAACCTCGTTGACAAAGATACGAATTTTTAAAGTTTCGAATATAAATTATATAAATAATTCTTTTTTTTAAAACCTAATCAGATCTGGCCATTCTTTCTGGGTTCAAGAAATCAAGGACGCACCTTACTTCTCTTCTCCTATGTTCTTATTCATGCGGGAGAACCTACCAGCCGCCATTCATTTATGCTTGCCGCAACCCCTTCTTTCGCCTAGGAGCCGATCCAAAACCATCACGACGTGCGCCCAGACATGCTCCACCTATGGACAAGAGATGATCGAAGTCGGATCCTCCATCATCTCGAAAAAGGCGAACGGACGGCGGCCCTTCCTGGTCGATTCCTAGCCACCACGTCGAACGATATCAGATCGCCACCGTTGACCTCGTAGATTCCTGGTCGATTCCTAAATTCTCTCGATCTCTTCGACTTCCATGTTTAAACTTTTCGCTAATTGTTGATGGATGAAGAGATCGAAGGGAGAGAATTTAGGAGCGTTTTCGACCATTGAACAAGATAGAGGTGGCTGGGTTATGAAACTAGGGTTTTCTACTGTTCACGCGTATATATACACTTACGTATAATATTTTATTATTATTTTCACAAGTTCACGTGCTTTTTCGGATGGACTCAAAATGAAGCTTGCCGCCTGACGTTTGAAATGTTTTACCCCTATTCCGAACACATGGAACATGTTTCGAGGCCTAATTCAATTGTATGTGGAAGATAGCTTTACGAATCGAATTATAACATTAAATTTTCGATATTAAATTTAACGTGTTTCTATCCCGGACGACCAAACGGTAACTCCAAATGCTACAAAATTTGAAATCCTATAATAATTAACTATTATGGATCCAACGGAACAGGTTTCGTTGAATTCCGAGACTGTGCCTCGGAAGGCTATTTTAACGTGTCGATTAAATCGAGTGATTTTCAAAATCGACGAAATTGCTTGAAATTTCAATTTTAAAAACTTACAAACTCCTTTATAAATCAAATAGAATTTATATCCATGTTAGAAATCATTCTGATTCATATTAAATCAAATTCAATTATTTACACTTTTATTATATATTAATTTCACTATTAAATTAATATATAAAATACCAAATTTTAATTTATCGATTTTTAATCCCATCCAAATGTCCAATATTATAATTCTAATCCAAATATAATTTAAATCAACTTTAGAAATCATTTCCATGTACATTTACTTCAAATTCACATATTATCCCAATTCTAAATATTAAATCTACTATTCACCAATTTCCATTAAATCGTTATATTTGGAATTTTAAACCATTTCACTAATTCAACCAAAATCTCCATAATCAAAATCAAGTAATAATTCAAATTCAACATTTAAAAATTAATTTAATGTTCAAAATTAAACGGCCATAATTCCGGGTCATTACATTCCTCCCCCCTTATAAGAATTTCGTCCCCGAAATTACAAAGGTAGGAAAAATGCTCCCAACCCATTAACTTTTCTAAAACCCACTTAATTAAAATCCTACATTCACTTCTCTAAACCCTTTTAGTTTTATCCAAAACAATTTGTTTCCATTTCTAACTCGAAAACCTTGATTTCTAATACAATTCAAAAATCAACCTTTATAGTTAACAAAAATTTTCCAAAATTTTTCTAACACCCTAATTTTCCGAATTTTTTTAACAGAGTCTCCCTTGTACGGAGAGCCTTTTTGCAATATGACAAGAGAGATAAAAATATATACATCGACCCACACGATCGGAAAACAAAATATACATCAATATATTATCATTTCTTTATTTTATTGTGTAGGCATACCTTTATTTTAGCGTTTTTAAGCGAGCGACTTATTTTATATGCATTTACACAACCATAATCTATTCCGACAGCTCTCTGTACCTGTACTTACTCAAAATAAGCACATAAGTTTCATAACCATGAAATTTTATAACATTTCATTCGTTTAACTAGCTAAACATAATGAACTTCATAACCCGAACATGCCAATCAAATATTACAAGCAATTTTTAAGGTTCCAACACTAATTAAATTTCTTTCCATGGATACATGTATCATTTCATTCAATTCGAAATGATTTTCAACCAAATTTATTACATTCAATTCATATTTACAACAAACAAACTCATATCCATTCCGAATAGATTTATATGTGCTTTACTTGCATAAATTCACTTTTATTCAATTTCAAATTGATTCACAATCAATTTATTTGCATTCCATTCGTTATTGACTTTCATTATATGCAAATCTATTTTATTAAACTTCAATTTAATCCTTTTTAAATTGACTCTAAATAATTTTTTCTAATTTCCATTTGATTCCCATTTATGCTATTCACCAAACCTTGTTTGCTTTATGTTATATTAAACACATTCTAAACCATGTTAGTTTATTGATGAATTCATTTCATAAATAATCACTTAAGTTAAGTCTCCATGGCAATCAAATTCTAATTCATTTTAAATTGAATCTCATTCAATTTATTCGCTTCCATTTACTTAGTATATCCAATATATACTATATCACTTAGGGATCATTTCATGTAATGACTCTCGAACAATTTAGTTTAGGTTCGTGCACTTGCATTCATATTAATTTCACTTCTGACTTATGTTACATCCGTGCCATTCACTTACATTTAACTCACATATTGTTATCCAATTCATTTTTTATAGTGAACGGCATTTCATTCCATGCTAATTTATTTATAAGCCTTTCAATAAAATTATTTCTAAGGTTTATTATAACATTCCATATCGCCACCTAAGTTCATATTCAGCTTTATAACTTAAGTTCATACCCAACCTTATCCAATCCATATTCCAATATCATATCCAATTCATTTATTCTTAAATTGGATTCATTTCTTGTTATCAATTGCTTAACCATTTGACTTGGTCATACTTTTCCACTTTTCCAGTTCAATAAGTTATACACTTATTTATTCACAATTCCCTGAATTTCCACTTAAGTTTACTCACATTCTATATTTATAACATATAGTTATATAATTACTTCACCATTCACATTTATATTCAATTTACCAAATTCCAATTCACCCTCCATTTAGAATTCAAATTTTGAATTTCCATTCTTTTGCCATAATATCAACCCATTTTTATTTTGGTTTTGCCTTTTCATTTCTCAATTTATAAGTTCATGGACTTGTTTAATTAAAATCCCGTTTTGCTTACTTGAGTCCATTTACATTTTATACTCATAACTCTGGATTATACACATCACTTAATAGCTCAAGTTTAACCATCCCATTCAATAATTATAACTTATAGTTACATAACCATTTTACATTTCAACTTTATATTCCATTTAATTCAAATTCAATTCAATTTTATTTAACTTGTCTTAGGTTAAATTTCAACCCATAATATTCATTTAACTTACCCAAATTAAATTTTAATTCCAGGATTAAAATTCGCACCTTCCCTTCTTATCTATATCAACTCCAAGTTATAAGTTGAATAACTGATTTTTCTAAACTTTACAAATCATTTAAATGGAAATCCCAGAATCCAATCACCCGGTTTTATTTCAAAACATTTTAAAATCATAAATATACATATATTCACTGTTGTGTATCAAATCATGCTCCCGAATTTTTTAAACAACTTGGTTTTGCCCAAAACAATCCCCTTTTGGAATTTCTAAAACAAAACTTGTTTACTAAACAAGTTCAAAACAAATAATCATAGCCAATCACCACGGTAGCAATCCGTCACTTAGAAACTCGAAAATGAACACTGATGATGCGACTGTCATCACTAGAATTATTTTCCAGCGACTAAAGTGAGTTCAGTGCTTTATTATTTCCAAAATCCATTTAAACAATTTCTATTACGAAATACCTCCAAAATAATACTCCGTTCTTCTTAACAAATCACTTTGGAAAATATTTCCAAAATTTCCAAATGCTTAGTTCAAATCCAATTTTAAATTATTTTCCCAAAATTTCTAGGATTTAAAATTCAAATTCTGGTTTGAATCCAATGCTAGTTATAACTCCTTTGTATAATCATACTTATATACTTCTTTTACTTGTCCAAATATATATAATAATTTCAGAAAATTACCTCTTTTATATCCAAAATATAGTTTGGGTAAAATTATTTCATTTACCCCCTTTCAAAATGATATTGTGTCGGTTTACCTTGTCTAAGAGTTTAGAAACCCCTATCGATACGGTTGTACGTCCCGTACCGAACAGAATTCACAAACACTCAACCGATAATTCAACACAATATAAAACATTTTATATTCACTAACAAATACGCGCTCATATCTATTAATACTCTCAAACTCATTCTAGAGTACTACTGGCTCTATCTCTAATGAGTAATTTCTCACCAAAGCCTAGGTATATCACCAACCTAAGCTCTAATACCAACTATGACGATCCGCCCTTTTGACCATTGAAAATCGACATAAATACGCTCATTGTATAATATGTCGAACGATCGAGTGCTGGAAAGACAGATTGTTGAGGGAAAAGAAAGTACGTAAAAGAAAGAAGGAATTAAGCAAAACAGAATCTCACAGCGGACTGAATAACATACAATATAAATAGTTCTTTACACAAATCAAAACTGTAATATATATATCTCACATCAGAGTACATAAATTAATAATTACCAGCTTGGACAATTATAACAACCTGCCCTCATAATTTTCTGGTAATTTCAACAAAACACTGTAGTGGAATAAACAAGTATGAGAATACGTCTCGGTCTCCAGCTCTTCTCCTAAGCTCCATAGCATCCTAACATGAACCTGTAACGCTCAGTCTGACCCGAGCATTATAATAAAATAACATCCGAGTCAGTCTGGAAAACTAGCATGAGAAAACACACTCAATTTGAATTATTAAAGTTTTCAAAATCCTTTGAAAATCAAAGGTATCTCGTAAGACCACGCCACATAAACACGATGGGTTTTTACCTTACGATAACCAAAACATTTCATATTAAATCCTCTGAAATTATAATAATGTCTAAGTACAAATACTTATTCAAATAGCTGAAATTGTTGCATTAATTAAATTCCAGCATACTAGGCTCTACAACCAAAACTGTAAAAGGCACGTATTAGAGAATGGATTCCATACGAATGACTAGGTACTGGGGTATCACCTGTCATGGTACATGTCTAGAAACAATGTACCGAGGACTACACCAGGATCTGCTGCAACACAAGACCTGACTATCCCTAACCTGGATAGATCGAATATGCTATCACCCCAGGTGTCCCCACCCTTTTCAGAGCTCCTTCCATGTATCATAGTAATAATATTCGAGGGTATCTAGAAAGGTGATAAACATACCCTAATTTGGTGCGACCCACTTAGACTTGCTGCATCGCCCCTACTTTTTAGTCATTCCCGATTGATGAGGCTAGAGGCTACGATTACCATTTAAGGAATTTTCACTTAGAAAGCTCATTGTCCTCTAATGACAATGTACTGATAGCACTTGTAACGATCCCGGATTTGAACTAAATTTAAATTGATAATTAATTGAATTTTTGAATTAAAATTGTTAAATTTATTGATAAATCGATTTGAGTTTCCCCAAATCCAAATAAAAATATGGGTTAATTACTTTAATTTAAATATTGTATAGATATGTGAATATGTATGTATGGAATTTGAATTAAATTTTAAATAAATGGTTTATGTTAGAAATTAAAATAAATAAAATCAATAGAAATATAAGACAATAAATATTAAAGTAAAACAATAGTAATAAATTAAATTAAAAAATAGAAATCAATATATAAGGTAAATACAATTGCTAAAATTTTAACAACAAATTAAACTCTAGAAAATTCATCTATATTACAAAATAAAATAAATACATAAATTATAACAACATATTAAATATGGATATACATTCAAGTATGAACCACTTGGAAAAAAAATATAAAGCAAACACATAGATAAAAGATAACAACATATTGAATTCATTTAGATTACAAGTATAAGTCAAAAAGAAAAGAAAAGAAAATATAATACAAACAAACATATAATAAGATAAGTCTGATAATATGAAACATGTCAAAGCATAAGACAACAAATATATACACTTACAAAAAGAAGAACATTTCATTCATATTATAAAGCAAAGAAACACAATATATATATATATGTGTTAGCTTGTATAAGAAGACACTAGTGTAAATTGGATAAGTATAATGGTACAACTAATTAATGCTATGATCCATCAGCCACCAAACAAAAAGATATCAGCAGCAAAGAAAAAAATCTCTGCTAAAAAATGTACAAACCAATATAATAACCTGTACAAAAAAATACATATCAACCTGTAAACTTCATTTCCTATATACGTCAACAACCATATCACCTCAGTTTCGTTCATCCATTTAAACTGAGTAAAAGAAAATCTAAAGTAATATCATCTTATAATCAAACCAAATACCAACTTAAAACTTCAGATTTAAAACCAAGCAATCAAAGAAATTTGAGATTAAGAAGGAGAAGACTTCCAGTAACAAGTTCAAAACCAGATTTCAACTTTTCAAATTTTAAGAGGATTTCAACTTCAAAGGCTCTGGAACTAAAGATGTTGAAGGTGAGTAAACATTTAACCTTAAAATTCAAAGTGATGAATGCTAGAATATGAGAGTTCTAAATGATATTGTGTTATATGAATATATCTGTGTATGTTTTATGTCATCTCTGTTTTTCCCAGTCCAGAGTTCAATCAAGAAAAAATTTAAACTTTACTGCCCAAATCTTTGATAGATTTCAAATCTTCAACAAATAGGTTAGTTTAAACATCATCTATAAGCTAAATTTTGTTTTAAGCTTGATCATGAAGAGTTCGACCCTGTAAACTTGGTTTTGCAGTGAAAACAAAATCATATGATAAATTCGAGTATTTTAAATTATCAACTTGATTACATAACTTGAATCTTCACTGCAAATGATGATTTTTAAGATGAAAATGGAAATTTTTAATTGCCTAGGTTACGTGCAGTTCAATGTTGAACGAGACTTGCATTTTGATCATTTTTCGATCATCGAACAAATTTTTAGAAGTTAAGATTTTTCTTGAAGCTTGCTTAGCCATAGACGATCTTAGGAAAATTGCTAGAAAATTTTTCTAGTGTATAGATTGGTGGGACGAGGTAATAGTAGGGTTTTAATCCAGTTTTGTTTGATGTGGAAGAAGTGACGATTTTGACGTCGCCGTTGCATCGAGTTGCACCGGACTAGGGGGATATGATGCGTAGGATAGTGACGTTGCTTTGGTCAGAGTGGAAGGGTTCCAGGTGGTCAGATCGTCGAAGTCGAGACGTTTTTGAGTTGTTCAGTGGGTTCCAGTTTTTGTCCAACATGTTCGAATTCGATTTCGTGGATGCTTTCGAGGATCTGGTCGTTTAGGTTGGTCAATGGTGATGTTGTCGACTTATCGAAGGCAACGTGGTCAACTGAAGATGGTCGGAGCTCCGGTGCATGTGCACGGGGTGTTGATGATGTCTGGGTTGCTGTGTTGGGAGAAGGAGGTCGACTCGGGTTTACTCTCGAGTAAACGATGTGGTGGCTCGAGTTATATTCCGGGAAGATGGAGTGGTTAACCTGTTTTAATAAGTTTAAAGTTAAAACAAAGTTTAAAATAAAGAAACATGAGTTTACTCGGGGATGGACCCGAGAATTTTGGTGGTTGGCTCGGGGATTATACTCGTTTGTCTCGGGTCTGTTGATTTTTATATTAAAACAGTTTTAAACTTTAAAACCAGATCAAGTTGTATTTAAAATGATTTTTGTAAAATAGTTCTTTTGCAATTGATAAATGTTTATCCAAGTTTGAATTGGTCAAAAGGTTTAAAAATAAAATATCTCAAATTTATTACGTTAAAAATGTTTTAATCTATATAACTTTTGGTTATAAAGTTTATAAACTTAATTTTTGTAATTAAGTGAATAATTGAGAAAATAAAATGGTTTTATAATCCTTAATCTAACTTAAAGATTTTAAGTTAATAAATGTATTGATGATGGCCTATTTCCAAAGGATTATTAAATAAGGATTAAATGATAATTAAAAATAATAAAGATAAATGGTTTATCTTTTAGTTGATGAAATCTTAAATAATTAAAGAATTATTAATTAATTAATGAAAGTGATTAAGGAAGAATTGATTTAATGAAGGTGATTAAAGGATAATTATTTTAAAGAATAATTACTTAATTAAAGATTAATTAAGGGTTAATTAATTAAT
This sequence comes from Allium fistulosum, assembly GCA_030737815.1. Classification (NCBI taxonomy): domain Eukaryota; kingdom Viridiplantae; phylum Streptophyta; class Magnoliopsida; order Asparagales; family Amaryllidaceae; genus Allium; species Allium fistulosum. Next base: position 19,040,668 of record JASFAW010000013.1, read on the forward strand.
TAAGGAAAATTAATTTAAAGGATAATTAAATAATTAAAGATTAATTATTTAATGATTAAAGGATGATTTATTTATTAATTAAGGTTAATTAATTAATTAAAGGATAATTAATTCAAATGATTGTAATTAATTAATATTAATTAATCAGGATTAGAAAGATATTCATAGAAATTAATCTGATTTAGATCAATCAGATGATTAAATTGATCCTACCTACGGATGTTTGGATTGTATTGAATGGTTGAATTGTTTGATATCCCTGATATGTGATGCTTTGTGATATATTCTGATTTGTGTGTGATCTGTACTGTAATTATTTATCTGGGATGAATGTAAATTATTATCTGTGATTTATATATCTGTGAATGAAAGATAAGCGTTATAGTTTATACCGCTTATCAACTATATTTATGTATTTTGATTTGTGATGATTCATAGATGTTGCACTACTGTGTAAAACCCCCGGACCACACTTTTACACACACAAATATGGATTTCACGAGGAAACCGGTTAAGTCACAGATGATTTAAATTTAATATTTTTGAAATTGAAATTTTAATTTCAATTGATTTTGGAAATGGATTTCGGTTAAATGTTAAAGCTTTTGAAAAGGTGTTGTTAACCCTCAATTTCCTACGGCTTAAGAACTGCACGACTCAAGAAGGATATGCGACTTAACGAGTTAAGGATTATGCGACTTAAGGAAGTGGATGAGCCTACGACTTAAGGAAGTCTACGACTTAACGGCTTAAGGTCTGGACGACTTAAGGAAGTCCACGACTTAACGGCTTAAGGTCTGGACGACTTAAGGAAGTCTACGACTTAACGGTTTAAGGAGTTAACGGCTCAATGGTTTCGATGACTTAAAGGTGTTGGCCGACTCAACCAGTTGACGACTTAAGGAAATGGAGGATCTACGACTTAAAGATATCTACGACTTACCGCCTAGTTCATTTACCAGTTAAGCCGCGACTCACGACTTAACTTAGGTCGTCCACGACCTAAAGCCAGAGTTGTAGTTCGTTGCCGCAATACTTATGCCGAAGGAAGATGACTCGTAAACGACTTAGGACTTGTAACATGGATCCAGATGGGTAAGTAAGCTTCTACCAAGCCATGAGCTGGACTCAATAGGTCGGCCACGACTTACCTTAAGTCGACCACGACTTACGACCTAAGGGGTCAAATTTCCCTATAAATACCAACCTACCCCGAACGTGAAAAGGACTTTTGGACAATCATTTTCTGAAGCATCATTACTCTGCCGAATTCTCAACTCATCCAAGACTTGAAGAATCCCGAACATTGAAGATACTACAACAAGCTTTGAACGAGATTCTACACATCCGACTTGGATTCAACAAATCTCATCATCAAAGCTTGAGTTACTAATCTCAAGTGTTTGTGTGATCAAAGTGAATTGTATTTGAAGTACATTGTATCAAATTGTAACCAGATCAGCAATAAAAGAATATAAAGTGGACGTAGGCTCAATTACGGGCCGAACCACTATAAATCTGTTGTCCCTTTACCGTTTTATGCTATTTTCAGCTTATATTCTGTTCCCGTACCAACGGGTGGTGTTTTCACATTGTTATTACACACACCGGGTGTTAGCGTTCAACTTTCAACGTTAACATTTAGGTGCTTTCACTGAGAACCCAACTCAGGAATATTGTCATCATTGCTCCAAAGAAGTTTGTTGAAAAAGTTTCTTTCAAGACCAGAAGTCGTTTGGATATAATGGCTCCTGGAAGAAAACGCAAGTCTGTCAGATCTGAAGATGCTCACGATAATACTGCCACTTCTCCTTCTCCTAGTCAGGCAGCTCCAAGCGTTGGAGTTACGCGAGAAGAGTTAGATGCTGCTGTTTCTGGGCTATATCAACAAATTGAGACTCAGAATACCCTAATGATGGAGAAGTTAAATGCTTTGCTCGGGACTAGTCAAAGGCCAGTAAATAATGAAGAAAACATCGCTGATGCTCTTCACAACTCTGAAGGAAGAAATATTCCTCAAGGGGGATCAGGTGCTGCCGAAAGGGCACCTCTCCAAGCTGAAGGATCCAGGCCATCGCCAGTTTTCCACGAACATTTGCCCGGGCAAACTTCCGAGAAAATGGCCGAAGTCTACTCCACAAAGTCATTAAATAATGAGGAATATCTCTCCAGCATGATTCGGCAAATAATGAAAGAAAGCATGCAGAGAAGTGAAGACGAGAGCGAGTGGGGATTTGCTCCGAGTAAAACTCCGTTTACTGAGAGGATTCTAAAAGATGAGTTTCCCAGAAAATTTGTTCCTCCCACCATTCCTGCTTATCGGGGGACAAGTGACCCAAATCAATTCTTATATAAATATGACTGGCACATGACCGGCGCAAGGGCAACTGATGAGATTAAGTGCCGGTATTTCCTGGTATACCTGGAAGGAGTGGCACTTCTTTGGTTTACCAAGCTTCCCATTCGATCTATAGACCAGTTTTCCGATCTAACCCGAAAGTTTAAAGAGCAATTCAGGCTGTACGCTTCAAAGGCGAAAGACATAATGTCATTGTCTAGTCTTGAGCAGAATCCCGGAGAGCCTATTAAGTCATTCCTGAATCGCTTCAATATAGCTCTGGCTGAAGTTGACAACGCAGAGCCACGAATGGTCTTGACTTATCTGATGCGTGCTATCGACAAGTCGAGCGAATTTGGAAAATGGCTGAAAATGAAGGAGCCAAATTCACTCGAGAAATTCTATAAGAAAGTTGATGAATTCATACGCTTGGAAAATCTTCCGGCACCAATGAAAGTGGTGGCAACAAGGGTGGAGAATAATATTGCTGCTTCGGTTAAGAAAGATTCCGGAGGTCAGAAGAGGGAAAATCATGATGGGAAGAAACAAAAGGATATGAAGAAACCTCACTTCTTTAAACCCTCAGATTTCACTCCTTTAACCGACACTCCGAAGAATATCTTCTTTGCCACCAAAGATGCTGTGGAGTATCCTAAACCAGTTGAGATAAAACCTGGAAAGGGTGCTATGCGAAATGGAAAATTCTGCCGGTTTCATAACCAACCCGGTCATGATACCAACGAATGTCGTCATTTGAAGAGCTTAATTGAAGAGTTGTTGAGGGAAAACAAGCTGCAACAGTATGTTAAGAAGAACAGGAATGACCCAACTTCATCAACCTAGGGGCAGCAACCCCTTACTCATCCATCTGGCTCGAGTAAAGGCACTACCGCACATGAATCCGAAAGGCCTGTTATCAATGTGATTACAGGAGGCTCACACCCAGCGGGCAGGAGCTGGGGTGAAATGGAACGATATGCTCGTGCTTTGAAATACACCCCAGCAGAAGAAGATGTTTTTGTTTTAGAAGACGCTGCACCCCTGAAACAGCAGAAAACTTCTAATGATGATATTATGTTCAAAGCCAGGGATTCTATAGGTATTGAAGCTCCAACCATAGATCCCTTAGTCATTTCTGCAGGAATTGGGCCAGCTATTGTAAGACGAGTTCTTGTTGATTGCGGTGCTTCCTGCAATATACTCTTTAAGAAGACATTTGATCAAATGAAGATTCCAATGACTGACGTTCAGGCTTCATCGCAGAAGATTGTTGGGTTTACTGGGGAACCGCAGCAACCAATCGGAACTGTCGACTTGTTTGTGGAACTTGGAGAGGGGCAGAAAAGGGTAGTTCAGAAACAAACTTTTGTAATTGTTGATGGATTTTCTGCCTACAATGCCTTCCTAGGCCGCCTAACTTTAGCTGCATTCAGAGCCATTCTAGCCCCGTGGTGCCTAACTATGAAATTTCCTACAGATAATGGTGTGCGTGTCATTAAAGGAGATCAAAATGCTGGGCGGGAATGTTATCTTATAGAGCTTCGAGGGGCCAGGAAGAGAGAGATGGGAAAAGATGCGGCAACCCCCCTCCGCATCAAAAACCCAACCTTGTAGCAAATACAAGGTGGTCCCTGCACTGGCGAGCATAGTGGTGCAAAGAGAGAAATGGACCCCAGAAAAGCCAGTGCAGAGGAAAATAGAGTGGTGCCGATGGAGGTAACGGTACCAGTACCTGTTGATCTTAAAGACCCAAACAAAGTGCTAAATGTGGGTTCACAACTCAGTATGGCAGTCCAAAATATGCTAATATCATTTTTGAAAGCAAATCTGGACATATTCGCTTGGAGTCACGCGGATATGTGTGGAATATCTCCAGAGATTGCTGTACATACTCTGAACACTGATCCGAAATTCACGCCTGTGAAACAGAAGAGAAGAACCCAAGGTCCAGAAAGGTCAGCAGCGTTAAAGGAAGAGGTAGACCAACTCATGGAAAATCATTTCATCAGAGAGTCCACATATCCAAATTGGGTTTCAAATCCTGTGTTGGTTAAAAAGGCAAATGGAAAATGGAGAGTGTGCATTGATTTCTCAGATTTAAACAAATCATGTCCCAAAGATTGCTTCCCGTTGCCAAGAATCGATCAGCTGGTAGATGGAACAGCCGGGCACGAATTGTTATCTTTTATGGATGCTTACTCCGGGTATAACCAGATTAGAATGCATGAGTCGGATCAGGAGGATACGAGCTTCGTCATAGATGTTGGTCTTTACTGCTACAAAGTCATGCCCTTCGGACTGAAGAATGCAGGGGCAACATATCAAAGGCTTGTCAATGCAATGTTCAAATCACAGCTTGGGAAAACTATGGAAGTCTATGTCGATGATATGTTGGTGAAGTCAAAGAAAGCAGTTGACCATATGGATCACTTAGAAGAAATGTTCGCAATTCTCCGAAAGTATGGAATGAAGCTCAACCCTTTGAAGTGTTCATTCGGAGTAGAGTCCGGGAAATTCTTGGGATTTATCATAAGCGCTAGGGGCATTGAAGCTAATCCTGCTCAAATTATTGCTTTGAGAGAAGTCAAAGCCCCTAGGACAAAGAAGGAACTGCAGAGCCTTAATGGGAAAGTGGCTGCTTTAAGCCGATTCATTTCCAAAGCCACTAATAAATGCATCCCCTTCTTTGACGCTTTAAAGAAAGGAAAGAAAAACTTCGAATGGACACCTGAATGCCAGAAAGCTTTCAATGAATTAATCTGTCACATGGAAGTGCCTCCAATACTATCCAAGCCCAACAACGGCGAAGACCTTTTCATATACTTGGCAGTTTCGTCTCATGCCCTGAGTGCAGCACTAGTACGGGAGGATGCAAAAGTTCAGCGCCCGGTCTACTATATCAGAAAAAGACTCACTGGGGCAGAAATGAATTATTCAAAGCTAGAAAAGCTCGCCTACTGCTTACTGATTGCTTCCATAAAATTGAGGCCGTATTTTCAAGCTCACCCTATCAAAGTCCTCACCGACCAGCCCCTAAAGCAAGTCCTATTTCGCCCTGAAACTTCGGGCCGTCTTCTGAAGTGGAATATTGAGCTTAGCTAATATGATATCACTTATCATCCCCGAAGAGCGATCAATGGACAAGCCTTAGCGGATTTCATCGCAGAGTATACAGATAAGGGTGATAAAGAGGAAGAGATTACAGTAGACATCCCGACCAAATGGAAGTTATATGTTGATGGCTCAAGAAATGATTACTGTTCCGGAGCTGGGGTTGTGCTTGAAACCCCCGAAGGGCGATCATTATGTTATGCATTAAGATTGGAATTCCCTTCTACAAACAATGAAGCAGAATATGAAGCTCTAATTGCTAGATTAAAGATTGCAAAGGAATTGAACATCAAAGCATTGCAAATCTTCAGCGATTCTCAGCTTATTGTGTGTCAGGTCAAGAAGGAATTTCAAGCTAAAGGGGGAAATCTGCCCGCTTATTTGTCGAAGGCTTCTGAGCTCCTCGATGATTTCGATCACTATCGATAAGCCACATACCTCGAGAGGAAAATATGAAAGCAGATTCTCTAGCAAAGTATTCAAGCTCCAGAGAGGCTCAATTATTGGGATTGGTTCCTGTGGAGGTTTTGTCAGCTCCAAGCACTGATGATATGGATATCGACTGGATCATGGCTGTATCTCAAGAACAAGAGTCATGGATGACCCCAATCAAAGAATATCTGCTCAACGGCTCCCTACCAGAAAATTCTAAAGAACGTCGAAAGCTGTTAAGAAAAGCATCAAGATATGTAATTCAAGATGGCCGGTTATACAGGCGGGGATTCTCAATGCCATTACTTCGATGTGTAACCAAGGAAGAAGCTAAGACAATCTTAGCAGAGGTACACGGAGGAGAATGTGGGGATAATTCAGGCGGCCAAACACTTGCCAAGAAAGTTCTTCGGTATGGTTATTTCTGGCCTGATATTAATCGAGATGCTGCTATCTACTCCAAAAAATGTGACAAATGCCAGAGATTTGCAAAAATCCCAAGAGCACCTTCAACTGAACTAACACAGATGGTCAGCCTATGGCCGTTCGCCATTTGGGGGATAGATCTAATCGGACCTTTACCAATTGCCAAGTCGGGAATCAAATATGCTATTGTTGCTGTTGATTATTTCACTAAATGGGCTGAAGCTGAACCTTTGGCCACTATTACTTCTAAAAAGATGATAAATTTTGTAACGAAAAATATCATTTGCAGATATGGTGTGCCACAAAAGATAATCACAGACAACGGTACTCAATTTGAAAGTGAAGAGTTCCAGAACTTCTGCAAGAAATTCAAAATCCGAAAAAGTTTCTTAGCAGTGGCTCATCCGCAGGCAAACGGGCAAGTGGAAGCAGTAAACAAAATTATCAAGTCAACCATCAAAAAGCAGCTTGAAAAAGCAAAAGGTGGATGGGTTGATAAGCTACCACTAGCACTATGGGCATACAGAACAACCCATAAAAATGCAACTGGGCGGAAGTGATGATTCCAGTAGAGCTAGAAGTCCCTTCACACAGGAGAATTCATTTCAACCAGGCCGAAAATGAAAAATTGCAACTCGAAGCACTTGACTTTCTTGATGAAAGAAGGGAAGAAGCTAGACTCAGAGTTGCGGCCCATCAGCAAAGAATTGCAAGGCACTTCAACTCTAAAGTCCGTCAACGAAGCTTTGAAGTCGGCAACTTAGTCTTGAAAAGGATCATGACAGCAGTCGGAGTATTTGGACCAAATTGGGAAGGGCCATATGTCATAGGCAATAAACTTCTTGATGGCACATTCAAACTCACAACTGTTGAAGGAGATCCAATCCCAAGAGCCTGGAACAGCAATCATTTGCGCCCATATTTCACTTAAAAAGCTTTGCTTGAAATTGTAAAATGATTATGGATGTATCGATTGTATTGTAAACCATTGTAAAATCAGTGATGATGAATAAAAGAGCTATAAAGTGGATGTAGGCCCAGTTCTTGGCCGAACCACTATAAATTTTGTGTTCTTTATTATTATAAAATGCCTGTTTCATTTCGATGTGTAAATACTCTAAATGTATTGCTAAAATATCGATTTAATATTGCAGGTTATTAAAACAAAGCTTACCCATCGCAATGCCAAGTGAACCCCGTAAATCACTCAATAAACAAATTTCAAGCCATAGAAAGTTCCAAATTCAAATCCAACATAAGATGAACTTTACACCAAAAATTGATGATTCCACCGAAGAGACTCTTTTCCAAAGAAAAGGAACTAGACACTTGTTAACTAATTACGATCGTTTGTATAAACAGACATCTGGTTGAATAACTTACGTCTGTCCCACAGAATCAATCAATTGTGAAGTACACTCCATTGGATAAAGCAAACTGCTTGCAAAGGAAAGGAACATAGGCTCGGAGACAATAACAGGGGACCATTAATGAGCAAACAACAAAGAGACATGGGCGAGCTGATCAACAAAAGCCCTCCTCGGAGGCACAAGACCTCTTCGGAGGCACAACTCTTCGGAGGATAAGGACCTCTACGGAGGCACAAGCCCTCTTCGGAGGCACGCCAATAAATGGAAACGCTCTTCTCAACAAAAAGGTTGGTGGAACCACTGAGGCAAGGCCTTTGTTAACTAATTGCGATCGTTTTTGCAAACGAACATCCAATTAAATAACTTGCGTCTGCCCTGTGGATCCATTTAACTGTGAGAAAGTAACTTCCAAGCAATCAAATAAAGACCTCCCCGGAGGCACAAGACCTCTTCGGAGGCACAAGACCTCTTCGGAGGCATAAGACCTCTCCCGAGGCACCACAAGCCCTCTTACGAGGCACAAACCTTCCCCAAAGGCACATACTGCCCTCTTCGGAGGCAGAAGACCTTCCCTAAGGCACACAAGACCTCTCCGGAGGCACAAGACCTCTCCGGAGGCACAAGACCTCTTCGGAGGCACAAGACTTCTCCGGAAGCACAAAAACAAGACTTCTTCGGAAGCACAAACAAAAGACTTCTCCGAAAGCACAAGACCTCTCCGGGGGCACAACGCTACTTCACAAAGCATAATGCTACTCTTCGGAGTCCAAATGCTACTCCTCAGAAATACCAAAAAGCCCTCCTCAGAGGCACACTTCAACTCTCAAGGAAGACCTACTTGTTCATCTTGAAAAATTCTTCCCCAGAAATTGAAGTGCTAAGTAAAATCCTCTTTAGAGGCCCGTTCTACCGCGTAGGAGAATTCACTTCTCAAAAATGTAAAGTGACCATCTCTGAAGGTTGAAGCGTAAAAACTTCTCCAAAAACGAGACATGCTCCATTTAAGTAGAATAATTGTTTCCTCAAAGACGGAATAGTTATTCTTCAAAAATAAGAGTACAAGTCTCGTCAAGGCAAAAGGATATTGCAATGCACTTGTGGTATATGGGCAATATCATACAACACAACTACACCAATAAAAGTAGTATTCAAGCAACATACCACAAGCACATTACAATATCACGCGGAAAAGATGTGGAATAAATGCATTCTCAAACACAGACAAAAAGTTTGTACAAGTAAAAAGAATCGCTTATTCTACACTAAAACGAGAAATAGATGCACTCTTACATATACAAGAATTCGTACAAGTAAAAGAATTATTTTATTCAATACTGTGAAAATTCTTTACATGTGCAGATCTCAAAATAACAATGGACCGGTACCCGCACAATCTCCGGTCGATACAAGCAAAAAGCAAAATAAGAAAAGTAGAATCCAGATTATCACTCCTTCTTCCTGCCACCCTTAGTACCCTTGCCTGGTTTGATGATTAGTTTCGAAATCCGGCGGGGACAGGTCGGAGAAGAAGGAGAAGAGGGTGCAGCCGGATCTTCTTCTGCTTCATCTTCTCCAGCGGAAGTGTTTTTCTTCTTCTTCTTTATGACGCACTTCCCTTGCCTCTTCGAGGAAGACTCACTTCCCGGAGTAGTAAGTAGCGTAGAAAGCTTAGTGTTATCATCAAGAGACTGCTCCGGAGTCTTCTCACTGTTCTCAAGATCTTCCGCCTTCTGTTCTTGAGAAGCGAGTGGATCCTCCAAGCCTTGAAGGGCTTCTATTTGCTCTTCCTGCGAACCCGGTTGAGAAGCAGGAGTAATTTGAAGGGTTGGAGGAGGAACAGTTGGAAGAGGAGAAGAGTGTATAGCGCTCGGTGCCTCCACTGCAGAAGAAAAGAAGTTAAAATCGGTATTCTCCGAGAAAAGAGAAGATATTGGTTCATCAAAGCTTAAGTAATAAGTAAGAAGTTCATCAAACTCGGTTAAATCGAATAAGTGATTCACTGGATCCGGGTCGATGCCAAAGTTGCCTGGAGAAGTCGGCTTTGTAAGATTAATCTCGAATTTCTCAACCTCAATATCTTCCATGGCCTCGTCCTCAGTGGGAATGGTCACAATTTCTTTGTCAACTTTAGCAGGAGGCGAAGAATGGGAACTGGAGTCTATAATGTTAACATCAGCCGAAATTGAAGTATGGACGGGGGCAGTTAAAGGAGCTTCCTCCTTTGGGTGTTCTTCTCCCGTCGATTCAGCTCGCGCTTTACCAAGTTGCTCCTTTCCTTTAGCAAGAGCGGCACGAGTTTCATCGTCAAGATAACGTGCCTCAAGCTCTGCCTCATCATAGCCGGCACCGCCAAGCATATCGATTATCGCCTCCCATACTTCAGCTAAAGTGACTTCATAGTCCGGCCCCAAAAATGAGAGACTTCCGCGTCCCAAGACGCTGTGGATATAAAAGTCGAACAAAGTGGAGCTGATATTGGCTTTAGTAGCCACATGAGATTCTTCGGCTGCAACTTTCCCAGCGACAGCTTCATCGCGCTCTCTTTCAGCCTTTAACAACTGAGACTGCAGCCTGGTAATTTCCAAGTCTTGGGAGCTAATTTTCTCCCGAAGGTGAACGGCGTCATCACGATATTTCCCAAAAACATCCTGCTCTGCTTCAAGTCTTGCTTCAGCACCTCGCTGAGCAGCATGGGCGTCTCGAACTTGTTTTTGGAGCATTTCTTCTTTTTGCGAATAAGAAGTGGAAGAAGTGGCAAGCTCGTTCTTGAGTCTTTCAACTTCGGCTTCAAGCCTCCCATAATCGTCAGTGATGCTCTTCATCTCAGCGGTGTGCTGCTTGCAAACTTTATCCCACTCCGACTTATCGTTCTCCATGGTCAGCATGGCTTCGAGATGCGCACGATTGACCCTTTGTAGCTCGTCAACAAGTTTTTTCCATCCAGACATCCTTTCGATATCAAGTTTGACGGCATCAAGGTTACGCAGCATAGTCGGTTTATCAATCGGGACCAAGTCAAGGTCGAAGCGTACCCCCTTTAAGCACCATTGCGGGAACCGACTTTGAAGAGTTGGCGGACCCTGCCCGACTTGATATTGGGGTCTGTTGATGATTGTTTGGATATCAGACTTCTCAAGAGCAGGAGAATCAAAGGGGATATCAAGAGGAATTGAAGCAGGGGTCTTCTCAGAAATTGCAGACGCGTCACTAGGCTTGACCCGCTTGCTTGGATCTCCAATAAGGTGACTTTTCCCTTTATCGTCATAAGACTTTTGCTTATGGGAATCATCGCCTCTATGGGAAGAGTCGTATCGCTCATCCCTCCTCCCATATTGACGCTCATAGTCCCGCCTCTCTTGAGCTTTTCTAATAGCTCTTTCTTCATCTGTTTCCCTCGGGGATTGAGGTATCGTCTAAAATCATAAGTTCCGCGGCCTCCATGGCGCTGAAACTTGTCATAGTATGAGCCAGAGCGTCCCATCGGAGAATCTGAAAATGGAAAAGAAATGAAGTTTAGAAATCTCCAGAAAAAGAGGATAAGTGCGTATAAGTGCCGAAAAATCCTAAGTGTGTGTGGCGTGCAAACTACGCGCGTCAAACTACAAACCACGCTTTAATGTGGGAACGGCGACGACTGGTGTAGAAGGTGTCGAAACTTGTTGTAAGGAAGAAGTCGCCTCGACAATAGGAGAAATAGCTTTTGAAGTGTCATTTTTGAATAACTCCTGTGAAGTCACCATTAAGTCACTAAGACCCCCAAAAATGTCTTCGCCGTCATGCTGAGCGGAACTCTCTTTCTCAACCCCTTCATTGGATGCCTTCTCGGGGCATTGAAGAGGCTCCTCCTCTTCGATAACCGGAGAGAGCGTAGATTTGCCGGATGATCCCGCAACGTCAATAGAGGTAGAACACTTCACCAGAGAAGCCTCAGTGGTGGGCTCTTGCGGTATAGGTTCTTTGACAGAAGCTAGGGCATCAGACGTCTTTTCTAAAGAATCAGGAACTTCGTGAGGCTGAGAAGAGCGAGAAGGGTGAAGAAGTCCAAACTGGTAAAGAAATTCGTCTTTCAACAAAACTTTCGCATCCCGCTCTTCAGCTGGTACGGCCATGAGCCTTTCCAGAGTTGGCCTGTGGCTGGGATCCCTAGAAGGAGGAGGGAGCGCTGAAATGAAAAAGCGAAATTAACATTTGGCAATTTGGACTTCACAAAACTCATAGAATAGAAGAAGTAAAGATAGATAATCTTATTTCCTTCCCTCCACACAGTATAAAACCCCGGGGGACAGCGAACGTAAAAGTACTGAGTTAAGAACCCATGGGCACTGTCAGGGAGGCCAACAATCAATTTACGATTTCTGGCGCTTCTCACAACGGTGATCGAAGGATGATCTTTAGTTCTGGTAAAAGAACATAAGTAGCAGATCTCGTCAAAACTAGGGAGACGGTCAAGCGTTCTACTAAATAATACACACAACCCCATTAGAATGGCATAGCCATTGGGATGTAGCTGAAATGGGGAGATGGCCAGTTGGCGAAGAAGATGCTGGAGAAAGTTGTTGAAAGGTGGAATGGCCCCGCTCAGGCACATTTGTCGATTAGCTGCTACAAAGCAAGGAGGCGCTGCATCAGCGGTGTTACTTTTCTCAGAAAGAATGGCATCTGCTTCAACAATGCCAAACTAGGTGCACAACTGACGGAAAACTTTGTACGATAAAGTGGTAGAGGCTCTTTCGGGAGGATTGACTAATGGAGCTGGAATAAGAGTGGCCTCTCCAGTCTGGACTGTTATATCTTCTGGCTGAGAAGTCATTCTACACAAGCAACTGGATATTCAAATATAAAGGTGCACGTTTCCTAAAAGATGTGAAGTGTTGTGCAGAACTAATAAAGATAACAAGTAAATATAACTGGAATTAAGCTAGTCGACAATTGATCGATTACCAAATTTCAGGACTTGTTAATTTAAAGTTCAGGTACAGTATTAGTGCAAACCAGTCATTTTCAGTTGACTATTTCAATGTTACTTTAATTCTTTGCTTGAATTTGTTGATTTAAAGCACTTCGTTCACACAATCTATTTAAGTTGATTATCCGTTATTAACTAATCTGTCATTTGATGTGGGCAGTCAGTGGTAGTATATTCGTCCCAATTTTCTATAAATGTTGTATTAAACAGGTTGTTAGCTTGCAAGTCAAAGTGATCCGTGAAGAAATGCAACAAAGTTTAACAAATTAAAGTCCAGACAATTCAGTATTCAGGCAGTTTGTTTCAGTTTTTCAAGCCTCTGCTGTCACTGTTTGGGCCGGTAAAGTACTAGGTTGTCTGCGACTTAGTGAATGTACAGTGAGTCAAGTTAAGTTGTCAACTTGAAAAGGCGTTTGTCCTATGAGTCGTTAATCTTTAAGTCGCAAGGCATAGTAAGAAGGGAAAAGGCTTCAGTTCAAAGTGATGTAAATTTCCCAAGTCCTAACTCGGCCACGACTCAAGGCTTATGTCGTAAGTGGATAAGTCGGTAAAGACTTTAGTCGAGAGGGTTCATAGGTCGTACAAGACTGCTAAGTCGTGACCAAGCTAATATCTCACTCCGTGTGACCAACTGACTTTTCTCCTTAACTCCTAACCCTTTATCTTCCTAACCCGTTAACCCCTCCATTAACAAAAGCATTCATTTTTCACACTATTAAATCATCCAAAAAACCAATTTGGGATCACCATAAATCCAAAGCCCTGCCAATCTAATCGGTTAAGTCCAAAACACTGTAACCCATCGCCTTCATCGCCCCAATCGTTTGAAGCTAAATCGAATTGAATCGAGTTCACAGACTATCGATATAGCGAGATTTGCAACGAAGCATTATATAAGGAGATGGATTAAGAACGAGGAGCGGAATTCATGAATTAATGATGATCGGCGATTGAAAGAGAAGCGAAGTCGCTTACGCAGTATGATGCTAGGGATGATCGGATAAGAATCAAGTTGGAATCGCCTTTGAAAGCTTGGAGAAGTGTTAATGGCAGATACGGCGTAAGGGTTAAGTAATAAGAAGAAGGAAGTAGGAGGAACGACTCAAGCTCTTTTATATCTCGGGGCAGTGGAACTCGAATCGGCATACGCGAGTTAAGATAAGTCGAAGCACACGACCTACGACTTAGGCGTGTACTTCGAGGGGCAAATGTTAACCCTCAATTTCCTACGGCTTAAGAACTGCACGACTCAAGAAGGATATGCGACTTAACGAGTTAAGGATTATGCGACTTAAGGAAGTGGATGAGCCTACGACTTAAGGAAGTCTACGACTTAACGGCTTAAGGTCTGGACGACTTAACGGCTTAAGGTCTGGACGACTTAAGGAAGTCTACGACTTAACGGCTTAAGGTCTGGATGACTTAAGGAAGTATACGACTTAAAGGCTTAAGGTCTGGACGACTTAAGGAAGTCTACGACTTAACGGTTTAAGGAGTTAACGGCTCAATGGCTTCGACGACTTAAAGGTGTTGGCCGACTCAACCAGTTGACGACTTAAGGAAATGGAGGATCTACGACTTAAAGATATCTACGACTTACCGCCTAGTTCGTTTACCAGTTAAGCCGCGACTCACGACTTAACTTAGGTCGTCCACGACCTAAAGCCAGAGTTGTAGTTCGCTGCCGCAATACTTATGCCGAAGGAAGATGACTCGTAAACGACTTAGGACTTTTAACATGGATCCAGATGGGTAAGTAAGCTTCTACCAAGCCATGAGCTGGACTCAATAGGTCGGCCACGACTTACCTTAAGTCGACCACGACTTACGACCTAAGGGGTCAAATTCCCTATAAATACCAACCTACCCCGAACGTGAAAAGGACTTTTGGCCAATCATTTTCTGAAGCGTCATTACTCTGCCGAATTCTCAACTCATCCAAGACTTGAAGAATTCCGAACATTGAAGATACTACAACAAGCTTTGAACGAGATTCTACACATCCGACATGGATTCAACAAATCTCATCATCAAAGCTTGAGTTACTAATCTGAAGTGTTTGTGTGATCAAAGTGAATTGTATTCGAAGTACATTGTATCAAATTGTAACCAGATCAGCAATCAAAGAATATAAAGTGGACGTAGGCTCAATTACGGGCCGAACCACTATAAATCTGTTGTCCCTTTACCATTTTCTACTATTTTCAGCTTATATTCTGTTCCCGTACCAACGGGTGGTGCTTTCACATTGTTATTACACACACCGGGTGTTAGCGTTCAACTTTCAGCGTTAACAGGTGTTTTCAAAGATAAAAGTTATTTTGAATAACTTGGTAAATTTTCAATTTAAATAACTTAATTTAAATTTGAATTCAAATAATTTGGAATTGAATTCCATGTTTGGAAATTATAGTAAAGATGTTATAAATGTGTTTATATGAATTTAAACCATTTTAAAAGTATGGTTTTGAGAATTTGAATTTAACCCAAGGACTTTAACTCGTATAAATGAATCAGATTTTCCGAAATGAAAACTAATTGTTTCAAATGATAAAAGCTTTCATTTAAGAAATGAATTTCCGACTTGTGATTAAGGAATTTCAAGTTTGAATTGAAAATGGTTTTTCAAGTTACGAATGAATCTTTGGAAACGAGTTTTGAAAGCTATGAGTTAAATCTTGATTTAAAGATTGGATGATTTAATCCAAATTGAAAGGGAAATTGATTTGGAAAATCTATGAATAGATCTTTGTGAAACTGGGTGAACTTTGCGAGATGAATCTTTTTGTAAAAGATTAAAATGGTAATGTGCTTAAACCATTTGAAAGAGAAGTTTTGGGTAATAAGTTGTGACTTAATTGAAATCCCATTATCCATATGTTTTTAAATATCGCGCTAACTATTCGGTTTAGCCGGGAGGGGACTTTGTGTCATATAACCCATTCCGAATAGTGATACGTCGTATATGGATAGCATTTGAAGACCGGTGTTGAAGACCGGGTGTTTGCGAGAACTATAGGATAACCTATCGATTGTCTCTGCACTGAGTAGCTATGATATAGAGATTTCCTAAGTGATGGGAAATCCGATCGGGATTGTGAATACCCGGATTGCAAGGGCTTCTTTGGAAGTGCCTTCGGTTCTGTTCGAACCCGGAATAGACTTGTACGGTTGTATGTCTAACACTACACTTTAAGATATAAAGCTGATTTCTTTCAAATACATTTCTGTTTGGTGGCGGAGATTTATTCTCTTAGCTTAACACCCTTCTCTGAGACGTACGAGCTCAGAGGTTATGTAGTTAAAGGTTATCAGTGATATACTCCCAATTTGGTAGTGTGGCATGCTAAGTGTTGCTGTGTGTTGATGATCATTTGTTGATCATTTGTTGATCAAAACATGGCTTTGTGAAAAAGCGTAGCTTTGTGGACGAGACCTCATCGAGCCTCAGAAACCGGTAATGGTCGAAACAGGAAAATGCGGCAAGGTTTCAGGGGTAGCTCCCCTAGGGTATGACCATTCCTTCTGGAAAAAGGTGGTATCACGGTATGGAGTCCAGATATTTACCTGTGTGGTTGCTCCAATCTCATTTGCTCTGTGTGATTGTTGCTATGTGATCGGGATCCCGGATAAAGGTCGCAAACGACCGGGGGTGGCATATCTCAGGTTTACTACCCGGGAAGGGGGTAACCGGCCTTGTGTTGGCAGAGAGCCAGGTGGTTCTCGGGGCGTCCCTCCAGAGGTGTTCCCATGTGGCATAGGAAGTTCCTTAGCCTGACCATTTTTTGGAAAATCCAAAGAAACAATACGAACCTTGTGCGGTTTTAGTTGTAGAACCTGCCATTTAAAATGGAAGCTATAGCAGGCATAATATAATGGTACCTATGCTGGCTAAGATTAATATTATACTTTCGAAAGGATTTTCACACTATGCACTAGTAATAATATCAAAAGTATTTTGCGTAGTAAGCATGCTTGACTATCATAAGGAGAAATCTCCTCCATGTGTTCAATTGCATTGTGTGTGTGCCGGGAGGCCTTATGGTAGTTTCATTTTCCAAAAAGCATTGCGGATTTCAATGTTTAAAATTCTTTTGTTGTTTGTTTAAAGATAAACTGTTTTTGTTACTCACACCAGTCCCAGGACTAAACTGGAGTTTATTGTTCCCTTCCTAAACTCTGGGTGCCCACAATTTTCCACACGGGAAGTCTAGAGTTGGGTTTCTAAGATATTCAGGTTTAGTAGATTATCTGGAGCTAGTTCAGTGTTTGGAGTTCACGACTGCTCTTGCTTCTCTTAGTGGTTCGAGCTTGACATTGGAGTGGTTGGACTCAACCTCTCTGACTGATCATTTGGAGTATCACTTCTGTTATTTTCGCTGTATCATTATTTATCTCTGATATTGTTGTATCATATTGATATCATTGTTGTATATCATTCTGCATATTGTATTCATTGGAGTTGTATAGATATCATTGATTTATTTATTCCGCTGTGTTGTTATACTTACTGTGTTATAAGCTCCAGCGAGCCAGATTCGACGTTTGAATCTACGCCCTTCGAGTACAAGTGAAGTACGGGTGCCGATTTTCGAAGGTCGAGTCATGATCATTATAGCATTCATCCATACAAGTCCGTCTTGGGTCCGAACGGAACCGAAGGCACTATTCCTACTACATCCATTTTGGAATAATCCTCAGGATTAGTAGCGATTAGCCATTGCACTTCACTGCTCCATCTTTAACTCCATGCTCTTATTTTTCACATCAAAAACGTACTCGTTGGATCAAAGTGGTTTTCGGATAACAAATCCGATCCCGGTCTCTTCAAAACAACGTTCGATATTTCCGGTAAACTCAACCTCAGTTTAGGAAATAAATAGATGAAGATAAGATCGAAGATCACCTCCTAACCGTTAATGGACGGATTTCCTTATCATCGCCATAGAATAACAAACGAGTTTATACGTATAGTATAGCGCCTTTGTAACGATTGCGATCTTTCGACGCTCGAAAGTCGACATTAATACGTCCACTGTATCAAATGCCGTGCAATCGAATGCCGGAAAACCAAATCATTAGGGTTAAAAAGAAGAGGTAGAAGAAGACAGAAGAAAAGAAAGAACAGAAAAACAGAAACAGAAACAATATCAGAATCTCACATTCGCAGTGGAACCATATATAATAGATAATCACTAGTCTTTTAAACAAAGAACTATATCAGTCTATACAATACAACAATGAGAGTCAATATACAACTCAATACAACAATGGACAGTTATATAAACTTGTCCCCATACAAAATACACATCGGAATAAATAAATAAGTACGATTGTACGTCTCGCCATCCAGCTCGTCTCCAAAGTTCCAGAATATCCAGAATATCCTGATAACATAACTCTAGGCTGCCCGTGTGGAAAATTATGGGCACCCAGAGTTTAGAAAGGGAACAATAAACTCCGAGTCAGTCATGGTGACTGGTGTGAGATCGTAAAACAGTTATTTTCACAAAGAAAATAAAAGAAATTCGCAATGCTTTTGGAAAATGAAACTACCATAAGGCCTCCCGCCACACACACAATGCAAACGCAGAATTGGAGGAGATTTCTCCTTATGATAGTCAAAGATGCTTACTACGAAAAATCAGTTGATATTATTATTAATGTCTAGTGTGGAAAACATTTCGAAAGTATAATATTAATCTTAGCCAACATAGAAATTTCGCACTTATGCCTACTATAGCTACTATGTTCAATAGCAGGTTGCCGCCACATTCCATAGCAGGTTATACAACTAAAACCGTACAGGGCGCGTATTGTTTCTTTGGATTTCCAACAAATGGTTAGGCAAAGGAACTTCCTTACACCGAAATGGAAACGCCTCTGGAAAGACGCCCCGAGAACCTAATCGGATCTCTGCAAACACAAGGCCGATGCTACCTCACGATGTACAGCTGTAACTAGGTAGCTAAAACACAAGCTATGCCATCCCCCGGTCGTTACCGACCTTTATCTGAAGATCCTCAACCACAAAGCAACAACCACAAAGTATAATAAATTTGCAGCATCAACATAGGTAAAATATCTGGGCTCCATACCATGATATCACCTTTTATCCAGAAGGAAATGACATACCCAAGGGGCGCGACCCCTAAAAACCTTGCTGAAACATTCCTGTTTCCACCATTACCGAGTTGTGAGGCTCGACGAAGCCTCTTCCACAAAGCTACGCTTTTTAACAAAGCCATGCTTTGATCAACAAATGATCAACAGCACTTCGTATGCCACATTACCAAATTGGGAATGTATCACTAGTAACCATCAACTACATAACCTCTAAGCTCGTACGTCTTAGAGAAGGGTGTTAAGCTAAGAGAATAAATTCTCCGCCACCAACAGAAATGTATTTGATAGAAACCAGCTTTACATCTCAAAGTGTAACGTCAGACTCACATCCATACAAGTCCGTTCCGGGATCGAACGGAACCGAAGGCACTTCCAAAGAAGCCCTTGCAATCCGGGTATTCACTAATCACGTCCGGACATCCCATCACAAGAAGAGTGATATAAATCTTTATACTGGAGCAACTCGGTGCAGAGACATTCGACAGGTTGTCCTTTCATTTTCGAAAATACCCGGTCTTCAATTGCAATTCATAACGTCGTATCATTATTCGGAATGGGTTATATGACACAAAGTCCTCTCCCGGCTAAACCGAATAGTGAGCGCTTGTTTTAAAAACAAATTCAAGTGCCATTTCAAAGGCAAATATTGATAGTCGATTATTTAACTATCAACAACATTCACAACAATCAACCAATTTTAATAATTTTTCCCAAATTATTAAATTTCAAAATATCTTCACAAGATATATATTTTTTCCACACTTCATCACTTTGAAAACAAATTTCAAATCATATTTTCACTCGCGAAATAAAATTTCTGAATGTTATTTATTTCCACTTTTCCTTTACAAATTCCATTGTGAATGTAAATTTCCAAATATTTACTTATGTACGATTTTCAAATCGTTTTCCAAATATTCACTTTCAAACACCAAATCAAATTCAAAATTGATTTCAAATTTCATTTCAACACCAAATCAAATTCCAATTTGATTTCAAATTTATTTCAAACATTAAATCAATTACAAATTGATTTCTAAGTTTGTTTCAAAAAAATTTTTTATTCAATTATCTTATTAATTTTCCCAAAGATTTATTTTCCAATACCAAATCAATTATCAAATTGATTTCAAACAAATTTATCACTTTTTAAAATAAATTCCTTTATCTCTTCCAAACCATTCAAAATTCGATTATAAATAAATTCTTCAACTTTTAAACAATATTACTCAAAATCCATAAAAAAATCTTTTCTATATTTTTGGAAATAATTCGATAAGATTACAAAAATCAACTTTTTTCCTTTCTTTTAAATACCTTCTTTCAAATTAATTTAATTCTTAAAAATAAATTCCCAAAATCTAATTTTATTTATTTCTGGTATCCAACGATACTAAAAATACATTCGGCCAAATTATAGCCTTTAACAAATTCAATCACAAATATAATCATTCATAGATTATAAATAAATAATCACACAGCATATGAAACAAATCCATACAACATATGAAACAAATTCATATAATTTGAGGAATCCAGTTGGATCCCTCCAACCTGTTTCCCTGCATCCACAGACGTTAGCACAATACCAATTCCACTTCAAGGTGGAATATCGCGGTATATGGGATTTATAAAATATCATCCGCTATTATGCGGCGCATAGGGTCTCATCCGCTATATAATGCGGGAAATCAACAACTCTAATATATATATATATATATTCCAATATATATATATATATATATTGCTATATACTATTATATATACTATCACAATCAGGCAATCAATCAATAACTACAATCCAATTTTTATTCGAGTGAGAAGATCTCACCTTTGCTTTGCAATCTATTCCATTCCAGACTGTTTTCTCGATCTATAGACCTTGTATAAACATTTATACAATTTATCAATATTCGAAATAATCGAATCATAAATTTTCATTTATGAATTTTAATTAACTAAAATAATCTACATCACCATTTAAAAAATTTTACTTTCTAAATCTTATCTGTATATAAACTATCTCATATTTTTCTGTATATATATATATATATATATATATAATTAAAAGCCACTGATATACCCACTGTATATTTTCTTCTAAAAATATCAAAACAAAAATTTTCTTTACTGAACATACAATGTTCATATACATCTTTTATTTGAAATCAAACTGGCATATGGGTCTTACTGTAAATTTGTATATTTATTTGTACTAAATCGAATTAAACCAGGTTGATACCTTACTGCGAATCGACGAGTGCTGCTCCTCCACTTCGATCGCGGCCTCCATCGATGCCATTTGCGAGCCATACCCTAGTTGCTCCACGAGATTCGCCACCAAATGCTCGAATCGATGAACCCCAATCTCCGAGCTACGCCCCATCGCGATATGTCACGACTCTACTCGCCGCCTCCATCTTGCTCGACGCCATGCTCGCGAGCGTCGCCTGAGTCGCCGCCTTGACAAAATCGAAGTCGCGTGCGTTCGAGAATGGTCTCACGACTAGGTCGCGACTTCCTTCAACTCGTCGATGCTAGGGTTTGATTTCGGTCTCAATTCAAGAATGACAAAGAGGACAAATTTTATTTCGAAATGAGGAACTTGATTTTCTTCTTTCAGGCTTCGGCCATTTATTTTATTTTCCCTTTTTTGAACGAAATGATTTTGTTTTCTTTCTGTTCGAACTGTATGATTTGAGAAACATGGAAAAGAAATGGAAAGGTACGAAGGAGACAACGTGGTGGCTGGTTGTACGTATTGTCGGAATAAGAATAAGCAAATATAATTTAAATTGATTTCAAATTGTCTCGAATCTGTAGCATAAATTTTCGACCTCCTAATGAGACATGCCGCCAGGCATTTGTAAGGTTATACCCCTATTCCGAACGCAATGGAAAAGGTTTCGAGTCCAAATTTGATCGTATGGAGAAGATAGCTTTTTGGACCAGTTATAATATTGAATTTCAATATAATTTTCAGCGCGTTTATATATCGTACGCTCACACAACAACTTCAATCACTACAAAAATTGAAATCCGATAATAATACAATATTACAGATCTGATGGAACTAGTTTCGTCAAATTCCAAGACTATGCCCCGGAAAGCTATCTTCAAATATCGATTTAAACGATAAATTTCAAAACTGAACAAAATAGTTTCAAATTCAATTCTGAAGCCTTTATTATCTTCAGTATTATCAATATAAATTTTCTAAGCCTTGAAAATATTTGTAATCAGCTTAAAACTGAAGATTCAAATTTTTACCCAACTTCAATAATTAAATTCAAAAATTTAATTACCAAATTCATTCTGATATTTGAATTTCAAATTAAACAATCATTCGAATATTTAAACTCAATTAAATATTCACATTTCAAATGTCAAAAATCCAGGGTCGTTACAGCCTCAAACGACAACTGTACCATATAATTCCCATGTTTTCCCTAGATATTCCCAAAGTTATATTTTGGGCCCAGATTAGATAGTCGGTATTTAACTATCAAATAAACAATCATTCAACCAAAATATTTCATTTCCACTGAAAAACACCAAGTCTTATTTAATTTAAATTTTAAATAAATTAAATCTCTTTATCCAATGGTATGTGCTTATCTTTTAAAATGATAATATTGATTGATTCTTAAACAATAATTAACTTAATATCAATTCATTTTAACTAACTTAATAAATAATCAATTACACTTTTAAAACAATTTAAAATAATTACATAATTTTGAAACAATAATAAATTTTGGATTTAAAAATAAGCTTCTTATCAAGTTTTAAGACTCTTTTATAAACTTATAGTTTATTTCGATAATTTAAAATATTTAATGACTAACTTCCTGGAAATACTTTTTTGTTGAATTGTTTTTAAATTGCCTAGTTAATAATTAAAAATTCCCTTTTAAAACAAACTCAATTTCTCGATAAAAATATATTCTTCAAATTCCAGTATAACCAATCTAATACTTATAAATCCCTCGATTTATAACCAAACGATTTACGTTTCCAGTTTCATAAATCCTCTTTTCCCATTCTATTTAAAATCTTAATTTTAAACCTTCCATATTTAAACAAGTACCACTTAAGAATTTATTATTTAAAAATACTTTTATATACTTAATTCCAAAATCCCTGTTTACAATATCCCGAAATAGTTAAGTACAATTTCAAAACCATTTATTTTATCCAATTAATTTATCCAAAACTCTATATAAATATTTTACTTCAAAATCCCTATTTTCAATTCTTTTCCAATTCTAACCATATTTTATTGGTATTTAAAAATACAAAAATCTAGTCCAAAACTGCCATAGCATCTAATAAATTTAAATCACACAATAACCCGTCACAGATTATTCCAACAAAACATATATCACTATATATGAAATTAAATTCAACATTTTAAGGAATCCAGTTGGATCCCTCCAACCTTTTCCCTGCATCCATAGATGTTAAAACAACATAAAAATACCAATTCTACTTCATGGTGGAATATCACGGTATATAGTGTCATCGGCTATTATACGGGGCGCATAGGGTCTCATAAGCTCAAATCGGCGGGGAATATATCCAACTACTAATATATACTATTATATATATATATATTATAACATCCAACAGATAATAATAATTATCAACCATCCAATCAATCAATTATTTAAATTTCAACATTTTTAAATTAAACCAGGCATCCAAAAATGAGTGAGATTAACTCACCTTGATTTATCAATTTTCCAAACGTTCCAATTTTAAATTAAATCGAACACGTTCGATTTAACCTAAAATTTTAGCTTGCCCCAAACCTCTCCAAATCTATTCCAAAACGTAGTGCTCGTCCCCACGATTCCATCGCCACTTGTTTTGTTCGATTTCGACTTCGTATGAAAAAGATACGAATTTTTAAAGTTTTGAATATAAATTATATAAATAAATCTTTTTAAAAAAAACCTAATCAGATCTGGTCGTTCCTTCTGGGTTGAAGAAATCAAGGCCGCACCTTTCTTCTCTTCTCCTACGTTCTTCTTCATGCGCGAGAACCCACCAGCCGCCATTCATTTATGCTTGCCGCAGCCCCATCTTTCGCCTAGGAGCTGATCCAAGATCATCACGACGTGCGCCCAGACATGCTCTACCCACGGCCAAGTGATGATCGAACTCGGCTCCTCCATTATCTCGAAAAAGTGGAACAAACAGTGGCCCTTCCTGGTTGATTCCTGGCCACCACGTCCAACGATATCAGATCGCCACCGTTCTCCTCGTAGAGTTCGACGGGCTCTTCGACTTCCATGTTTAAACTTTTCGCTAATTATCGATGGATGAGGAGATCGGAGGGAGAGAAGGTAGGAGCGATTCGGCCATTGAACGAAATAGACGCGGCCGAGTTATGAAACTAGGGTTTTCTACTGTTCACGCTATATATACGCATACGTATAATATTTTATTATTATTTTCACAAATTCACGTGCTTTTCGGATAAACTCCAAACAAAGCGTGCCACCTGGCGTTTGTAATATTTTACCCCTATTCCGAACACAATGGAACATGTTTCGAGGCCTAATTCGATCGTATGTGGAAGATAGCTTTTCGAATCGAATTATAACATTAAATTTTCAATATAAAATTCAACACGTTTCTATCCTGCACGACCAAACGGTAACTCCAAACGCCACGAAATTTGAAATCCTATAATAATAAACTATTATGGATCGTAATCCAATGGAACTGGTTTCGTCGAATTCTGAGACTGTGCCCCGGAAGGCTATTTTAACGTGTCGATTAAATCGAGCGGTTTTCAAAATCGACGGAATTACTTGAAATTTCAATTTTAAAACTTACTAACTCCTTTATAAATCAAGTAGAATTTATATCCATGTTAGAAATCATTCCGATTCATATTAAATCAAAGTTCAATTATTTACACTATTACTATATATTAATTTCACTATTAAATTAATATATAAAATTCCAAATTTTAACTTATCGATTTTTAGTCCCATCCAAATGTCCAATATTATAATTCTAATTCAAATAGAATTTAAATGAACTTTAGAAGTCAATTCCATGTACATTTATTTCAAATTCACATATTATCCCAATTCCAAATATTCAATCTACTATTCACCAATTTCCATTAAATCGCTATATTTGAAATTTTAAACCATTTCACTAATTCAACCAAATTCTCCATATTCAAAACCAATTAATAATTCAAATTCAACATTTAAAAATTAATTTAACGTTCAAAATTAAACAACCAAAATTCCGGGTCATTACATAATTTAATGACATTTATAAGTTATTTGTTTACAAACAAATGTTATAATTATTTACACAACACTAATTTTATTAAATTACAATTTATTACCTATTATTTCATTAATTAATACAACACTTAAGTTATCAATTACTCCTTTAATCCAATTCTCAATTAATACACACACTATTACAATTAATTTACAACCTATAACCAATTATAACTTTTTAATCATTTCAATTAATTTGAATTACATTTAAAGAAGTTGTCAATTCCTTAAATTAATACTAATACATCTCATTCTCGTTAATTCCTTATTAATAAATCTTAAATTTTTAATTTTTCACAGCATCAAACCCGAAAACCTATTTAATTTAATAAATTTAATTATCGAAAATTACGGGTCGTTACACTCTCCCCCACTCAAAACTTTTCGTCCCCGAAAAGGGAAAAGAAGGGATTAAGGAATTAATATATCTTATTCAAAATATTAAATTTATAATAATTAATTTACCTAATTAAATAATTTAAATAAAATATAAATTTATAAACAATTAAACCCTTTTTATTCAGGTAAATAAAAGTTTGAAAAAAAACATTTCACAAAATTTTTCCAAGTCAAAAACTCAGAAAATTTCAGTAGAGTCTCCTTTGTACGGAGAGGTCTGGGAGAAATAATAATATTAATAATAACAATATATATCATATATTTCAAAATAATATATCCCAAACCACAAGAAAACAATATAATATCGCTATAAAACCGTAATCCGAGAACGTACCTATTTGTCGGGCAAACAACGCTTATTTATGAAACCAAAAGCGGTAGCAATTGCTTCCATAAACCTGTATTTCACTTATATAATCCAAAGAAGTTAATAATTATGTAAAAGAGAAATATTTACATTGTTTAAATCAATAACAACAAATCAATCACAACACAACAACAACCACTTTGCAAACAAAACATACCATCATTACACGCAATCAAAGTAACCAACCATCCATCCATAGCAACCAAAACAAATGGTTTGTTCGGCATCAGAAACTTTTAATCATATAAAATGATAAATAAACTACTAACTATACCATACACTCATCAGTCTTAGATAAACTAAATAGATTATTTATACATCTTCATACAGTTAGAAGTATCCTTTCCCAAACATCCCATAAGCCAAAACAAATGATGATTTCCAAGTATGATTCAAATGTGTTCTTATTAATATCCTTTCATATCATTTACTGTTCATTTTCTTCATTCATACAATCCTATTTTATTATTTTACATTCATTGCTTACATAAGTTATTTTCATTTCGATTATTGAGATTATTCATTATTATATAAGTTTCTTTACAATTTAATTCACCATTAATAGATTATTATTATTTTTTTCTTTTTATTTCCCTTTTTTCATGTTAACTCCCTTTTAGCAACGACCTACGAGTTAAGAAATGAACGACTCAGATTATGCCACGACTTATAAGAAGCCAACGAGTTAAAAAGCCTAAAACCTAAGTGGACTCGATGACTTACGACTTAGCTGCTGAAAGAGAATCTACGGCTTGAACGACTTACGACCTACCGGGTTAGGGATCTACGACCTAAGAGAGTCTATGACCTAACTACTCAAGGTAACTTCGCGACCTAGCAATGTCGCGACCTAAAGACTTTGCGACCTAGCAATGTTGCGACCTAAAGACTTCGCGACTTAGCAATCCTGCGACCTAAAGACTACGACTTAAGAAGGTTCCGACCTAATGGGTTACGACTTAGCTTAAGTCGTCGATGACCTATAGCTCCAGTTCCTAAAGACTTAAGAAGTACACGACCCAATAGTCTACGACTCAACAGGCCACGACTTAACAGTTTACGACTTAGTGGGTGTACGACTTAAGAGCTTCACAGCCTACGACTCATGGTCCAAACGACTCAGCGAGTTAAGGTCTACACGACCCAAGAAGCTCTACGACCTAAGAGAGTCTACGACCTAACTTGCTTGGTGACCTAAGGTAGTTAGCGATCTAACTATTAAAGCAGCTCAACGACCTACGACCTAAGAGGCAAACGAACTAAGACTTCAACGACCTAAGGCTCCCACATCTATTCCTAACTCGTCTGCGACCTACCACTTGTCCAAATGAAGCCAAGTGCAACATCACCAGCTAATTTCTTAAGTCGCAAGGGAACTGCGACCTAGCTTAGGTCGCTCGCGACCTAAGACCTAACTAAGGTCGTACGCGACCTAGGACTTAGCAATTTCTCTGCCCAGAATTCAGAGCTGCTCCTATAAATCCCCACCACTTCCAACATGAGAAGGGCTTTTTGGCAAATCATTTCTTCAAGCGTCCATACTCTGCTGCACTCACAACTCATTCAACAAGTAAAGATCTTCCAACACTCAAGGCACTACAACAAGCTTCGTGAAGGACTTCATTCATCCGACATGGATTTAGCAAGATTCATCACCGAAGTTTGAGCTAGTAGTCGAGATTGTTGTGTGATCAAGTTGCATTGTATTTGACAAGTGATTTGTATCGAATTGTAATCGAATCAGCAATAAAAGACTATAAAGTGGACGTAGGCTCAATTACGGGCCGAACCACTATAAATCTATTGTTCATTTACTGCTTTTCTGCTATTTTCAGCTTATATTCTGTTCCCGTACCAACGGGTGGTGCTTTCACAATTCTATTACACACACCGGGTGTTAGCGTTCACTTTTTAGCGTAAACATTTTGGTGCTTTCACTGAGAACCCAACTCAGGCAATCATCCACCGTTGCTTCGCAAAGATTCATAAAAAGAACCTCTCTTAAAAACCAGATCCGAAATAATGGCTCCTGGAAGATGAGGTAGACCTATCAGATCCAGAAATGCTCACGAAGGGACTTCCGCTTCCCCAACAACAGACCAAGCGACTCCTACCTTTGGAGTCACCAGGGCTGAATTGGAAGACGCAGTTTCTGGATTATACCAACAAATTGAAACTCAAAACGCTATGATGATAGATAGGATAACTGCCCTGCTCGGGGCAAATCGTCACCCAGAAAACCATCAAACCACCCTTCCTGAAATGCCACCTTTCCAAGCTGATGGTTCTATGCCGCAACCAACTTGTCGTGAACATATGCCCGGGCAAACTTCCGAGGGAAGAACTGATGCTTGCCCGGAGGTGTCTTTGAACAATAAAGAGTACCTGTCTGAAATGGTTGGCCGCATCATGAAAGAGAGCAAGCAAAGGGAAGAGGATGAGGCTAACTGGGGATTCGCGCCAAGCAGAACTCCGTTTACTGAAAGGATCCTGAGAGCGGAGTTTCCAAGGAAATTTGCACCTCCTACTATCCAAGCCTATAGGGAAACCAGTGACCCTAATCATTTCCTATACAAATACGATTGGCATATGACCGGTGCAAGAGCATCAGACGAGATCAAGTGTCGATACTTTCCAGTATACCTGGAAGGTATGGCTTTACTTTGGTTCACAAAGCTTCCAGTTCGGTCTGTAGATAAGTTCTCCGACTTAACGCAAAAGTTTAAAGAACAGTTCAGATTGTATGCTTCAAAAGCTAAGGATATAATGTCACTGTCTAACCTTGAACAAGCGCCCGGAGAATCAATCAAATCTTTCTTGAGCCGTTTCAATATAGCTTTAGCCGAAGTAGAAAATGCGGTACCACGCATGATCCTGACTTATTTGATGCGAGCCATTGATAAATCGAGTAAATTTGGAATATGGCTAAAGATGAAGGAACCGAACTCACTTGATAAATTTTATAAAAAGGCCGACGAGTTCATTCGCCTTGAAAGCCTTTCTACGACATCGAAAGTGGTTGCTGCCCAAACTAATAATAACAATGTCCCATCTAATAAAAGAGAATCTGAAAGTCGGAAAAGGGAGAATGAAGGAGGAAAGAGCCAGGGAAATGAAAAGAAACCTCGTCGCTTTAATCCTTCGGATTATACTCCTTTAACTGATACACCAAGAAATATCTTTTTTGCAACAAAGGACGTTGTCAGGTATCCTATGCCACCTGAGATGACGAGAGGTGCAAAGCGTAATGGAAAATTCTGCCACTCTCACAATCAACCTGGCCATGACACTGACCAATGTCGCCAGTTAAAGAATGTGATTGAAGAATTGCTGGAGCAGGGTAAACTCCAACAATACGTTAAGAGAAGCGGAGTCGATCCAACCTCATCCACTCGGGATCAACAATGTCCTACCCATCCACCCGATTCTCACCACAACACTGCAGCGCAAGATTCAGAAAAGCTTGTCATTAATGTTGTCACAGGAGGTCCATACCCAGCAGGCAGAAGTTGGGACGACTACTAATTACCCACAAAACTGCGACTGGGGCATCTCTAACTTTCTCTGGCGTAAAAATCCAAAAGCTATGAATCAAGCACAAATGGAAATCCAGCTTGGAGATTCAGAAACAACAATCACTAGCATCCATTTTTTTTCTTAACAGCGTTGCTTAAATTTGTAAAAAAATGATGATGGATGTGTAACTTCTGCATTGTAAACCGCTGAGAAATCAGCGTGACTGAATAATGAAAAACTATGCATTCTGTGTTTTCTATTATAAAATGCTTGTTATATTTCGATGTGTAAATACTCTAAATGTATTGCTAAAATGTCGATCTAATATTGCAGGTCATTAAAGCAAAGCTCACCCATCGCAAAGCTAAGCGAGCCTTACAAATCATTTATTAAAGCAAATACCAAGCAACAAAAAATTCCATATTCAAATCCTATACAAGAAGAAATTCACATAAAAAGTTGGCAACTCCACTGGGGCAAACCTTCGTTAACCGGTTGTGATTGTCAATATGAACAGACATCCAGCTAGGTAACTCGCGTTTGTCCCATGAAGTTATTCAACAGTGAAGTCCACTTCTTCGGATAAGGCAATTTACTTACAAAAGGAACGAAGATACGCTTGGAAATGATAATAAAAGATCGCTAATGGGCAGATGGTGGGAGAACATGGCCAAGCAAGCACGGAAGCAACCAAAAGGAATTTTGCTCCTCAATAAAAGGGCCGGTAGAACCACCGAAGGGACACCTTCCCAAGCAGAAGGAACGGGGCCCTTGCTAACTGATCGTGATGCATCCGATCAGGCAGCTTGCGTCCGTCCCGTGGATCTACTCGCCCCTGAGAAGCAACCTTCCTGGCACACCAACCAACCGATGCTCCTTCCCAAAGGTCAACAAAGCCCTCTAACGAGGCACGCCAATAAATGAAAGTGCTTCTCTCAATAACAAGATTGGTGGAACCACCGGAGGGGCACCTTCCCAAGCTGAAGGAACAGGGCCCTTGTTAATTGATTGCGATCGTTTGTGCAAACGAACATCCAATCAAGCAACTTGCGTCCGCCCCGTGGATCCACTCAACCATGAGAAAGTAACTTCCAGGAAATTTCAAGACATCTTCGGAGGCAAAAGCCCTCTTCGGAGGCACATTTCACCCGTGTAGAAGTGCAAAATGCTCCTCTTTGGAGGCCCACTTCACCAGTGATGAAATGCTAAAAAGCCCTTTTCGGAGGCACATTTCACCCGTGTAGAAGTGCAAAATGCTCCTCTTCGGAGGCCCACTTCACCAGTGATGAAATGCTAAAAAGCCCTTTTCGGAGGCACATTTCACCCGTGTAGAAGTGCAAAATGCTCCTCTTCGGAGGCCCACTTCACCAGTGATGAAATGCTAAGAAGCCCTTTTCGGAGGCACATTTCACCCGTGTAGAAGTGAAAAATGCTTCTCTTCGGAGACCCACTTCACCAGAGCTGAAATGCCAAAATTGCTTCTCTTCGGAGACCAAAATTGCTTCTCTTCGGAGACCAAAATTGCTTCTCTTCGGAGACCAAAATCGCTTCTCTTCGGAGACCAAAATCGCTTCTCTTCAGAGACCAAAAGACCTCTTCAGAGGCGTACTTCACCTTGCTTGAAGTACCAAAAATAAACCCTTTACTGGGGCACAAAAATCAAAACCTTCTTCAGAAGCTCATTTCATTGTGCAGGAAAATTCATTTTTAAACAAATAAAAGTGATCATTCCCAAAAGTTGAAGTGTTCTTCTGACAGAAAGAGAAAGTAAAAATTTCTCCAAAAACGAGATATACTCTATTAAAAGCAGAATGATTCCTTCCTCAAAAGTGGAATAGTTATTCTCTAATATAAGAGTATCAGTCTTATAAAAGCGAGAAATATTGCAATGCACTTGTGGTATGGGGGCAACATTATACAATTCCGTTACATTAATAAAAGTAATATACAAGCGACACACCACAAGTTCATTGCAATATCACATAAAGAAGATGTGGAATAAATGCGTTCTTGAAACACAGACAAAAGTTTGTACAAGTAAAAAGAATCGTTTACTCTACACTTCAAATGAAAAACAGATATATTCCTACATACACAAGAATTTGTACAAGTAAAATAGTTATTTTATTCAATACTATGGAAACTTTTTACATTGTGCAGATTACAAAAAGGAGCGGAGACCGGTATCCGCACAATCTCCGGTCAATGCATGCAAAAAGAAAAAAAGACAAAATCAAACTCATTTCTCCTTCTTCCCACCCTTGGAGCCTTTACCCGGCCTGGTAATTAGTTTCGAAGGCCGTATCGGAGAAGAAGGAGAAAGAGACTCAGCCGGATCGACTTCTGCTTCATCTCCAGCAACAGAAGAACTCTTCTTTCCTTTCTTCGAAACCACATGTTTCCCCTTCTTCTTGGAAGAAGACTCACTCCCCGGAGCAAGAAATGTAGAAAGCTTTTTGTCATAGTCAAAAGACCGCTCTGGGGTCTTCTCGCTATCTTCCAGATCTTCTGCTTTCTGTTCCTCGGAAGCAGGTGGTTCGTCCAAACCTTGAAGGGCTGCTATCGGTTCTTCCTGTGAACCTGGTTGAGAAGCTGGAAGAGGAGTAACTTGAGAAGGAGGAGGAACGGCAGCTGAAGAAGGAAGAATTGGTGCAGTTTCCGGCACGTCTGCTGCATAATAAAAGAAATCAAAATCAGTATTCTCCGAGAAAAAAGAAGACCGTGAATCGTCAAAGCTTAAGTGATAAGTAAGAGGTTCATCGAACTCGGTTAAGTCGAATAAGCGATTCACTGAATTCGCCTCGTCAAAGTTACCTGGAGAAGCCGGTTTAGCGAGATCAATCTCAAATTCCCGAGCCTGGAAGTCCTTCATTGCCTCTTCCTCTGTAGGAGTGGTCACAGTTTCTTTGTCAACCTTAGCGGGAGGCGTGGAATGAGAACTAGAGCCAGTAATATCCGCGTAAGCTAAAGCCGAAGTATAAGCAGGAGCAATAGGAGGTATTTCTCTCTCAGGAAGCTTCTCTCCCATCGCCTCGGCCCGCACTCGGATAAGCTGCTCTTTTCCTTTGGCAAGGGCAGCGCGGTCGCTCTCACCTAAGTAGGTAGCTTGAAGATCTGCTTCAGCATAACCGGCACCGCCAAACAAGTCGATGATTGCCTCCCATACTTCCGCTAAGGTGACTTCATATTCTGGTCCCAAAAATGAAAGGCTCCCACGCCCCAGGACGCAATGCATATAAAAGTCGAATAAAGTCGCGTCAATGGTGGCTTTGGTTGCCTTTTGGGATTCTTCAGCCGCAGCCTTACCAGAGAGAGCTTCATCACGCTCTCTTTCAGCTTTCATTAACTGGGATTGCAGCCTCGCAATTTCTAAGTCTCGAGAGCTGATTTTCTCCTGAAGTTGAGCAGCGTCATCACGATATTTTCTAGTAACATGCTGTTCTGCTTCAAGTCTTACTTCAGTATCTCGCTGAGCAGCATGGGCGTCTCGAACTTGTTTTTGAAGCATTTCTTCTTTCTGAGAATAAGAAGTGGAAGAAGTGGCAAGCTCATTTTTGAGTCTTTCAACTTCAGCTTCGAGCTTCCCATAACCATCACTAATGCTTTTCATCTCCGCATCATGCTGCTTACGCCATTTGTCCCATTCTGATTTATCGTTCTCCATGGTCATCATCGCCTCAAGGTTCATATGGTTGACCCTCTGAAGTTCATCAACCAGCTTCTGCCATCCAGACATTCTTTCAATGTCAAGCTTGACGGCATCGACATTTCTCAGCATCGCCTGCTTATCAATGGGAACCAAATCTAAGTCAAAACGGACTCCTCTTAAACACCAATTTGGAAATCGGCTCTGAAGTGTGGGAGGCCCGTCCCCGGCTTGATACTGAGGCCTATTAATAATTGCCTGGATGTCAGACTCCTTAAGGGAAGGAGAACCGGACGATGTATTAGGAGGAATAGAAGCGGTAGTCTTTTCCGAGATATTAGACGTGTCTTTCTCGCCAAGTCTGATCCGTTTGCTGGAGTCATCGGAAGTATGACTCTTCCCCTTGTCATCGTAAGATTTCCTCTTGTAAAGATCGTCGCTTCTGCGGGAAGAGTCACGTCGCTCGTCTCTACTCCCATAGTGCTCTTCATCTTCTCTCCGACGACGTTCTTCATGAGCTCGCCTTTCGTGAGCCTTTCTAGCAGCCCTTTCCTCATCAGTTTCCTTCGGAGCGCCGATATAACTCCTAAAGTCATAAGCATCGCGGCTTCCGTGACGCTGGAATTTGTCAAAGTAAGAGCCACTTCGCCCCATTGTAGAACCTGAAATTGAAAAAGAAAGGCAAGTCTTAGAAATTTTCAAATTAAAGGAGCTAAGTGCATATAAGTGCCAAAATCCTAAGTGTGTGTGGCGTGTGGGTTATGCGCGTCGAACTACAAACCACTTTTTTGTATGGGAATGGTGACGGCTTGTATAGAAGGCGGTGTGGTTTGTTGCAAAGAAGAAGTTGCTTCGATGACAGAAGAGATCACTTTAGAAACATCATCTTTAAAGAGCTCCTGAGAGGTTATCATAATATCGCTCAGACTGTCAAAAGTATCATCGCCATGATGCACGGGAGAATTATCTTTTTCAACTTCCACCTCAGCCGTCTTTTCAAGAATGTGAAGACTTTCCTCCTCTTCAATAACCGGGGCAAGTGCTAACTTACTGGACGATCCTGCAATGTCGGTAGGAGTAGAACACTTTACCAATGAAGTCTCAACGGTAAGTTCTTTCGGTGAAGGTTCTTTAGCAGAAACGGGGGCATCTGACTCCTCAGTTGGAGAATCAGGGACTTCATGTGACTGAGTGGAGCGGGAAGGATGTAAGAGTCCAAATTCATGGAGGAACTCATCTTTCAATAGAAATTGAACACTCCTCTCCTCAACCGGCACGGCCATAAACCTCTCGAAGGTAGTTTTGTGACGAGGTTCCCTAGAGGGGGGAGGGAGCGCTGAAACAGTAAAAAAAGAAGTTAACACTTGACAATTTGGACTTCGAAGAATTTAGAAAACACAGGGAAAAGATAGATAGTCGTACTTCCCACTCTCCAAATGGCGTAAAATCCCGGGGGACAACGAACAAAGAAAAACTAGCTCAGAAACCCAGAAACGCTTTCGGGAAGACCAATAATCAGTTTACGGTTCCTGGCACTCCTTACAACTGTGATAGAGGGATGGTCTTTGTTCTTTGCAAATGAGCACAGGAAGCAAATTTCTCCAAAACTGGGAAAACGGTCCAGCGTTCTCCTAAAAAGCACACACAGTCCCAGTAGGATGGCGTAGCCATTAGGGTGTAGTTGAAAAGGGGAGAGAGATAATCGAAGGAGAAGTTCTCGGAGACAGTCGTTAAATGGTGGGATAGCTCCACTCGAACACATTTGGCGGTTAACTGCGACAAAGCCGTGAGGCGGCCTATCAGCAGTATCATTTATTCCAGGAAACAAAGCATCAGCTTCGGCAATGCCGAACTGGATGCATAACTGACGGAAAACTTTATGGCTCAAAGTGGTAGAAGTCCTTTCTGGAGGATCATTCAATGGAGTAGCAATTGGAAAAGTTTCTCCAGCTAGTTCCAAGTCTTCTTGTTGAGACGCCATTCTACACAATCAACTGGATGATCAAATATTAAGGTGCACGTTTTCTAAAAAGTGTGAAGTGTTGTGCAGAACCAATAAAAATAACAAGTAAAAGACAACTGGAAATAAACTAATCGACGTTCGGTCGATTATGAGATTTCAGGACTTGCTAATATTTAAAGTACAATGTTGATGCAAACAAATCAGTTTCAGTTGATTATTACAATTTTGCTTTAATACTTCACTTGAATTGGTTATTGTACAACATTTCGTTCACGCAGTTCTAATTTGATTTTTTTCTTTATCAACTAATCTGTCATTTGATGTGGGCAGTCAGTGGCAGTATATTCGTCCTAGTATTCTGTGAATGTTGTGTTAAGCAGGTTATTAGCATTAAAGTCAAGACTGTGTGAGAGGAAACACAACACAGTTCAAATTCAAGAGTCCAGCCAACTTTTGTGCAAGTTCCTCTAAGTCTTAGGTCGTTTAACAACCTATCGTAGGTCGGGGCTTTTAGGTCATATTGTGCGAGTCAAGGTGTTCAAGGCATGTTCTCTTAAGTCAGATCATTCAAGTCCAAGAATTCGAAGTCATGGAGTTTAAGTTATTAAGTCGTTCAGATGAGTTCGCGAGTTACGAGTTAAGGGCTATCTCATCCACGACCTAGTCATTCAGATGTGCTCGCAAGTTAAGAATTTAAGTGCTAACTCGTCAACGATCCATGAGAAACTGCAACAAGATAGGTCGTTAACTTTTTAGGCCGTAAGCCACACAAAAGAAGAGTCTTGTCCTAGCTCGGCAACGACCTAAACCTAATGCTGCAGTAGGCAACCAGAAGAGTTAAGTCGCACGCGATCCAAGCTGAGAAAGTGTTAGGTCGTTCTCAGGGGATCTCGAGCTATCTCCTACTCAAACCAAAGCATCAGTTCCTCTCCTCAAATTCTTTCCTCTACTAAGAATCCCATTCCTCATAATTCTCCAACCCGATAATGGCCTCTTCATCCCTTCTAAGATGACGAATCAGCAAACCTAATGCACTGAAACTCTTCCCCTTCTTCTCGCAAATCAACGAAAGCCAAGTCGAACCATTTCGATTTCCTCGGCGATCAATTGAAACAAAAATCGTGAAGCAAAGCATAAGGTAAGCGAAATTCATAGTTCGGTGATAGCCGAGGATTGATTAGAGAATGGGATCACTTACGCAATACGAAATTGAAGATGTCTGGCGATCGAGTAATTGAATTTGTTTGAGAAGAACTTGAATGCTTGCAAATGACGGAATGAAACAGGTGAAGGAGAAGAAGGAACGACCTAAGCTATTTATACCCTGGGACAGTGAAAGGTGAATCGACACATCCGACTTACGACTTATACTAAGTCGTTCGCGACCTACGACTCATCTTAAGTCGGTCGCGATTTAGCGCACTCATCAAGAAGCGAGCTAAGGAAATCGAAGCACACGACTTACGACTTAAGGCATGTACTTCGAGAGGCAAATGTTAACTCCCTTTTAGCAACGACCTACGAGTTAAGAAATGAACGACTCAGATTATGCCACGACTTATAAGAAGCCAACGAGTTAAAAAGCCTAAAACCTAAGTGGACTCGACGAATTACGACTTAGCTGCTGAAAGAGAATCTACAGCTTGAACGACTTACGACCTACCGGGTTAGGGATCTACGACCTAAGAGAGTCTACGACCTAACTACTGAAGGTAACTTCGCGACCTAGCAATGTCGCGACCTAAAGACTTTGCGACCTAGTAATGTTGCGACCTAAAGACTTCGCGACTTAGCAATCCTGCGACCTAAAGACTACGACTTAAGAAGGTTCCGACCTAATGGGTTACGGCTTAGCTTAAGTCGTCGATGACCTATAGCTCCAGTTCCTAAAGACTTAAGAAGCACATGACCCGACAGTCTACGACTCAACAGGCCACGACTTAACAGTTTACGACTTAGTGGGTGTACGACTTAAGAGCTTCACAGCCTACGACTCATGGTCCAAACGACTCAGCGAGTTAAGGTCTACACGACCCAAGAAGCTCTACGACCTAAGAGAGTCTACGACCTAACTTGCTTGGCGACCTAAGGTAGTTAGCGATCTAACTATTAAAGCAGCTCAGTGACCTACGACCTAAGAGGCAAACGAGCTAAGACTTCAACGACCTAAGGCTCCCACATCTATTCCTAACTCGTCTGCGACCTACCACTTGTCCAAATGAAGCCAAGTGCAACCTCACCAGCTAATTTCTTAAGTCGCAAGGGAACTGCGACCTAGCTTAGGTCGCTCGCGACCTAAGACCTAACTAAGGTCGTACGCGACCTAGGACTTAGCAATTTCTCTGCCCAGAATTCAGAGCTGCTCCTATAAATACCCCACCACTTCCAACATGAGAAGGGCTTTTTGGCAAATCATTTCTTCAAGCGTCCATACTCTGCTGCACTCACAACTCATTCAACAAGTAAAGATCTTCCAACACTCAAGGCACTACAACAAGCTTCGTGAAGGACTTCATTCATCCGACACGGATTTAGCAAGATTCATCACCGAAGTTTGAGCTAGTAGTCGAGATTGTTGTGTGATCAAGTTGCATTGTATTTGACAAGTGATTTGTATCGAATTGTAATCGAATCAGCAATAAAAGACTATAAAGTGGACGTAGGCTCAATTACGGGCCGAACCACTATAAATCTGTTGTTCATTTACTGCTTTTCTGCTATTTTCAGCTTATATTCTGTTCCCGTACCAACGGGTGGTGCTTTCACAATTCTATTACACACACCGGGTGTTAGCGTTCACTTTTTAGCGTTAACATTTCACATTCATTTCTTTCATATATAATATTATTGAACATTTAATCCATTTCTGAACTATTTCACATTTTCTAAAGTCATAATCATTCAATTAATATAGTATTCACTTTAATTACAAATGGATTCAACATTAACTTAATTTTATAATCATTTACTTACTGTATTCATCTTTTCTATTACAATTTATTTTTAGCACTTTAAATTTTTAACTTAAGTTTATAACATTTTATAACATAACAATTCTTATTTATAGAAGTAATCCCAGTGAACACCCTCATTACTAAGGTTTTACTTGTATAATATTCTATTACTTATTCTTATTAACATTTCATTTATAATATTTTGGTAAGTTATAAATGTTATTTTAAGAATGCAATTGAATGTCACACAAGTTTATCTTATTTATTTATTAAATAAAATGTTCAATAGTTACATTTTTCTTATTTTTCATATCTTTTGTTTTACATATCACAGTTTCCAATCTCTTATACACTTCATTAATTATTAAGCTTCCAATCACTTATTTTCTCATTTCAGTAGTTTCCAATTATTTATATAGTCAAAATTTCATTAATTGCAGTAGTTGAAAGCTATTAATTATCAACAAGTTTTAAGAACTAAATCCCAGGTTCATTTCAATCATTTAGAAAATAATATATATATTTATATCCTTTATAGATCAAAATTGTATTTAGGGATTCAAAATCAAGATTTATTTATCAAAACAATTGTGCAGTAAAGTACCTACAATTGTCTTCCCATTTTGAAACTCAAAAATGAAAGTCGATGATGCGTGCACTCATCACCGAAATTATTTCCTAACGATAAAGGAGGAAGTACAGAACTTATTTCCTTCTAAAATTCCTTTAAGTATTTCTTTCAAATCATATTAAAATATTTATATCAGAAAATACTTCCAAATAATACTAATATTTTATTCCAAAATCTTTCGAAAGAAATTTTCAAAATCCCGGAACTTAAGATCTCAAATTTCAATTTATATTCATTTTAATTATAATCTCAATTTGCAACCAATATTTATAAATTTCACTTCCTAACAAACAAATATAAACCAACTATATCATTTATAAAATTATTCTTTTATATACAAAAATATAATACTACGTAAAATTATTTCATTTACCTATATTTCAAAACCATATTGTGTCGGTATACCCTATTCAGTATTTAGAAATCCCTATCAATGTCATATCGTCTTATGTACCGACTGGAATTTATAAATATTAAACAGAACAAATTAACACAATACAAAAACCTTTTATAACACTAACAAATACGCTCTCTCATATATATACTCACGACTCATCCTTGGGTATTTCTACCCTATCTTTAATGAGTCAGACCGCACAAAGCTAAGGTTATCGCTAAACTAAAGCTCTGATACCAAATGTAACGACCCACCTTTTTGGACGGTTTAAATTGACAATAAACCTCACATGTCAAACTCAAACCATTCAAAAGGGAGGATTGTTATAGGGTAAATAAGAAAAACAGGGAAAGAAAGAAAAACAAATACAGAATCTCGCAGCGGAATGACAGAATATAATAATCGTACGAATAGTTCATGAAGCTGTTTACAAATAACATTTGATTATACTTCTACAATACAGACCAGAGTAAATACAGTAGTAATAAATACATAATACAGTGGAACAACATGATGTAGTGCAAATAACAAAATAAATAGTAATAGTACTAAATCTTCGTCTTCGTCCTCCAGAAAGCAGTCTTCGATACATTGAAAAGCTCAAACTGACTCGAGCGAAATGGAAATACAAATCACTCGAGTCAGAACTAAAAGATCTTTTGTATGTTAAATCAACAGTAAATAAATATGAGTGTAACGGCGTCGGATATGTTTACAGGGTTTGACATCTCCTATCTAGTGTCTAACGTGAGTACAATAACTTAAGAGATGTTTGGGATTACCATCTCCTAAGGATCCGTTAAACTATCTACTATGTAGTACAATATGCTATTATAATATGTCTATCAGTAAAGAAAAGTATTAAAATAGCGTTAAGGAGTTACCCATATCCCCTGTAATATCCCAGAATTTATTAATTTAAATTTAGCGACTTATTTGAATTTTGGAAATTTAATTTGAAATTTTTTTTAATAAATAAAATAATGTGTTAATTTAAATGAACAAAACGCCAAATCCTTTGAAAACATCTTATATGTGTATGTATATATGTATTGAATTTGAATTTTAAGTTAAAATAAAAATAAATAAATGAAATGTATAACAAAACAAGAATTTGTATTAATCAATAAAATAAAATATGTACAAATTTAATGTTGATAGTAATAAATTCAAATGAAAATAAGATAATCAAACTTTGTTGTAATGAGATTACATTCAAGAAGCAAATTAATATGTTTGCCGTGAGTTTTAAATCAAACAAGAAAAATGTATGCAAGAAAACAATTTATAAAACAAACAAAATTTGTACTTACAAAGAAAAAATAATCAAGCAGCATGTATGTATGTTAGCTAAGAGGGGAACAAAGGCATTTAATGCTATCTCTTCTCAAGCATAAGTAAAAATCACTTCAGCCACCATATTTAAAGAAAGATCTCTGGTAAAGGAAAAAAATATATGCAAAATAGTATATAAAGTACAATCAAAAGTCTTGCTTCAGTATTTTACAAAAGCCTATACACTTCTTTCATATATCAACCTATGCATCAGTTCGATCATCTTAAAGAAAAAAAACTGAGTAAATAAAAGGAAAAAAAAGGAGGCCAAAATATTATCTTCAACTAAGAAAAAAAAGACAGATTGAATCTTAGGCTTTCAAAAGAAGGAACAAAACTGCATTTTCAAACCAAGAAGAAGTGCTCTCTGTTCCATAAATCTTTCAGGTGAGTAAACATTAACTTAAAGGCTTTAAGTTAACTGTAAAAGATGATTCATTTGTTTCATGGCATTATATATGTTTGTCTTTGAATATAGTATAGTATATATATATATATATATATATATATATATATATATATATATATATATGTATACAGGTTACTCTGTATATTAATTTTCTCTGTTATGGATTACAGGGTTAATTATCATTCAAACCTCAACTTGTTTCAACTGAATTTTAGTAAAAGCTTTCTGTTGAAAATAGGATCAGATAATGAAACTCAAAATTAGATTTAAAACCCTGTTTTGTAAAATATCATCACTGTAACCTTGCTTACAGGTAATCAAGAATTTTTTTGATAAATTCAATTGTTATAAAAAGCTAATCCAAGTTGATATCTTAAATTCACACTGCAAACCATGATTTTTAAACAAAAAATGAAGATTTTTAGTTGGGTATATACAGAGTAGTTTGAGTTTGAACACAAGTTGCTTTTTTTCGAATTTCTGGCAATCAACCTAATTATAAATGCTGAAATTTGGATCGAGGCAAATATAAACGTCATTGAATTTGAGAAAATTATCAGATAATTTTTTTGTTGTATAAATTTTGAATACGAGATCGATTTAGGGTTTATTTCAAGTTTTTTTGCATGTCTGTAACGAGACGAGATCGTTTCCTCCAAAGCATCGAGTTGCGTGGTGCTCTAGGTAATGGTAGAGTGGGGTGTTGGGGTGGTATGGACGGAGTCGGAGCTCTTCCGGTGGCCTGAGGAACGCTGATGAGGCGTTTTCGTGTGGGTGAGTTCGAATGACAGTGTCGAGTGGAAGGCTAGATTTCGTTTTTGAGTTTTGGTCATCGAATCAAGTTTTGTTTTCGAGGGAGGTGTTGTTTTGTGACGCGTTGGAAGTGGCGTAGTTCGCCAGAACGCCGCCAAGACATCGTGCACGTGCACGGCGTGGTTGGGTGTCAGGAAGCTTCGCGTTGGCCACTCGAGTTGAAACTCGAGTAAAATGGTGCCTGACTTCGGGGAGGAATTCGAGTACGTGAGTATTCTCCCTATTTCCATAGTTGAACATTTAAGTGTAAACTGAAAGAAAGAAAAAAATAGAAGGAGAAGAAGTACGAGAGCGGACTCGCGAAAATGCTTGGAGAACTCGAGTTTAACTCGAGTAAACTGGGAATTTTACTCGGTTAGACATTACAGTGCTGAGCATAATTTAAAGTTGAAGTTACTATCTTAAACAAATTTTATGCATTGATGATTTGGTTAGTATTAGACAAATTTAAGTTACTAATTTATCATAAGTTTCAATGATTCAAGTTAATACTTAAGAAAGTTTTAAATCGTAATTAATACTATAATTTAGCAGTTAACTTAAAGACGGGTATTAAAGGTAATTAACATTAAAACTTTTTATAACTGTAATAAATTGATTTCCAAAGTATAAAGAAGATTTTCAAATAATAATTAAGGTAAATAATTTTTATTAATTAATAATTTGAAAAGAAATTAAGAATGATATACAATTTTGTAATTAAACATTGATTAATAAACAATTAAGTTAATAAATTTAAATTGGAAGTTAATTAAAATAACTAATCAAGAAACAATAAATCGGGTCAATTAAGATTTAATTTATTTTATCCAAAATTATCATTGATTTTGAAATAGTTAATAAGAATGATTATGTGGTTAATTTATTAAATCACATTCACTCTGATTTGTTAAATAATTAACTATTGCTATGCACTGGATTGATATATCTGTTGCGATACTGTGTGATGCAGATTGCTCTATACTGCACTATGATTTGTGATTTGTTCTGTATTAATGTGAAAACCCCTTTTTGCCCATTAAACGACATTTAAAAACTTCGATGCGACAGGGAGTCGGACTTCATTTGATTTTCCGAAACCCACATCGAACCCTGAATATAAATCTTTGTGATTGATACATATCCACGTGTTTAAATTTATCAATCACTATTCAGTTTAGTCGGGAGAGGACCTTTGTGTCATATAACTCATTCCG
This sequence comes from Allium fistulosum, assembly GCA_030737815.1. Classification (NCBI taxonomy): domain Eukaryota; kingdom Viridiplantae; phylum Streptophyta; class Magnoliopsida; order Asparagales; family Amaryllidaceae; genus Allium; species Allium fistulosum. The sequence continues at coordinate 19,083,377 of JASFAW010000013.1, forward strand.
AATAGTGATACGTCGTAATGGATAGCATTTGAAGACCGGTGTTGAAGACCGGGTGTTTTCGAAAACGATAGGACGACCTATCGATTGTCTCTGCACTGAGTTTCTCCAGTATATAGATTCCCTAAGTGATGGGAAGTCCGATCGGGATTGTGAATACTCGGATTGCAAGGACTTCTTTGGAAGTGCCTTCGGTTCTGTTCGAACCCGGAACAGACTTGTATGGTTACATGTCTGACATTACATTTTGAGATATAAAGCTGATTTCTTTCAAATACATTTCTGTTGGTGGCGGAGAATTTATTCTCTTAGCTTAACACCCTTCTCTGAGACGTACGAGCTCAGAGGTTATGTAGTTGAAGGTCATCAGCGATATATTCCCACTTTGGTAATGTGGCATGCTGAGTGTTGCTATGTGTTGATCATTTATTGATCAATTGTGATCAAAGCACGATTTTGTGAAAAAGCGTAGCTTTGAGGGCGAGACTTCGTTAGACCTCACAACCCGGAAATGGTCGAAACAGGAAAGTTGCGGCAAGGTTATGAGGGTCGCTCCCTTTAGGGTATGTCATTTCCTTCTAGAAAAGGGTGGTATCAGGTATGGAGCCCTGATGCTTAACCTATGTGGTTGCTCCAGTCTCATTTATTGTATGATTGTTGCTTTGTGATCGAGGGCCCTCGAATAAAGGTCCCAAAGGACCGGGGAATGACATACTCGAGTAGTAGTTACCTAGTGATAGAGGTAACCCGGCTTGTGTTGGCAGAGAGCCGGGTAGGTTCTCGGGACGTCCCTCCAGAGGCTTTTCCATTGACAGTGGGTAGTTCCTTAGCCTGACCATTTGTTGGAAATCCAGTTTCCAATACGAACCTTGTACGGTTTTAGTTGTAGAACCTGCCATTTACTTATGGTGGTCACCACTGTTTAGATGGTAGCTATAGTAGGCATAGTTCGGAATGTCTATGCTGGCTAAGATTAATATTGTATTTTCAAAGTGGCTTTCTACACTATGCACTAGTAATAATATCAAAGAATTTTTCTCGTATTAAGCATATTTGACTATCATAAGAAGAAATCTCCTCCAATTCTGCGTTTTCATTGTGTGTGGCGGGAGGTCTTATGATAGTTTCATTTTCCAAAAGCATATCGGATTCTTTTTTTTTAAATCTGTTTATTTAAAGCAACTACTTTTGTTTACTCATACCAGTCCCATGACTGACCCGGAGTTTATTGTTTTTTTTTCCTAAACTCTGGGTGCCTATTATTTCCACACGGGCAGCCTAGTAGCAGGTTTCCGTATTCTGGGGTTAGCGGTATTTTGGGGACTTCTACCTTGAAGATATATTTGGAAGCTTTTTTGATCACCAAGTGCTTAGTTATGGATATTCACTATCGTCTTCATCCCTTTGAAGACTTTTGCTTGTGATCATTGTTGTACTATTATGATGTTTTATTTGGAGTTGTGGCATATGTATTTTGATACTCTGATGTAGTTTTGGATATTATGATGATGTTGTATCTATGATGTAATGTATGATATTCAGTTTGTTTCCGCTGTTTATATTCATCTGATGTTGTTATAAGCTCCAACGAACTGAAGTTTGACGTTTGAATATCTGTCAGTCGAATACAAGTAAGGTATTTGATGTTGATTTTCGAGCGCTAGATTTCAGGATCGTTACATTTGGTATCAAAGCTGAAGGTTGAGTAAGAACTTTAGCTATGGAGTATAACACATTAGATGGCTCATTAGAGATAGGGTGAAGTATATCCTAGAATGAGTATAACTCAAAACCTTGAATTTTCCTAGTCTATTTCTTTTTACTGCTGATATTCCTTGAGATATTTTGTCCATGGATCTAAATCCAGTTTTCTTACTAATTACAGATAGTAAGAATGAGCGGACGAAGAGGAAGAGCTAGGGGCCAAGGAAATGCCACAGCAGCTAATCAAATTCCCCTAACAGCAGAAGCAGCAATGCCTATTCAGCATCAGTCGAATCTGGCTGATTTATATAAGAAATTCTCGAAGCTTGGTGGTAAGCCGTTCACCGGCAAGGAATCTATTGTTGTGGCCCAAGCATGGATCAGATCATGTGAAAGAATCTTTAGGGGGTTAAAGTTGGAAGATGATCAAATGCGACTAATAGCTTCTTGGCAACTTCAAGAAGAAGCTTTAGCATGGTGGGAGACAGTCACTGTGGATAAGCCAGAAGACGAGTTTTCTTGGGAGAAATTTAAAGAAGTATTTGAGAAGTGTTATATGCCATCAGCTGGGATTTCTCGTATGTATCAGGAATTTATGGACTTGAAGCAAGGAAGTTTGTCATTTGAGGAGTATCTAAACAAATTCAATGAATTGTCTCGTTTCGGTCCAGAGTTGGTAAACACACCTTTGAAGAAAAATGAAAGGTTCATTCGTGGGATGAATAAGAAGTTCCATGAAAGGATGACTGGCCACATCAAATAATCCTTTTCAGATTTGGTTGATATGGGTTATCGATATGCTACACTTGACATGCAAGAAGCCCCGGTAGAGAAAGGAAATTCAAGCAATCCAAATTGGAAAAAGAGGAAATTTGGAGGCAAGAAGCCATGGCAGGGTAAGGAGAAAAAGGAGAGCAACCAGGAAAACACAGCGAAGAATGTCACATGCTATAATTGTCTAGAGAAAGGCCACTACTCAAACAGCTGCAAGAAGCCAAAGAGAGATCAATTCGTTCAAGCAAAGCCCAAGAAATGTTATGCTTGTCAGGGAGAGGGACATGAAATCAAAAACTGCCCAATGATGAAGCAAGCTCAGGTAGCCAAGGTGTATGCAGTCAAAGATCAACCTGCGTCCTCTAAAATAGAAAAAGGGAAGGGAGTTCTGGAAGGTAATCTCACTATTTATGGCAGCATTGTTAGAGTTTTGTTTGATACGGGTGCTACACATAGTTTTATTTCTCAGCAAGTTGAAAATGAACTAAATCTTGAACCTGATTTCGTTGAGGAGCCTATTTGCGTAAGGAATCCAGTAAGGGGCCCCGTAAACCTTTGTCTTCGATGTAGAGATGTTCCTATCTCGTATTCTTGTTACCGATTTCCTATTGGTCTTTTTGTCCTTGATTTTAATGAATTCAAAATCTTACTTGGAATGGATTGGCTAACGAAATACGAAGCCAAATTGGATTGTAACAATCGATTGATTTCGATCAAAACCAAATTTGGAGATTTTATTGAGATTTCTTGTGAGGACCCTAGTCCTAAAAGAGAAGGGTTGATGTATAATTTGGATATTCCGACCCTAGTTTGGAGTCCATACCCATTGTTAAAGATTTTCCAGACGTGTTCGAAGAAGTAAAATCCTTACCTCCACACCGAGAAATAGAATTCAGAATTGACCTAGTACCTAATGCTCGTCCTGTAGTTCATGCAAGTCGTAGGATGCCGCCCAGAGAAAAGGGTGAATTAGTCAAGCAAACTGCTGATTTACTAAGTAAAGGATTGATTCGACCTAGTGTTTTTGAATGGGGATCTGCTGTAGTATTTGTTGCTAAATCAGACGGATCTTTGAGATTGTGTGTTGACTACCGCGATCTCAATAAGTAGACTCTCAAGAATAAATTTCCTCTGCCTAGAATTGATGATCTATTTGATCAATTGCACGGTGCTAGTTTCTTTTCAAAGATGGATCTAGCTCAGGGATTCCATCAGTTACGAATCGCCGAAGAGTGTGTTCATTTGACTGCTTTCAGGGGTCCTAATATGTTCTATGAATGGTTAGTCATGCCTTTCGGGCTAACCAATGCTCCAGCATACTTCGTAGATCTTATGACTCGTGTATTTCGGGAAGTATTGAATGAATTTGTGCTTGTATTTATTGATGATATCCTGATTTATTCCAAAATGGAGGAGGAGCATTCTGAACATCTCAGAATTGTTTTGGAAATATTAAGAAGGAACGTCTTATTCGCTAAATTTTCTAAATGCCATTTTTGGGTCAAAGAAGTTAAATTTCTTGGCCACATTGTTAATGAAGAAGGAATTTCTGTTGATCCTAGCAAGATTTCATCTATTTTAGATTGGAAGCAACCTACTACTCCGAAAGAAGTTCGAAGCTTTTTGGGTTTAGCAAGTAATTATTGGAAGTTCGTTCAGGACTTTTCTAAGATAGCTAGTCCGTTGACTAAGCTAACAATGAAGAATGCAAAATTTAATTGGACTCCGAAATGTGATGAAGCTTTTTCAGGAGTTAAAGAAGAGATTAACCACCGCTCCTGTTCTCGCTATTATTAACGGGAACCATGGTTTATCTGTTTATACTGATGCTTGTGGTGATGGGGTAGGTGTAGTATTAATGCAGAATGGGAAGGTGATTGCCTACGCGAGTAGACAATTACGTCCACATGAAAGAAACTACCCAACACATGATTTGGAGCTTTTAGCAGTTATTTTCGCCTTAAAGATCTGGCGACATTATCTTCTGGGTAAGAATCTCCTTCAGCTTTCTAAAAGAAAATTTTAAGTTCGAATTAACTTAACATATACTTATACTTAATAAATTCTTCTGTTATAGGTGAAAAAATTGAATTATTCACTGACCAGAAATCTTTGAAGTATCTCTTTACCCAGAAAGATCTAAATCTGCGACAACAGCGTTGGTTGGAATTTCTAGCATCTTATGATCTGGATATTCTGTATACATCTGGGAAGGCCAATGTGGTTGCCGATGCTTTGAGTAGAAAGCAAGCTATTCTTGCTCATCTCGTTATTGCTCCTACTCTTCTCAAGAGGATCGCGAGCAAGCAGTATGAAGATGAGTTTCTTCGAGAAATTTATAAAAGAATATGCCAGGGGGAAAACGTTAATTTTGAAATGGATGGTAGAGGAGTTATAAGATTAAAGGGCAGAATTTGTGTCCCTGATATTCCGGAGCTAAAACGAGAAGTTTTAGACGAATGTCACAAGTCTAAACTTTGCATCCATCCAGGAGTCAATAAGATGTATAGAGATATCAAAAGAACTTTCTGGTGGAAGACAATGAAAAGAGACATATCAATATATGTGAGTCGCTGTGCTACTTGTCAACAAATCAAAAGCGATCAAAAGAAAATGTCTGGTTTACTTCAACCTTTGGAAGTACCGAAGTGGAAATGCGATCAGGTATCGATGGGTTTCATCGACGGATTGCCATGAACCAAGAAAGGAAATGAAACGATTTGGGTTATAGTGGACCGTCTAACCAAAACTGCTCACTTTATTCCAGTGAAATCCACTCGGACTGCAGCAAGCTTAGCAGGGCTATATATAAAGGAAATTGTTCGTCTCCATGGTATTCCCAGCAACATAGTGAGTGATCGTGACCCGATCTTCACTAGTAGATTTTGGGAGGCATTCCAAGACGCATTGGGAACCAAGTTGAATTTCAGCACTGCTTATCATCCACAGACTGATGGGCAGACTGAGAGGGTTAATCGAATTCTAGAAGACCTTCTGCGTGCTTGTATGCTTGATTTTGGTGGTTCCTGGGAGGACCATTTACATCTGGTCGAGTTCTCTTATAACAACAGCTATCAGGCCAGTATAGAGATGGCTCCTTTGGAAGCTTTATATGGTCGTCCATGTCGATCACCTGCATGCTGGATCGAATCAGGTGATAGACTCGTCCTTGGACTAGATATGATTAAAGAATCCACTGAAAAAGTTGATTTTATCCGATAGAAATTAATCACTGCTCAAAGTCGTCAGAAGAGTTATTATGACCGCCGAAGAAGAGATTTGGAATTTCAAGTTGGAGATTCTGTATTTCTGAAAGTGTCTCCGATGCGGGGTGTATTGAGGTTCGGGAAAACTGGAAAGCTAGCACCGCGTTATATTGGTCCTTTTCCTATTTTGGAAAGGATTGGTCCTCTGGCATATCGAGTGCAGCTACTCAGCTGGTTGTCTGGCATGCATGATGTGTTTCACATTTCTAGTCTTTGGAAATATGTGCATGAACCAGATAGTATTATTGAAGAAGCTGCTCAGCAGGATCTCGAAATCACTCCTAACTTGGCAGTTAAAAGAGAGCCGATAAAAATTGTAGATCGTGATGAGAAGCGATTGAGAAACAAAGTTGTGAAGCTGGTTAAAGTTCAATGGAGTGGCGATCCAATGGACTGTACTTGGGAAACCGAAGATAATATGAAGAAATCATATCCCAACTGTAGGGTAGATATCTCGGCTTAAATAGGTAAGCCATTTCCTGATTGCTTCTGAATTCGTATATTCTTTGTTTGCTTTTCTTTCTTTTTCAAATTTCGAGGACGAAATTTTCTTAAGGAGGGGATATTGTAATATCCCACAATTTATTAATTTAAATTTAGTGACTTATTTGAATTTGGAAATTTAATTTGAAATTTTTTTTTAATAAATAAAATAATGTGTTAATTTAAATGAACAAAACTCCAAATCCTTTGAAAACATCTTATATATGTATTGAATTTGAATTTTAAGTTAAAATAAAAATAAATAAATGAAATGTATAACAAAACAAGAATTTGTATTAATCAATAAAATAAAATATGTACAAATTTAATGTTGATAGTAAAAACTTCAAATGAAAATAAGATAAGCAAACTTTGTTGTAATGAGATTACATTCAAGAAGCAAATTAATATGTTTGCCGTGAGTTTTAAATCAAACAAGAAAAATGTATGCAAGAAAACAATTTATAAAACAAACAAAATTTGTACTTACAAAGAAAAAAAAAATCAAGCAGCATGTATGTATGTTAGCTAAGAGGGGAACAAAGGCATTTAATGCTATCTCTTCTCAAGCACAAGTAAAAATCACTTCAGCCACCATATTTAAAGAAAGATCTTTGGTAGAGGAAAAAATATATGCAAAATAGTATATAAAGTACAATCAAAAGTCTTGCTTCAGTATTTTACAAAAGCCTATACACTTCTTTCATATATCAACCTATGCATCAGTTCGATCATCTTAAAGAAAAAAAACTGAGTAAATAAAAGGAAAAAAAAGGAGGTCAAAATATTATCTTCAACTAAGAAAAAAAGACAGATTGAATCATAGGCTTTCAAAAGAAGGAACAAAACTGCATTTTCAAAACAAGATGAAGTGCTCTTTGTTCCATTAATCTTTCAGGTGAGTAAACATTAACTTAAAGGCTTTAAGTTAACTGTAAAAAATGATTCATTTGTTTCATGGCATTATATATGTTTGTCTTTGAATATAGTTTAGTATATATATATATATATATATATATGTATACAGGTTACTTTGTATATTAATTTTCTTTGTTATGGATTACAGGGTTAATTATCATTCAAACCTCAACTTGTTTCAACTGAATCTTAGTAAAAGCTTTCTGTTGAAAATAGGATCAGATAATGAAACTCAAAATTAGATTTAAAACCCTGTTTTGTAAGATATCATCACTGTAACCTTGCATACAGATAATCAATAATTTTTTTTGATAAATTCAATTGTTATAAAAAGCTAATCCAAGTTGATAGCTTAAATTCACACTGCAAACCATGATTTTTAAACCAAAAATGAAGATTTTTAGTCGGGTATATACAGAGTAGTTTGAGTTTGAACACAAGTTGCTTTTTTTCGAATTTCTGGTGATCAACCTAATTATAAATGCTGAAATTTGGATCGAGGCAAATATAAACGTTATTGAATTTGAGAAAATTATTAGATAATTTTTTCGTTGTATAAATTTTGAATACGAGATCGATTTAGGGTTTATTTCAAGTTTTTTTACCTGTCTGTAATGAGACGAGATCGTCTCCTCTGAAGCATCGAGTTGCGTGGTGCTCCAAGTAATGGTAGAGTGGGGTGTTGTGGTGGTATGGATGGAGTCGGAGCTCTTCCGGTGGCCTGAGGAACGCTGATGAGGCGTTTTCGTGTGGTTGAGTTCGAATGACAGTGTCGAGTGGAAGGCTAGATTTCGTTTTCGAGTTTTGGTCATCGAATCGAGTTTTGTTTTCGAGGGAGGTGTTGTTTTGTGACTCGCTGGAAGTGGCGTAGTTCGCCAGAACGCCGCCAAGACATCGTGCACGTGCACGGCGTGGTTGGGTGTCAGGAAGCTTCGCGTTGGCCACTCGAGTTGAAACTCGAGTAAAATGGTGCTTGACTTCGGGGAGGAATTCGAGTAGGTGAGTATTCTCGCTATTGCCTTAGTTGAACATTTAAGTGTAAACTGAAAGAAAGAAAAAATAGAAGGAGAAGAAGTGCGAGAGGGGACTCGCGAAAATGCTGGGAGAACTCGAGTTTAACTCGAGTAAACTGGGAATTTTACTCGGTTAGACATTACAGTGCTGAGCATAATTTAAAGTTGAAGTTACTATCTTAAACAAATTTTATGCATTGATGATTTGGTTAGTATTAGACAAATTTAAGTTACTAATTTATCATAAGTTTCAATGATTCAAGTTAATACTTAAGAAAGTTTTAAATCGTAATTAATACTTTAATTTAACAGTTAACTTAAAGACGGGTATTAAAGGTAATTAACATTAAAACTTTTTATAACTGTAATAAATTGATTTCCAAAGTATAAAGAAGATTTTCAAATAATAATTAAGGTAAATAATTTTTATTAATTAATAATTTGAAAAGAAATTAAGAATGATATACAATTTTGTAATTAAACATTGATTAATAAACAATTAAGTTAATAAATTTAAATTGGAAGTTAATTAAAATAACTAATCAAGAAACAATAAATCGGGTCAATTAAGATTTAATTTATTTTATCCAAATTTATCATTGATTTTGAAATAGTTAATAAGAATGATTATGTGGTTAATTTATTAAATCACATTCACTCTGATTTGTTAAATAATTAACTATTGCTATGCACTGGATTGATATATCTGTTGCGATACTGTGTGATGTAGATTGCTCTATACTGCACTATGATTTGTGATTTGTTCTGTATTAATGTGAAAACCCCTTTTTGCGCATTAAACGACATTTAAAAACTTCGATGCGACAGGGAGTCGGACTTCATTTGATTTTTCGAAACCCACATCGAACCCTGAATATAAATCTTTGTGATTGATACAGATCCACGTGTTTAAATTTATCGATCACTATTCAGTTTAGTCGGGAGAGGATCTTTGTGTCATATAACTCATTCCGAATAGTGATACGTCGTAATGGATAGCATTTGAAGACCGGTGTTGAAGACCGGGTGTTTTCGAAAATGATAGGACGACCTATCGATTGTCTCTGCACTGAGTTGCTCCGGTATAGAGATTCCCTAAGTGATGGGAAGTCCGATCGGGATTGTGAATACCCGGATTGCAAGGAACTCTTTGGAAGTGCCTTCGGTTCTGTTCGAACCCGGAACAGACTTGTATGGTTACATGTCTGACATTACATTTTGAGATATAAAACTGATTTCTTTCAAATACATTTCTGTTGGTGGCGGAGAATTTATTCTCTTAGCTTAACACCCTTCTCTAAGACGTACGAGCTCAGAGGTTATGTAGTTGAAGGTCATCAGCGATATATTCCCACTTTGGTAATGTGGCATGCTGAGTGTTGCTGTGTGTTGATCATTTATTGATCAATTGTGATCAAGGCACGGTTTTGTGAAAAAGCGTAGCTTTGAGGGCGAGACTTCGTCAGACCTCACAACCCGGAAATGGTCGAAACAGGAAAGATGCGGCAAGGTTATGAGGGTCGCTCCCTTTAGGGTATGTCATTTCCTTCTAGAAAAGGGTGGTATCAGGTATGGAGCACTGATGCTTAACCTATGTGGTTGCTCCAGTCTCATTTATTGTGTGATTGTTGCTTTGTGATCGAGGGCCCTCGGATAAAGGTCCCAAAGGACCGGGGGATGGCATACTCGAGTAGTAGTTACCTAGTGACAGAGGTAACCCGGCTTTGTGTTGGTAGAGAGCCGGGTAGGTTCTCGGGACGTCCCTCTAGAGGCGTTTCCATTGACAGTGGGAAGTTCTTTAGCCTGACCATTTGTTGGAAATCCAGTTTCCAATACGAACCCTGTACGGTTTTAGTTGTAGAACCTGCCATTTACTTATGGTGGTCACCACTGTTTAGATGGTAGCTATAGTAGGCATAGTTCGGAATGTCTATGATGGCTAAGATTAATATTGTATTTTCGAAGTGGCTTTCTACACTATGCACTAGTAATAATATCAAAGAATTTTTCTCGTATTAAGCATATTTGACTATCATAAGAAGAAATCTCCTCCAATTCTGCATTTGCATTGTGTGTGTGGCGGGAGGTCTTATGATAGTTTCATTTTCCAAAAGCATATCGGATTCTTTTTTTTAAAATCTGTTTATTTAAAGCAACTACTTTTGTTTACTCATACCAGTCCCATGACTGACCCGGAGTTTATTGTTTTTTTTCCTAAACTCTGGGTGCCTATTATTTCCACACGGGCAGCCTAGTAGCAGGTTTCTGTATTCTGGTGTTAGCGGTATTTTGGGGAATTCTACCTTGAAGATATATTTGGAAGCTTTTTTGATCACCAGGTGCTTAGTTATGGATATTCACTATCGTCTTCATCCCTTTGAAGACTTTTGCTTGTGATCATTGTTGTACTATTATGATGTTTTATTTGGAGTTGTGGCATATGTATTTTGATACTCTGATGTAGTTCTGGATATTATGATGATGTTGTATCTATGATGTAATGTATGATATTCAGTTTGTTTTCGCTGTTTATATTCATCTGATGTTGTTATAAGCTCCAATGAACTGAAGTTTGACGTTTGAATATCTGTTAGTCGAATACAAGTAAGGTATTTGATGTTGATTTTCAAGCGCTAGATTTCAGGATCGTTACATCCCCCTTAACACATTTTATATATTCCCGTAGTCTATACCATACAGTAATTCCTCCGTAAACTGGAGGGCTATCAGAGGGCACTCCATAGGTATGGCACAAACCAAACTCATAGAAGGTGCGAAAAGGCATGTGAACACGGCACTCGAGGCGATGCCAGGGTAGGATTCTACCATTTGCACTCCCGGACTGGTGGTAACACATAGCAGCTACTGCCGCCTACCTCAGAACACAATCCAATAATCAAATCGAGGGGTGGCCAACAAAACAATCACAAAGTCATAATATGGTATAAAAAAAATGTGCCCGATAGGAGGAATGACCTCACTTGGCCCGGTATAGCTCCTGTTTTAGTCACATCTAAGCTGACTCATGGGAGTCAGGGCTACATAAATACCTCATATAGAATCGTTCGCCAAACCATCCTACTTCATTCTAGAATCTCCACCACGTATATAGTTGTTAAAGTGGTTTTCGGTATTGGCAGAGAGTATGACAATATCCGATCCCGGTCTCTTTAACAACCAAATGCTTATTTCACACCGTATGGTTCTTTTACATTTCCAAAACTAATTCATAATTGATATCAAAATATCATATCAGTTCAACCATACCACTTTCGAAATCATATTCACTTTCGAAGTCATATTCACTTTCGAAGTCATATCGACCAAATAGGTTAAATCCTCATTTCAAAATCATCCTATTTAATCAAATGTGTCATTTAAATCCTAACTTAGGCTATAAATGGTTTAAATAGTTTAAAATAAATTTTAAAATAGTTTAAAAATAGATTAAAATAGTTTAAATAGTTTAGCATAGTTTAAAATAAATTTTTAAATAGTTTAAAATACTTTAAAAATAGATTAAAATAGTTTAGTATAGTTTAAAATAAATTTTTAAATACTTTAAAATTGTGTAAAAATAGATTAAAATAGTTTAGGAGGTTTAAGATAGTTTAAATAGGTTTAGAAATAGTTTAAATAGATTCAAAATAGATTAAATAGATTTAAAATAGATTATATGGATTTAAAATAGATTAAATGGATTTAAAATAGATTAAATGGATTTAAAATAGATTAAATAGATTTAAAATAGATTAAAATGAGTTAATTAGTTTTATATAGGTTAAAATATATTAAAATAGATTAAGATAAATTAAAATAGTTTAAAATAGTTTGAAATAGTTTAAAATTGGTTAAATTAGTTTAATAGTTTGAAAATATTAAGAATCAGGATTTCAAATGATATTTTTTTAAAAGGTTTATATTAAATAATAAAATTGAAACTAATATCAAATTAAACTATTTCTTTCGTTTCAACAAATTTGGTCCATATCCAAATTTCAGATCCAAAACCCAATTTCAAATCTTGAAATATCAATTTAAGGTATTCCAATTTCAATAGATTTCAAAGTTACAATTTCAAACGAATTCAATAACTCAATTCTGGTAAATTTCATTTGTACTTAAAATTGAACTTTAGAATTTCAATTTAAATCCTTAAGCAATTAACTTAAACAATTCCAAAATTCAAATTAAATCCTTTAAACAATTCGTTTAAAATAATTCAGTTTATATAAATCAAATTCTATTTCAAAATATCGTTTAGCTGAATTTAAAATATAAAGATTTAAAATCATTTAATTTTACCAATCCGGTGTCCGTATATAATTTTCTACCCTATGGTCAAGTGATACGGATATTTATCATTTTTATCCGTAATATTATCTACGGGTATATATCATTTCAACCTGCAATCCCAAATAAAAATTCAAAATCCATAAAATCGCTCGGGTTTATCATTTCAACCCATAATGATTTTTCCCTAATCTATAAATCGTTCGGGTATGTATCATTTCAACCCATAGGGAACTTGCAGTGTTATAACAATATAAAAATATAACATCCAGTCATCTAATATCAACAATCAAACATCCATCACAATCATCATCCAAATCAACCAATAAATAACTACAATTAACTAATTATCAATAACAAGTACTTGATTGACAATTAAAATTCAATATTACATTAAATAGCGATTAAATTCAATAAAAGACATATTTAACTGGGATGACAATTTAAATATATCAAACATCAACCAATCAATTTCTAATCACGTCAAAAATTCAATTTAACTAACATAAGACAATTTAGTAGTTGTGAGTGGGTTAAAACATTCACCTTTGATTTTAAATCGATTTGAAATCCAAATAAAGGCCCAAATCTAACAGTCTCAGAATTCATCCAAACCAGTTCCATAATATTCAAAATTTCGACACGATCGAAGCGAAGAAAACCGCGCCCAAATCCGAGTTCGTATGAAAAAGTTATAACGATTAGAAGTTATACGACTCTATAAAATAAATAAAATAAAATAATAAAAAGAATAAGACATGACATACCCATCTTCGTTAAACCCTAGCATATACGCGCTCAGTCCCGACCCAGCCGCCGCCAGAGACTTGACCAACGCACATAAATTCCGACCACATGCCTATGATCTGACACCCCCAACGTCCTCCTCTAGTCCAGACGCCTCCCCCATCACCACGTCGTGACGTGTGACCCCCTCTGGCCACCCCCACATGCAAGTGGCTGCTGCCCCTTTGACCATAGATTGTCGCGAATCGAAATGCTTCTAGCTTCAAGTAGCCACATGGATCGAAAGCATATGACCTCCTCTACATAGCAGTACCAGCTGATCGTTCCCAAATGGACGACCCACCATTAACTCTCCACGACTACACACGAACGACCGGAATTTGTTCCCCAAATTTTGGGCACACGGAGACCCAAATTGAAAAACAAACTGCAGATCTAGCTTGCGCTCGTTGAGAGCTTCGAATCGATATATAATATGATATAGTTTAAGGAGTTTTAATTTTTCGATTTGATTTTGATTTGCAATTGAATTTGGAATTGGGAATTAGATTTTGGTTTGTTTGCCATTGGAATGAGGAGATGAGAAGGAAATGTATGTATAAAATAATGAAATAAGAAACATCTAGGGTTTATAACAGCCTATATATAGGCAAAGCTGAAAATAAAAAGGATGGACCAGATTGGATTGATCGAAACGACTACGCGACCAAAAAAGCACGTTCTGATCCAGAAACGAAACTAAGTCATCTCATATATCAAAATAGATGTTTTCGATAGTTTTAAACTCAATGGAACAGGTCTCAAGTCCTAATTCCATCGTATAAAAAAGTTAGGTTATAAATCTGCTTATTTCAAATTGATTTCAATTGAATTTAATTTCTGTGCATTTCAAGCCCGTACAATCAAACGATAAGTTTTTCGCTACTAAACTTGAGATCCTATAATATTCCCGTTACGAATCTGATGAAACTGGTTTCATCGAAATCCGAGACAGTGGCCAAAATGGGTATTTTCACGTTAATTAAATAAATTATTATTAAATTGATTAAATTCCTTTTTAATTTCAAATTTAATAACTTACAATTTTCATCATTTTTGATTACTAGGACATTTACACTAATTTAAAACAAATTTACATACTATTCAGTGTTAAATAATACACTAATTATAGTGTTTAATTTCAACTGTAATTAAATCCAATTTATTTTATTTTAATTCCAATAAATTGATTTAATTTGATTTCAATCTTTTTATTCAATCAAACATTACACTATAAACATAGTTAACATTTGTTCATAACTTATTACATTAATATTCTTCAATTATCATCTTTTACTATATTAGTTGCAATATTCCAATTATATTGAATTTTTGTCAATTTTCACATTAATTAAAATTTAAAGTCCCTATAAAATCATTTATCTTAGTTTCACTCTTTTTATAAAATAAATTATTGCCTTAAGAATATAATTGACACTTCTGTACATTTTATTACCTTCACATTTTACAGTTATCGTCTTAACTCATATTAACGTAATATTTAATTACATTTAATTGCAAATGATTTCCAACTTAATTCAACATATTAAATAAATTGGTAACAAATAACAATTGTTACCTTTTCTTAATTTAATCACATTTATAAGTTATTTGTCTACAAACAAATGTTATAATTATTTGCACAACAATAAGTTTATTCAATTACAATTTATTACCTATTATTTCATTAATTAATACAAGTCTTAAGTTATCAATTACTCCTTTAATCCAATTATCAATTAATACACACATTAATATAATTAATTTACTACCTATAACCAATTATAACTTTTTAATCATTTCAATTAATTTGAATTACATTTAAAGCAGTTCTCAATTCCTTAAATTAATACTATTACATCTTATTCTCGTTAATTCCTTATTAATAAATCTTAAATTTTAATTTTTCGCAGCATCAAACCCGAAAACCTATTTAATTTAATAAATTTAATTATCGAAAACTACGGGTCGTTACAGAGCACAAATAAACAATCAACAAAAAATAGTCAATGCTCCTAAACTATCTGAGCATGACAAATCAAACAATAACGATAATAAAGAAATGTTATCATTAACAAATAAACACACCATTAATAGTTATATAAATTTGAAAATTTATTTCTTATATATATAAAAAATATAATCTTAGGTAAAATATTTCATTTACCAAATTTTCAAAAATCAATATCGCATTTAGTGACCTTGTTCGAATGTTTAGAAATCCCTATCAACACCATGGCGTCTCATATCTCGACCAGAATTCATGAACAACTCAACTGACCAATTAACACAATATGTTTTTATAGCAATTACAAATACACTCTTGTATACATAATACTCTCAACTTATTCTAGGGTGTCACCTACCCTATTTCAAATGAGCTTACCCCCACCAAAACCAAGTTTCTTGCTTAACCTTCAGCTCTGATACCAAATGTAATGACCCACCTTTTCGACCCTCGAAAGTTGGCACTTAATACATTCATGGTATTAGATACCGAGCATCCACGTGCTGGAAAGGTGGATTGTTAAGGTAGAAAGAAAAAAAGAACAGGAAAAACAAAATCTCACAGCGGAATAATCATATACAATATAAAAAAGATAGTAAATAACGTCACTCTAAAAAAACATGGTATACCAGAGTTAAAAACAAACCTCATCAGCCTAGACAATTATAACATCTCGACCTTATGATTTCTAATGGGTATACATAATAATACATGGGAAATTAAAAATAATACGACATATGAACATCCGGCTCTACTCCATTAGCTCCATGTCCCACCAACGACAACCTGAAAAAACTCAGTTCGACCCGAGCATTATAATAAAATAACATCCGAACCAGTCTACAAAACTAGCGTGAGAAAACTCAAGAAATATGATGAACATATAAAAATCTGTAAGACCACGTTGTTAAACACGAAACATGTTTTACCTCACAAGAGCATTATCCATACATGAGATAATGGAAATAAGTTAGAACAAAATCCATGTTTGAAAGAATGGGCACAAACAAGATCAGAATCCAAACTTAAAGAATGTACACAAATTATTAAACATAGAGAAGATCATAAGGCACTTCTTGATGCAATTAAGAGATGATTAACTCCAAGGTTCGAATACAAGGAGAATTAAATTCATCCAACATGACTAGGCTGGGTGTGCCCCCTGTTGAATATTTTTTTATGAGAAAGAGGGAGAGAATATAAGAAAGTGGCCTTTTTGTTGTTGAAATTTTTTTTTATTGATGGTAGATTTCTTGCTTGATTGTTTGATACAAAATGATGAGAGAGCTTTCCTATTTATAAGCTCCATAGACTATTCTAGAAACATGACTCTCTAAACAATTCTAGAAACATGACTGCATACATAATTCTTATTTCTACTAGAAAATTCAAGAGCTCTCAACAAAATACAATAAATGCAAGAAGACTCTAAAAACTATAATAATAAGAAGCTTCTAGAAATTAACCATAACAAATCAAGTTTAATATTTTAACACCCCTTTTAAACTTGATTTGTGACTCCAAGTAGATTCCTCAAACTGACAAAAATTCTCATGCTTAAGAGGCTTGGTGAAAATATCAGCTACTTGATCATGCATCTTCAGATACTGTAGTTGAACATCCTTTTTGGCGACACACTCTCTAATATAGTGATGCGTGTATCAATATGCTTGCTTCAATCATGAAAGACTGGATTCTTTACCAAAGCAATTGATGACTTGTTGTCCACGAAAACCTTGGTCGGCTCCTTTTATGGTAATTTCAACTCCTTTAGCAGATTTCGTAACCAAATTGCATGGCAAACACATGAAGTAGCAGTTACATACTCCGCTTTTAATGTGGAAAGAGTGACAATCGACTGTTTTTTTTACATCCAAGTGAAGGTTGTGCCTCCCATGTAGAATATGAAGCCACTTATACTTTTTCTATCATCCATATCTCCACTCAATCGCTACCGCTATATCCAACATGTTCGTAATTATCAGTAATAGAGTAGTACAAGCCAAGGTTTGTTGTGCCTTTAACATAGCAAAGAATCCTCTTTGCTGCCTTCAAATGAGTTGTTGTTGGATTCTCCATGTATCGACTCACAACTCCTACCGCATATAGAATGTCGGGTCTTGTACATGTTAAATATCGCAAGCTTCCAACCAAGCTCTTGAATAGTGTTGAGTCCACTTTTTCTCCATCCTCATGCCTTGATAACTTGATTCCGCATTCAATCGGCGTGTAAACTGGGTTAGATTCATCCATCTTGAACTTACTCAATACTTCCTTAGCATAACCTTCTTGAGTGATTAGGATGCCTTTATCTTATTGTTTTACTTCAATGCCAAGGTAATAAGACATGAGCCCAATGTCAGTCATCTCAAACTCCTTCGTCATCTCTTTCTTAAATTCTTTAAACATGCTTGGATTGCTACATGGACATTTGATGAAGTTTCTTTCCTAGAGGTACTTATCAATTCGAGCATTCCAAGCTCTTGGAGCTTGTTTCAACCCATAAAGTGCCTCCTTTAGCTTCAAGACCTTGTCTTCTTCTCCCTTGACTTCGTAGCCTTGTGGTTGCTCGATATAAATTTCTTCTTCAAAAACTCCATTTAGAAAGGCACATTTCACAACCATTTGATGTATCTTCCAAATGGTTTTGAGCTGCTAAAGAAATTATTAGCCTTACAGTTTCTAGTCGAGCAACTAGAGTGAATACCCACTACTAGAAAATGGCTAAATAGCGACCGGGGGGTGGGGCGACGGCTTCCGACGATCAATTTCCGATGGCTTCCGACGGGCCGTCGAAAGCCGACGGAAAATCGCGATTTTCAGGCCTCAGCCGAGTCTCCTTCTTCCTCATTTTCATACGAAAATTTTTAACCCAAAATCCCAAAATCTCTTCCCCAAGCTTCCAATCATCAATTTCGAGCTTTCGGATCCTCCCCGGTTGCCTAATCAACGTCTATTGCTCTCTAGCTCAGGTATAATCTCTTATTTTCGCCAAAAATCTAATTTTTACCCTAAATCCAGATTTGCATAAGTTGTTAAATTAGGGCTAATTGGTGATTGAAATTGTTTCCAATAGTGTTATAATAGTTTCTAGCATTCCATGGTATTCCTATTTCATCTTTTATCATGAAATTGTGAAAAACATGTATAATTTGTGGTTGTCCGTGTATATGTAAATCGTTGTGTATGCCTTGATTCTATGATTGTATATGTGTGTAGCGCTGCTATCATTGTATTGTGTTAGTTGGAATAAGATAAAATGAATGCACGAGCTAGGAATCTTATATTGTGCACGTATTGACTTATGCAACAAAAAAAATGCGTCGAACGAGCCTTAAGTTGATGTAATACGTCGAATAAATGTGTTAAATTAAAATATATTTTTGTAAACGTGAACAGTTAGTAAAACTGTATTTTTTCGTAAAATGCGCACATCTAATTGACAAATGTCCCTTAGAGAGTTTTTGGTCCCGTCTGACGAGTGTTGTACATGATCGTTGTATAAATAGTCGTTTTTTTCGAAAAACGACCATTTATATTCATCTAGTACAATGTTTGTTGGATTTGTCCCTGTATTGGACAATTTATGAACACAGTAAGCATTTATATTTTGTATACTACTTCGTCTAAAACGGTTCATAAAATTTCGACCTAACTTTTCTTTTTTGTTTCCTGCGTACACGCATTGTGTACAATGTAGGGAACAAAAGGGAAATGCTGCCGAAATTTTGTTGAATCGTTTGAGATGAAGTAATATATGAAATGTAAATGCTTACTGTGTTTGTAATGGGAAGTAGGATGGCTGACCATGGAAAAAAAATATTTGTGTACAATTTTTGTATCCATACGTTAAAAAATAAAATGTGCCCTATTTGAAAATATTTTTAAATTTGTGAAGTAGTTCTTTAAATTCATATATTATACGACCTTGAAAATAATCTTTTTCGAATTTGTATTCTTGAAAATAAATATTAAATTTTGAACTTCTCATTTTCTCAAATAGGAAAAATGATTGATTATTTTGTTGATCGGAGGAGATGGATGTACCAAAGAAAAGGACCGAGGGGCTCAATAAAAGAAGATTTTTATAATTGTATAAACGTATTTGTTGAATTCGCTTTAAGTAATAACAGAAACAATCCAGAAATTCGTTGTCCGTGTAGTAGGTGTAGACATTTGAAGTATTTGTTACCAGATATTGTTAAAGTTCATTTGTGCCAAAACGATTTCGTACCCGGGTATTATGTTTGGGATCGACATGAAGAAGTTGTAGCAAAATACTTCTGTAGAGTCTGAAAGTGTCGTTAACGAAATAGTTACGACGGCCTGTATAGAAAATATGGTCGAAGATGCAGCACGATCAATGTTTCCTATGGTTGAAGTTGATGACGATGATGGAAATGTTGAAGAACCAAATATTGAAGCAAAAAAAAATTATAACTTACTAGATACTGCTAAGAAACCTATTTGGGATGGTTGTAAAAGCGGCACTCAGCTGTCAGTAATCACAGAATACATTGCGATGAAGTCAAAATACAACTTCACTGAAGCTGGGTTTACGGCTGTTGTTGAAGCTGCAAAAAGTCATATGCCGCCCGATAATCTAATTTGTGAAAATCACTATGAAGTTAAAAAACTTATGTCGGCTTTTGGTTTACCTTATCAGAAAATAGATACATGTTTAAAAGGCTGCATGTTGTTTTGGAAAGAAGACGCAAACCGTAGAAATTGTAAAATTTGTAATCAGGAGAGATACGAACTAAGAAAAAAGAAGGGGAAGGAAGTTCCGTACAAGCATATGTATTACTTACCCATAACTCCAAGGCTTCAAAGATTATATGCATCTTCTATAACTACATCTAATATGAGATGGCATAATGTGAGAATAGAGGAAGATGGTACGTTGACAGATCCGGCCGATGGAGAAGCATGGAAGCATTTCGATAAAACGTATCCAAATTTTGCAGCGGAGAGTCGAAATGTTAGATTAGGATTATGTACGGATGGTTTTTCTCCATTTTCTCAATTTGGTTCTAAATATTCATCCTGGCCCATTATCGTCACACCGTATAATTTACCTCCATGGATGTGTATGAAAACGCAATATATGTTTCTTACTGTTGTCGTTCCTGGCCCCGACGATCCGATACAAGGAATCGATGTATATTTACAACTGTTGATTGAGGAGTTAAAAATACTGTGGAACGAAGGAGTAGAAACATACGATGTGTCCAAGAAGAATTTTTTTTGTATGTTTGCTTCTTTGTTGTGGACTATAAGTGATTTCCCTGCATATGCAATGCTTTCAGGATGGAGTACCGCCGGTCATCTAGCATGTCCATATTGCATGGATGAAACACGAGCGTTTTCTTTACCTCATGGTAAGAAAATTTCATGGTTTGACTGTCATCGATATTTTCTCCATGTAAATCATCCCTTCAGAGGAGACAAGAAAAACTTTTAGCTAATAGAGTAGAAACCTGACAACCACCGACGATATGGTCAAGTAAAGACATATATGAACTTGTTAGGGACTATCCAAAGATATATGAAACTCGAGAGAAAACATAAATTGAAGGAAAATCAGTTGTTCATAACTGGTGCAAACAAACTATTTTTTGGGAGTTGCCGTATTGGAAACATCTTCTACTTCATCATAATATAGATGTGATGCACAATGAGAAAAATGTATTTGATAATGTTTTTAACACAATTTTGAATGTGAAAGGGAAGATGAAGGATGATTTGAAATCAAGACGTGATATAGAAGAATTATGCAAACGTCCTGAGCTTCATATGAAACCAAATGACAGTAAAAAACCCAAAGCATGTTACGAATTAGATAATAATCAAGTTAAAGCTGTGTTAAAATGGGTGGAAGGGTTAAGATTTCCAAATGGGATATCATCAAATCCTCATAGATGTGTTGACTTTAAAAATGGTAGATTGAGCGGAATGAAAAGTCACGACTGTCACATAATGATGGAAAATTTATTTCCCGTTAAGTTCAAAGAACTATTGCCGTTAAAAGTTTGGAAGGTAGTAACGGAGCTTAGTATGTTTTACAAAGAGCTTTGTTCGACTACTTTAAAAGTGCAACGTTTACGTAAACTTGAAGTGGATATTCCTATATTGCTTTGCAAATTAGAGAAAATATTTCCGCCAGGTTTTTTTAATGTAATGGAACATTTACCTGTTCATCTCCCTTCTGAAGCACGACTTCGAGGTCCTGTCCAATATGGATGGATGTATCCATCTGAGAGGTATGTAATATGTTATCACGTAATTTAATTGCATTTGAAAGATGAAGTTAATATAAATTAATTTTGCATAGATATTTGAATCATCTGAAGAAAAAAGTGAGGCAAAAAGCACAAGTTGAAGGTTCGATATGTAAATCTTACATCGAAGAAGAAGCTTCGTTCTTTTTCTCTCACTATTTCAGCGACCATGCGGATATTTCATTTTAAAGTGTTCCTCGTAATGACGAAGGTGACGAACAAGAGTCCTCTCAAGCAATGTTATCTATTTTTAGACAACATGGTCGACCTTCTGGAAAATGTGTGGAAATATGGCTAGACGATAGAGATCTTCTTGTAGCACACACTTATATTCTTTTAAATTGTGCCGAGGTTGCACCGTTTGTTAGGTAATCTGAAATAATGATTTGTGTTTTATTCTTTTCTATAATGCATGCGCGTGTATAACCTAATGTAATAATTTTTTTATATATACAATGTTTATGAACGTGAACATCCGAACGGATATCTCAGTAAAGAATTTTCCAGTTGGTTTTCAAATTACGTTTATGAGCCGAGAAATTGTGTTGTTGACGAAGGGTTGAAACATCTTGCGATGGGACCAAAAAGAGTGGTCAAGACATCCAATATATTTCGTCAATGGATATAAATTTAACACCAAAGAATACGGTGCAGAAAAATTAACAAATAATACTGGTGTGTTTGTTAAAGGTAGTGACGATCCAGAAAATCACTTAAATAATTTTTATGGCGTTCTAACACAAATTTTGCAACTGACATATTTCTCACGACCCGCTGAGGTGGTGTTTCTATTTAGATGCAATTGGTTTAGCAATGTTCCAGGTTCTGGAATTAATGTGCACAAGGATTATAATCTTATCAAAATAAAGCATACATCGCACTATCACAAGTATGATCCTTTTGTACTAGCCAAACAAGCATTGCAAGTTTATTACGCTCCTTATCCGTCTCTAAAAAGAGATAAAGCAGATTGGTCTGCAGTTTTTAAAACAAAGGCCAGATTCACATTCGATAGGAAGAATATTCCGAAGGAACAAGCTTATCAGGCAGATCTTGAGCAAAATAACGAAATAATAATTACAGACGATCATACATATTTTGGTCCTTTGATCGATGAATCAAATGTTTTGGTAGAAGCGTTTGACAGTGTAGAGGAAAATATCATAGAAAACGAGACCGAATCTGAATCAGAAGACGATGATGACTGATATAAATCTGAGTCTGATTTTTTTGCAATTGATGTAACTATGTTGAATTCTTGATGTATTATGAAATTGATGTGACTATGAAACCAAATCTGTTTACCATTGTTTACATGTTTTATGTCATTTCCATTTGTCATTTATTTAGAAATTTTTATTAAAAATACAATGAAATCTGCTTATCGTTGGAACAATAGACCCATTATGAATCAGGTATAACACACTTCCATTTTTATTTCCATTTCAGTCATTAATTAAGCAATTTATACCGTTGATGTCATTTACATATGAAATATATTTCATTATCATGTTATTATTCCCTTATATAATGATGTGTATATATGTCACAGGTTTATCATAATGTCATCTAGAGGTAGGAGCTCTTCTCGATCATCAGGAGGCGATGGCAGTGGCCTATGGCAAGATCCACAGCGTCCAGTAGTTTCGTTAGTCCCTAGAGCAGAGGGGTAAGAATTAAATTTTATTCAGCATCTTATTTTTTTTATGATATACGTACGTACTTATCTGTATCGTATTTAAAAACAAAGGGTTCGGCCTACTTCCCTCGAAGGTTGTGATGGATGTCTCTAGAGATTCTTATCATAGTAGGATGAGTGCTTGCTGGCCGAAGTGGGATAACATCCCTCTCCACATCATAGAGTGTATATGGCAGGATGTCCTAGTATGTATATTTTTATGTTTTCCTTTTTTAATTCGTTTTTGTCGTTTTTCTACTGTTTATCGTTCACAGTGTAATCTTTTTTTGCTTTTTATCGTGAAACACAGGCTGAGATAGACATCCAAACAGACGATATGTTGCTGGCACGAGGATATTGGATGAAGAAGATACGCAAGAACTATAGGGACTCGATATCTGAAATTAAGAAATCTGGTAAGAAACCACGGTGGATGGGGGAGAGCGTATGGCAAGCATGGTTGGCATATTGGGAAACTGACAAGGCGAAGGCAAGTATACTAAAATTTTTTGAATTATTAATTTGACGTTATCGAAAAATAATGTATCAAATTTTGAATGTACAGGCAGAGTCGGATAGAAACTCTGTAAACAGAAATAAAAATCCCGTCACTCATCGCGGAGGGTCGAAGTCATTTCAACAGTATCGGCAGGAGTTGGTAAATTTACTGAATGATAATTGTAAATAGTTTATGCTATATAATTTTAAATGTATAATAATTGTATGTAAAAATCAACTTCAGGAAGTTTAGGCGCATGGTCCCATGAGCTATATGGACGTGTTCACTCGTACGCATGTTGTCGAGCATGTAAATCCGGACGGGACTATTTCGTATACATGGCACGACGATAAATCCAGCAGGAGCCATGTAAGCATATTTCATTTTATGCAGTATTAGTAATTGTTCTGCTTGTTAAACTATAATGAAATAAGATATGATGTTATTAATTTGTTAATGCAGGAAAAGTTTATGGAGCAGCGCCAGAATCTCCTTGCTGATACGGGTCGAGATCAGCTGACGACTGATGAGGAGGATGCTATTTTTGAGTCCGTTATGGATCCATCAGAGCATGGTAGACGATACGGATTTGGCAATCAAGTGGTAAATAATTTATTTTACTGCTAATTTGATATTTAAGTCATAATTAATTAAATCGTAGGGATTTATACAAGCATCTTGTACCCAAAACCCTACGCCTCTCCCAATAAATGTTTAATTTACTAGTTTTAAATCAATTGACTTTCATTAGGACAGTTATTACCGTAATGTCACTATGGCCCATCAATAGGTCATATGATTGTGTGTTTAGAATTACAGTTAAAATTAGCATACTTGCAAATACACTTACAAAGATCACACAGCTAAATTAAATATTTAGTGCTAAATTAAATATTACAGTTAAAATTCGCATACCCTAACTTAACATACATTCTTAACTTTAAGAATAGCAGGAATTTCCTTAACGTTTAGTGCTAAGTTTAAGATTCGCTACAATAAAACTTGTTATTAGTTGCATTAATTTGTAGCGTTTCAAAGCTAATTGCTACCACTACTTATTTAGAGGAACAAAAATAAATGAACCAACACTACTACTTGTTTCGGCGATAATTTGATAAAATTTTGGCTAATCTCTTTTTGGCCGCCTTATCTTTCTTTGTTTCACATAAATATTTTCACGTGAGTGTAATAATCCTTCTAAGATAAACGTGGTCCAACATCTTTATCTTTAGATCTACTTCACACAAAAAAATCAATTTTTTTTTGGTTAATTCGCTTTGTTCAGATTTGATCTAATGCTTGCTTCATCTCCTTGAACTGGCCAATTCACAAGCTTGCGTGATACCTGAACTGATGTTGTGATGCTTCAAGTTTGTAATAGTTGTCATCCACTCATGGAGCCTACTGTCGACTTTTCTAGGGTTCAGTTCTACTCCGACGTGTTTGACATTCTGTTAAGACGCTAATGCCATGTCTGCTTGGTGCTTGCTTGTCTTGGATCTGGAGTTTTCCTCGGTTCGTATTCCACTACTTGAAGAGTTGTGGCCTTGAAGTTGAAGCCGTTTGGTAGCTTTCCGCTGTACAGAGATGAACTACCATGTTTGGATTTACTTGCACCGTCACCTGCAACTTTAATGATGATCTAGACCTTCTTGATTCAAATCATGTTGAATCTGAAGATGTATTGCCTCTTTCTTTGCCAAATTGATGTTATATTTATTAGCATGTAGATATGCTTAGATGAAGTGTCTGATATTGCTCTTGCTTGCGTTTTGAGGTTGTCGTATTACTTTACCTTGGTCAGTAATGGAGATTGGTTGTGTGTCAGTAAATGGGTTTGTTGTTTGAGCGTAGCCGAAGATGCTCTTCCTTGAAATACCGATGTTCCATGTTTGATATGTATGTGATGAGCAAATCTTACTTTTTTATTCAGATAATAACTTGAACATTGCTCGGAAGGTTTGACGTTTTGCTATTGTGCCTTATGATTTAATTTAGATATGATCTGGTTTTTGATCCTTAGTTAAAGAGATGGTGAACTAAGATTTGGTTTATGAATTTTGATTGAATAACTACTACTGGAAATTATGAAAACTTCTCTGCTGCCTATTGCGATTCAACAAAGGTTACATTGCTCTTACCAATGCCAATAATATGAAGGCATAGGTATTTAGTTGTTGGATGGTCCGAAGTTGAAAAAACTGGTTGTTGGTAAGGCGAGAATGTGTGATGATATTTTGTTACTGTAGTTTAATATTTTGCATCCTCCTTGTTTTTATGTTTTTAAAATCGTATAAGTTGACGATGATAAAACTTTGAATAATTAAGATTTAAGCATGGATTTGAGCTTGGTTTATTATGCTTGAGAAATTTTTGGATCGGAGCTTTTCAGCATGTTATTTTTTGAAAAGTTAGGAGGCCAAAAGAAAATGTATAACGGTGAATAATAGTACACATCGTTGTTATTGTTGATTTGTAACGTTAGAAAAGTGTTATGAAATTGTTATACAGTAACGTCAGAAAGGAGTTACAAAACTGTATACACAAATTGTTAACAGTAACGTTACAAAAGTGTTACGAAACTGTTACAATTATGTTGCAAATTGCAACAACAACAAACCGTCACAGGTACGTCGCAAAATTGTTACGAGTAGAACTGTTTAGTTAACAAATAAAGCAGTAAATAACGTACCTATTGTATTATCTGAGTTTAGTGTTTGAAAACTGTTTCCTTGAAACAATATTGCTCCCTCTGCGACACTTATGGATATCGAGCAATTGTTTCCTCAGATGAAACAGACCTTCTTTGCGATGCTACGCAACAATCGCAGAGCAAAACGAACTCAAGAGAGTGTGTTTTAAGAACAGAGTGCTGTGAGGAGAAAGAAAATCTTAATTATGTTTTCCCTGTTTTCTCTTTGCCTATATATAGGCGCGGGGAGGTGCACCTATTGGATAATAGGTGCCTATTCAAATGGATGCGACTGTTGGAAAGGTTGCGACCCTTTACCAGGCGGTGCGATCGTTTGAATTTGAACGGACGGAAATAAAAACTGTTCGGTCTGAAAAGCCACGCCAAGCCAACTGGCAGCTGCAAAGTGCTAAGTGCCTCTAGTATGCCTCAAATGCCCATTCGCCCACGCCGTGGGTACGAGTGCGGGCTCGGGCATGGATACGGGTGAGCGCATGTAAGGTGTTGCGTTGCACCACCCATCATGGCTTATGTCTCTCTTTGTCTATATGAATTGTCATAGTGTCCACATCTTAGTATATAAATACAAATAGTTTATCTTATTCTAAGATGTGGGACTATTCAACTTCCAAGGTAATTAATGCCTTCACATTCTCCAATACAACTCATTTATTTCTAACAATCCCTGACATGAATGAGTATTTGTTTATTTTGTTCTGAAAGTTATGCGAAACATTTATCGTATCGGTTAAAGTAGCACATTGGCCTTGAACTTTCCTAGTGTTTATCCTTTGACTTATTGGCGAATCAGTGGACTAGATTGTCTTTGAACTGTAAGGCTTTTGTATAAATCTAAAATAGACAACATGCAATAAGTTTTTCTAATCCACCTTGTTCTCTATTTGTGTTCGTTTTTGCCATGAACACCAACTTGGTCTCATGAGTGCTTTGAAGAATTCATCCTTACAATTCTCCTTGAAGCAGCGCCTTCGCACTCACGTAGGTGATTCTATAATGGGTATTTTCTCAATACTCTACTTGATTCTATAATATTACCAAGTATAGACATCATTAAAAGTATCAAAACTTATCCTATTCTCCGGCGAGTAGTTCACTGACTTATCGTAGGAATGGTTGTCCCTTTGAAACTAGATCTTGGGATCTCCAGTCAGCTAGGTGGGGTTTCCGTTTAAAGAAACTTTTAGTTTATAGGCCTTAACCTCATTCCCATCGATGAGATATTAACCTTCTCTCGAGGTAAACCTTTTGTTAGTGGATCTGCAATGTTATCATTTGATCTTACATAGTCAATTATGATAACCCCATTGGAGAGAAGTTGTCGAACAGTTTTATGTCTATGACGAATATGTCTAGACTTGCCATTATAAAGCTTACTATTGGCCCTTCTAATAGCTGATTGGCTGTCGCAATGTATGCTTGTTGGAGGTACAGGTTTTCCCAATTCGGAATACCTTCTAAGAAACCTCGAAGCCAATCCGCTTCTTCTATGGCTTTGTCCAGGGCAAAAAACTCTTAATCTACAAACCTTACTTTCATTTCCAGTTTTTAGGAAACCTTCAGGTTGTTTCATGTATATTTCTTCTTCCAGTTCTCCATTTAAAAACGCTGTCTTTATATCCATTTGAAGTATTTCTAAGTCCAGCGTGGATGCGATTGCTATCAGCATTCTTATTGATGTTATTCTGGTTACTAGAGGATATGTATCAAAATAGTCCAGGTCTTCCTTTTGTTTGAAACCTTGAACCACAAGTCGAGCTTTATACTTGTCTATTGAACTATCAGGTTTCAATTTCTTCTTAAAAATCCATTTATTACTCAAGGTCTTGCATCCTTGAGGTAAATCAACTAACTCCCATTTGTGGTTTGCCATAATGGATTTGACTTCATTATTAATGGCCTCCTTCAAATAAGGGGCTTCGGTAGAGGACATAACCTGTTTGTATGTTCAAATAATGAGAAAACTTAACAAAAATAAAGTGATAAAAATATGAGAGTTAAATGACAATTTAGAGATAATTCCACTCTCTAGATCATATAGTTCAACAAATTATGAAATTATATTCTCTCTTTTTTGGTCATTAGTGAATTTAAATGATGTATTTATCATAAGTATGACATATTTGTGCTATTAATTAGCCCAACAATAGCCATCAAACTTTAATACACCCCTCAAACCACTTAGTAATTCTCATGAAAAATGACAACAAGTTGAAAATGAAATCTAGTTTAAGTATGACCTATTAACTATGAATTAGAAATATAGACCATCAAATTTTAATTTCAACATTCACTTCATTACCATTATCATATGTAGATGAAGAGGTAATTATTGTTTAGTGATTGTTTAAGCACAGCCTATTTGGTGTCAACAATATAGGCTATCAAATTCAAAGCAAAAACAACAAGTTAAACCACTTCAATCATTCTCATTAAGCGCAAAAAGAGAGCATAAACATCAAATTATGTTGATGCTACATGATTAGAGAGCTTCATTACCCCTAAATTGAATGGGTTTAGCCTATCATATTTGTTATCATTTCAACAAATGTAGCTTGCAACATGAAAGAAAAAGATAAGGAAAAAGAGAGCAAAGTAAAAGAAAAACTAATATACTTGCATGAAAAATACACTAACTACTAACATAAAAGGAAAAGAGCATGTAAATAAAAGAGAACACTAATTTAACATTGCATAAAAAAGGAAAATTATATGAAATAAAAATGGCTAAGTAGCAATGAAAAGAGAAAGAGAGCTTTCTTTTATTTATGACCCTAAACTAAACTAAAGAGAAGAGAACCTAAAAGAAGAGAGGAAGAGAGTTACATGAAACATAAGGGTTATTTATACAAGTTTAAAACCCTAATTCACTTTTTTGGAAACTACCCAAAATACTCTCTTAGGAAGTGTGGTGGCAAAGTTATCATTAACTTCAAATAATCATCCATTAAGTGTGCATGAAGATTTAATGGCCTTTTAGAATGTGCATTAGCTCCTAAGTGTACATTAAGGTAGGTGGGTAAGTGGGGTCCTCCATGATCATCACTTTGAATTATTTCCATCTCCATTCCTTTGTATTCACTCTTGTGCATGCATATCTTCATGAAGCCACTTGTAAAATTCACTAATATTCCTACAAAACAACATAGAAATTTCCAAGTAAATTTTCAAAAATTAATAAATGCACAAAAATGACCATTTTGCCCCTATATGAAGATGAATATGTGACAATTTGAAAATAATTTGAATTTTGGTTTAAAAAAGTTAAAATACCCAATATGATCATTTATTTAATTTAAATATATTAAATATGGTGGTAAAAAATATGCACATTTACATACACATCAAGAGGAAAGTCGAAGAAAAGAAAATGCAAGTGCTATATTTGTAAGAAGCCCGGTCATTGGAAGAATGAGTGTCAGGACAAGGAGAAGGCAAAGAAGAAAGTAGCATCTTCATTCGTAGCGGTGAGAGTGGTGTTGGTGAGGGAGACATGGATGTGTTGTCGGCGGTAACATTGGATGTTTCGGGTAGCGATTGGATGTTCGGGGGCATCTTATCATATGACGCCAAATAGGAATTGTTTTTTATCTTTTGTTGACAGAGAAGGAAATTCAATTGTTATGGGAAATGGTGCTATTTGTAAGTCAAAAGGCATTGGTTCCATGTAAATTCGGATGTTTGACGGAGTGGTTCGTACTCTCACTAATGTGCGCTATGTTCCATGACTTCGGAAGTCTCTTATCTCTTTGGGGCAGCTGGATTCTTTAGGTTGTATGATCACTATTGAGAGCGATAGTGTGGTGACCCTCACTCTAAAACACATAGATTTTTTTTTATTCAAGAGGAATTCACCACTAAACCCCAATTCTTTTATATTTGAATTTTTTTTTTAGTTTCCAAATATTTTTCCCAAGACCCTGGATTTACTAATATAATCATATCAGTATACAAGGATTAAAACAATTATATATTTGATGATATACAATTGTTCCTTTATTATTATTAATATATATATATATTTTATATCAGAGTCAATTTAAATCAAATTGAAAACAAAATATCATACAAGCTATTGACAAACCACTTATTTCCTTTTTAAATCTTATTCTACTGCCAGAGGTATATTTTTAGCAAATTTTAACACCTAAACTTTTTATCTGACTATACATATTAATCTGCCTAAATAAGGCTATTAGCATTTATTTGTTCTTGTGACAGTTATTAGGCTCATGCATAAAATTATTTCAAGATCCTACTTGCAGTTAGGAACATTAAAAGTTGATTTCCTAATCACTGTTTCAAATTAAACAATTGAAGTTAGATTGCATTTTTTTTAAGTTTAACATTGTACAGATTTTTGTTGCTTGGTATATCACTAAAATTGCTTGGTGTTATCTAAGGGCTGCTTGGTGCTTTTCTTGGTTTTGTCCCGAATGCACTCACACTTCATCAATTGAAATGAAGAGGTTCCAGGCTCCAAGGGTTAGACCCATGGCCACCTTGGCTGGTCATAGTCCCTTATTTACCACTTTCAAACCCATGTTTATCAAATAGACTTTTTCAAAAGCTTTTCCTATTACCAGCATAATTCTTCCTTATGTATGTTCTTGGGGGATCATCCATTTTTGTTAGCAACCAAAATTCACAAAGTGCTTCCAGGTTTGTTTCTTTCCTATTCTTTTTTTTTAAAGTTCAGTATCTTCCAAGTCTACTGCTCTCATAGTGCTATTTGAAATTTAAATATTCAAATGCATACAAACTTCCAGAACTCATGCACTTGCCAGTATCATTTACCAGCCATGCACAAATTCAGATCATTAGAATATTCTATATAAAAAAAATCATGAGAGTTCATTTCAAAAATCAATCCCCTTAGCTGTTTAATTTCCATAAGGCAAAATATAGGCAATAAAAATCAGAGATCAAATATATATACACATATCATATGTATATGATATGTCTATCAGACATTCATCAAATAAAGTAGTAGTTAACCAAACATCATCATTGATCACACACAACAGGTTTTGCTTAAGTACATATTTTCAACCCAAATACTTAGAATGTTTCCTACAAGTACTTCAATTACAGAAATAAAATTTGTCTAGTGATTTCATTACAATGCAACTGCAAATGTTAAAACAAGTCTCTCTTATTAATACTAGCAGCCAATGCCTTCTTTACTCATCATGCCAACTTCAATTTCCTTCAAGCAATTCATTTAGCTGCCCCAAAGAATTTTGAGACACCCAGATGATTGCAAGGGCAACCAAAAGGGTCAGTTTACACTGGTATGAGCATTTATCAATTTTGTATACATATACATAATTTTAGTAATCTTGCAGTGCCTTCCTAGTTTAACAGGTTTTATACTAGCATGTTTTGGTTCATACAAAGTGATACAAACATACATTCATCTATTTACACAGCAAACAGTTAAAATAAACATATGTACAATTCTTAATTCATTCTTGATGTAGGCCAGAATGAAGTCATAGGTCGAATACGACCTAACAAGTTGATAAGTCGAGACCGACCTAAGAAGAATACCATCGAGTTAAGATTTGGTGAGCAATGTTGGGAAAATGAAGTTCTAGGTCGCAACCGACTTATGGAAGGATGTTCGCGACCTAACGAAGGTGTTAAGTCGTCCCAGCGAGTTAACTCGAGTTCGCGACCTAACGAAGGTGTTAAGTCGTCCCAGCGACTTAGTATAACTCGGCAGCGACCTAGTGAAAACCCACGACTTAACGAAGCTGAAGGTATAAGTCGTCCACGACTTAGCGAAAGGCATGAAGAGGAAGCGAGTTACGACCTAGAAGAATTAACTCGTAAGTCGCTGAAGTTTAACTCGTGAAGTTCTTAAGTCGTAAGTCGCGTGAAGATGTTGCCGTTGATTCTTCTGCGAGCTAATCTAAACCATTGATTTCCTTAAGTCGTTGATCTGGAATGCCGTATGTTCTTAAGTCGCTGAAGCTTGTAGCCGTAGATTGTATGCCGCTTTATCCTATGCTGTTGATTTAAGTCGCGAGAATCTTTAAGTCGCAAAGACTTTCTGAAGACGTTCATTTTAAGTCGCGAAGCACTGTTGCCGTTGTTTTCTCTGCCGAGTTAATCTGGACCGTTGATTCCTTAAGTCGTTACTAAGTTGAGTTTCATAGCATTGTTAAGTCGGCAACGACTTAAGTGGTTGTCTGTTTGTAAGTCGTTATGTTGTAACTGTTTGGGCTTAAGTCGTGTACGACTTATGATAGGTCGTGACTGTTAGGTCGGAACCGACTTAGGAGATGTAATTTTTTCTTGTTTTTTTTCGTGTGAGTTGTAAAACGCCTATAAATAGGCCGGGTCTCTCATTTGTAAAAGGTTGTTGAATATTGAATAAAATTCTCTTTTGATTGCTTTGTGCTTTCATTCAAATTGGTAGTTGAGTGTAATCTCCTATCTCCTCTTTCGGTTAATCGAGTGCGCTCGATTCAACGATTGTAGAAGCTGATTCGCGGAATCAAGTGCGCTTGATCAACGCTTGAAGAATTGAAGATCTTTGAACCCGGTATCGTGCACGATCAACGAGTTCGGGATAGCTAGAGTTCGGTATCTTCGGATCAACGAATTCGGGCATTTCAGTATTCATCACTCCATCTATTGCTACTTTCATCGATTGAAGATCGTTTTGATTAATTCGCTGCGTCAGTTTTGGTATCAGAGCTTGTTCTAGCCAATCATAGCTAGATCGAGACTTGGAGCCTAATCATTTTGAAGAATTAGAAGTTGAAGAGATTTGCCGAGCTTGAAGTGAAGATTCGAATTTGTTTATCATGGCCGAGAGTAAGAAGGCTTGTTCGAAGATTGATTGATCGAATTTGTATTGGAAGCCGAAACTTTGTCCATCGTGTTCATCGCGATTTGCTACAAAGTGGAAGTTTTCGATCCATTTCATTTTGGATCAAAGTCCGAATTGTGTTTGAATTTTGAAGTATTGAAGTGTTTGTAAAGATTTCAAGTATGCCGCCAAGAAGAGCTAATCGTCACCAAAATGTAGAAGCTTTGTATCGAAGAGAAGAAGCTGATGAGATGGAGCAAAGAATCAATGAAAACTTTAGTGAGAAGCTGAACGAAGGAATTGGCCGGTTAGAGAAGCTTATGACGGAGATGAATCAAAATCGGAGAAGGGTTTCACCAGAATCTAACCATGGGGGTAGTAGAGTCTCGCCACATTCCAATCGAGACCGAAGTGTTGAAAATGATCAAGGGCGTGGGAGGAACGTGAATGATCATGAACGGAGGAATGTAGATAGAAGGAATGATGGTGGTAGGCGTGAAGGTAGTAGAGATGTGGGTGGACGAGATAGACAACGATATACATCTGATTTTGAAGAGGATTATGATGGTGGTAGTATTCAAGGACAAGGACGAGGACAAGGAAGAAACTACTCTGAGTATGATCACAAGTGGGAATCGGGGATGAAGACTGAAATTCCTGAATTCAAAGGAGTTATGCAAGCCGAGGAGTTTCTAGATTGGGTGGCTAATGTCGAAGAGATTTTTGACTTCAAAGAAGTTCCAGAACAGCGTAAAGTGAAGTTGGTTGCTACGAGGTTAAGGGGTAGAGCTTTGGCATGGTGGCAGCAAACCAAACTTACACGTGAACGAATGGGAAAGTCAAAAGTTGAATCTTGGGAGAAGATGAAGAAGTTGATGAAAGCAACGTTCTTACCTTACAATTATCAATCTTTGATGTATCAACGTTTGCAAAATCTAAGACAAGGGACGAAATCTGTGAATGACTATGATGATGAATTCTATCGACTTATTGCAAGGAATGATATTATGGAAACAGAAGAGCAGCTGACATCTAGGTTCATTGGGGGATTGAGAATGCAGATCCAGGATATGGTTAATATGTTCGATCCAAGATCTGTAGCGGAAGCACATCAGAAAGCGTTGGCTTGGGAGAAACAGGGTAGACGAGGAAGTGGTGTGTTTACTAATTCTAACAATCAAGCGAAGGGTGTTGGTGGGAGTTCTAATGTTTCTAAACCTATCAGTAGACCAGTAGTGAAGGAGGCTGAGAAGGCAAGGGTTAACAATGGTTTCAAATGTTACAATTGTCAGGAATTGGGTCATAAAAGCAGTGAGTGTCCAAAGCCAAAGAAGAGAACCATGATCGCAGAAGTTGAGGATGAGGATGGTGATGGGGATTGTTCTAGTCCAGTGGAGGAGGATGAGCAGGATATTGCGTCAGGAGACGAAGGTTGTAATCTAATGTTGAGGAGATCATGTTTGACACCGAAGCAGGAAGAAACTAGTTGGTTGAGAAGTAATATTTTTCAGTCAACATGTACTATTCTGGGGAAGGTGTGTAAGTTTGTGATTGACGCAGGAAGCTGTGATAATATTATTTCAACCGAGGTTGTGACAAAGTTGAAATTGAAGACAGAGAAACATCCGAGTCCATACAAGTTAGCATGGTTGAGAAAAGGAGGAGAAGTGAAAGTGGATAGACGAGTTCGAGTTCCATTCTCTATCGGGAAGAAATACAAAGACGAGATCTGGTGTGATGTAGTAGAGATGGATGTTTGCCACTTATTATTGGGAAGACCATGGCAATATGATCGAGCAGTACAACATGACGGTCGGACCAATAGCTACAGTTTTATGTTTGAAGGCACGAAAATTATCCTAGTTCCGAAGAAGAGATCACAAGGAGAAAGTAAGTCAGAAGAGATTGAAGAGTTGAAAACCTTATTATCTCCGAAGGAGTTTGTTAAAGAAGTTGAGGAAGAGGCGGAAGTATTCTTGTTGATTGGACGGGAGAGTCAGGAAGAGGTTGAAATACCAGAAGAAGTTAAACCGGTATTGAAAGAATTTGACGATGTATTTCCAGAGGAGTTACCAATGAAGTTGACACCGTTGAGGGATATACAACATCAAATAGATCTTGTTCCAGGTGTTGTGTTGCCACACAGACCACATTATCGAATGAGTCCGAAGGAACATGAAGAGTTGCGGAGGCAGGTAGAGGAATTGCTTGAGCAGGGGCGTGTGCAGGAGAGTTTAAGTCCTTGTGCTGTACCAGCTTTATTGGTACCCAAAAAGGATGGAACGTGGAGGATGTGCACAGATAGTAGAGCATTGAATAAGATCACAGTCAGATACAGATTTCTGATGCCAAGGCTGGATGATTTATTGGATCAAATCAGTGGGTCCGTAATCTTTTCTAAGATTGACTTGAAGAGCGGTTATCATCAGATTCGCATTAGACCAGGGGACGAATGGAAGACAGCATTCAAGACGAGGGAAAGCTTGTATGAATAGCTGGTAATGCCGTTTGGTCTATCGAATGCACCAAGTACATTCATGAGGGTGATGAATCAAATTTTCAGACCGTACATTGGGAAATTTGTGGTGGTTTACTTTGATGATATTCTAATCTACAGTGCTAGTAAAGAAGAGCATGTTCAGCATTGAAGAAAGTGTTAATTATACTTCGTGAAGAACAATTCTATGCTGCTACAAAGAAGTGTGTCTTTATGGCAAGGAGTGTTTTATTTTTGGGGTATGTTGTATCAGAGGAAGGAATACAGGTTGACCAGAGTAAAATCGAAGCTATCAGAGATTGGCCGCAGCCCAAGACGATAACGGAAGTTCGTAGTTTCCATGGGTTGGCTTCATTTTATCGGAGGTTTATTCCACACTTTAGTAGTGTGATGGCACCGGTTACAGATTGCATGAAAGGTAAACGGTTTGCATGGACAGAGGAAGCAGGGAATGCTTTTGGGGAGATCAAGAAGTTGCTGACGACCGCACCAATTCTAGTATTACCTGATTTTCAGCTAGTGTTTGAACTACACACTGATGCATCCAAGGTTGGGATTGGATGAGTGTTGAGTCAGAAGGGACGTCCAATTGCATATTTCAGTGAGAAGTTGTTAGGAGCGAAGATGCGATACAGTACATATGATGTGGAGTTTTATGTTGTTGTGCAAGCTATTAAACACGGGAGACATTATCTATTTCAGAAAGAGTTTGTTTTGTATAGTGATCATGAAGCATTGAAGCATTTGCAAGGGCAAGATAAGATTTCAGCGAGACATGCATCGTGGATTGCATATCTGCAACAGTTTACTTTCGTGGTGAAGCACAAATCAGGGGTGACGAATCGAGTGGCTGATGCTTTAAGTAGAAGGAGTCATTTGTTGACAACGATGAAAGTTGAAGTGACTGGTTTTGAATTATTACCTGAGCAGATTGCAGAAGACTCTTATTTTAAGAAATTTGTTGAAAGGGACAAGGAAAGGAAGACTGATGAGTTTTTGATGATTAATGGCTTTCTTTTTAAAGGAAATCGATTGTGCATACCAGAGGGTAGTCTGAGAATGAAGATTATCAAGGAGTTACACGAAGAGGGACATGTTGGGAGAGACCGTACCTTACAGTTGATTTCACAGTCCTACTTTTGGCCATCGATGAGGAAAGAAGTAGAGAGGTTTGTGGAGAGTTGTCATATTTGTCAGGTTTCGAAAGGAACTGCGACTAATGCTGGTTTATATATGCCGTTACCCGTGCCTGTTAAACCATGGGTGGATATCAGTATGGACTTTGTGTTGGGGTTGCCGAGAACGCAGCGTGGTAATGATTCCATTTATGTGGTGGTTGACAGATTTTCGAAAATGGCACATTTTATTGCTTGTAAGAAGACGGCAGATGTTGTTCATGTTGCTCAGTTGTTTTTCAAGGAGATCTATCGACTTCATGGATTGCCAGAATCTATTGTGTCGGATAGAGATACTCGATTTCTGAGTCATTTTTGGCTGAGTTTGTGGAAAATGGTCGGAACGAAGTTGAAGTTTAGTAGTGCCTATCATCCGCAAACTGATGGACAAACAGAGGTGGTTAATAGATCATTGGGAAACTTGTTGAGGTGTCTTGTTCAAGATAATCTGAAGAGTTGGGATGTGAAGTTATGCCAGGCAGAATTTGCCCATAATCATGCTGTAAATCGAAGTACTGGGTTCAGTCCATTTCAGATAGTATATTCAAGTTTACCGAAGGGACCATTGGATCTAACGGTAGTGCCACAATCAAAGAAGACAGTTAAGAAAGCTGCTGATTTTGTTGAGGGGCTGACGGAATGTCATAAAATCGTTCAAGAACGATTAGAGAAAGCAAATGAGAAGTATAAACAATCTGCAGATTTGAAACGAAGGAGTGTTGAATTTCAGGAAGGTGATTTGGTTTATGCAGTGTTAACAAAAGATCGTTTTCCGGTAGGCGCTTACAATAAATTGAAAGCACGGAAAATTGGTCCGGTGGAAGTTGTGGAACGAATCAATGAAAATGCTTATAAATTGAAGCTGCCAAATGATGTGTACACGTCGGACGTATTCAACGTTAAGCATATCATGCCATATCATGGAGAAGAGTTTGTTGTGGATGAAGAAAGTACAAATTCGAGGACGAATTTTTCTCAACTTGGGGAGGATGATGTAGGCCAGAATGAAGTCATAGGTCGAATACGACCTAACAAGTTGATAAGTCGAGACCGACCTAAGAAGAATACCACCGAGTTAAGATTTGGTGAGCAATGTTGGGAAAATGAAGTTCTAGGTCGCAACCGACTTATGGAAGGATGTTCGCGACCTAACAAAGGTGTTAAGTCGTCCCAGCGAGTTAACTCGAGTTCGCGACCTAACGAAGGTGTTAAGTCGTCCCAGCGACTTAGTATAACTCGGCAGCGACCTAGTGAAAACCCACGACTTAACGAAGCTGAAGGTATAAGTCGTCCACGACTTAGCGAAAGGCATGAAGAGGAAGCGAGTTACGACCTAGAAGAATTAACTCGTAAGTCGCTGAAGTTTAACTCGTGAAGTTCTTAAGTCGTAAGTCGCGTGAAGATGTTGCCGTTGATTCTTTTGCGAGCTAATCTAAACCATTGATTTCCTTAAGTCGTTGATCTGGAATGCCGTATGTTCTTAAGTCGCTGAAGCTTGTAGCCGTAGATTGTATGCCGCTTTATCCTATGCCGTTGATTTAAGTCGCGAGAATCTTTAAGTCGCAAAGACTTTCTGAAGACGTTCATTTTAAGTCGCGAAGCACTGTTGCCGTTGTTTTCTCTGCCGAGTTAATCTGGACCGTTGATTCCTTAAGTCGTTACTAAGTTGAGTTGCGTAGCATTGTTAAGTCGGCAACGACTTAAGTGGTTGTCTGTTTGTAAGTCGTTATGTTGTAACTGTTTGGGCTTAAGTCGTGTACGACTTATGATAGGTCGTGACTGTTAGGTCG
This sequence comes from Allium fistulosum, assembly GCA_030737815.1. Taxonomy (NCBI): domain Eukaryota; kingdom Viridiplantae; phylum Streptophyta; class Magnoliopsida; order Asparagales; family Amaryllidaceae; genus Allium; species Allium fistulosum. The sequence goes on from JASFAW010000013.1 coordinate 19,122,072, forward strand.
GAATCGACTTAGGAGATGTAATTTTTTCTTATTTTTTTTCATGTGAGTTGTAAAACGCCTATAAATAGGCCGGGTCTCTCATTTGTAAAAGGTTGTTGAATATTGAATAAAATTCTCTTTTGATTGCTTTGTGCTTTCATTCAAATTGGTAGTTGAGTGTAATCTCCTATCTCCTCTTTCGGTTAATCGAGTGCGCTCGATTCAACGATTGTAGAAGCCGATTCGCGGAATCAAGTGCGCTTGATCAACGCTTGAAGAATTGAAGATCTTTGAACCCGGTATCGTGCGCGATCAACGAGTTCGGGATAGCTAGAGTTCGGTATCTTCGGATCAACGAATTCGGGCATTTCAGTATTCATCACTCCATCTATTGCTACTTTCATCGATTGAAGATCGTTTTGATTAATCCGCTGCGTCAATTCTTACCCAATCTTAGATAAGTAAACTCAAGTTTTATACTCCAAATTTCACCCAGCAGCTAACCAGATCATCACATAAATCCTGGTTAGTTTAACTCCCTGTCTAGATATTCATAACCCAGATTTCTATAAATCCCAATCCCATTCCTTATTTAATTTATGGTCTACATCTCCTTGTCAAATGAACACTATGTATGCATTGTGAAGGAAACTCCCAGGTTGTTTAAATTATTCCAACACACAAAGGCCTCAGGGTGCAGTTGCACCATGCATATACTTGCTTCCACCTGAAGTAAGCAGATCATTGACTAAACCCCAAGTGACCAATTTAGTTTTTCTTACATTCATATTTCAGAAAGATATAAATGCTTGTATATCTTCTGGTTCAACCCCATGTTCCCCCCATTTAATCAATATCCATGTTTAATGATAATGAGATGGAACAAAAAAAATGCTCAAATCATGTTAACTCTAAAAGCCTACTTACCGATTAATGCTCCAAACAAAAATGCACCAATAAACATCCATATCACCCATAACAAATCATTTCAGAGATTCAAATAACTCATAATATTTTTAGGCTGCCTGCAATAGGACTTAATGCCATTGCATATAAAGGATAAATACTCACATAATGTTTTTCCTTTCACTGCCTTAATTTCTTAGAACAGTAAATCCCCCAAAGCCTCAAGCTAGTGTTTCTCCTTGCTTATTTTATTTTTGTTTTGATCCCGAGAGAGTGATGGTTTTGGCTATGTGCAGTTATTTATAATTCCATTCTAGGGTTTAAGAAAATGGGTAATTCCCCTGATACCCTTAGATGATTATTTACACATCATATTCCTGTGTGAGCATAAATTGAAAATGCACACATTTTGGGTACTTTAATTAGCTATTTCGGGGATCATGCATTTTTAAACACTCAATACTATTTTCATGACTCTTTTCTACCCATGCAATAAGCATGTGACCCTCAGTTTCTTTTTTTTACAAGTTTAAGAAATCTGAAAATCTCCTTTGTATATTTTTTTCTACCCATTTGTTATTTCCCCTTAATCATGCATACTATCATACCTTATTATGTAATGTAAAATCATTTACCCAAATTATTTGCTTGGAATAAATATGGGATGGAAATTTTTTATTTGATTCTATATATGTGTATATATATATTTCTGCCTTTTTGTGAAATCAGCAACTCCTTTTATATTTAAATTAAAAATCACATATATTATGCTAATTATTTCTGGCACAATTATAAGACATATAAACTTTTGCATTAAACTTCATTTTATTTTATCTTCATATAAAACAGCAAACACCCCATATCTATTAAATGTATATATATATATATTTACATAATTCTTTGAACATAAAGCTATATTTATTTTGAGTTCCAATTTTTCTTCTAACTACCTTAATTCCTTGCAGTTTATCAAACAGAAGCTCCCATGCAATTTTATTTATTGCCAAATTCTTTTCTGTTTTAATGCAATATATATATTTTTATATATCTCATAATTTCCTAATATAAATATATATTTTATTTTATTTTATTTTATTTTAGGGTCATTACATACCCTCCCCCTTAAAGGAATTATGTCCCCATAATTTCACCTAATTTCTCCAATTAAAAGCACTAATCCATAGCCTGTTTTAACTCCATAACCCCATACCCATATTTTATGAAAACTAACAATATATAAATATATTTAGAAAAATCATCTTAGGCTGCTTAAACATACCTCTCCATCAGTGAACAAATTGGGGTATTTAGCCCTCATTTTATCTTCAACCTCCCATGTACAATCATTAGTGTCCAAGCTCCATTGGATTTTCACCAGTTTGATCACCTTGTTCCTCAACTTTTTCTCTTCCTTGGCAACTATCCCTATTGGTTCATTTGTATATACCAAATTCTTTTGGACTTGAACTTGAGTAGGTGACTCCAGAATTGCTCCTTCATCATGCACCCATTTTCTCAGTTGAGAAACATGAAATACAGGATGCAAACCACTCAACTCCTCAGGTAACTTAAGTCTGTAGGCCATAGCACCAATTCTCTGCATAATTTCATATGGTCCTACAAATCTTGGTGATAGCTTACCAGATTTTCCAAACCTGAACACTTTCTTCATTGGTGATACTTTCAGAAAAACATGCTCTCCTACTTCAAACTCCATTGGCTTTCTCTTCCTATTTGCATAAGACTTTTGTCTTGATTGTGCTGCCTTCATTCTATGCCTAACCAATTCAATCATGTTGGAAGTTTCTTTAACATGATCTGGCCCCAACATTACACCCTCTCCTGCTTCCAACCAACAGGCAGGAGACATGCAGGGTCTCCCATACAAGGCTTCAAAGGGAGCCATTCCTATGGTTTATTGATAGCTATTGTTGTAAGTGAATTCTTCCAAGTGAATATAATCCTCCCAATTACCCCCAAAATCAAGCACACATGCTCTAAGTAAATCTTCCAATATTTTATTCACTATCTCTGTTTTCCCATCACTTTGAGGATGGTAGGCAGTGCTTAAACAAAGTTGTGTTCCCATTACTTCTTGGAAGCTTTCCCAAAATCTTGAGGTGAACAAAGTGTCTCTATCACTCACAATGGTCTTGGGTATACCATGTAGCCTCACCACTTCCTTAATAAATAATTATGCAAGCTTAGATGCATTTCTATCTGACCTGACAGGAACAAAGTGAGCTGATTTGGTTAGTCTATCAACAATTACCCATATACTATCATTGCCTTTCTTAGTTCTAGGCAAACCATCTACAAAATCCATGGAAATACTTTCCCATTTCCACTGAGGTACCTCCAAAGGTTGCAACATGCCAGAAGGCTTTTGGTGGTCTGCTTTAATTTGTTGACATGTGGAACACTTTGCCACATATCTTGCCACTGCTTGCTTCATTCCCGGCCACCAATAGCTTCTTTTTAAATCATGATACATTTTAGTACCACCAGGGTGTATGGTGTACCTGGTCTTGTGATGCTCATTCATGATTTCTTCCTTCAACTCTGCAATGTTTGGTACACAAAGCTTATCATTTTTCCTCAAATAACCTTGGGAATCTATTTTAAAATTCTCTGACTCAATGTTATTTAATAACATTTCTTTCTTTTCCTTTAGACTTTGATCTTGATCTTGCATGCTACCAACTTTCTCCACCAGATTAGACTTTACTGTGATTATTCCCAGTGTACCATACTCCACCATATCACCATGTTCTTTAAAATTCACTGCATCCTTGCTGTATATATCTGCCTCCCCAAGCACTGCAAGGTTTTTAAACTCATCAATCATCAAACTGGCTAATCTAACATGATTTCTGCTCAAAGCATCTGCCACTCTATTAGCTTTTCCAGGAGTGTACAATATATCTAAATCATATGCAGCTAGAAACTCCAACCACCTTGCTTGCCTCATATTTAAATCTTTTTGAGAAAATAAATATTTCAATGCTTGATGATCTGTGAATAATTCAAATTTTGCCCCAAGCAAATAATGCCTCCATAGTTTTAGTGCAAATACTATTGCAGCTAATTCTAGATCATGAGTTGCATATTTGGTTTCATTAGGTTTAAGCTGTCTTGATGCATATGCCACTACCTTGCCATGTTGCATAAGCACTGCACCTAACCTAGACCCACTAGCATCAGTGTATACAACCATTTCTTCATTTGCTTCTGGGATTTGTAGGACAGGAGCTTCCACCAATGCTTGCTTCAATTTCTCAAAAGCTTGTTCACACTGCTCAGTCCACACATATGGTTGGTTCTTCTTGGTTAGTTTGGTCATTGGTGCGGCTATTCTTGAAAAATCCTTGATGAACCTCCTATAATACCCTTCCAAACCTAAGAATGACCTCACCTCAGTCACTGTTTTGGGTCTACTCCATGATTGAACCGCAATGACCTTGCTTGGATCTACACTTACTCCCTGCTGTGACACTATGTGTCCTAAGAATTTTACTTCATGTTGCCAAAATGTACACTTTGAATACTTGGCTTTTAATTCATGTTCTCTAAGTCTGGATAATACTAAATGTAGGTGCATGGCATGATCATTTTCTGTCTTTGAATAAATTAATATGTCATCTATAAATACCAAGACAAACTTATCCAAAAAGTCTCTAAAAATTCTATTCATCAAGTCTACAAAATAGGAGGGAGCATTGGTCAAGCCAAATGGCATTACTAGAAATTCATAAAGGCCATACCTTGTATTGAAGGCTGTGTACTCAATGCTTTCCTCTGCAACTTTCATTTGATGAAATCCAGAGGCTAAGTCTAACCTTGAAAATATTTTAGCTCCATGCAATTGATCAAATAGATCATCTATTCTAGGCAGTGGGTACTTATTCTTGATAGTTACCTTGTTTAAATCCCTGTAGTCTACACACAACCTCATTGTGCCATCATGTTTCTTGACAAATAGCACTGGGGAACCCCAACTGGAACTACTTGATCTTATGAATCCTTTCTCTTCTAATTATTCTAGTTGATGTTTTAATTCTACCAACTCTTTTGGACCCATTCTATAAGGCTTCTTAATGATTGGATATGTTCCCGGAATTAATTTTATTTTAAATTCAACTGGTCTGTTTTGAGGAATTCCCTTCACTTCTCCAAACACATCTATATATTCATTGACTACTGGGATTTCCTCTATTTTTAATTCCTTTTGAACTTCATTAATACTCCAGATTTTATTAAAACATGTATTCTTTGCTATTTCACTTAAGATGGTAATTCTTTTGCCTTCATTTGTTTCCAAAGAAATAGTAAGGTTTTCTAAATTTAAAATTGCTTTATTTCTCATTAACCAATCTACCCCCAAAATAATCCCAATACCAGGATAATTTAAGGTATATAAGTCTGAATTAAATTAATAACCCCCTATAATTAATTTCAGACCCATACACTTCATCCCCAACATACAATGACTCCCTATGGGACTGTGTACAACCAAGGGCTGATCAATGGAAACACATGCAAGTGTTAACTTCTTTACAATTTCCAAAGATATTAGTGAATGTGAGGCACCGGTGTCATATAATACTGATATTGGTTGGGTATGAATAAAAATTATACCTTCAAGTTGCCAAACATTCCCAGTGTTACTTGCTGCCAAAGCTCCTACCCTTGCTGTTCCCCTATTGGTTTCTGGGCAATCCTTCTTGAGATGACCCATCTTTCCACAATTATAGCAGCCTCCTCTGGGTATCTTGGGGTCAGGGCATTGGTTACTATAATGTCCAGCTTTTCCACAATTAAAACAATGAGTGAATTTCTTGCTTTCAAGTGCTGTTGCTCCTTCCCCTTTCTTAGCTCCTTTACTTGCATTTCTCTTGTCATAAGGTTGCACTTTGTTCTGACCACCCTTCTTCTTATTGAGCTTCATATTCCTGAATTTCTCTCTTGCAGTGTCATGTTGCTCAAATGAGAGAGTTAGATCAATTACTTGATCAAAGGTTTTGTCCTTGTATGGCAACATTGCCCTTGACAAACTAGGGTTCAAGCCTTGAATGTACCTTGCATTCTTTGCTTCTGCATTCCCTATTAACACCAGTCCATACTTGGATAATGCTTCAAACTTCTAAGTGTATTCATTCACACTCATGCTTCCTTGCCTTAATCTAATAAAGTCTTCAAGCAGTGTGGCCTTGGCAGATGCTGGGACAAATCTGGCCTCAAGCATGTCCTTGAAATTATTCCAAGTGATGGTATTCTCTTGTCTTCCTGCTGTCACAACTTCCCACCAATCCAGTGCCACCCCCTTCAATTTTCTTGAAGCTATCTGCCTCTTCCTTTGGTCATTGATTTGCATATCTGTGAAGACCCTCTCCATAGTTTTTATCCAAGTTTGAACACCTATAGCTCCTTCAGTACCTTCAAAATCCTTTCCTCCCAAAGTGGTACATGTCTTAAGCAGTTTGGAGAGTTCCTCATGAGGATTGTCTTGCCTTGGTGCCATTCCATCCCTTAAAGCTCTCACAAAATCCTCCATGCTCATCACAGGTGGCTCACGTGATGATCCTGCACCTGTGTGATGCCTTGGTCCTACCATAATGCTATAAATATGATTGTTATGTTAGTTTATTTACCCCTATCAGTTTCTCTTTACTTGGTTCATTTTTATTTCTATGCACACCGTGCATGTGTCACATGTACACACATATATTTCTTGACATAAAACAAAAACATTCAACACGAACAATTCAAACAATGCATTCAAACATCCATATGCATACAACAACATTTACTATGTTATTTAAAACATAGCTCTGATACCAACTGTGGTGACCCTCACTCTAAAACACATAGATTTTTTTTTATTCAAGAGGAATTCACCACTAAACCCCAATTCTTTTATATTTGAATTTTTTTTTTTAGTTTCCAAATATTTTTCCCAAGACCCTGGATTTACTAATATAATAATATCAGTATACAAGGATTAAGACAATTATATATTTGATGATATACAATTGTTCCTTTATTATTATTAATATATATATATTTTTTATATCAGAGTCAATTTAAATCAAATTGAAAACAAAATATCATACAAGCTATTGACAAACCACTTATTTCCTTTTTAAATCTTATTTTACTGCCAGAGGTATATTTTTAGCAAATTTTAACACCTAAACTTTTTATCTGACTATATATATTAATCTGCCTAAATAAGGCTATTAGCATTTATTTGTTCTTGTGACAGTTATTAGGCTCATGCATAAAATTATTTCAAGATCCTACTTGCAGTTAGGAACATTAAAAGTTGATTTCCTAATCACTGTTTCAAATTAAACAATTGAAGTTAGATTGCATTTTTTTTAAGTTTAACATTGTACAGATTTTTGTTGCTTGGTATATCACTAAAATTGCTTGGTGTTATCTAAGGACTGCTTGGTGCTTTTCTTGGTTTTGTCCCGGATGCACTCACACTTCATCAATTGAAATGAAGAGGTTCTAGGCTCCAAGGGTTAGACCCATGGCCACCTTGGCTGGTCATAGTCCCTTATTTACCACTTTCAAACCCATGTTTATCAAATAGACTTTTTCAAAAGCTTTTCCTATTACCAGCATAATTCTTCCTTATGTATGTTCTTGGGGGATCATCCATTTTTGTTAGCAACCAAAATTCACAAAGTGCTTCCAGGTTTGTTTCTTTCCTATTCTTTTTTTTTAAAGTTCAGTATCTTCCAAGTCTACTGCTCTCATAGTGCTATTTGAAATTTAAATATTCAAATGCATACAAACTACCAGAACTCATGCACTTGCCAGTATCATTTACCAGCCATGCACAAATTCAGATCATTAGAATATTCTATATAAAAAAAATCTTGAGAGTTCATTTCAAAAATCAATCCCCTTAGCTGTTTAATTTCCATAAGGCAAAATATAGGCAATATAAATCAGAGATCAAATATATATACACATATCATATGTATATGATATGTCTATCAGACATTCATCAAATAAAGTAGTAGTTAACCAAACATCATCATTGATCACACACAACAGGTTTTGCTTAAGTACATATTTTCAACCCAAATACTTAGAATGTTTCCTACAAGTACTTCAATTACAGAAATAAAATTTGTCTAGTGATTTCATTACAATGCAACTGCAAATGTTAAAACAAGTCTCTCTTATTTATACTAGCAGCCAATGCCTTCTTTACTCATCATGCCAACTTCAATTTCCTACAAGCAATTCATTTAGCTGCCCCAAAGAATTTTGAGACACCCAGATGATTGCAAGGGCAACCAAAAGGGTCAGTTTACACTGGTATGAGCATTTATCAATTTTGTATACATATACATAATTTTAGTAATCTTGCAGTGCCTTCCTAGTTTAACAGGTTTTATACTAGCATGTTTTGGTTCATACAAAGTGATACAAACATACATTCATCTATTTACACAGCAAAGAGTTAAAATAAACATATGTACAATTCTTAATTCATTCTTACCCAATCTTAGATAAGTAAACTCAAGTTTTATACTCCAAATTTCACCCAGCAGCTAACCAGATCATCACATAAATCCTGGTTAGTTTAACTCCCTGTCTAGATATTCATAACCCAGATTTCTATAAATCCCAATCCCATTCCTTATTTAATCTATGGTCTACATCTCCTTGTCAAATGTACACTATGTATGCATTGTGAAGGAAACTCCCAGGTTGTTTAAATTATTCCAACACACAAAGGCCTCAGGGTGCAGTTGCACCATGCATATACTTGCTTCCACCTGAAGTAAGCAGATCATTGACTAACCCCCAAGTGACCAATTTAGTTTTTCTTACATTCATATTTCAGAAAGATATAAATGCTTGTATATCTTCTGGTTCAACCCCATGTTCCCCCCATTTAATCTATATCCATGTTTAATGATAATGAGATGGAACAAAAAAAAATGCTCAAATCATGTTAACTCTAAAAGCCTACTTACAGATTAATGCTCCAAACAAAAATGCACCAATAAACATCCATATCACCCATAACAAATCATTTCAGAGATTCAAATAACTCATAATATTTTTAGGCTGCCTGCAATAGGACTTAATGCCATTTCATACAAAGGATAAATACTCACATAATGTTTTTCCTTTCACTGCCTTAATTTCTTAGAACAGTAAATCCCCCAAAGCCTCAAGCTAGTGTTTCTCCTTGCTCATTTTATTTTTGTTTTGATCCCGAGAGAGTGATGGTTTTGGCTATGTGCAGTTATTTATAATTCCATTCTAGGGTTTAAGAAAATGGGTAATTCCCCTGATACCCTTAGATGTTTATTTACACATCATATTCCTGTGTGAGCATAAATTGAAAATGCACACATTTTGGGTACTTTAATTAGCTATTTCGGAGATCATGCATTTTTAAACACTCAATACTATTTTCATGACTCTTTTCTACCCATGCAATAAGCATGTGACCCTCAGTTTTTTTTTTACAAGTTTTAGAAATCTGAAAATCTCCTTTGTATATTTTTTCTACCCATTTGTTATTTCCCCTTAATCATGCATACTATCATACCTTATTATGTAATGTAAAATCATTTACCCAAATTATTTGCTTGGAATAAATATGGGATGGAAATTTTTTATTTGATTATATATATGTGTATATATATATTTCTGCCTTTTTGTCAAATCAGCAACTCCTTTTATATTTAAATTAAAAATCACATATATTATGCTAATTATTTCTGGCACAATTATAAGACATATAAACTTTTGCATTAAACTTCATTTTATTTTATCTTCATATAAAACAGCAAACACCCCATATCTATTAAATGTATATATATATATATATATATATTTACATAATTCTTTGAACATAAAGCTATATTTATTTTGAGTTCCAATTTTTCTTCTAACTACCTTAATTCCTTGCATTTTATCAAATAGAAGCTCCCATGCAATTTTATTTATTGCCAAATTCTTTTCTGTTTTAATGCAATATATATATTTTTATATATCTCAGAATTTCCTAATATAAATATATATATTATTTTATTTTATTTTATTTTAGGGTCATTACAGATAGCTTGCTGGTTTCGAAGGGGGCGTATGTGGTGATGAAGGGTGCTAGGACTCATGGTATTTATTTGCTTCAAGGAGTGACAATAGAAGGTGAAACTTGTGTAGAAGTTGATAGTTCTCGTGGCTTGGATGCGACTTGGTTGTGGCATTTGAGGTTAGGTCATGTCTTGTAGAGGAGTTTGGATATTCTTCGGAAGAGGGAGATAATCATTAGAGAGAGTTTCAACAAACTAGAGTTTTGCGAGGAATGTGTCATGGGGAAGCAAACTAAAGTATCATTCGATGAGGGAAAACATGATTCGAGAATGGTTCTTGAGTATGTTCACACAGATGTTTAGGGAACGACACTGGTAGCTTCTTTGGGTGGAGCTTGCTATTGTATTTCTTTTATTGATGACTTTTCTCTGAAGGTACGAGTGTATGTAATGAAGTCCAAGTTGGAGGCATTTGCAAAGTTGAAAGCATGAAAAGCTCTTGTTGAGAATGAGAGTGGCAAGTCTTTGAAAGTTCTAAGGTCTGACAATGGCGGAGAGTATGTTTTCGGATAATTCTTGGAGTTTTGCAAGCATCATGGTATTCAAAGGTATTTTACTACAACGAGAGATTCATTGTCGAACGGTGTTGCGGAGAGGATGGACCGTACTTTACTTGAGAAAGCTCGATGCTTGAGATTGACATCGGGTTTGTCTAAGGGATTTTGGGCTGAAGCTTTGTCAACCGCAGTGCATATTATTAATCGAATTCTGTGCTCAGCTATTGGTAACAAAATTCTAGAGGAAGTGTTGAAGGGAAAGAGCATTGACTTGAGTTATCTTCGTGTGTTTGGTAGTCTTGTTTATATGCATGATCCAGGAAATGATAAGCTTGAACCTAGAGCTTTCAAGGGGATTTTGCTTGGTTATACGGATGGAGTAAAAGGCTATCGGATTTGGAATCCGGAAACAAAGAAGGTAGTGAATTCTCGTCATGTTACTTTTGATAAGTCGGCATTGTTCAAGGAGAATAAAAGTTCATCGGATGTTCCGAAATTGGTTCATGGTGAATCAAAGGAGAAGGAAGTTATTACCACATTTTGTCCAAGGAGTATAGAGAGTAGAGTAGTTGGAGAAGCTTGTGAGGAGGAAGCGGTTGATGTTACATAGTCCATAAGGTGCCTCTAGTAGTGTTGGTGATGTGCATGATTCTAAAGAAGATTCGGTTCAAGGTGGAGCCGAAGGAGGTTTGGGTGATGGTGTTGCTATTCGGGTTGGTCGTCATGCAATAAGGCCACCCGATAGATATGGTGATTGGAACTATCTTAGCTTTTGTGATAATTTGGACTATACTCTTCATGTAGTCCAAGATGAGTCGTTGGACCTTGATGACGTCATGGAATCGAGTGATAGCTCAAAGTGGATTTGTGCCATGGAGCAAGAGATGCAATCATTGTTGAAGAATCAAACTTGGCATTTGGTTCCACTTTCTAAAGGAAACCGTGCTATTGGGTGCAAATAGATATATAAGGTGAAGGACGATGGAAGATACAAGCTAGGCTAGTGGCTAAGGGGTTTGCACAAAAAAAAGGAAAGGAGTATGATGAGATATTTGCATCGGTTGTGCGCCATACCTCTATCCGGATATTACTTGCTATAGTTGCTATTCATGACTTGGAGTTGGAGCAACTTGATGTGAAAACCGCCTTCTTTCATGGTGATTTGGATGAAGACATCTACATGGAGCAAGCGGAAGGTTATGTTGTGGATGGTAAGTCAAATTTGGCTTGCAAGTTAAAGAAATCACTATATGGTTTAAAGCAATCACCTAGATAATGGTATAAGAGATTTGATCATTTTATGCTTGAAAATTGTTTTGATAGAAGCGTTAAGAATGCTTGTGTTTGTTTCAAGAAGTTGAAAAATGATTTTTGGGTGTATTTACTCTTGTATGTGGAAGACATGCTCATTGCTTCTAAGGATAAGAATGAAATCAACAAGTTAAAACTGAGTTTGAAATCGGAGTTCAAAATGAAGGATCTTGGAGAAGCAAGAAGGATATTGGGCATGGAAATAGAAAAGAATCAAAAGCGTTTTGATTTGAAACTAACTCAAAAGGAGTACATAGAGAAAGTGCTTTGCCGGTTTAGCATGGAGAATGCAAAGGCATCAAATACACCTTTACCTTTGCATATTGAGCTTTCGAGTAAGGGATCACCTATCTTGGAGAAAGACAAGGCTTATATGGCAAAGGTGCCATATGCTAGTATGGTTAGAAGTCTAATGTATGCTATGGTGTGTACAAGACCCAATATTGCAAATGCCGTCGAGATGGTTAGTCGATATATGGCTAATCTGGGGAAATCGCATTGGGAAGCTGTGAAGCTTATATTGAGATACCTTAGAGGTACATCATCTCATGGTCTTGTTTTTGGCAGTAGTGATAGATTAGATTGCAAGTTGGTTGGTTATTACGATGCGAACTATGCCAGTGATAGGGATCGAAGAAAATCAACTTCTAGATATGTCTTCACTCTTGGGAGGTACAACCATAAGTTGGAGATCGAGATTGCAGACCGTAGTTGCTTTATCCACTACGGAGGCGGAGTCGATAGTCGCGGTAGAGGCAGCAAAGGAGGCACTTTATTTGAGACAATTGTTGTGTGACTTGGGATTCGAGCATGATAGCATCGATGTTCAATGTGATAGCCAGAATGCTATTCACTTGGCAGAGAATTTGACGTTTAGCTCACGGACTAAGCATATTAAAGTGAGAGAGTCATTTTTAGTAGCCATGGATGAGGATAAGCAAGCACACCACTAGAAAAAGGTCAAATACCGAAGGGGGGAGCGACGGCTTCCGATGGGCCGTCGGCGGCCGTCGGAAGCCGTCGAAAAATATCGAATACAACTCCCAACCGAGCCTTTCTTCCTCATTTTCCAGCCACTCAACAAATCGAAAAAAAACCCCCCAAATCACCATTTTCGACCTCCAATCGCTGATTTCGTGCTTTTTACTCCTCCCCGCTGTGAATTCAACACCTCTTGCTATCCAGCTAAGGTATAATATCTTATTTTCGTGAAAAATTCAGTTTTTACCCTAATTCTAGATTTGCATAAATTGATAAATTAGGGCTAATTGGTGATTGAATTTGCTTCCAATTGTGTTATAATAGTTTCTAGCATTCCATGATATACCTATTTCATCTTTTATCGTGAAATTGTGAAAAACATGTATAATTTAGGGTTGTTCGTGTATATGGAAATCGTTGTGTATGTCTTGGTTGTACCATTGTATATGTGTGTAGTGCTGCTATCATTGTATTGTGTTAGTTGGAATAAGATAAAATGAATGCACGAGCTAGGAATTTATATTATGCATGTATTGATTTATGCAACAAAAAAAATACGTCAAACGAGCCTTAAGTTGATGTAATACGTAGAATAAATGTGTTAAATTAAAATATATTTTTGTAAATGTGAAAAGTTAGTAAAACTGTATTTTTCGTAAAATGCGCACATTTAATTAACTAATGTCCCTTAGACAGTTTTTGGCCTTGTCTGACAAGTGTTGTACATGATCGTTATATAAATAGTCGTTTTTTTTAAAAACGACCATTTATATTCATCTGGTACAATGTTTGTTGGATTTGTCCCTGTATTGGACAAGTTATGAACACAGTAAGCATTTACATTTTGTATACTACTTCGTCTCAAACGGTTCATAAAATTTCGGCCTAAATTTTCTTTTTTGTTTCCTGCGTACACGCATTTGTGTACAATGTAGGGAACAAAAAGGGAAATGCTGCAGAAATTTTGTTGAATCGTTTGAGACAAAGTAATATACGAAATGTAAATGCTTACTGTGTTTGTAATGTGAAGTAGGATGTCTGACCATGGAAAAAAAAAGTTATATAATTTTTTATATCGATACGTTAAAAAATAAAATGTGCCCTATTTGAATTTTTTTTTAAATTTGTGAAGTTGTTCTTTAAATTCAAATATTATACGACCATGAAAATAATCTTTTTTGAATTTGTATTCTTGAAAATAAATATTAAATTTTGAACTTCTCATTTTCTCAAATAGGAAAAATGATTGATTATTTAGTTGATCGGAGGAGATGGATGTACCAAAGAAAAGGACTGAGGGGCCCAATAAAAGAAGATTTTTATAATGGTATAAACGGGTTTGTTGAATTCGCTTTAAGTAATAACGGAAACGATCCAGAAATTCGTTGTCCGTGTAGTAGGTGTAGACATTTGAAGTATTTGTTACCAGATATTGTGAAAGTTCATTTGTGCCAAAACGGTTTCGTACCCGAGTATTATGTTTGGGATCGGCATGGAGAAGATGTAGCAAATACTTCTGTAGAGTTTGAAAGTATCGTTAACGAAATAGTTAGGACGACCCGTATAGAAAATATGGTCGAAGATGCAGCACGATCAATGTTTCCTATGGTTGAAGTTGACGACGATGATGGAAATGTTGAAGAACCAAATATTGAAGCAAAAAAAATTTATGATTTACTAGATGCTGCTAAGAAACCTATTTGGGATGGTTGTAAAAGCGGCACTCAGCTGTCAGTAATCGCAGAATACATTGCGATGAAGTCAAAATACAACATCACTGAAGCTGGGTTTACGGCTGTTGTACAAGCTGCAAAAAAACTTATGTCGCCCGATAATCTAATGTGTGAAAATCACTATGACGTTAAAAAACTTATGTTGACTTTTGGTTTACCTTATCAGAAAATAGATACATGTTTAAAAGGCTGCATGTTGTTTTGGAAAGAAGACGCAAACTTTAGAAATTGTAAAATTTGTAACCAGGAGAGATACAAACCAAGAAAAAAGAAGGGGAAGGAAGTTCCGTACAAGCGTATGCATTACTTACCCATAACTCCAAGACTTCAAAGATTATATGCATCTTCTGTAACTGCATCTAATATGAGATGGCATAGCGTGAGAATGGAGGAAGAGGGTACGTTGACACATCCGGCCGATGGAGAAGCATGGAAGCATTTCGATAAAACGTATCCAAATTTTGTAGCGGAGAGTCGAAATGTTAGATTAGGATTATGTACGGACGGTTTTTCTCCATTTTCTCAATTTGGTCCTAAATATTCATCCTGGCCCATTATCGTCACACCGTATAATTTACCTCCATGGATGTGTATGAAAACACAATATATGTTTCTTACTGTTGTCGTTCCTGGCCTCGACGATCCGACACAAGGAATCGATGTATATTTACAACCGTTGATTGAGGAGTTAAAAATACTGTGGAACGAAGGAGTAGAAACATACGATGTGTCCAAGAAGAAAATTTTTCGTATGTTTGCTTCTTTGTTTTGGACTATAAGTGATTTTCTTGCATATGCAATGCTTTCAGGATGGAGTACCGCCGGTCGTTTAGCATGTCCATATTGCATGGATGAAACACGAGCGTTTTCTTTACCTCATGGTAAGAAAATTTCATGGTTTGACTGTCATCGATATTTTCTCCATGTAAATCATCCCTTCAAAGGAGACAAGAAAAACATTTAGCTAATAGAGTAGAAACCAGACAACCACCGACGATATGGTCAAGTAAAGACATATATGAACTTGTTAGGGACTATCCACAGATATATGAAACTGGAGAGCAAACATAAATTGAAGGCAAATCAGTTGTTCATAACTGGTGCAAACAAACTATTTTTTGGGAGTTGCCGTATTGGAAACATCTTCTACTTCGTCATAATATAGATGTGATGCACAATGAGAAAAATGTATTTGATAATGTTTTTAACACAATTTTGAATGTGAAAGGGAAGACGAAGGATGATTTGAAATCAAGACATGATATAGAAAAATTATGCAAACGTCCTGAGCTTCATATGAAACCAAATGACAGTAAAAAACCCAAAGCATGTTACGAATTAGATAATAATCAAGTTAAAGCTGTGTTAAAATGGGTGGAAGGGTTAAGATTTCCAAATGGGATATCATCAAATCCTCGTAGATGTGTTGACTTTAAAAATGGTAGATTGAGCGGAATGAAAAGTCACGACTGTCACATAATGATGGAAAATTTATTTCCCATTAAGTTCAAAGAACTACTGCCGTTAAAAGTTTGGAAGGTAGTAACGGAGCTTAGTATGTTTTACAAAGAGCTTTGTTCGACTACTTTAAAAGTGCAACGTTTACGTAAACTTGAAGTGGATATTCCTATATTTCTTTGCAAATTAGAGAAAATATTTCCGCCAGGTTTTTTTAATGTAATGGAACATTTACCTATTCATCTCCCATCTGAAGCATGACTTCGAGGTCCTGTCCAATATGGATGGATGTATCCATTTGAGAGGTATGTAATATGTTATCACGTAATTTAATTGCATTTGAAAGATGAAGTTAATATAAATTAATTTTGCATAGATATTTGAATCATGTGAAGAAAAAAGTGAGGCAAAAAGCACGAGTTGAAGGTTCGATATGTAAATGTTACATCGAAGAAGAAGCTTCGTTCTTTTTCTCTCACTATTCCAGTGACCATGTGAATATTTCATTTGAAAGTGTTCCTCGTAACGACGAAGGCGACGAACAAGAGTCCTCTCAAGCAATGTTATCTATTTTTAGACAACATGGTCGGCCTTCTGGAAGATGTGTAGAAATATGGCTAGACGATAGAGATCTTCATGTAGCACACACTTATATTCTTCTAAATTGTGCCGAGGTTGCACCGTTTGTTAGGTAATCTGAAATAATAATTTGTGTTTTATTCTTTTCTATAACGCATGCGCGTGTATAACCTAATGTAATAATTTGTTTATATAAACAGTGTTTATGAACGTGAACATCCGAATGGAGATCTCAGTAAAGAATTTTCCGGTTGGTTTTCAAATTACGTTTATGAGCCGATAAATTGTGTTGTTGACGAAGGGTTGAAACATCTTGCGATGGGACCAAAAAGAGTGGTCAAGACATATCCAATATATTTCGTCAATGGATATAAATTTAACACCAAAGAATACGGTGCAGAAAAATTAACAAATAATACTGGTGTATTTGTTAAAAGTAGTGACGATCCAGAAAATCACTTAAATGATTTTTATGGCGTTCTAACACAAATTTTGCAACTGAAATATTTCTCACGACCCACGGAGGAGGTGTTTCTATTTAGATGCAATTGGTTTAGCAATGTTCCAGGTTCTGGAATTAATGTGCACAAGGATTATAATCTTATCGAAATAAAGCATACATCGCACTATCACAAGTATGATCCTTTTGTACTAGCCAAACAAGCATTGCAAGTTTATTATGCACCTTATCCGACTTTAAAAAGAGATAAAGCAGATTGGTCTGCAGTTTTTAAAACAAAGACCAGATTCACATTCGATGGGAAGAATATTCCGGACGAACAAGCTTATCAGGCAGATCTTGAGCAAAATAACGAAATAATAATTACAAACGATCATATAGATTTTGGTCCTTTGATCGATGAATCAAATGTTTTGGTAGAAGCGTTTGACAGTGCAGAGGAAAATATCGTAGAAAACGAGACCAAATCTGAATCAAAAGACGATGATGACTGATATAAATATGAATATGATTTTTTTGCAATTGATGTAACTATATTGAATTCTTGATGTATTATGAAATTGATGTGACTATGAAACCAAATCTTTTTACCATTGTTTACATGTTTTATGTCATTTCCATTTGTCATTTATTTAGCAATTTTAATTAAAAATGCAATGAAATCTGCTTATCGTCGGAATAGTACAGCCATTATGAATCAGGTATAACACACTTCCATTTCTATTTCCATTTTAGTCATTAATTAAGCAATTTATACCGTTGATGTCATTTACATATGAAATATATTTCATTATCATGTTATTATTCTCTTATATAATGATGTGTATATATGTCACAGGTTAATCACAATGTCATATAGAGGTAGGAGCTCTTCATGTTCATCAGGAGGCGATGGCAGTGGCCCATCGCAAGAGACTAAGCGTCCAGTAGTTTCGTTAGTCCCTAGAGTAGAGGGGTAAGAATTAAATTTCTTTTAGCATCTTATTTTTTTATGATATATGTACGTACTTATCTGTATCGTATTTAAAAACAAGGGGTTCGACCTACTTCCCTCGAAGGTTGTGCTGGATGTCTCTAGAGCTTCTTATCGCAGTAGGATGAGTGCTTGCTGGCCGAAGTGGGATAACATCCCTCCTCACATCATAGAGTGCATATGGCAGGATGTCTTAGTATGTATATTTTTCTATTTTCCATTTTTAATTCGTTTTTGTCGTTTTTCTACTGTTTATCATTTATAGTGTAATCTTTTTTTTACTTTTTATCATGAAACACAGGCTGAGATAGACATCCAGACAGATGATATATTGCTGGCATGAGGATACTAGATGAAGAAGATGCGCAAGAACTATAGGGACATGATATCTGAAATTAAAAAATCTGGTAAGAAACCACGGTGGATGGGGGAGAGCGTATGGCAAGCATGGTTGGGGTACTGGGAAACGGACGAGGCAAAGGCAAGTATACTAAATTTTTTTGAATTATTAATTTGACGTGATCGAAAAATAATGTATCAAATTTTGAATGTACAAGCATAGTCGGATAGAAACTCTGCAAACAGAAATAAATATCCCGTCACTCATCGCGGAGGGTCGAAGTCATTTCAGCAGTATCGACAGGAGTTGGTAAATTTACTGAATGATAATTGAAAATAGTTTATGCTATATAATTTTAAATGTATAATAATTGTATGTAAAAAACAACTTTAGAAAGCTGAGGCGCATGGTCCCGTGGACTATATGGACGTGTTCACTCGTACGCATGCTGTCGAGCATGTAAATCCGAACGGAACTGTTTCGTATACATGGCAGGACGATAAATCTAGCAAGAGTCATGTAAGCATATTTCATTTTATACAGTATTAGTAATTGTTCTGCTTGTTAAACTATAGTGAAATAAGATATGATGTTATTAATTTGTTAATGCAGGAAAAGTTTATGGAGCAGCGCCAGAAACTCCTTGCTGATACGGGTCGAGAACAACTGACGACTGATGAGGAGGATGCTATTTTTGAGTCTGTTATGGATCCAGCAGAGCATGGCAGACGATATGGATTTGGCAATCAAGTGGCAAATAATTTATTTTACTACTAATTTGATATTTAAGTCAAAATTCTATGTTGGAATACTTCAAATATGCTATTTGGACTTTTTCAAAATAATAAACTTGAATTTTATTCATTTACAGAGATATGCACATACACCTACAGAGATCACACAGCTAAATTTAATATTTATTGCAGGCCAGCAGTCAGAGACGGGGTCGGTAGAATAGAGCTCAAAGCGATCTAGCCGATATAGAAGAATTGCGGACTAGAGCGTCCCAACTGGAGGAGCAGAACCACCAACATGCCATGCAGACCACACAGTTGTTAGAGTACATGCAGCAGTTTGGTGGCCGCTTCCCTTCCTCGGCTGGCTCTGGATCTGGAGGAGATTGATTCATTGCTTTCTTGGTTTTTCAAGTATGATTTTTTTAGATTTGTATGATTATTTTTGATACATTTGGTTGTGTGGTTGTATAATGATGTGGATGTTGATGATTTTGTGTATGTATGACATGGTATAACACTTATTGTTGGGGTTGTTGGAATGGTTATGTATATTATGTATTTTATTTTGATGTAATTTGATATATTTGTGTAATGGTTACGATCTTTCGACGCTCTAAAGTCGACATTAATACGTCCACTGTATCAAATGCCGCGCAATCAAATGCCGGAAAACCGAACCATTAGGGTTAAAAAGAAGAGGTAGAAGAAGACAGAAGAAAAAGAGAGCAGAAACAGAAACAGAAACAATATCAGAATCTCACATTCGCAGCGGAACAATATATAATAGATAATCACTAGTCTTTTAAACGAAGAACTATATCAGTTTATACATACATCATCAGAGTCAATATACAACTCAATACAACAATGGACAGTTATATAAACTTGTCCTCATACAGAATACACAGCGGAATAAATAAACAAGTACGGGAGTACATCTCGCCATCCAGCTTGCCTCCAAAGCTCCAGAATATCTTGAATATCCTGATAACATAACTCTAGGCTGCCCGTGTGGAAAATTTTGGGCACCCAAAGTTTAGAAAGGGAACAATAAACTCCGAGTCAGTCATGGTGACTGGTGTGAGATCGTAAAACAGTTATTTTCACAAAGAAAATAAAATTAATTCGCAATGCTTTTGGAAAATGAAACTACCATAAGGCCTCCCGCCACACACACAATGCAAACACAGAATTGGAAGAGATTTCTCCTTATGATAGTCAAAGATGCTTACTACGCAAAACCATTGAATTATTATTATTAATGTCTAGTGTGGAAAACATTTCAAAAGTATAATATTAATCTTAGCCAGCATAGACATTTTGAACTATGCATACTATAGCTACCATCTAAACAGTGGTGACCACCATAAGTAAATAGCAGGTTCTACAACTAAAACCGTACAAGGTTCGTATTGGGAATTGGATTTCCAACAAATGGTCAGGCTAAGGAACTTCCTACTGCCAATGGGTACGCCTCTGGATGGATGTCCCGAGACTTAACTAGCTCTCTACCAACACAAGGTCGGGTTACCCCTTACACTAGGTAACTACTACATGAATATGCCCTTCCCCGGTCCTTTGGGACCTTTATCCGAGGCGCCTAGATCACAAAGCAACAACCACAAAGAAATGAGATTGGAGCAACCACATAGGTTAAATATCAGGGCTCCATACCTGATACCACCCTTTTCCAGAAGGAGATGACATACCCTAAAGGGCGCGACCCTCATAACCTTGCCGCATCATTCCTGTTTCGACCATTTCCGGGGTGTGAGGTCTAACGAAGTCTCGTCCACAAAGCTATGCTTTTTCACAAAGCCATGCTTTCATCAACAAATGATCAGTAAATGATCAACACACAGCAGCACTCAGCATGTCACATTACCAAATTGGGAGTATATCACTGATAACTTTCAACTACATAACCTCTGAGCTCGTACATCTCAGCGAAGGGTGTTAAGCTAAGAGAATAAATTCTCCGCCACCAAACAGAAATGTATTTGAAAGAAATCAGCTTTATATCTCAAATCGTAATGTCAGACATGTAACCATACAAGTCTGTTACGGGTTCGAATAGAACCGAAGGCACTTCCAAAGAAGCCCTTGCAATCCAGGTAATTTCTAATCACGTCCGGACTTCCCATCACAAGAAGAGTGATATAAATCTCTATACCGGAGCAATTCGGTGCAGAGACATTCGACAGGTTGTCCTTTCATTTACGAAAATACCCGGTCTTCACACCGGTCTTCAATTGCAATTCATACATGTCGTATCATTATTCGAAATGGGTTATCTGACACAAAGGCCCTTTCCCGGCTAAACCGAATAATAAGCGTTTGTTTTAAAAACAAATTCAAGTGCCATTTCAAAGGCAATATTGATAGTCGGTGATTTAACTATCAACAACATTCACAACAATCCTCAGATTTAAATAATTTTCCCAAATTATTTATTTTCAAAATATCTTTACAAGATATATATTTTTCCACACGTCAACACTTTGAAAACAAATTTCAAACCAATTTTCATCTTTCAACTTTTGAAAATAAATTTCAAATCAATTTCCTTACACGGAATATATTTCTAAATATTTCTTTTAAAAACCAACTTTAGAACCTTTAATTTATATTTTTAAAAGCTATTTTGGAAATATACTCGGCTTTATAGTGAGAATACACTTCCACTTCAAAATGATCCATTTAAATCAATTAAATAAATCCTTATCGATTTATTTTAAATTTATGTTCCAAATCTGTAAATTTATTTCCACACTTTAAAAATAAATCAGTGTTTATTTTTAAGACAAATTTCCCTTTCCTTTATAAATTCCATTTTGAATTTACATTCCCAAATATTCACTTTTAACCCCAAAATCAAATTCCAAATTGATTTCTAATTTTATTTCAACACCAATTCAATTCCAAATTGATTTCTAAATTCATTTGCAAATACCAAATCATTTTACAAATCGATTTCCAAATTTTTCTACAACACAAAATCCATTTTAATTCAACACCAAATAAATTTTCATATCGATTTCCCAAAGATTTATTTTCAAATACCCAATCATTTATCAAATTGATTTCTAGAAATTTATCACCTTTTTAATAAATTCCTTTATTCTTTCCAACCTATTTAAAATTCCATTTTCAATAAATTCTTCAACTTTTAAAACGATATTATTCAAAACTCATTAATTAATATTTTTCTTCCATAATTTGGAAATAATTCGATAAGATTTCCAAAATCAATTTTTTTTTTCCGTTAAATACTTTCTTTTTAATTTATTCAACTCTTAAAAATAAATTTACTTAAAGTTTTCCACTTAAATTTCCAAAATCCAAATTTATTTATTTCTAGTATCCAACAATACCAAAAATACATTCGGCTAAATTTTAGCCTTCAACAATTTCAATCACAAATATAATCACACACAGATTATAATTAAATCAACATACAGCATTGAAACAAATTCAAATATTTGAGGAATCCAGTTGGATCCCTCCAACCTGTTGCCCTGCATCCACAGATGTTAGCACAATACCAATTCCACTTCGAGGTGGAATATCGCGGTATATGGGATTTATAAAATATCATCCGCTATTATGCGGCGCAATAGGGTCTCATCCGCTGTATAATGCGGGAAAATCAATCACCAATATATATATATTCCAATATATATTGCTATATACTAATATATATATACTATCATCCAAACAGTCAATCAATCAATAACTGCAATTCAAATTTTTATTTGAGTGAGAAGATCTCACCTTTAACAATGCAGGCAATCCATTTCCAATTCGACTTGTTTTCTCGATTTATAGACCTTGTAAAACAATTTATACAATTCATTAATATTCGAAATAATCGAATAATAAATTTTCGTTTTGTAATTTTAATTATTCAATGGTTTTATTTTAAACCAATTTCTAGAACTTTTAATTTATACTTTGAAATCTACTTTAAAAATATACTTTACTGTAAATTTAACTCTTATTCCTGTATATCTTTCAAAGTCTTTTCTATATAAATTTTTTTTCCTGTTTTGTCTATATACATATATTTAAAAGAAATAGGATTAATTTATATCTAACAGTAAATACTTTTAACAAAAATAGGTATGTATGTATATTTTTTATACATCTTCCTTACTGTAAAAAATATATCTTGTTGTTTACATATATATATATAGTCGATTTAATTTAAAGAGTTAAGCTTGAATAAAAATGAATTTAAAATTGTTTTAAAAATCAAATTACCTAATTCACACAGGAAAACGAATCACGAGCTCCAGCAGCACCACCGCTGCCTCGACCATACCTCCCCCTTGAACTCGCGGTCAACCCTACCTCCACGCGCATGAAAAACCCTATCGCATCGCTCGCATGAACCCTTAAATCGCTAGACTTCCACGCGTATGTACGCGAGTCACCAGAATCTCGACTTCGTCTCCTGCATCGCGCGCGTGCTCGCGGCCTGGCCTCGACTGATGAACACGATCGCATCCTCCATCATCTTGCACCTATCGCCGGAGCACACGATCATAAGCGGCATTCCATTCCCATCGTGATTTGAGGTAGCTCGAGATCGAGCTCGTAATTCGATTCGAAATCGAATCTGGTTTCGTTTTTGTTTTCGTTTTTTTTTTCTCAGAGAATTGAAATCGCGGCCATGAATCCCCTTTGATTAATCGTGAAAGACGAAGGAGGAAAGTGGAAAGGAGGCTCAGCCATTAATTTATTTTGAACGAGAACGAAAGAATTTTCGTTTTTTTTGAATAACTGAAGAGGAGAGGGATTTAATATCGAAATTTCGGCCATTGTTTTGATTTGAACGAACAGATTTCTTCATAGCTGATTTTTGATTAAAGAAGAAAAGAGGAGATACGGATGAGATGGTTGCGTACAGACGCATCTCTGTGTGTCGGCAGAGATTTTTGTGTACAGTGATTTCGATCTGATGGGAAAAAGTTATGAAGTGAAATAATTTCAACTAAGGTTGACTGCATAAATATTCAATTTAAATTCAAATTCAAATCGTTCCGATAAAGTCAACTAAAAATTTTGACTTCCTATCGAGGTCTGCCGCTAGGCGTTTGTAATGTTATACGTCTGTTCCGAACACAATGGAAAAGGTCAACTCCAAATTCGATCGTATGGAGAAGATAGATTTTTGGGCCAGTTATTAAATTGAATTTCGATAAAATTTCAGTGCGTTTGCTTATCGTACGGCCAAACGATCACTCCAAACATTATGAAAATTGAAATCCGAGAATAATACACTATTTACAGATCCAATGGAACTGGTTTCGTCGAATTCCGAGACTGTGCCCCAGAACGCTATTTTTAAATTCAATTTAAACAACAAAATTTCAAAACTGAACAAAGCATCTCCAAATTCAATTCTGAAGCTTCTATTATCTTCAGTAAAATTAATATGAATTTTCTAAGCCTTCAGATTATTTTTAATCAGCTTAAAACTGAAGATTCAAATTTTTACCCAGATTTAACGATTAAATTCAATAATTAAATTACCAAATTCATTCAAATATTTGAATTTCCAATCAAACTGACTTCCAGATATTTAAAATCAATTAAATATCCTGATTTCCAATGTCAAAAATTCAGGGTCGTTACAATTTGTGTGTTTGATTAATTTTGTGTAGTTTGGGTTTTTATATTTGGTTGGTATATTATATATTGGATTGTGCAGTATTGGTGTAATAGTTTTTGGAAGAGAAATGTGTATGGAAGGCTATATTTGCAGCAGTAATAAAAAAACAGCAGATTTCCGATGGTTTCCGACAGCTTCCGACAGTTTACAGGTAGGCAATTTCCGACGGCATCCAACAGCCCGTAGGCCATTTTTTCCAACGGTTTCCGACGGATCCCGACGCTCGTCGGAAGCCGTCGGAATCCGTCGGCAATAAGTACGGCACTCTCTGTCGGAAGCCGTCGAAAATATTGCTCCCTGACGCCGTATATTCCGACGGCTTTTCCCGACGGCCGCCGACGGTTTTCAGCCGTCGGAAATCACTGTTCTCCTTGTAGTGGTATATCTTCGGAAAATGCATACAAAGGATAACGCGGCGGATATGTTCAGTAAGGCATTTCTGGTTGGAAAGTTCGAGCATTGTTCAAACTTGATTCGCTTGAAGAAGTGTTAGGTGCCACGGGGTGGCACGATTGAGGGAGGAGCTTGGTTGTAGATGGGGAAGAGTATTATTGAGAGATTGAGGTCTTATCTTCTTGGTGAGTGCTAGTTTACACTCCTTAGCACTTTAGTTTTCGGTAAGACGGTTTAGGATTTGAATGTTTTTAGCACTTCATTAGCGGGCGGGGGCTTTGCCTAAGCTCGTTGAAGGAGTGCAATGGGCGGTGGCTTTGCTGGAGCTCATTGAGAAAGCATTCATGTTTGGTTGAAGGTAGAAGAAGTGATAGTTGGTGCTATCGGTTGTTGTTGATGGTATGGTACCATTGGAGTTGGAGATGGATACAGTGTCGAGGTGGAGTGTTAAATTTTGGTGACACTATATAGAGAATTGAAGGGGTTGGAAGTAGCTGGATGACGGAGAAAACGGTTCGTAAATCGGAGCTCGGAGGAGGAAGTTATGGCGAAGAAGGTGGAGTGGTGCTGAGAGACTCAACACAGATGTCTGTCATTATGGACAGACGTTTGAGGCTTCAGTAAATCTGTTCCAAAAACTCAGGACATATGTCTGAGGATATGGTCAGACGTCTGAGTCTGTAGCATATTTTTCCAGAGTGGTAGGACAGACGTCTGATGTCTCAGGAAATTTTTTTTCGAGACTTGTGACAGACGTTTGTGGCGACTTCTGCCAGTTTTTTGGCCTGGGATTGACATGAAGATTTGTGATATTTGAAGGGGCAATTTTGGAACTTTGCCTAGGTTTTCTATTCTCTTATATAAGCTATTTTCTGGATCTAGATTTCGATGCGACAGAAAAGCGATTGCAAGAGTTTTAGCCTCAACTAATTAGGGTTTATCAAAACCTAATTTTCTTCAATTCTCTTCTCCACAAATCAATTCTATTAGCATTTTGATCATTGTAATCAATCTCTTATACTCTTCTCATCGATATTAATAAAAGCTCTCTCTTAAAGTGGATGTACACTAACACAACGTTAGTGGAATAACTATAAATCGCTGTGTGATTTATTTTTCGTTATTGCTTTGATTTCTATATTGCTTGTTTGGGATTGTGATTGGATTTGAATTGGTTGATATTTAGATTGAGTTATTGGTTGGTGGTTTTTACACTTCTTACCACGATCTCATCTTCCGCTGTGCTTTTGTGGTTTAGATTTGAGTGGTCTCGAGTTAGAATCCATCACAACATCGCATTAGTAGGAGAAGAGCTTGCATCGGTTTAGGATTGGCGTTAGAGCTTGATGTGGTTGGCATAGCTTGGAAGGATTAGAGTGAGCTTCGGGTCGGGATTTTGGAAATTTAGGGATTAAGCAAATCAGATAGAAAATGGGAGAATAAGGGATAGCTGGCTTGTTTGGGAAAGTGTTGGGGGTTTGGCATCGAGAAGGTGTAGGCAATCTTTATGCCCTTCGTATGCTAAATATTTTTTGTACAAAATAAAAGATAGCATCATGAATGTGTAGGCAATACCTACGCAGTCTCTTTGCATGGTCATTTTTTATTCGTGCTAAAGGAGGCTCACCAATGCGTAGTAATACCTACGCATTCCCCATGGCTTGTAAATATTGATCTTATTTTTATTTCTAGTTTTAAAGGTTGTTTTAGTTAAGTTTTAATTTTAATTCTAAATGTTATCATAAATTTGTTTAAATTGAAATTTAGCTTTAAAATTTGTATAATTTAATTTTCATTTTAAATGTTATCATAATTCAATCGATTAAAGTTAAATCTAATTTTAAATTTAATTTCAAAAGTTATTATGACCTAACTTTATTTTAAGCTTGTCACGATCCAAATTTCAGCGTTCGAAAATCAACACCCGTACTTCACTTGTACTCGAATGCTGCAGATTCAATCGTTGAAATTTGAGTCATGTCGGAGCTTATAACACAGTAAGTATAACAACACGGCGGAAGAAAGAAATGAATGATATCATATACAACTCCAATGAATACAATATCCAGAATGATATACAACAATGATATCAATATGATACAAGAATATCAGAGATAAATAATGATGCAGCGGAAAACAGAAGTGATAACTCCAAATGATCCTCAAAAGAGAATGAGTCCAATAACTCCAACATCAGCTCGAACCACCATCACGATGCACTAAGGTAAGCAAGTGCAGTCACGAGTGAACTCCAAACACTGAACTAGTTCCAGATGCTCTACTAAACCTGACTATCTGAAAAGCCAACTCTAGACTACCCGTGTGGAAAATTGTGGGCACCTAGAGTTTAGGAAGGGAACAATAAACTCCGGGTCAGTCATGGGACTGGTGTGAGTAACAAAAACAGTTTATCTTTAAAACAAACAACAAAAGAATTTTAAACATTGAAATCCGCAATGCTTTTGGAAAATGAAACTACCATAAGGCCTCCCGCCACACACACAATGCAAACGCAGAATTGGAGGAGATTTCTCCTTATGATAGTCAAACATGCTTCCTACGCAAGGAAAACTCTTTTGATATTATTACTAGTGCATAGTGTGAAAACATTTCAAAAATATAATATTAATCTTAGCTAGCATACAACCATTATTGTATGCCTACTATAGCTACTATGTTCAATAGCAGGTTACCGCCACATTCCATAGCAGGTTATACAACTAAAACCGTACAAGGCTCGTATTGTTTCTTTGGATTTTCCAACAAATGGTCAGGCTAAGGAACTTCCTATGCCACATGGGAACGCCTCTGGTGGGACGCCTCGAGAACCACCTGGCTCTCTGCCAACACAAGGTCGGTTACCCCTTTCCCGGGTAGTAAACCTGAGATATTCCACCCCCGGTCCTTTGGGACCCTTATCCAAGGCCTTGATCACAAAGCAACAATCACACAGAGTAAATGAGATTGGAGCAACCACATAGGTAAGTATCTGGGCTCCATACCATGATACCACCTTTTTCCAGAAGGAATGGACATACACTAGGAGAGCTACCCCTAAAACCATGCCGCATATTTTCTGTTTCGACCATTTCCGGTTTGTGAGGTCTGATGAGGTCTCGTCCACAAAGCTACGCTTTTTTACAAAGCCATGCTTTGATCAACAACACACAACAACACTTAGCATGCCACACTACCAAATTGGGAGTATATCACTGATAACCTTCAACTACATAACCTCTGAGCTCGTACGTCTCAGAGAAGTGTGTTAAGCTAAGAGAATAAATCTCCACCACCAAACAGAAATGTATTTGAAAGAAATCAGCTTTATATCTCAAAGTGTAGTGTCAGACATACAACCATACAAGTCTGTTCCGGGTTCGAACAGAACCGAAGGCACTTCGAAAGAATCCCTTGCAAATCCGGATAATTTCTAATCACGTCCGGACTTCCCATCACAAAGGGTGCTAAAATCTCTATACCGGGGATCAGCCGATGCAGAGACAATCGATGGTAATCCTTTCATTTTCGAAAGTATCCGGTCTTCACCACCGGTCTTCAAATGCTATCCATATACGTCGTATCATTATTCGGAATGGGTTATATGACATAAAGTCCTTTCCCGGCTAAACCGAATAATGAGCGCAATATTTAAAAACATATGGATATTGGGATTTCAATTAAGTCACAACTTATTACCCAAAACTTTTCTTTTAAATGGTTTAAACACATTACCATTTTAATCTTTTACAAAAAGATTCATCTCACAAAGTTCACCCAGTTTCATAAAGATCTATTCATAGATTTTCCAAATCAATTTTCCATTTCAATTTGGATTAACTCATTAAATCTTTAAATCAAAGATTTAATTGATAGCTTTCAAAACAATTCCATTTCGGCCTTTTATACAAAAGATACACCTTTCCAATTTCAAAACAAAGTTCAACGATCTTTCACAAAGGTTTATTCATAATTCGGAAACCCATTTTCCAATTCAAACTTGAAATTCCTTTAATTAAATTGGAATTTCATTTCTTATATGAAAGCTTTTATCATTTGAAAACAAATAGTTTTCATTTCGGAAAATCTGATTCATTTATACGAGTTAAAGTCCTTGGGTTAAATTCAAATTCTCAAACCCATACTTTTGAAATGGTTTAAATTCATATAAACACATTTATAACATCTTTAACCATAATTTCCAAACATGGAATTCAATTCCAAATTTTGAATTTAAATTCAAATTAAATTATTTAAATTGAAAACTTCACCAAGTTATTCAAAATAACTTTTATCTTAAAAATTCCTTTCCAAAAGCTTTAATATTTAACCCAAATCCATTTCCAAATTCAATTGAAATTAAAATTTCAATTTCAAAAATATGAAATTTAAATCATTTGTGATTTAACCGATTTCCACATGAAATCCATATTTGTGTGTGTATAAGTGTGGTCCAGGGGTTTTACACATAATAGTGCAACATCATTATCAATCATCACGGATCAGAATACAGAAATATAGTTGATAAGTGGTATAAACTATAACGCTTATCTTTTGTACACAGATCACAGATAATATACAAATGTATCACAGATAATAAATCATATCACAGGGAATTAATTACATTCATCCCAGAGAAACAGATCACAACACAAATCAGGATGTACCACAAATCTTCACATATTAGGGATATCAAATAATCAAATTATCCAATAGAATCCAAATCCATAGGTAAGGTCAATTTATTTATCTGATTAAATTAAATCAGATTGTCACTAATCTTGGTTAATTAACATTAACTAATTACAAATTATTTTAATTAATTAACCTTTAATAATAAATTAATTAGCCTCAATTATTAAATTAATTAATTACCATTTAATTAATTATTCTGAAACAACCCGACTTCCATAGCCCAGAAAGTCGCATCGTTTTGAAGAAAGAAAGGGATAGAAAAGAGAAAAGAAGAGAAGAAAGAACAACAATAGAATCTCAACAGCGGAACGAATAAATTATATTAATAACATGAGTATTACATAATATACAATGACTATCAGAGTTACACAGATTATACAACACATACTAGACAGTTATAAACATTTGTCTAGTTATTACAACTCAAAACAATACAAAACTCTATCACAGAGATCAACACAGCGGAATACTATATCTACGAACGTTGAAGCCTCCTGCTCCATTACTCCTCCAGAATATTCGTCAAAGCTAAACCTGAATCCCTTGGCTACTCGTAAAAATTTGAGTACCCAAGAGTTTATAAAACAGAAATAAACACTTGGGTCAGACATGGGTCTGGTGTGAGTAACAGGTTA
The DNA here is from genome assembly GCA_030737815.1 of Allium fistulosum. Classification (NCBI taxonomy): domain Eukaryota; kingdom Viridiplantae; phylum Streptophyta; class Magnoliopsida; order Asparagales; family Amaryllidaceae; genus Allium; species Allium fistulosum. Next base: position 19,152,557 of record JASFAW010000013.1, read on the forward strand.
AACTTGCTTAACTTCAAAACCTTTAGAAAGAAAAGGTATCACGTAAGACTCCCCACAAATAAACATGGGTAAGTTTTTACCTTACGCTAACCAAAACATTTGATAGGAAATCTGATTTTATTATAATAGGGTCTAGGGTTTTCAAGTAAAATATAGAAATAGCTGAAATGCTTACATCTCACATTCCAACATAGTTGGGCACAACTAATACGTACGGCGCTTATTGGAGTTTGGATTCCATACAATGGCCGGGCTACTGGGGTACCGCCCGTCACAGTACGTGGCCTAGATCACCGTACCGAGGAGTACGCCCGCTCCCCTGCAACACAAAGCCGGAACCATCCCTTACTGGATAATCCCGAACAAGACAATCCCGTAGTTGGCGCGACCAACCACACACTAAGCCGAATAAAAGAAAAGGGACCTCTAGACAGGGATCTATCTTGCTCTCAGTGGGTGCTACCCACGAAGCCTTGCTGCACCTCCCCTGTTTTAGCCATTCCCGGTTGATGAGGCTTGAGGTTACGATTACCTTTAATCAGAACATATCACTTAGAATGCTCATCGTCCGCCTGACGATGTGCTGAAAGCATTCAATCCATACAAGTTCGTTCCAGGTTCGAACGAAACCGAATGCATTATCTCGTTACACTCGTTTTGGAATCACCCTCAGAGTTAACGACAATAACCCTTGCACTCTGAATCTTCATCTTCACTTGAGATTCACGACCTATCGTAAATTTGGATCGATGTGGTATTCGGGTCTCCAGACCTGGAATTCCGGTATACGGAAACCTGATCCTGGTCTCATCGAAATCCAAAACGTATCTTTTAAGGGCCAAGTTGTTTTAAGGTTAAAACAATTTAACTTATCTATATTCATACAGATAGATAATTCACAAGTCACAATTGATAATCACATTATCAAATAAACAAATGATCCATAACAAAATAGGTAATCCATATCAACATCACAATAGTTAATTTATATTACCATCATAATGCAACCAAGCATTTATACCACACAACATTACTTATCTCATTTCTGAGATTACATCCATTCAAGACAATCAATGTCATCCATTCATACATAAGCAATGATTTACTTAATCACAACATAATTAATTTAAAATGAATTAAATTAACTATCTCTATCTTTAATTAATTTAAAGTGAATTAAATTAATTACTTCACCTCTTAATTAATTTAAAATAAATTAAATTAATTACTTATCATTATAAATCTTACTTATATAATCATTAATTAATTACAAATAAATTAATTAATCATTCTCTAATTATCCATTTCAATTAATCACCCTGATTAATTATACTTTAATTACATTTAAGTAATCATCTTTAATTAATTTCACAAATTAATTATCCTTAATCAAATATAGTAATTAACCTTTAATTACTTCATTAATTAATTAATTAATTATAATCAATTACTTTAATCTTTAATTAATTACAATTACTTAGTTATTCTATAATCTCTTATCATTTGATTAATTAATCTTAATAAATAAATCCTTAATTACATCATTAATTAATTATAAACTAATGATCTCTAATTACATCTTTAATTATTTATTCTATTTAAATTAATTACATTAAGTAATTAATCTTAATTAAACCACAATTATTAATCATCTTTGATTAATCTAATCCAGTAATTAACTTCCCTTAATTACTTCCATTTATTTAATTACTTTTTAATTAATTACCTTATTAATTAACCTTAATCCTTTAATTAACTTTATTAACTAAATTATTTAATTAATAACACTAGGTAATTAACTCTTAATTACTTCCATTAAATTACTTTCATAAAATAATTATCTTCTAATTTCTTTATTAAATAATTTCCCTTACTTAATTACATTCAGTAATTATTCCTTAATTACTTCATCAAGTAATTATACTTAATTAATTTATAAGTGATTATCTTAATTAATCACTAATTAATTACTTAGTTAATTACTTAACTAATTATTTAAATTAAACTAACTAATTTCTTAATCCTTATGTTTAAGAGATCTTAATTAAGAAAAACCATTTATCTTAATTAAATTATTCACAAAGACCAACTATTCTTTAATCATTAATAATAATTGAATTACCCTTATTATTTTCATATTTTTAAATATCTTAAATTAATCAAAATCTCTTAATTATTTAAAGATAACTCCTTATTATAATTAAACAATTACAACATTAAATTTTAACCTTTTAAATCTTTGAACCTTTCAAAGTTATTAAATAAATTTTAATACAAAGATCAATTTGAAATCCACTTTCCTATTCTTTAACAAACTTATTTATTTAAATTATTAAAACTTGTTAAAACAATTATTCTAGAAAACAATTTAATTTAATAGTTAAAATCTTGTTTTAACCTTGCTTTTAAAATTCAGAAACACTACAGAAACAAAATTTCTTTTGTTTTAAAACTTAAAGCATTTCCTTTCAAATTCTTAATGCCTGTTAATTCCCAAACCGAAGTAACCCTCGAGACCAAACCACGTTACGACTTACTTCGAGTAAAACTCGATTCTTCCCGATATAAACCCGAGCATTTTGCTTTCTTCCCCAAAACAAAACCCAGATGCACGATAACGTGCTCGTGCACGTGCACACACCCACTGATCGACGACGAACTTCGTTCTGGCCTCCGGCGACTCGACTTCGACCACATCTTCACGATCGATCACCCCAACATTCTTGATACGAACGAAAATCGAGTTCGAGCTTCTAACCCATCACCTGGAAAATGACATCACCAGAAACCCCTCCCCTCCGATGATCCCTGCTTTGAGACACCTTGCCACCTTCACCGTAGCTCCGCCACGTCTCCCCTCAACTCCAGAACAACACGCGATCACCTCTGTCTTCATCACGACGTCGCGAAAACCCCTATGATCACCCACGATAAACACAGGAACAAAACCCTATTTTGGCTTCGAATGATCATCGCAATGGATTATAAAATCCACGATCATTTTTCTGATGATCATCGTATTCCCCTCGACCTTCACACCCAACCACGATGATCAATTCGACTTTGATCGATGGGAATCGACCAAAACAACCCAAACGTTCATCTCGACAATACTCAACTATTTCAAAACTAAAAATCGTGATATAGCCATTAAAATTCATGGTTTCCTATCACGAATTCAACCATGTAATTCAATCTTAAAATTTAATTCATTAAATTTTGACCCAAATTACATTTTCACTGTTATTTATAGATTTCCAGACAAATTATTTATATAAATTTCAGAACTTATTTTCAATAGTGATATTATATGATTTCACACATCTTTCATTTACAAATCAAAAGCTATTAGAGATTAAATGATGAGATATTGGTTTTTTTATAAGTAATCAAAACTGTTATCACTATACAGAGACTATATTATAACTATACAGGCATTCAAACATTCCTATACTAACATGCATATAATTCAATTCAAGTATTTCAGATAACAGCATGATATTCATTCAAAATAACAAGATGAAATTCAGGTTTTAAACTGTTTTTAAAAATAAGTTTACTCACCAGAAATTATAAAACAGAGAACAGATTTTGTCCCAGGCTTGTTCCAGACTGATATTGATTTTGAACTTGCATTTCTATTTGCTTTGTTGAATTTAAACTTGCTGTTGATCTTTGAAACTGATTTGTATTTGAGAAAATTTGAAACTGATGTTGCCTTTGATCTCCTTTTGCTTTGCATGTTCAGATTTACATTTCTTTTGAATTTGATTTCCAGGTTTTATTTTTTTCTTTAGATTCGAATTATTTTTAATAGAGAATGAAGAAGTGAAGATAGTTTAGAGCTGAAGAAAGAAAATTGCAGATCTTTCTTCCATTTTTAAAATTTTAAAACTTTAATTATCAAAAAGAAAACAAGATAAAGCCACTTGTCTTTTTAAGTATATTATCTAGCTTACACCTATGCATACAAATTTACAAATGTCTTTAGACCTCCTTAATATGCTAACAAGTGTTACTCTTGTTTTAATTAATTTATTTAAGTTATACATATGTATTTAGGAAATATTTACATATATATAATGTATTTACCTTTTATAAATAAGCTTTTAGATCCTATATAAATATACAAATATGAATTCATGTAAAAATTTATTTATAATAACTTATGCTTTGATCAAATAAATATAACATATTTTTATATGCTTGAGAAACTTATTTTAACTTTATATATATTTTTACAAATCAATTTATCTTATGTTTGAATTTTATAACATAACTCCAATCACAATATATATACATATATATTATAATTTGAAAACATATCCTTTATTAAATTAAAGACTCCCTATTTATAATATATACATCAATATATATATACATTATAAATAGAAAACATTTATATAAGCTTTGGAAGATAAATCTTACCAATTTTAAATTGTTTAGAAAAGATATTAATAAATATTGCCAATTTAAAATATTATTAACTTTTAAAAGAATTAAACTTGTCAATTTTTAAAATAAAATCAACAAATCAATTTAATTATTAATAAAGATTATTAAATTGATATTGCTAAAATTCCGGGATATCACATTCCTTCCCCCTTAAAATAATTTCGTCCCTGAAATTTAAAAGCAAAGATAATTTAATAACCCAGCAAAATTTTAATTTTATTTTCAAACAGCAACCATACATATCAATCATATTCTAACAATCATAGCAAACAATTTAATCAAACAAATTTAACTATCCAGACAAATTCTGGATAGAATTTCCTCGAGTTTTTCCCAAGTATATATATATATACCGGGATACTCGTTCTACAGAATCTTAACTAACTATCTACAATAATCTAGAACTCCTTCCCATCTAGATTACAAATCTGAACAAGATATCAGACTAAACTCAAAACCATCTCAACTTCCATATCCATCTGAACTGCTGATCCCACAACCAGATGAATCACACACGTATTCCCTCAAAGATACGTGAAATACAATGAATTCCAGTTATTCGAACTGGCAACTCAATCCTGTAGATCAAAGAACTAATCCTTTTGAGAACATAGAAAAATCTCATAATACTTCCGGAGCTAGCTCTCCAGTCTTACCAAATCTTATATCTCCTTTGATCGGAGAAAACTTAAACAATATCCAAATTTCAACTTCAAATTCCAAATTCCATCCATTCTTAACTGCATAACTCACCTGACGATCCTGAGTCACTTCATCCTTCCTGATTAGCTTAACTCTTGCTGATGCCTCTTGAAACAGACTAGACCAACATCAAACCAATTTCTAGATCCTACTCAACAAAATTTGTTCTCCAAAAATCACCGAAATCCAGAACACAACTCTACTCCATAAACATTAGAGCACTTTGAACTACCTCTCCTATCTGAAATAGCCAAACAGTTGCACTTGACAACCTTACTTCCAGATCCTGAAAATTTCTTCAGGATTAAAAAATACACTTGAATTTCTTATAGAAATCCTTTACTCCAAGAAAATCACAACTCCCGGTTGCTCCCACTCTAGAATAGCTGTTATCTTGCTTCCGCTGCACAACTCTGATCTGGAATATATGAGAATGCCATCGGAGAAACTCGAGCAAACTTGATCATCCACAATTCACCATATCTATAAAATCTTAGTGAACCCTTCCACTTGGTCAAAAACATCCCAATAGAATTCCTTCCAGAAAATTAGGTATGATCAATCCCTCTCCAAAGAATCCTTAGCTGCTTCACCAAATTCTTCTCTCGGAGACATCCTTCTATTAAGCTGGACCACCAGTAACTCCACGAATCAAGTCGATACGGAATCTCAATCTCCAATAACCCAAGAGAACACTCAAACAATCGCAAGTCTCTTTTGCGATCAACTCGACCTAACTTCCACAGATACTGTTCTCTCTTCACAAATTAGAACAGCTCATACTTAACTATCCAATTCATCGAAGAAATGGATTCACTCAGCTGCTTCTGGACTCCAACTTCAGAAAAACTACTCAGCCAGAAACTTCCTGCTAACACACAGAACACTCCGAGCCGCACTGCTGTCACAGATACCAAAGACTTCTTATCCGAAACTCTTTGAGAAACTCGGACTTCAAAGCAAAAAGAAACACCCCGCTGGACCCAGCCACAACACCGAAACAGATCTACTTCCTGAAGTTGCCAAGATACCATCACTTGCTTCAGCTCATCCAATAGATCTAACTCTATTCATCCAACTTCAAAGACAAACTCCGAACCTTAACAGGTTTCCTTCAGAGATTATGAAATCCTTACAAAACTGTAAAGTTCACTCGAGACGGTATTAGGTTTACAGTCTCGACAAATACACTTCCAACCTCAACACTCAGACTCCTAATCCTAGATGATAAATTATTATCATCTCAACCAATCATCACAAATACCATATACATTTAAAATGATACTTTTTTATATAGAAATTATATCTGGGTAAAATTATTTCATCTACTTTTTTTTTTAAAACAATATTGTGTCCGTTGGCCTGGTCTAAGTGTTTAGAGATCCCTATCAATAACGTTAGCTACTCGTATTGACCAGAATCCATATACCACCCAACCGATCAATTAACACGATATAAAACAATTTTATATAACTAACAAATACGCGCTCTCGTATATATATATATACACTCGGACTCAAACAGGTTGCTACAGATCCTATCTCTAATGAACAATCCTTCCGAACCTAGGTATTCACTCAACCTAGTGTTCTGATATTCACTTAACCAAAAGCTTAGGCATTCGCTCAACCTATGCTCTGATACCAAATGAAACAACCCGACTTCCATAGCCCAGAAAGTCGCATCGTTTTGAAGAAAGAAAGGGATAGAAAAGAGAAAAGAAGAGAAGAAAGAACAACAATAGAATCTCAACAGCGGAACGAATAAATTATATTAATAACATGAGTATTACATAATATACAATGACTATCAGAGTTACACAGATTATACAACACATACTAGACAGTTATAAACATTTGTCTAGTTATTACAACTCAAAACAATACAAAACTCTATCACAGAGATCAACACAGCGGAATACTATATCTACGAACGCTGAAGCCTCCTGCTCCATTGCTCCTCCAGAATATTCGTCAAAGCTAAACCTGAATCCCTTGGCTACTCGTAAAAATTTGAGTACCCAAGAGTTTATAAAACAGAAATAAACACTTGGGTCAGACATGGGTCTGGTGTGAGTAACAGGTTAAACTTGCTTAACTTCAAAACCTTTAGAAAGAAAAGGTATCACGTAAGACTCCCCACAAATAAACATGGGTAAGTTTTTACCTTACGCTAACCAAAACATTTGATAGGAAATCTGATTTTATTATAATAGGGTCTAGGGTTTTCAAGTAAAATATAGAAATAGCTGAAATGCTTACATCTCACATTCCAACATAGTTGGGCACAACTAATACGTACGACACTTATTGGAGTTTGGATTCCATACAATGGCCGGGCTACTGGGGTACCGCCCGTCACAGTACGTGGCCTAGATCACCGTACCGAGGAGTACGCCCGCTCCACTGCAACACAAAGCCGGAACCATCCCTTACTGGATAATCCCGAACAAGACAATCCCGTAGTTGGCGCAACCAACCACACACTAAGCCGAATAAAAGAAAAGGGACCTCTAGACAGGGATCTATCTTGCTCTCAGTGGGTGCTACCCACGAAGCCTTGCTGCACCTCCCCTGTTTTAGCCATTCCCGGTTGATGAGGCTTGAGGTTACGATTACCTTTAATCAGAACATATCACTTAGAATGCTCATCGTCCGCCTGACGATGTGCTGAAAGCATTCAATCCATACAAGTTCGTTCCGGGTTCGAACGAAACCGAAGGCATTATCTCGTTACACTCGTTTTGGAATCACCCTCAAAGTTAACGACAATAACCCTTGCACTCTGAATCTTCATCTTCACTTGAGATTCACGACCTATCGTAAATTTGGATCGATGTGGTATTCGGGTTTCCAGACCTGGAATTCCGGTATACGGAAACCCGATCCCGGTCTCATCGAAATCCAAAACGTATCTTTTAAGGGCCAAGTTGTTTTAAGGTTAAAACAATTTAACTTATCTATATTCATACAGATAGATAATTCACAAGTCACAATTGATAATCACATTATCAAATAAACAAATGATCCATAACAAAATAGGTAATCCATATCAACATCACAATAGTTAATTTATATTACCATCATAATGCAACCAAGCATTTATACCACACAACATTACTTATCTCATTTCTGAGATTACATCCATTCAAGACAATCATTGTCATCCATTCATACATAAGCAATGATTTACTTAATCACAACATAATTAATTTAAAATGAATTAAATTAACTATCTCTATCTTTAATTAATTTAAAGTGAATTAAATTAATTACTTCACCTCTTAATTAATTTAAAATAAATTAAATTAATTACTTATCATTATAAATCTTACTTATATAATCATTAATTAATTACAAATAAATTAATTAATCATTCTCTAATTATCCATTTCAATTAATCACCCTGATTAATTATACTTTAATTACATTTAAGTAATTATCTTTAATTAATTTCACAAATTAATTATCCTTAATCAAATATAGTAATTAACCTTTAATTACTTCATTAATTAATTAATTAATTATAATCAATTACTTTAATCTTTAATTAATTACAATTACTTAGTTATTCTATAATCTCTTATCATTTGATTAATTAATCTTAATAAATAAATCCTTAATTACATCATTAATTAATTATAAACTAATGATCTCTAATTACATCTTTAATTATTTATTCTATTTAAATTAATTACATTAAGTAATTAATCTTAATTAAACCACAATTATTAATCATCTTTGATTAATCTAATCCAGTAATTAACTTCCCTTAATTACTTCCATTTATTTAATTACTTTTTAATTAATTACCTTATTAATTAACCTTAATCCTTTAATTAACTTTATTAACTAAATTATTTAATTAATAACACTAGATAATTAACTCTTAATTACTTCCATTAAATTACTTTCATAAAATAATTATCTTCTAATTTCTTTATTAAATAATTTCCCTTACTTAATTACATTCAGTAATTATTCCTTAATTACTTCATCAAGTAATTATACTTAATTAATTTATAAGTGATTATCTTAATTAATCACTAATTAATTACTTAGTTAATTACTTAACTAATTATTTAAATTAAACTAACTAATTTCTTAATCCTTATGTTTAAGAGATCTTAATTAAGAAAAACCATTTATCTTAATTAAATTATTCACAAAGACCAACTATTCTTTAATCATTAATAATAATTGAATTACCCTTATTATTTTCATATTTTTAAATATCTTAAATTAATCAAAATCTCTTAATTATTTAAAGATAACTCCTTATTATAATTAAACAATTACAACATTAAATTTTAACCTTTAAAATCTTTGAACCTTTCAAAGTTATTAAATAAATTTTAATACAAAGATCAATTTGAAATCCACTTTCCTATTCTTTAACAAACTTATTTATTTAAATTATTAAAACTTGTTAAAACAATTATTCTAGAAAACAATTTAATTTAATAGTTAAAATCTTGTTTTAACCTTGCTTTTAAAATTCAGAAACACTACAGAAACAAAATTTCTTTTGTTTTAAAACTTAAAGCATTTCCTTTCAAATTCTTAATGCCTGTTAATTTCCAAACCCGAGTAAAACATTCAGAAACCCGAAGTAACCCTCGAGACCAAACCACGTTACGACTTACTTCGAGTAAAACTCGATTCTTCCCGATATAAACCCGAGCATTTTGCTTTCTTCCCCAAAACAAAACCCAGATGCACGATAACGTGCTCGTGCACGTGCACACACCCACTGATCGACGACGAACTTCGTTCTGGCCTCCGGCGACTCGACTTCGACCACATCTTCACGATCGATCACCCCAACATTCTTGATACGAACGAAAATAGAGTTCGAGCTTCTAACCCATCACCTGGAAAATGACATCACCAGAAACCCCTCCCCTCCGATGATCCCTGCTTTGAGACACCTTGCCACCTTCACCGTAGCTCCGCCACGTCTCCCCTCAACTTCAGAACAACACGCGATCACCTCTGTCTTCATCACGACGTCGCGAAAACCCCTATGATCACCCACGATAAACACAGGAACAAAACCCTATTTTGGCTTCGAATGATCATCGCAATGGATTATAAAATCCACGATCATTTTTCTGATGATCATCGTATTCCCCTCGACCTTCACACCCAACCACGATGATCAATTCGACTTTGATCGATGGGAATCGACCAAAACAACCCAAACGTTCATCTCGACAATACTCAACTATTTCAAAACTAAAAATCGTGATATAGCCATTAAAATTCATGGTTTCCTATCACGAATTCAACCATGTAATTCAATCTTAAAATTTAATTCATTAAATTTTGACCCAAATTACATTTTCACTGTTATTTATAGATTTCCAGACAAATTATTTATATAAATTTCAGAACTTATTTTCAATAGTGATATTATATGATTTCACACATCTTTCATTTACAAATCAAAAGCTATTAGAGATTAAATGATGAGATATTGGTTTTTTTATAAGTAATCAAAACTGTTATCACTATACAGAGACTATATTATAACTATACAGGCATTCAAACATTCCTATACTAACATGCATATAATTCAATTCAAGTATTTCAGATAACAGCATGATATTCATTCAAAATAACAAGATGAAATTCAGGTTTTAAACTGTTTTTAAAAATAAGTTTACTCACCAGAAATTATAAAACAGAGAACAGAGAACAGATTTTGTCCCAGGCTTGTTCCAGACTGATATTGATTTTGAACTTGCATTTCTATTTGCTTTGTTGAATTTAAACTTGCTGTTGATCTTTGAAACTGATTTGTATTTGAGAAAATTTGAAACTGATGTTGCCTTTGATCTCCTTTTGCTTTGCATGTTCAGATTTACATTTCTTTTGAATTTGATTTCCAGGTTTTATTTTTTTCTTTAGATTCGAATTATTTTTAGTAGAGAATGAAGAAGTGAAGATAGTTTAGAGCTGAAGAAAGAAAATTGCAGATCTTTCTTCCATTTTTAAAATTTTAAAACTTTAATTATCAAAAAGAAAACAAGATAAAGCCACTTGTCTTTTTAAGTATATTATCTAGCTTACACCTATGCATACAAATTTACAAATGTCTTTAGACCTCCTTAATATGCTAACAAGTGTTACTCTTGTTTTAATTAATTTATTTAAGTTATACATATGTATTTATGAAATATTTACATATATATAATGTATTTACCTTTTATAAATAAGCTTTTAGATCCTATATAAATATACAAATATGAATTCATGTAAAAATTTATTTATAATAACTTATGCTTTGATCAAATAAATATAACATATTTTTATATGCTTGAGAAACTTATTTTAACTTTATATATATTTTTACAAATCAATTTATCTTATGTTTGAATTTTATAACATAACTCCAATCACAATATATATACATATATATTATAATTTGAAAACATATCCTTTATTAAATTAAAGACTCCCTATTTATAATATATACATCAATATATATATACATTATAAATAGAAAACATTTATATAAGCTTTGGAAGATAAATCTTACCAATTTTAAATTGTTTAGAAAAGATATTAATAAATATTGCCAATTTAAAATATTATTAACTTTTAAAAGAATTAAACTTGTCAATTTTTAAAATAAAATCAACAAATCAATTTAATTATTAATAAAGATTATTAAATTGATATTGCCAAAATTCCGGGATATCACATATTGTTAATTAATAATCATCCCTTAATCACTTTCATAAATTAATTAACCTTTAATAAATAGTGAATCCTTAATTAATTGTTCTTAATTAATTACAATGAGCAGTTAATTTCTTAATTACTTCCATAAAGTAATTACACTAAAACAATTTCATAAATGATTATCATTAATTAATTTAATCCAATTGATTGTTACGATTAATCACATTAATTAATTATTTAAATAATCTTAGTTAATGACCTTCGTTAACAATTAAAATTTCTTTAATCACTTTTCTAAAGAAATTTCTTATATTAATCATTATTGATTATAATTTGATTAACCATTAAGAACTCATTAATTCAAATCATTTAATTAATTGAATGTTAATTGTAAATTAATTAGTTCTTGATTATAAATTAATTATCCTTAATTACAAATTTATTTAATTATTATTTATTAATTAATTTATCTTAATTATCCTTTTTAATTACATTATTCAGTTAATATAAATAACTTTATAAAATAATGTAAAAAAATATCTTACTTAATCCTTAATTAATTCAAACTTTAATCAAAATCATCATTAGAAACAATGGATTAAAAATGTTTAAAAGTTTGAATCTTATTTTAAATTAAAAACTATTTATACAACAGACCCGAGAAAAATCTCAGGTTACTCGAGTTATAAACCGAGTTTTTCACCCATTTTCCCGAGTCCCCTCTTCTTCCTCGTATATTTCATTTTTTTTAGTAAAAACTTTAATTTTCAGTTAGGCTTAGCATTTTGGAAACAAGACCCGAGAAAACTGCATGTTTACTCGAGTTCAACCCGAGTACTTTACTCCATTTCCCCGAGTTCCCCTAAATCTACATCTTCTAACAGACCTCTGTGCACAAATTTTTGCACGCCGTGCACATGAACGTCATCGACGATCACCGCCCTTGGTCGCCGACCATCCTCAACATTACCCACGACCTTCTCTCACCCGACAATCAACCTGAAACAATACTCGAAACTCCATTTCGAAATCGTGCCATACAACCCAAAACTGGAACCTAAGCGATCATCTAAATTCCCCTCGCCACACTACCGTCGATCATCATAAAACCAAACATCCTGACCCGAGCTTCGTCGACGTCAACCGCTTCTTTTCCACTCAGCCTGACAAAGTCCGATGCTCCATAGTCGAAGGAATCGACTCGAAATCAATGGTGAACCCAACAGGCTACAAAACCCTACAACTCCATCACTTCGCCGCCACAATGATCATTGAACCCTCAGGCCATTTTTGTTGTGATCGTTAACCCCTCCGCTACCTCCAGCAGTGGTCCTGACCACCCCGAGTCCACCCATCACCAAAAAAAGGCCAAAACTCATTTTCTGATCAAACCCAAAATACTCACTCAAAATCCAACTAAAAATTGTGATTTTCCTTTTAAAAATCCTATTTCACAAAGTCGATTCATGTTATACACTTGAAACAGCAAGTTACAATGTTTGATTTTAACATGTTGAAAAGAATTTTTATTGTCTTCCCATTTTCCAGATAAACTTCCAATTAATTTACTTAACTTCATTTTTAAGACTTAATCCATGACTAAATAAACATTTCTTGTTTGAATACTAAATCCTAACCGAGATCAGAAAAAGAGAAAATGAATTTTGATCTAAATTTTAAACTCTGAAATATGAAAACAGAGAAGAACATGAATACAACCAGACATGCACATATGAACACATTCATATATACAGATTTTATACTTCTATATACACACGCAAAGCATGATCATCACAGCGATTTCTCAAGCAAAAATCATTAATCTACTTAAGTTTAAATTTAAAGTTGTTTACTCAACTGAAACTGTTGAACAGAGTGAAAAATTGAAATGCTTGGATTTGAAACTGGAAAGTTTTAAAACTGGAAACTTGAAGGGTATTGAAGCTGGTTGATCTTTGTTACAGGCTGAAGCTTGTTTGATTGCTTGATTAACTTCTGGTTTGATAATTTTTTTACAGGCTTGATAAAATGGTTACAAGTTTGAAAATATTTTGAGGAGATGTTTAAGTTTGTAAAATGGTGATATTTTTTTTTTCGTGAACGAACTGATATAAGAATTGACGCATATAAAAAGAAGTTTACAGGATATATTTTATTTTGTTTGTACAATCAAAAATCAGAGATTTTTTCTCTTTTGATTGCTGATGAGATATTGTGGTGGCTAACATTTATTACCTTGTACAAATTTTCTTATTTTATTTCCTTAGCTTTTTCTTCCTTTGCAAGCCATTTCACTTGCTTATACTTTGTCTACATACTTATATTTTGGTTTCATTCTTTTGCAAGTGTTCATAAATATATAAAATTGTTTGTTTCCTTTCTTTTTATTTATTTTATTACTTTATAATGTAAATCTTTAATATGTTATTAGATTTTATTTTGCCTTGTCTCATTATTTTACAATATGAGTAAACTTCTATTTTTACTTTATTTTATTTTTCTTTTATTATTTTGTAATCTATTCTATTTATATTGTTTGTATACATATTTTCTTTTGTTATTTGAATGTGTATTTTCTTTTTTTTTGTTTTATCACTTTGTAATATAAGTGAGATTATATTTTAATTTTAATTTTCTTTTATTATTTTTGAATGTATTTCCATTTCATACTTATCCAATTTTTTTGTTTATACTTGAGTGTATATTTATTTCATTTTATTTTTTTTCTTTTGCAATATCCCTTTAAAATATAATAAATTTCCGTTTAAATTTTGCTTTAGATTTTATCTAAGTGTTAATTAATCTTATATGTATGTAATTTATTTTTATCTATTTATTTTCATAATTTATCTTTTATTCATTTCTATTTCTAACTCAGATTTTATTATTATTTTTATTTCTATTTTAAAGACCATCAATTCTGAATTTAAATTATTTATTTATTTACTTTTATACTTGTGTCAATGTATATACTTTTATGTTTATTTTCAAACCATTTATATTTAAGATTCAAATTCAAATTGAATATACACATATATATTCAAATTTACTCATATATGCCCGTATACATATATATTCACATATATACAATATTTAAATTTAAATGATTTAACATAGAATTTATTTGAACTCGGGGAAACTCGCTCCAATTTACAATTAATTTCACAATTTTAATTCAAAAATTCAATTAATTATCAATTTGAATTTAATTAAAATTCGGGATCATTACAACCTTCCCCCGTTATGAAATTCCGTCCTCGAAATTTGCCAGGGAGACAACAAAGATAGATGAAGAATATCTTATAAAATCAAATTGAACATCTATTCTGCATTTGGCTTACCAAATCAGAATATCAATAATAGATACGAGAACAAATCTTTTTAGTTTTTCACAGGATACTCGAGTTATCCAGATCTACGAAATATGCAGTGGCATTGGTCAGTTCGAAGGGATAACTAACCATTCGTAGAATATATTGGGACCCAAATTTTATAGATATATGGATACAATTTCAAAACTTTCAGTTTAGAACTAAAGTATACCCATCAACCATAGCAACCAATGCAACCAATTCATCCAAACAAACAATTCTAACCTATTTGGAGTTTATGTCCCATACAAATATATCAAATCTTCTTCCTGGATCTACCAGGAACCATCGAAGAATTGAAAAAAAATAACGAACAAAAGAGATTGATAGAGAAAAGATGACGAACAAAAGAGATTGATAGAGAAAAGATTATTTCCTTGTTGTTACAGGGTATTGACCATTTATAGTCGTATTCCCCTGTCCCCTATCTCATCCTATTCTTGCACTCATACTTACTATCAGTGGATAGCAAGAGAATTTACTGAGGCGTACGGACGGATATCTTAGGGATACTCATTCTAGGGTATACTTCACCATATCTCTAATGAGCTACTTAATGTGTTATACTCCTGAGCTAAAGTTCAACCTTAGCTCTGATACAAACTGTCACGATCCAAATTTCAGCGTTCGAAAATCGACACCCGTACTTCACTTGTACTCGAATGCCACAGATTCAATCGTTGAAATTCGAGTCATGCCGGAGCTTATAACACAGTAAGTATAACAACACAGCGGAAGAAAGAAATGAATGATATCATATACAACTCCAATGAATACAATATCTAGAATGATATACAACAATGATATCAATATGATATAAGAATATCAGTGATAAATAATGATACAGCGGAAAACAGAAGTGATAACTCCAAATGATCCTCAAAAGAGAATGAGTCCAACAACTCCAACATCAGCTCAAACCACCATCACGATGCACTAAGGTAAGCAAGTGCAGTCACGAGTGAACTCCAAACACTGAACTAGTTCCAAATGCTCTAGTAAACCTGACTATCTAAAAACCCAACTCTAGACTACCCGTGTGGAAAATTGTGGGCACCCAGAGTTTAGGAAGGGAACAATAAACTCCGGGTCAGTCATGGGACTGGTGTGAGTAACAAAAACAGTTTATCTTTAAAACAAACAACAAAAGAATTTTAAACATTGAAATCCGCAATGCTTTTGGAAAATGAAACTACCATAAGGCCTCCCGCCACACACACAATGCAAACGCATAATTGGAGGAGATTTATCCTTATGGTAGTCAAACATGCTTCCTACGCAAGGAAAACTCTTTTGATATTATTACTAGTGCATAGTGTGAAAACATTTCGAAAATATAATATTAATCTTAGCCAGCATACAACCATTATTGTATGCCTACTATAGCTACTATGTTCAATAGCAGGTTACCGCTACATTCCATAGCAGGTTATACAACTAAAACCGTACAAGGCTCGTATTGTTTCTTTGGATTTTCCAACAAACGGTCAGGCTAAGGAACTTCCTATGCCACATGGGAACGCCTCTGGCGGGACGCCCCGAGAACCACCTGGCTCTCTGCCAACACAAGGCCGGTTACCCCCTTCCCGGGTAGTAAACTTGAGATATTCCACCCCCGGTCCTTTGGGACCTTTATCCGAGGCCCCAATCACAAAGCAACAATCACACAAAGTAAATGAGATTGGAGCAACCACATATGTAAGTATCTGGGCTCCATGCCATGATACCACCTTTTTCCAGAAGGAATGGACATACCCTAGGGGAGCTACCCCTGAAACCTTGCCGCATCTTTCCTGTTTCGACCATTTCCGGTTTGTGAGGTCCGATGAGGTCTCGTCCACAAAGCTACGCTTTTTCACAAAGCCATGCTTTGATCAACAACACACGGCAGCACTTAGCATGCCAAACTACCAAATTGGGAGCATATCACTGATAACCTTCAACTACATAACCTCTGAGCTCGTACGTCTCAGAGAAGGGTGTTAAGCTAAGAGAATAAATCTCCGCCACCAAACAGAAATGTATTTGAAAGAAATTAGCTTTATATCTCAAAGTGTAGTGTCAGACATACAACCATACAAGTCTGTTCCGGGTTCGAACAGAACCAAAGGCACTTCGAAAGAAGCCCTTGCAAATCCGGATAATTTCTAATCACGTCCGGACTTCCCATCACAAAGGGTGCTAAAATCACTATACTGGGGATCAGCCGATGCAGAGACAATCGATGGTAATCCTTTCGTTTTCGAAAGTATCCGGTCTTCACCACCGGTCTTCAAATGCTATCCATATACGTCGTATCATTATTCGGAATGGGTTATATGACATGAAGTCCTCTCCTGGCTAAACCGAATAATGAGCGCAATATTTAAAAACATACGGATATTGGGATTTCAATTAAGTCACAACTTATTACCCAAAACTTTTCTTTTAAATGGTTTAAAGACATTACCATTTTAATCTTTTACAAAAAGATTCATCTCACAAAGTTCACCCAGTTTCACAAAGATCTATTCATAGATTTTCCAAATCAATTTTCCATTTCAATTTGGATTAACTCATTAAATCTTTAAATCAAAGATTTAATTGATAGCTTTCAAAACAATTCCATTTCGACCTTTTATACAAAAGATACACCTTTCCAATTTCAAAGCAAAGTTCAACGATCTTTCACAAAGGTTTATTCATAATTCGGAAACCCATTTTCCAATTCAAACTTGAAATTCCTTTAATTAAATTGGAATTTCATTTCTTATATGAAAGCTTTTATCATTTGAAAACAAATAGTTTTCATTTTGTAAAATCTGATTCATTTATATGAGTTAAAGTCCTTGGGTTAAATTCAAATTCTCAAACCCATACTTTTGAAATGGTTTAAATTCATATAAACACATTTATAACATCTTTAACCATAATTTCCAAACATGGAATTCAATTCCAAATTTTGAATTCAAATTCAAATTAAATTATTTAAATTGAAAACTTCACCAAGTTATTCAAAATAACTTTTATCTTAAAAATTCCTTTCCAAAAGCTTTAATATTTAACCCAAATCCATTTCCAAATTCAATTGAAATTAAAATTTCAATTTCAAAAACATTAAATTTAAATCATCTGTGACTTAACCGATTTCCACGTGAAATCCATATTTGTGTGTGTAAAAGTGTGGTCCAGGGGTTTTACACACAATAGTGCAACATCATTATCAATCATCACAGATCAGAATACAGAAATATAGTTGATAAGCGGTATAAACTATAACGCTTATCTTTTGTACACAGATCACAGATAATATACAAATGTATCACAGATAATAAATCATATCACAGGGAATTAATTACATTCATCCCAGAGAAACAGATCACAACACAAATCAGGATGTACCACAAAGCATCACATATCAGGGATATCAAATAATCAAATTATCCAATAGAATCCAAATATCCATAGGTAAGGTCAATTTATTTATCTAATTAAATTAAATCAGATTAGTCACTAATCTTGGTTAATTAACATTAACTTATTACAAATTATTTTAATTAATTAACCTTTAATAATAAATTAATTAGCCTCAATTAATAAATTAATTAATTACCATTTAATTAATTATTCTTAATTAATAATCATCCCTTAATCACTTTCATAAATTAATTAACCTTTAATAAATAGTCAATCCTTAATTAATTGTTCTTAATTAATTACAAAGAGCAATTAATTTCTTAATTACTTCCATAAAGTAATTACACTTAAATAATTTCATAAATGATTATCATTAATTAATTTAATCCAATTGATTGTTACGATTAATCACATTAATTAATTATTTAAATAATCTTAGTTAATGACCTTCGTTAACAATTAAAATTTCTTTAATCACTTTTCTAAAGAAATTTCTTATATTAATCATTATTGATTATAATTTGATTAACCATTAAGAACTCATTAATTCAAATCATTTAATTAATTGAATGTTAATTGTAAATTAATTAGTTCTTGATTATAAATTAATTATCCTTAATTATAAATTTATTTAATTCTTATTTATTAATTAATTTATCTTAATTATCCTTTTTAATTACATTATTCATTTAATATAAATAACTTTATAAAATAATGTTAAAAAAATATCTTACTTAATCCTTAATTAATTCAAACTTTAATCAAAATCATAATTAGAAACCATGGATTAAAAATGTTTAAAAGTTTGAATCTTATTTTAAATTAAAAACTATTTATACAACAGACCCGAGAAAAATCTCAGGTTACTCGAGTTATAAACCGAGTTTTTCACCCATTTTCCCGAGTCCCCTCTTCTTCCTCGTATATTTCATTTTTTTAGTTAAAACTTTAATTTTCAGTTAGGCTTAGAATTTTGGAAACAAGACCCGAGAAAACTGCATGTTTACTCGAGTTCAACCTGAGTACTTTACTCCATTTCCCTGAGTTCCCCTAAATCTGCATCTTCTAACAGACCTCTGTGCACAAATCTGTGCACGCCGTGCACGTGAACGTCATCGACGATCACCGCCCTTGGTCGCCGACCATCCTCAACATTACCCACGACCTTCTCTCACCTGACCATCAACCTGAAACCACACTCGAAACTCCATTTTGAAATTGAGCCATACAACCCAAAACTGGAACCTAAACGATCATCTAAATTCCCCTCGCCACACTACTGCCGATCATCAGAAAACCCAACATCCTGACCCGAGCTTCTTTGACGTCAACCGCTTCTTTTCCACTGAGCTTAACAAAGTCCGATGCTCCATAGTCGAAGGAATCGACTCGAAATCAATGTCGAACCCAACAGGCTACAAAACCCTACAACTCCATCACTTCACCGCCACAATGATCATTCAACCCTCTGGCCATTTTTGTCGTGATTGTTAACCCCTCCGCTACCTCCAGTAGTGGTCCTGACCACCTCGAGTCCACCCATCACCAGAAAAAGGCCAAAACTCATTTTCTGATCAAACCCGAAATACTCACTCAAAATCCAACTAAAAATTGTGATTTTCCTTTTAAAAATCCTATTTCACAAAATCCATTCATGTTATACACTTGAAACAGCAAGTTATAATGTTTGATTTTAACATGTTGAAAAGAATTTTTACTGTCTTCCCATTTTCTAGATAAACTTCCAAGTAATTTACTTAACTTCATTTTTAAGACTTAATCCATGACTAAACAAACATTTCTTGTTTGAATACTAAATCCTAACCGAGATCAGAAAAAGAGAAAATGAATTTTGATCTAAATTTTAAACTGAAATATGAAAACAAAGAAGAACATGAATACAACCAGACATGCACATATGAACAGATTCATATATACAGATTTTATACTGCTATATACACACGCAAAGCATTATCATCACAGTGATTTCTCAAGCAAAAATCATTAATCTACTTAAGTTTAAATTTAAAGTTGTTTACTCACCTAAAACTGTTGAACAGAGAGCAAAAATTGAAATGCTTGGATTTGAAACTGGAAAGCTTCAAAACTGGAAACTTGAAGGGTATTGAAGCTGGTTGATCTTTGTTACAGGCTGAAGCTTGTTTGATTGCTTGATTAACTTCTGGTTTGATAATTTGTTTACAGGCTTGATAAAATGGTTACAGGTTTGAAAATATTTTGAGGAGATGTTTAAGTTTGTAAAATGGTGATATATTTTCTTCTTCTTTTTTTTCGTGAACGAACTGAGATAAGAATTGATGCATATAAAAAGAAGTTTACAGGATATATTTTAGTTTGTTTGTACAATCAAAAATCAGAGATTTTTTCCCTTTTGATGGCTGATGAGATATTGTGGTGGCTAATATTTATTACCTTGTACAAATTTGCTTATTTTATTTTCTTAGCTTTGTCTTCCTTTGCAAGCCATTTCAATTGCTTATACTTTGTCTACATACTTATATTTTTGTTTCATTCTTTTGCAAGTGTTCATAAATATATAAAATTGTTTGCTTCCTTTCTTTTTATTTATTTTATTACTTTATAATGTAAATCTTTAATATGTTATTAGATTTTATTTTGCCTTGTCTCATTATTTTACAATATGAGTAAACTTCTATTTTTACTTTATTTTATTTTTCTTTTATTATTTTGTAATCTATTCTATTTATATTGTTTGTATACATATTTTCTTTTCTTATTTGAATGTGTATTTTCTTTTGTTTTGTTTTATCACTTTGTAATATAAGTGAGATTATATTTTTATTATAATTTTCTTTTATTATTTTTGAATGTATTTCCATTTCATACTTATCCAATTTTTTTGTTTATACTTGAGTGTATATTTATTTCATTTTTTTCTTTTGCAATATCCCTTTAAAATATGATAAATTTCCATTTAAATTTTGCTTTAGATTTTATCTAAGTGTTAATTTATCTTATATGTATGTAATTTATTTTTATCTATTTATTTTCATAATTTATCTTTTATTCATTTCTATTTCGAACTCAGATATTATTATTATTTTTATTTCTATTATAAAGACCATCAATTCTGAATTTAAATTATTTATTTACTTTTATACTTGTGTCAATGTATATACTTTTATGTTTATTTTCAAACCATTTATATTTAAGATTCAAATTCAAATTGAATATACACATATATATTCAAATTTACTCATATATGCCCGTATACATATATATTCATAGATATACAATATTTAAATTTAAATGATTTAACATAGAATTTATTTGAACTCGGGGAAACTCGCTCTAATTTACAATTAATTTCACAATTTTAATTCAAAAATTCAATTAATTATCAATTTGAATTTAATTAAAATTCGGGATCGTTACAAAGCTCAATAATAAAGGTTATTATAAATTAATTTAAATTTAAATCCAATTTTAAAAGTTATCTAATTTAATTTTCGTTTTAGTTTAAAAGTTATTATAATTTAAAATATAAATTCAATTTCAAAAGATATATGTATTAATTTTGAATTCAATTTATTGGTTATTATATTAGTTAAAGTAAAATTCAATATATAATCTTATTTTAGTTTCAAAAGATTTTATATTTTATTTTAAATTTAGTTTAATTTTAAAGTTTATATAATTTAAAATGACCAGTTTGGAATGATAGTCCATTTTAAGTTTAAATTTTTCAGAATTCTATCACATTTGTTTATTTTTTTAAGAAACTTAAATATACTATTACATGTCATTTTGACTCACTTTGATGAACCATCTTATCAAATTTAATAAATAGTTAAGTGTTTGTTAGATGTAAAAAAATGCAGTTAACTTATAACATCGAGGATCAAACTGAGTTCGAATGACACAAAATTTTATATTTAAGCTTTTACATCAATTATAATTATTTTGTATGATCGAATTTAGAGAAATTAAAATGGAAACAGTGATGTTAGTTGAAATTGGTAGTTTTCATTATAAGTTACATAGAGTTCTATCTAAACAGGGAGTTTTTTCGAAACCTAACTGCACACCTTCATTAGTATTGTATGAGAAGCTTAAATATATGACTTCATGTCTTCTAACTCAATTCAATACCCCATCTTACCAAATTTAGTTGTTAGTACATGTTAGTCTAATACCTAAAGAAACAATTAACTTATAAGAACGATGATCAAGCTTTGTCTAAATGACACGAAATTTTATGTTTAAGTTTTTATGGAAAATATAATGATTCTGTATGATTGGAGTCTGAAAAGTCAGAACAGAAAAACACTATCAGTTTAAATTGGTCATTTCCCACTAATCAGACATATAATTAGTGTACAAACTATATATATATATTAAAAAATTAATATAATAATAATTATTTGTAAATTCAACACAATATCAAGTATACAAAAATGAAACTACTATTTAACAATAATATCATGAAGTAACAAAACTGATTAATAAACAATAATAAAACAAAGAGGAGAAAAATATAAATAAATAACAAAATAGTATAGGAAAGACATTGGGACATATCTACGTCTTTTGTATAACTTGACTGCCCCCTATCATTTTTTGATGCTACGCTTACATGATGTATGGATGTCATAAGAAATACAACAATTGGAAAATAACCTTATTCGTGTAATGGATCACCTCTCAAATGTATGATGGAGATATATTTAATCTAATGGTTTAAAAACATCATTTAGAAATCTTCATAGATATATTTGCACATATACCTTCATAATTCTCTCAATTTATTCAAATTATATAATTTTGACTTTTCATAAATACCTAAAGAAATACCTTAGATATTTTATATATTAAGTAATGTAGATAACAAAGTTTATAATAATTAATAAGCCTAAAATCAACTTTATTTCAAATTGTACAACAAATACATAGCTGATCGATAAACGCGGAAACCTAAGACAGCTAATTGATTGTAAACAAACCATATGTTCTTCTAGAGATACCAAATACTTTTGTTGACTAAACATCCTTGTTTCATGTCCAATTCCATTTAACTTCACCACTTTGAAGACATGAAACAACAAATCGATCCCCATGATATAATGGTGGTTATTCACAACTCAATCTCAACATTATATTATTATATTACTAGTGAATTGGTATAAGTAGGTATAAGTACTAGTACCATGTATTAGTGGTAATTTTGTTAAATTTGTTAAAGTCCCAAGCACTATATATTCTTAGGTGTTCTCTTTCAGTATCTGAAATCAATTAGCCAAGTGGTGCGTTTGCAACTTTGTATGAATTTTGTTTGGATTGGCGCATTCCACTTGAGAATTGGATTAGTCCATTTAGGCCTCATTCAGTAGCTGAGATACCATTTGGCGTTTGGAACGTGAATTGCTTTCAATTACTTGGTTAAAATATTTATATGTATTTTAAACATTACATTTTTCATTGGAGCATTGAATTTTCCTTATTTCCAATGTGGCTGTAGGAAATATTATTGTACCAATAAATATGTAAATCATGTCTCGTTCCCCTTATTTTAAAATTGAAAATGCAAATTAGTTTACACTTCTTTTATAGAACATACAATTTGTCCTAAATATTTCAAAATGTATTTCAAGAATCTAAAAAATGTTGTTCTTACATGTCACAAATAATTTGGCCTTAGACGATGCAACAAAATTTCGGTGGCACTTCACTTTTTTCCTCCTATCATTCGCCAATGAGTGTACATAGGAAAGAAGGAATTAACTATTCTCGATTTTTTTCATTTGGGCTAAAGGATTTATAAAGTGAAAAAAATGTCGTCGTGTTTGTAACTTGTTAATATTAGGATAAATCCAATAAATATTGTATTAGATGATATCGGTGTTTGTTTTAAAATAAAACCCGACAGCAATGAAAAACAATTAGATTTGATGTTAGCATGTCATCTCTTTGCGACTATGGGTGTAGATCTGAGAAATCTAGGAGACGGACTAGATCAATATGTGAATCTATGGCATCATCTCACAGGGTAATATTTATTTAATATTATACGATGATCATTATATATTATGTTAGTAATATCACTTTTCATATATGTTAGTGCCTCTCACTTTTATATCAATTACATATTTAATATTTAATCTCTTAGTACCACCTCACTATGACGATACGTAATTGATTTAAAAAATTATATATACATACATACATATATATATATATGTATGTATGTATGTGTGTGTCTATATATAATGTTTCAGCCATGATAATACACACACACGTATGTATGCATAAATTGATTTTAAATGTAAAATGTTATTTTATTTTATTTTAAAACATTGTTTAGTAATTAAATACTTTGTTTGTAAATTAAATTCAAGTTAAAGTTATATATATATGTATGTATGTGTATATATATGTATATGTATATGTATATGTATATGTATATGTATATATGTGTGTGTTATATTCAATGCAAAATGTTTTTGGAAAAAATTGTCTTAATCGAATTATATTCAATAACAAAAAATAATTTTATATTATATACATAACGATTTAGTTATAAAATTTATATATTAAAATAATGCTTTTGGCTTTAAAAATATTATTTTGCTGAAACATACGTACATATATTATATAATATATATTATTTATATATAAATATCTTTTAATTAATATAAATGTTTATATAAATGTTTCTATAATTAATTTATTTTGGATTATTAATTTATTTATATACATACATATGTACATACATACATATATAAACACACACACACACACTATTTTAAAAGATTATTGCTAATTCAAATCATAAAATTTTGAAAATTTGAATTTGGGTCATCGAACCAGCTTGAATTTTTATCTTATTTACTAAGTCAAATTAGATATTTTAAATTTCAAATTTAAAAATAAAGACATGGTCCATTAGACTTCTTAGCTCAAGATGATCCAAATAGGATTTTTTTTTTGAAATCTACCAATTTCACGCATTGTAGACTAGCCCAGTTTCAACAGTAACAAGTTAAAAAAATTAACTTCCAAGTTTGATTATTCCTTTACACCTAGTGAATTAAGCTGCGTACTTAGACCAGCAACATCAAGAACCATTGTAGTCATTCTATTTTGTGTACTAGATTCATTAAAACAAACATCAACTTTATCATTTTCATTCTTAGTAAATAATGGCGAATTAGTCATCGTCATACCTTCATCCTGATGTATCCACACGTAATAATCATCCGTAAAACCATTTTTAGTCAAAAACATCAACTAGATAAGAAAGATGTTCCATAACTTTACACTTCTTGCAAGATCAACGAATTTTTGTCATGGGTCTTATTGAAAGATGCCACTCGCATGAATTCTATTACACCTCTTAAAAACATGAAACAGAACCGTTCCTCTACACACTACATTTTTGGACATCCAATTATTGTCGAATTTTCAAATGTTCCATCATATATTGCATAATTAACATAAGCTCTATTATATTTAAATTCTTATATTCATATAAATACAATATTATTTTATTTTAAATCTAATAGAAAATTGTCTATTATCTATTTAGTCGAACTTTACTTTATAATTTTTTTATTTATGGGCCGGTCTGCCTACTTTCCATTACAAAAACAATGCTATTCTTACATTTCATAAATAATTTTTCCTTAGACGATTTAACCAAATTTCAGTGGCACTTCCTCTTATTCCTTGTATCGTTCTCCAATATGCGTACATGGGGAAGAAGAAAGCATTCGCAATTTACTTTTTCATTTGAGTTGAAATGGTTTAAAAAATGAAAAAAATGTCGTTGTATTTGTAACCTATCCAACATTGGGATAAATCCAACAAATATTGTATTAGATGAATATTGTTATTCGTTTCACTGTAAAAACCCGACATCAACTAATAACAGTTAAATTCGATGTTGGCACGCTATCTGTTTACAGCAGTGGACGTAGATCTGTGAGATACGGATGACAGACTAGATCAACGTGTGAATATACGGCATCATCTCATATGGTAAAATTTATTTAATATTGTACAATGGACATTATGTATTTATGTTAATAATATCACCTTTAATATGTGCTAGTGCCTGTCACTTTTATATCGGTTTCACATTAATTATTTAATCTCTGTGTATCACCCCAACATAACGATATGTAATTGATTTAAAAAATATAATAAACATACATATAATGTTTTGACCATGATATTATATGTGTGTGTCTATGTGTGTGTTTAAATTAATTTTAAATGTAAAATGCTATTTATTTAATTTTAAAACATACTTCAGTAATTAAATATTTTGTTTGTTAAGTAAAATTTTTGAACCAAGTACACCACGTCAAAAGTTTAGTCCAAAGAAAAATGATAACAAAATGCTATATTAATATAGCATTATCTTTGTAAATGATAAATTAAATAAGCACTATATTTATAGCAAATATTATATACATGTTGCACCACTTTACAACAAATGTTATATTCTTGCTTAAAAAAGATTTGAACCATCGACCTTATATGTGAATGTTGAATGTTTTAACCAATTGCACTAACCTTACGGGCATTTATTATTATTTTTAATTAAAGCATTAACATTAAAAAAGTGGAAAATAGGCACAAGGACAAACTTTGAAAAAAATTTGGGCTGAAGAACAACAAGTTTCATTTTTAGGCTGAAGGACAAATTTAAAATTAGCCTGAAGGACAATGCTAAATATAACTAGCATTTTGTACAGTGTAAAACTAAATATAATGCTAGTTATAACTAGCATTGTTCTTCAGTATAATTTTTTTTAACGTTTGTCATTCAGCCTAAAAATGAAACACTTTATTTCAATTCTAGTGTACTAGATTTATTTTTAATATATCGGGCTTTTTTATTTTTTCTTTAATTTACAGTTTAATATCAAATGACATTTAAATACATAATACAAATTAAATTCAATAAAAATACAAACAATTATTATTTTTTCATTATCTTTTCACTGTCCCTTTTTCTAATACAAAAACACATAAGCATATTAAATTTCCTTCTTTTGTAAATTAAAAGCCACAGAGGCAAATATAGTCATCCATTTAAGGGGGATTGGGATTTGAAGTTGGGTTGTGTATAATGTAGATGAAGCTTGCTTAACTAAGAATAATTTCACTAATAGGACACCAAAAACTATTAATAAATCAGTTGCACTTTGTTAGCTTAATATAGATTTGCCCCCATATACTATTATAGGTATATTATAGTAACAATAGGATCTAAACATGAAAGTGAATAACTACATCCCTGAAATTAAACAAAAAGGTACATAAATATCTTCTTTTTTCCAACTTCATCCTCGTCCATACAATGATTGACCCCATAACTCATAAAATATCCCTCCCCAATCAAATGATCATGTTACCATCTTCCAATTTGCATCGAATATAAAACTTTATATATCATCCTCTCCAAAGTAATAGTTTAACTGACACTAACAAAATGAATGCTTTACACATGGTCGTCGACCCCAAAACCAGATATTCGACCAATATAACCAAGCCTAATAAACTTCCATCTTCACAGTACAAAGAGGTGGTACCCCAGTCCAATGGGCGGTGGGGTGCCCAGATCTACCAAAAGCACCTACGAGTCTGGCTCGGCACCTTCGACCTCGAAGTAGACGCAGCCAGAGCATACGATGTTGGTGCCCAGCGCTTCAGAGGCCGCGACGCTGTCACCAACTTCAAACCCTTGTCCGACTCCGATGTGTCCGAGCTCGAGTTCCTGCACCTTCACTCCTAGTCAGATATCATTGCCATGCTCCGTAAACACACTTACACCGATGAGTTGCTGCACTAGCAAAACAAGACATGGAAAACTAAACACAATAGTACCGCTAAATATCCAAACTGTACAAGTTTTGTTCAGAGGGAGCATCTGTTTGAGAAAACTGCTACGCCCAGCGACGTGGGCAAGTTGAACAGGCTGGTTATACCTAAGCACCATGCCGAGAAACATTTTCCAATGGAGAACAGCATTAGAAATGGATTTTTATTGAGTTTTGAAGATCGAAATGGGAAAATATGGAGGTTTAGGTACTCGTACTGGAACAGTAACCAGAGTTATGTGTTGACGAAAGGATGTAGTTGGTATGTCAAAGAGCAGAATTTGCAGGCCGGGGACGTGGTCTCTTTCTACAGCTATTCTTTTGAAGGCTCAAAGCAGGAGAAGAGTTTGTTCATCGATTGCAAGCATAGGGTTAATGATAAGTAGCTTCATGTTCTCAGGTTATTTGGTGTTGATATTAGTTCTACTGTGGATGATGCTTGGATTAACTCTAATGGAAAGAGGATCTGTAAAAGCATTATGTAACTTCTTGTGATATTTTAATGTATGTGTACAGTTATATTTAGTTTGATGTTGTACTAAACATAGGTGATGCACAACAGATGGAATAAACAAAGTCTGTGTTTTAACAGCTAACTTTACTACCTAGATTTGGTTCCTTATTTTTTTCTATATTTGTGACGCAGTGGAAATAACAGATGACAACGAAATGAAGATTTCGTGTCAAACTAATTGATGAAACGATTAGATGAAGCAATATGAATCGATGAATTAATGATACCAAACGCCAAAATCCGTTGATCACGAAGATACCGAACTTTAGCTATCTTCGACACGTTGATCGTGCACGATGTCGTGAGAGAAGATCTACAATTCTTCGAACGTTGATCAAGCGCACTTGATTCCGTGAATTGGCTTCAACAATCGTTGATTCGAGCGCACTCGAATGCCGAAGGTGGAGATAGGAGATAACACTCAACTACCAATTTTAATGGAGGCAAGAAGCACAAACCAAATTTTATTTCAAATTCAACAACCCCTTTTACAATGACATCACATCCCTATTTATAGGGTTTACAACACAACACAAGACTTAAGAAAATTACAACACTTCACAACGACTTACAAAACAACGACATAAGAAAGTACGACATATACAATAGTACACGACTTAACAAAAGAAACTACAAATGACTTAAAGAAAGTTACAACACAACAATATACAACATTACACGCGACTTAACAAAATATACAACATTCATGCGACATACGACTTAAGAAAGAAACAACCTAAAATAAACTTCGCGACTTAAAGTCTTCGGCATTAGAACTTCAGCGACTTATCAAACTACGCAACTTACTGCTTGCGACCTAAAGAAATCACACGCGACTTAAAGGCGTCGCGACTTAACTAGGTCGTATCTCGTTAGGGCGGAGCTTTGTTAGGTCGGAGATTGGTAGGTCGCTGTTCGCTAGGTCGGAGATTCGTTAGGTCGGAGATTGGTAGGTCGCTGCTCTTCGTTAGGTTGGAGATTGGTAGGTCGCTGCTCTTCGTTAGGTCGGAGATTGGTAGGTCGCTGTTCGCTGGAGTTAGGTCGGAGATTGGTAGGTCGCTGCTCTTCGTTAGGTCGGAAATTGGTAGGTCGCTGTTCGCTGGAGTTAGGTCGCGGTGATGGGTGTTCGCGATTTAAGGTATGTCTCGTTACCTCCTTGCTTTGCCACGCTGCATCATCCTCCCCTTGTTGAAAAGAATTCGTCCTCGAATTTAAAAGTTCTTCCCCATTGGGTTGTTCATCTCCATAATAAGGTATAAGATGTTTAACAATAAATACGTCAGAAGTGTAAACATCCTCTGTCAGCTTCAACTTATAAGCATTTTCATTGATCCGTTTTATAATTTCTACTGGACCAATCTTTCGGGCTTTCAACTTGTTATAAGCACCCACTGGAAAACGATCCTTCGTTAACACAGCATACACTCAATCACCCTCGTTGAACTCCACACTTCTTCTCTTCTTATCTGCAGCTCGTTTATACTTCTCATTCGTCTTCTCCAAACGTTCCTGAACGAATCTATGACAATCTTTCAACTCATCAACGAAATATGACGCCCGCTTAATCACTCCTTTCGGTTGTGGCACTACCGTTAAATCCAACGGCCCCTTTGGCAAGCTTGAATATACAACTTGAAATGGACTGTAACCAGTGCTTCGATTAACAGCATGGTTATGAGAAAACTCTGTCTGACACAACTTTAAGTCCCAACTCTTCAAATTGTCCGACACAAGACATCTCAACAGATTTCCCAATGATCTATTCACAACTTCAGTTTGCCCATCCGTCTGAGGATGATATGCACTACTAAAATTCAGCTTTGTCCCAACCATCTTCCATAGACTCAACCAAAAGTGACTCAGAAATCGAGTATCTCGGTCAGAAACAATAGATTCAGGTAACCCATGTAAACGATAGATTTCTTTAAAGAATAACTGTGCCACATGAACTGCATCCGTCGTTTTCTTACAAGCAATGAAATGTGCCATCTTCGAGAAATGGTCTACCACAACATATATAGAATCATTTCCCCGTTGAGTTCTAGGCAAACCCAAAACGAAATCCATGCGGATATCAACCCATGGTTTAGTAGGCACGGGTAATGGCATATACAATCCCGCATTCGTCGCTGTCCCTTTGGAAACTTGACAAATATGACATCTCTCCACAAATCTTTCAACTTCTTTTCTCATAGATGGCCAAAAATATGATTGCGAAATCAACTGCAATGTACGATCTCTGCCCACGTGACCCTCTTCATGCAATTCTTTGACAATCTTCAACCTCAAGCTACAATCTGGAATACACAATCGATTTCCTCTGAACAAGAATCCATCTTTCATCACAAAATCATCAGAACTCCCTTCCTACACCTGATCCAGCACTTTCACAAAATAAGAATCTGAAATAAGAAACTCTGGCAACAAATCAAATCCCACTACTTCCACTCGCATAGTTGTCAACAAATGATTTCTATGGCTCAATGCATCGGCAACTCGGTTAGTAACTCCAGATTTGTGTTTAACAACGAAAGTAAACTGTTGTAAATAAGCAACCCACGAAGCATGCCTTGCTGAAATTTTATCTTGCCCCTGCAAATGTTTCAAAGCTTCATGGTCAGTGTACAGTACAAATTCTTTATGAAATAGATAGTGTCTCCAATGCTTTATGGCTTGGACTATAGCATAGAATTCCAAGTCATAAGTACTGTATCTCGTTTTAGCTCCTGTCAGTTTCTAACTAAAGTAAGCAATAGGATGACCCCTTTTACTCAACGTTCCCCCAATTCCAACCTTGGACGCATCAGTATTTAGCTCAAAGAGTAACTGAAAGTCCGGATATTTAAGAATGGGCGTTGTGGTCAAGAGTGTCTTGATTCTCTGAAAAGCAGAATCAGCCTCTTCAGTCCAAACAAACTTCTTCCTTTCATACATTCCGTAACTGGTGCCATCACGCTACTGAAGTGTGGAATGAATCTTCGGTAGAATGATGCTAAACCATGAAAACTCCTCACTTCTGTTATTGTCTTAGGCTGTGGCCAATTTCGTATAGCTTCAACTTTACTCTGATCAACTTGAATATCATCCTTCGACACAATATAGCCCAAGAATAGAATACTTGTAGTCATGAATGTACACTTCTTCGTTGCAGCATAAAATTCCTCATGTCGTAAAACCAACAACACTTCCCGCAAATGTTGCAGGTGTTCTTCAGTGCTTCCACTGTAGATCAAGATGTCATCAAAATATACCACTACGAACTTCCCGATGAATGGTCGAAAAATCTGGTTCATGACTCTCATGAATGTACTCGGAGCATTTGACAAGCCAAACGACATCACCAACCATTCGTACAGACCCTCCCGAGTTTTAAAAGCAGTCTTCCACTCATCACCCGGTCTAATACGAATCTGATGGTATCCACTTTTCAAGTCAATCTTCGAAAACACAGCAGCACCGCTCAACTGATCCAACAGATCATCCAGTCTCGGCATAGGAAATCGATATCTCACCGTAATCTTATTCAATGCTCGACTATCTGTGCACATTCTCCATGTTCTATCCTTCTTCGGCACCAACAAAGCTGGCACTGCACAAGGACTCAAACTCTCCTGAACACGCCCTTGTTCCAGTAATTCCTCCACTTGTCTTCTCAACTCCTCGTGTTCTTTTGGACTCATTCGATAGTGCGATCTGTGAGGCAATGCAGCACCTGGCACCAAGTAAATCTGATGTTGTATGTCTCTAAGCGGTGGTAACTCTTTCGGCAACTCCTTTGGAAACACATCTTTGAATTCCTCCAAAACTGGCTTCACTTCCTCTGGAACTTCAGTAACTTCGCTAATTTCATGCCCAATTAACATAAAAACTTCAGGGCTCTCATCTACCTCTTCCACAAACTCCTTCAAGGACAATAAAGTCTTCAATTCCTCAATCTCCTCCAGCTTGTTCTCATTCTGCTGTCGCTTCTTCGGAACTAAAGTGATTTTTGTGCCCTCGAACAAGAAACTGTAGCAATTTGTTCGACCATTATGTTGTACCTCCCGATCGTACTGCCACGGCCTTCCCAACAGAAAATGGCAAACATCCATGTCAACCACGTTACACCAAATCTCATCTTTGTATTTCTTCCCAATAGAAAATGGAACATGAGCTCGCCTCTCTACTTTCACTTCTCCTCCTTTCCTCAACCAAGCAAGTTTATAAGGACTAGGATGTTTCTCCGTTTTCAACTTCAACTTCCTCACAGCTTCCATTGAAATGATATTATCACAACTTCCAGCGTCAATGACAAATTTACAGACCTTCCCCAAAATAGTGCACGTTGACTGAAAAATGTTACTCCTCAACCAACTTGACTCCTCTTCCTGCTTCGGGGTTAAACAAGATCTCCGTAGCATCAGATTACATCCCTCGTCTCCCGACACCTCTTCTTCCTCCTCATCACAGTGTGAATTGAAATCTTCTTCTACATCCTCATCTTCCACTTCAGCAATCATAGTTATCTTTTTCGGTTTCGGACATTCGTTGCTCTTGTGACCCACTTCCTGGCAATTATAGCATTTGAAATTGGTGTTGACTTTTGTTTTAGCCACTTCATGAACAACCGGCTTACTCGATGCTTTAGGAACATTAGAACTACTACCCGCTCCTTTGTTCTGCCCCGTAGAACTTGGAAACACACCTCCCCCACGTCTACCTTGTTTTTCCCAAGCCAACACCTTTTGATGTGCTTCTGCCACAGATCTAGGGTCGAACATGTTCACCATATCCTGGATCTGTGTTCTAAGTCCCCCAACAAACCTAGCGTTCAATTGTTCTTCTGTCTCCATAATGTCATTTCGAGCAATCAACTGGTAGAACTCATCAGCATAATCAGTAACAGTCTTCGTCCCTTGCCTCAGGTTCTTTAATCTCTGATACATCAGTGATTGGTAATTGTAGGGCAAGAAAGTAGCCTTCATCAACTTCTTCATCTTTTCCCAAGCAACAATCTTAGACTTCCCCATCCGCTCTCTAGTAAGTTTGGTTTGCTGCCACCACGCCATAGCTCTCCCCCTCAACCTAGTAGCAACCAACTTCACTTTATGATCTTCCGGAACCTCCTTGAAGTCAAAAATTTCCTTAACATAAGCTAGTCAATCAAGAAATTCCTCGGCCTGCATACCTCCCTTGAATTCCGGTATTTTAGTTTTCATCCCAGACTCCCATTTGTGATCATACTCCGAATGATTTTTTCCTTGACCTCGTCCTCGTCCATGAACACTACCACCATCAAACTCCTCTTCAAAATCTGATGCGTATCGATGTCGATCCTGACCACCAACATCTCTACTACCACCATTTCTTCCATCAACATCCCTTCGATCTACATTCCTCCGATCACGATCATTCACATTTCTATCACGATTTCGATCATCAACATTTCTATCACAATCTCGACCCATGCTTCTATGATCACTATCAACACTTCTCTCTTGATTTGAATGTGGTGAAACTCTACTTTCCCCATGGTTAGATTCAGGTGAAACCCTTCTCTGATTTTGATTCATATCCAACATCATCCTCTCTAATCGACCAATCCCTTCATTAAGCTTCTCATTAAAGTTTTCGTTAATTCTTTGCTCCATCTAATCGGTCTCTTCTCTCCCATACAAAGCATCAATGTTGCCATAACGGTTAGCTCTTCTCGGAGGCATGGTCAATCTTCAACAAATTCCAACAAAAACTTCACTTCGATCTAAAAAACTTCAAATCAAAACTACCCACTTGTTGAAATCTTCAAAAAATCACCAAACGAACAAATATCTTCAAAATCTCGAGAACCCAATTCTCCAAATGATGTAAATCTCGCACAAACTCCAAAAATCTACGCAAACTCCTTGCGATCTAGCTCTGATACCAAATGACGCAGCGGAAATAACAGATGACAACGAAATGAAGATTTTGTGTCAAACTAATCGATGAAACGATTAGATGAAGCAATATGAATCGATGAATTAATGATACCAAATGCCCAAATCCGTTGATCACGAAGATACCGGACTTTAGCTATCTTCGACACATTGATCGCGCAAAATGCCGTGAGAGAAGATCTACAATTCTTCGAACGTTGATCAAGCGCACTTGATTCCATGAATTGGCTTCAACAATCGTTGATTTGAGCGCACTCGAATGCCGAAGGTGGAGATAGGAGATAACACTCAACTACCAATTTTAATGGAGCCAAGAAGCACAAACCAAATTTTATTTCAAATTCAACAACCCCTTTACAATGACATCACATCCCTATTTATAGGGTTTACAACACAACACAAGACTTAAGAAAATTACAACACTTCACAATGACTTACAAAACAACGACATAAGAAAGTACGACCTATACAATAGTACATGACTTAACAAAAGAAACTACAAACGACTTAAAGAAAGTTACAACACAATAATATACAACATTACACGCGACTTAACAAAATATACAACATTCATGCGACATACGACTTAAGAAAGAAACGACCTAAAATAAACTTCGCGACTTAAAGTCTTCGGCATCAGAACTTCAGCGACTTATCAAACTACGCAACTTACTGCTTGCGACCTAAAGAAATCACACGCGACTTAAAGGCGTCGCGACTTAACTAGGTCGTATCTCGTTAGGGCGGAGCTTTGTTAGGTCGGAGATTGGTAGGTCGCTGCTCGCTAGGTCGGAGATTCGTTAGGTCGGAGATTGGTAGGTCGCTGCTCTTCGTTAGGTCGGAGATTGGTAGGTCGCTGCTCTTCGTTAGGTCAGAAATTGGTAGGTCGCTGTTCGCTGGAGTTAGGTCGGAGATTGGTAGGTCGCTGCTCTTCGTTAGGTAGGAAATTGGTAGGTCGTTGTTCGCTGGAGTTAGGTCGCGGTGATGGGCGTTCGCGATTTAAGGTATGTCTCGTTGCCTCCTTGCTTTGCCGCGCTGCATCAATTTGTTTGTTTGGTCAAATATGGGTTTGTATTCTTTGCTATATTAGGTTAAGCTATGAGAAATGTGGTCTTATGAAGTTTGCTTGGCTATATACATACATACATATATATACACACACATATACATACATACATATATGTACACACAGGTGTGTGTATATGTATATTGTAGTAACTGAGAATCAGTAACTGAGAATTAAAGCTTGGTTAACACTTTCTAGAAGTAATGTCATGTTCAAAGCTTAGTTTCCAATTTCTGTATATCAGTAAGGGTGTAATTTTCTGAGATACGAAGTTATTTGTAGTCCTACGTGGTTGTTTATGTTGCGTACACGTTGTTGGAGAACATGTCAATATTCGGTGAATACTTGAACGGAGAACTTGTTTTAAATAATATTGAGATTAACACACTGATTTGAGATGTAGAAATGTATACACTATAGTTAGAAAGCATTATCGTTCACATATACACTAAAGGTAGAAAGCATTACCGTCCATATGTACACTAAATGTTCACGAAGCATTTTTTATTTCATAAAATACAAAGAAAATCATATTTGTTCTTTATTACAGTCTACAACTCTGCATTTATGCTCTCAACCGCTGATTTGGAATTTGAGTAACATGCAGTGTTCTTCGATGTGAATACAAATACTCTAGTAAACCTAAAGATGTAGATAACTAAAATGCTTTTGAAATAAAAACATGCATTACATTAAAGTCTAGTAACATAAAAGTGTATTTATGGCTCGACCTAACCATGATCCGGATAAACAGTGCATTAGTCAACAAATCCTTTAATTGTATAAAAGCATCTTCTCACCATCACTACAACAAAAAACCATTTAACGGCATAAAAAAATCATTGTAATAGCTACTTTACAACGTTTATACAAACATCATTACAGGTCAAGTTGTAATAGGGTCTGTGCCTACCACGACTTGTTGTAGATGTTGCAGAAAACGTTGTAAAAAACTATTTTACAACGTTTCTCAGGTGTTGTAAAAATTTATTTTACAACTCTTTTACATTGTTGTTAAAAATTCTTTTGCAACTTCTTAAAAACGTTGTGTACAACAATTATAAAATGCTGTAAAAAATGTATCGCAACTTTTTTAAACGTTGTGATACATATTCTGCAACTTTTTTAAACATTGCATGCATGCTTCAGCTGTTTCCCTCAATTTTATTATATGATTACAATTTCAGAAATTCAAATAAATATAATTTGTCGATTCAAACATATAACACTTTTCCAAATTGCTTCAAACATATAACACTTTTCCAAATTGCTTGTCATTCAAAATTAGTACAACATTCCAACCCAAACAATATACAACATGTTTCAACTCAGCCAATCCTAACGCACACTTCACAAAAGTTAACACATGTCCAACCATATATATACAAACAGAAAGATAAAACATGCCAACCACACAATTTTCTAATCATGAGCAATGAAATCTTTATGCTAAGCAATGGTTGTTCCTATAGCTTGCTGAATATTGCTCACTTCTGAAGTCTCTCTCCATACAGAAGCGTGAGGTTCCACCGGCACATCCACTCAAACTTTTCGTGTATCCACCCCAAGTGGAACACGGTGCAACAAAGCAGTGGGATCGGTAGATGAAATCGTCCCTTCAGCAACTACATTTTTCTGCCAGTTGTGTAACTTGCGTTTCTTTCCATGTATACCACTGTTTGGGAAACTAGTACTACCATGTGACTGAAGATGTGACTGCGACTATGACTCTAGGTAAAACATACACAAATTAATAAGAACGTTATATACCGAGGTCATTTTATATGTTATGTTAACATTATTCATAATGCAAGTCCAAATTTTTCCATCTTTCATGTCCAGATTTACTATAGTAACAACATTCAAAATTTGGGTCCAACCTCATATTTAAAATCCAAGTCCAAATTAACCCAGTAAATACTTAAATTTCAAGTACAAATTTCAAGTCCAAGCATATTCCTTTAGCATCACCGGAAAGCTAAAAAATGAAGGGACAAAAATGAACTATTTGTTGTAAAGGATGATTAATGTCTTAGTGATCAAATAACATGAGACCATAAAAATAACATGACATTTAAGACTTAGTGATCAAATGCAAATTCAAAAGTCTTTAATTACCAAAAAAACCCACTTATTATTTCATATTTAATAAATCAAAATCTATTAAGTATCACTTTCAACACATTGAATATTTAGTCATTCTAATAACGATGGAAACACTCTTAATTTAATCCCACATTACATGTCTAAAGCTTTTGTTTTGAACTAAATATTGTTATCTCTCGAGCTTTTAAATTTAACAGGTCCAACAAGTGAATATTCATAACAAAAAACCTTCTACTCAGCCAACAGTTACTAGGTGATTAGTTAATGTAATTTCGATTGTAGTATGGAAAAATAGATGTACTTTATACTCATCTATTTCCAATTCATAGACTGAAATTAAACTATTTTCATGTTATATCACCATTTGAGGTCCGTATCCAATAACTATGCTAACAAATTGATTCATAAATCTAGGATCGGTCAATTATGTTATAAAACATGTCAAATTTATTTATGAGCCCCCACATAGATAGAGTGTAAGATTTTATTTGTACCTAGCCATTTGCATACAAAAACACATTATACTGTATAGCTTGGGTGCCATGATAATAATAATAATATATACCATGGATAGTAGAGATAATGATATGTTTTATCCTATATGACGCTCAATCTCTTTATAAGAAGAAGTTGGATAAGAGAGTTACTGGCAAGTAGAAAAGAAGCACTGGATTTTTATCACTTATCACATGAGAAAAGCTCACCGGCACGAGTAATATTTGTGCACAACATTGAAGTCTGAACCCATGTATATCATTTCTCATTTATAAAGAACCACCCCTCTTTACTCAAAGAGAATTTAATGAGGTTAAGCTTGTGTTAGGTGGAGAGATTGCTAAATGTCCACATATTATATTTGTGT
This sequence comes from Allium fistulosum, assembly GCA_030737815.1. Taxonomy (NCBI): domain Eukaryota; kingdom Viridiplantae; phylum Streptophyta; class Magnoliopsida; order Asparagales; family Amaryllidaceae; genus Allium; species Allium fistulosum. The sequence goes on from JASFAW010000013.1 coordinate 19,191,502, forward strand.
GCATTCAGTTGTTGAACGTCATTTATTGATTTGTTTCTCCATGACGAAGAAGCATGGACATGGACATAACAACGGAAAAAAAACCAAGTTCACAAAAAATTTCAGTTCTAACCTGCTTCTTCCCCTGCTTTGGAAGTCCATAAGTTGAGTATGAACATCTTTAAACCCTTTTAACAATTAGCTATATGGAAAAAAATACAATGATTAATAGAAAAACAACGTGCTCATTTATTTATGTTATTCAGTTCAACTAAATGTGAGAAAGAAAGAATATTCAGAGTTGTAAACATAAGCATAAAAATGGAGAGCATAATAAATGGAGTAAACAATGTGATTATGGACACAATTATATTTTGTGGTACAACAAATGGAGTAAGAATTAAAACCAGGCAGGTAATATATTCTTTGAATTTGCACAATAGCATTTTGAAAATCGATAAGTACGTTTGCATGGCTATATGTACCAGTATAAATGATCTATTAAATATTACAGGGAGGCCAAGGATATGCTAAAAATATAATGTTCCAGAACCTAGTGATGCACACCGTCACAAATCCTATCATTATCAATAAAAACTACTATGACTCCAGAGGTCCATGCCATGACCAAGTAAATAACTTCAATACTAGTATGTTTGGTACCAATGTTAAATAGCCAATTTCAGATAATTGACATTGTTTGCTTTTAATTGGTTTGTTACTCTTGCTCGGAACAACTATTAAGCTCAAACACGTCTTCGGTAAAAAGAACTTAAAATAATGCTTGAATTCAAAAACTAATACTGTTACAGAAAATAGAAATGAATCAAGAAACTAATACCTTTTGGATTCAATCTAGCTTAGTAAGCATTAACAACCCAGCTTAGTATTTGTAGCACCTATTGTCCTTATTGGCAGTTCCCACCCTGTCACGCTGCTACTTGTTTGTTTGCAACTTGCCTGCGTACCCCTTACCTATTCACTCATCAAATGTTAGCAAACACTAATGAATACAAAAGCTAATGCAAAATAATTTTAGAATCGGACATTAGTACTTTAGAATTGGGTTTTAAAAACTTGAGCGCGTTACTTATAAAAAAATCAAAATAATCATGATGTCTTCTCAGTTTCATCACTTGGTTACAAATGCAATCATTTGATATGGTGATAAGGTTACAAAGATCCATTGTAATGTCATGACAACCATATTACCTTCTTTGACAGTATCATAGATTGGGAATGCAAAACATAGATATAAATTGCTGCCATAATTTAAAGAAATAAAAAAAGCTTAACATTTGGGGTTTAATTTGATTAAATATTAAATTACAAATGTGTAATGACTTTAATTTATGGACCAAAGAATTTCAGAATAGATGTGAACTTTGAATGACAAAGATTGAAAACTAAAACAACCTAGACGATTCGAATGGTCGATCACCTCTAGCTTTGCCCTAACGAGAGCTTGATTTAATTCTAATTTTCGATTCCAACTTTTGAATTTGTGCTATATCCGATTGCAGTTTTAGCGGAAAACGACTAGCGATTTGATATCACTGAAAGCGATTGCCGATTTGGTGTCAATGAAGGCGATTGGCATTTTGATATCACGGAAGGCGATTGTCGATTTGGTATCAATGGAGGCGATTGGCGATTTGGTATTAGGGAAGGTGAATGTTGGAGAAAAGGGCTCCGATAGTGGTGGAGAGAGTGGGGAAACAGAAATGAAAATTATAAATTAGCGGTGGGATTTGAAATCTAGGTTCAAGGAAAGGGAGGAAGCGGGAAATGAAAATAACAGGGCGGGAAACTAAGGAAAAGTAGCTGCTAACCAATAATTTTAACAATGACCAAAATGAGTGGCGAAACCACTATTATTATAAAATTTTATTTTTGATTTTTGGAAAAAAATTCAAAATTTGGTTTCTAATTTTTATGAATATTCTTAAATTTGTTTTAGAAAATTTTAAAATTTTTGAAATATTAAATATCAAGTACTAAATAATAAATATTTCTTCTTAATTATTAACTATTATGTACCAATTAAATATTAATTATTAAATATTAGTCTTATCTATTAATTATTAATTATTTAATAAAAATTATTTAATAGTAAGTATTGATTATTAATTATTAAAAATTAATTAGTTACGAAAAATTATAAGGAGTGAAATTTTAGAGTATAAATTATTAAGTATAATTTACTAATTATTCATAACTAACTATAATAAATTATAATGGTTAAGTGATTCGGCTTTGGTGCGAGAGGTCACGAGTTAAAACTTGCATAGCGTGATTCGAACGTCTATTGACATGTGATATGTTGTCCCAATGACATGTTGTATATAAAGTACCATTTAAAAAAAAACTATAATAAATTATTAAATATTAAAAATAATTATTGATTATAGATAACAATTAATAATTATAAATTATATATTAATAATTAGTTATTAATTATAAAAAATTAACCCATCTAAATTTTCATTTATAAATTATTAATTATATATTATTAAAATTTATAAATTACTTAAGTAAATATTAAATATTTGTTATTAATTATAAACTACAAATTATTATAATATTTTAAGCAACACTAAAAATTTTCAAAAAATTTAACATAAAATCTATGACTAAAACTACTTTTAAAAGTAGTTGTAGTAAAATACTATCTACTTTTAAAAAAAACATTATTTTTACAACATTTTTAAAACTGTTGTTAAAAGAGTACTATGACAATGTTTACGAATGCAGTAGTAAAAAGTTATCTTTCTAAAACAAACGTTGTAAAAAGTCCTGTTTTACAACCGTTCGAAAAAAACGTTGTAAAAATGAAGGTTGTTACAACGTTTGTAAAAGGGTAAATTTTACAACGTTTACAACACAAACGTTGTAGAACAAAAGTTGTAAAAAAGTGTTCTTGTTGTAATGCATGCACCATATGAGAAAGGTTGATTTCTATTAGTTAGTTCTTCCAATTGTGCATTTATCTTAGAGAAGTCTTTATTGAACTTTTAATAATATCTTCATATAATATCTGATCAATTAAGCTACGAATATCTATTGCATTTTTGGATCTCTCCCAACTTTGCACTTTAGCCACCTTACTTGAGTCTACTAAGATCCCCTGCTTAGAAAAATATGTCAACGGAATTCACTTCTTTCCTCTAGGGATGACGTTTAGAAATTTCGCTTTTAATTGATGTTGCAATAATGTCCTTAACACTGTCCTTAAGTGAGTGTCGTGTTCTTGCTCGGTTCAAGAATATACCAACATATCATCCATAAACACAAGAACAAACTAATTTGACTACTACATGTACACTCTATTCATAAGATCTACTAAATAGGATTATGCATTAGTTAGCTCAAAAAGCATAATCAACGAGTTGAAAAACCTTATGGTGACCTAAATGTCATTAGCGTACACTCTTATCCATCCCAAAATGATGGAATCCTATAGCAAGATTCAACTGTGAGAATAACTCTAGATTCAACTAGTCGAACAAGTCATTTATTCAAGGTAATGTGTACTTGTTTTTAAAAACCTATTTTCATAGGCTAGGGATGTAGGAAGGCCCGCCCCAACCCCACTCTCATTTTAGTCGGGCCCTCATGGTGACACTTTTTGATCCCGTATATTTTATGCCTTTCAACATGGATTATTGCATACCACCGCGAATAACAGGCAGCTAATATGTACTTGTTCTTTCTAATTAGCTTATTTAACTCTCTATAATCGATGCACAATCGCAAAGATGATCTTGGTAGAAAATACAATTAGTGATCCAACTTAGAACCGCCATTCTTGAAAATCTTGGGTTTGCACCTCTGACTCAGGCCATTCCCACCACTTTCCTAATAGGTAAAACAAATATCTATGCATCTTTTATAAATCGTTAGAAAACTCGATCTCTCAGTGGAGATGTAAATCAGTAACCTTTTTAAAGACATAGAGGGATTCCCAAACCACTCGTCCTCAAAGAGATCTAATGAATATAAGTAACCCATCATTATTGAGTTCTTTGGCTCACAATGTATATCAAGTTTATAGACTACAATCTCCTTTCGTGACAACCTTCCTTTTACAATCTAATAATACCCTTTTGCTGTCTCATTCAATCCATAATCAAAATCAAATTATAGCCAAAAAACCAAGAACAAATGCATTATGAGTAAAATCAGTATAGCCCTTGACTAATCCACTACATGAAAATTACTATTTTACAACACTAATTCTGCAACAGTTTTGCAAAGTGTTGTAAAAGTGGTAGACCTTTCATAACATTTAGTAAGAAAAAAGTTGTAATAGGTTATTCCAAACAACATTTTTATACTAATGTTGTAAAACAAAACGTATTTAGAATGTTTGTTTAAAATGTTGTCGAAAACTATTTTTAACAACTATTATATTGCATTGTAATATATTTGTTTTCTAGAACAAATATGTAATGTTACTGACCCATGTTTTTTAATCATTGTAATTTAATAGTATTTAACAATATTTGTCAAGCGTTTTAAACTCAAGGATGAAAAAAAAATTGTAAATTCTATTTAGTTTTTATTTTACAACTTCTCCATAATGTTGTCACAAATTTTTTTAGAATGACGTTTGTTTTACATTGTTAGCAGCATTATATTTAACAACTTCTGGTTTATGTGGTTAATTCTTATATTTCAACAATATATTATTTATATTCTCATAAATATGTACTATAACTTTTATATGGTATTGTTAAAGGCTGAAACAAAGACAACAAACTGCATATATTACCAAAAAATATATTTAACAAGTTCAACTTGACGTTGTAAGCTTTTGTAAAACGAAATCATTTGTGACGACCCGGAATTTCGAGCAATATCAATTTAATAATTTATGTTAAATATTAAATTGATCTGATATATTTTTAAATTATAATACTTGAATTGATATTTTCTTCTGATAAATATCATATTGGTGAGTTATATTTTTAAAACTAATAAATGATTTTTCTGTTTATAACGGATATTCTGGTATATATCATAGACAGGTAAATTCTGTTTTAAATTTTAATTGATAAATTTTGTTTTCAAATTTCTTATATATATTCTAGAGATTTGGAAATTATTATTTATTTTGGAATAACTTTTCAAAGCTATTTAATAAATATATATATGGTTTTAAATATTCAGATAAATGGTTAAATTGTTTTAAGCTTACTCTAATTTGGTTCAGATTTATATTTATTTATAAAAGAATTTCATATTTCTTTACAAAGGTGTAACTTGTAAGATTTTAGTTTAAAATATATATATATGAGTTTTTAATTAAATTTGTCAAATGTTACTTTGGATATATTGTGAAATAAATAATTTCTTTTGTTTGATCTTTTTAAAAATTTGATAAACGAACTTTTATAATATTAATAAAAATATAATTTCTTTTATGAATCGTTTCAAATTTATAAATGTGTCATTTATTTTAAATGATATTATAAGGATAAAAATATATATAAAAGTATTCACATAGGAATACAATACGGTAAAACGAGTAAAAGTTTACATAAGTGAATTTTATTGTTTGTAAATAACAATAAAACAAATATACCAAGTAATCAAACAACATCCATTATACTTTATAAATATACTAGAGTAACATTTTAAATTGTTAAAAATGTAAAACAAGCCTGCATAGTCAATTGAACCAAGAAAAATATAACTAAAGTTGTACAGGATAACATCAAAACAAATGGAGGGTTCGAATATAAACATGCCTGCAATACTTAAGGAAAACAAAAGCAAATATAAAAGAAAGAGGAAACATACCTGTAGCTTGAGAAAGAAGTCTCAGGCAAGTTATAAAATATAGATAAGTATGGAAATGGAAGCATCATGGTACAAGGCATTTAATGCTCTTACTATTAGCAGCCATACAACATCTGTTCGAAGTGTATTTCAGTCACCATATTGTAAAAATATCTCTGACCATTTTAGAATAAGAAAAGAAAAATATACAAACACTGTAAAATGGTTCAAAACTTAAAACTGAAAACAACCTTCTTTTATCATTTTCCAATGCCAGTTCGAGCTCAACAAAACTAAAGGAAAAAAACTTAATTAAAACTTAAACAACATTCCATAATGATCAAACAACTCAGAGGTAGAGAGCAAGATGATTGGAAGGATCAAAATGGAAACCTGTTTCCAGTTTTCAAGTTCAAAACAGATTTCAAAGATAAAGTCTCTGTCCTTCCTCTCCAAAGTGGTGAGTAACATTCTATTTAAAGATATGACTTAGTAATTTAGAGCTTGTTTCTCTCTGTGACGATGTGTATTTTAGTATAAATGATTGTGTAAAGCTTTGAATATCTACACTCTGCTTGATTCTCTGTTATCTGATGTTGTTCTTTTGAATAGAAGGGTAACCAAACCATTACCACTTAATCTATCATTTGTTTGAAGGTAAGATGTGAACAATAGTCGATTGTTTAGCTCTAATCTAGGTATTTAAAATTTATTTAAGTTGAAATATTTTGTAAGTGACTCTGGAAACCAAATAATACAGTTCAACTTCAATAAGTGCAAAAATCAAACTTCTGATTTTAAAGATTCAAGATTATAAATTGAAACTACATACAGATTTATGGTTTTTAAAACAAGAACTATAATTTTTAAACAAGGGTGTGAAGAGCAGTTCTTATTTCACTGATTTGAACGTTTTGAGTTGCCTTGGTTGATGCGGTTGACCGGAGATGTCTGGTATTGGTCGAGGGGAAGAGGGATGACCAGGGATTCAAGAAATAATAGTGGAATGGTCGGAAGTTCGTTGTGGTGGCGGCGAGGAGTGCTTAAAGTCTGGTGACCTAATTTGGGTGGCTCGAGATTTCTGGTCTCGTTTGAAGCCAGGAAGCGATCGAGTGATACGAGCTTCTGGAAATTGGATGCAGGAAAACTGGGCGAGGCTTTTGCCAAAGTTCGGTGGTTTCTGGTGATCGGAGGTAGGAGCAGCGGCGAAGTTTCCAGGTGGTGATCGAACTCGATTTCGATCGAGTGCCTGAGAGGATGATCGGAGGCCGGAGAGGGGGTGTCGAGTTAATCTCCGATGTGTGGAGATAGACGTGGTCGATCGGAGGTGATGAACGGAACTGTGCACGTGCACAGTTAAGTGGTGGAAGTGTTTACATGGTGGTGATAGGGAAATGAACTCGAGATTTTCTCGAGTAGTCCCGTGTTTTGTTCGGGGAATTTGTAGTTTTTCTCGAAGCAAATTGGAAGAACTCGGTAGTTTAGTTTAGCACAGAATTAACAGTGCCAGTTTAAAACTCGAGTACATACTCGAGTAGATTCAGTTTTGGCCCGGGAAAAATTCGAATTTTTCTCGAAGCAAGGTGGGGGAAACTCGGAAAACTGGTTTCCAGTAAACAGTTTTTAAATTGTTGGTTTTAAATTTAAATAATGTCGAACTGAGTTGATTAAGTGTCTGAAATTTAGATTTTTTTTTATATATAAAAAGAAAGATTAAATTTTTAATACTTTTTATTTAATTTAAATATTTGAACTAAGGTGGTTTGATTTAAAACTACGATTGTTTTAAAATTTGAAATTTAAAGATTTCTGTTAAAAGGTTAGTTTATAAAAAGATTTTAAATTTTATTAACGTTCGTTAAACTCGACATTTAAAAATGAGAATTTAAGGGAAATGAGAAATAAATGTTTTAAACATTTTGAAGTTGAATTTTTATCGAAATGAAAATGAGTTACTTTGAGGAATAAAGATTTAGTTAACTCATCAATTAATAAAGAATTAATTTGTAAATGGGATCGTATTGATTTAAATAGAAAGTGAAGTTTTAATGAATCAATGCAAGATTTAAAAATGAATTAAGTAATTAAATTGTAATTAAAGTTTAATGTATTAATTAAAGTTTTCAAAATGAATTAAATAATTTATATGTTATTGAAAGTATGGATTTGACTTTAATTAATTTACAAATGGAAAAATTAACTTATAATGATTGATATAAGTTAATTACTTAGTATAGAAATTATTAAATGTAAATGAAGACTGTTAACTAGATTTTTATAATTTATCAATGTAATTGATTAATTAATCGTTAATTGAATTAATTAATTGAAATTAACATTTATAACCGTTAAAGTATAACTAATTGATGGGAAGTAATTAAGAAAGTAATTACTCGTTTTGATTTATTGAGTAAATGTGATTTATTTGGGTTAATGTATTTATTTTAATTAACCTGTATTTAATTGTTTGATGATTTGAAGATAAAATTACTTAGAGAAATAATTAATGGTTAAATTACAGGATGTAATTATGGGATGATGTTCGTTAATAAAGTAAATTGAGTAAATACTTTATATAATTAATCAAAGGGATTAATTAGAGATAATTGATTACTGAGTAATTAATTTGTTTATGAAGTAATTAAGGAAGTTAATGACCAGATGTGATTAATCAGAGGGGATTAATATTTGGGTTTAATTTAAAGATAAATTACTCGATGTGATTAATTTAAATTGTAAATGTTAATTTGAAATCATTAATTAATATAATTAATGTTGAAATTAAAATGGATTTATCTGGAATATAATTGATAAATAAAGAGATTTATTAATATGAATATTAAGCAAAGTAATTAACTTTGGTTAATTAATAAATGAAGTAATATAAAGATTTATTTCTATATTTGATTAAAATAATCCGAGAAATAATTCGAGGATAATTACTCAAATGTAATTAAAAGTAATTAATCGGGATGATTAATTAAAAAGGAATAATGGGATGGTGATTAATTAATTAATGGTTAATTAATAGTAATATAAGCAAGTTAATAATGGTGAAGGGATTAATTTAATTAACTTTAAATTAATTAAGGATAAGGTAATTGATTTAATTCATTTTAAATTAATTATCAATGATGTGATTATTAATCCTTGCTTATGTATGATGATTGATATTGATATCCCATTGATTGATTGTGATCTCAGATATGAGATGAGTAATATTGTTGTGATATGGATGCTTTGTTTGAAGTGTGATGATATAGATTATCCATTTATGCTGATATGTGATCATCTATCTGTGATATTGTGATTTATCTATCTGTGTTGATATATAGATAATTGAATTGATTTGTTTTAAACCTTTAAAACAACTTGGCCTTAAAAGACACGTTTTGGATGTCGATGAGACCGGGATCGGGTTTCCGTATACCGGGATTCCAGGTCTGGAGACCCGAATACCACATCGATCCAAAATAACGTTAGGTCGTGAAATCCAAGTGGAGCAAGTGAAGACTCGAGGTATAAGAACTATTCGTCAGTATAACTCTGTGGGTGATTCCGTAATGAGTTTGACGAAGATAGTACTTATAGATTCGAGATGGTGATTCAGAATGCAAGGGTTATTGTCGTTAACTCTGAGGGTGATTCCAATACGAGTGTAACGAGATAATGCCTTCGGTTTCGTTCGAACCCTGAACGAACTTGTATGGATCGAATGCTTTCAAAACATCGTCAGGCGGACGATGAGCATTCTAAGAGATGAGTTCTCTAAAGGTAATCGTGACCTCAAGCCTCATCAACCGGGAATGGCTAAAACAGGGGAGGTGCAGCAAGGCTTCGTGGGTAGCCCCCACTTGAGAGTAAGGTTTACCCCTGTCTAGATGTCCCTATTTATTTCGGTTTAGTGTACGGTTGGTCGCGCCAACTGTGGGGTGATCTTATTTAGAGCTGTCCAGTAAGGGATGGGTCCGGCCTTGTGTTGCAGGGGAGCGGGCGTACTCCTCGGTACGGTGATCTAGGCCACGTACTGTGACGGGCGGTACCCCAGTAGCCCAGCCATTGATGGAAACCCATTTTCCCTACGAGACCCTACGGTTTTGATTGTATTACCCACTTTGTGGCTAGTATGCTGGAATTTAATAGATGTAACAATTTCAGCTATTTTCTATTTACTTGAAAACCCTAGACACTATTATAATATCACTGGATTTCCTATCAAATGTTTTGGTTAGCGTAAGGTAAAAACTTTTCCATGTTTATGTGTGGGAAGTCTTACGTGATACCTTTGTTTCCAAATGGTTTTCAAAGTTAAGCAACTTTAACCTGTTACTCATACCAGACCCATGTCTGACCCGAAGTTTTTTTCTGTTTTTCATAAACTCTCGGGTACCCAAATTTTTATGGGTAGTCAAGGGATTCAGGTTTAGCTTTGACGAATTCTGGAGGAGCAATGGAGCAGGAGGCTTCAGCGTGTAGATATGGAGTGATTCCGCTGTGATTAGAGTTTATTCTGTATTTCCGCTGTGTTGTATCTCTGTGATGTGTGAGTTGTATTAACTAGACAGGTGTTTATAACTGTCTAGTATGTGTTGTATATTTTGTGTAACTCTGATGTATATGATACTATGTATTAATTTATGTGATATATTATATTTTATTCGTTCCGCTGTTGAGATTCTGTTGTTGTTTCTTCTTCTTCTCTTTCTTTCTACTTTCTCACCTCTTTCTTTTCTTCAAAACGATACGATTTCCTATGCCCAGGAAGACGTATCGTTTTGAAGAAAAGAAAGAGGTGAGAAAATAGAAAAGATAGAAAGAAGAAGAAACAACATCAGAATCTCAACAGCGGAATGAATAAAATATAATATATCACATAAATATCATATACATCAGAGTACACAGATAATACATCACATACTAGACAGTTATAAACACCTGTCTAGTTAATACAACTCAACATCACAGAGATACAACACAGCGGAATATACAGAATAACATTGACACAGCGGAACCAATATATATATATCTACACGCTGAAGCCTCCTGCTCCATTGCTCCTCCGGTATTCGTCAAAGCTAACCTGAATCCCTTGACTACCCGTAAAAGTTTGGGTACCCGAGAGTTTATGAAAAACAGAAATAAACTTCGGGTCAGACATGGGTCTGGTATGAGTAACAGGTTAAAGTTGCTTAACTTTGAAAACCATTTGAAAACAAAGGTATCACGTAAGACTCCCCACAAATAAACATGGGTAAGTTTTTACCTTACGCTAACCAAAACATTTCATAGGAAATCCAGTGATATTATAATAGTGTCTAGGGTTTTCAAGTAAATAGAAAATAGCTGAAATTGTTACATCTATTAAATTCCAGCATACTAGCCACAACGTGGGTAATACAATCAAAACCGTAAGGTCTCGTAGGGAAATTGGATTTCCATCAATGGCTGGGCTACTGGGGTACCTCCCGTCACAGTACGTGGCCTAGATCACCGTACCGAGGAGTACGCCCGCTCCTCTGCAACACAAAGCCGGACCCGTTCCTTACTGAACAGTTCCAAACGAGACAACCCCGGCAGTTGGACGTCTCCACTGCCCACACAATCGAAATAAAAAGGGACATCTAGACAGGAGAAAATCTCGCTCTCAAGTGGGTGCTACCCACGAAGCTTTGCTGCACCTCCCCTGTTTTAGCCATTCCCGGTTGATGAGGCTTGAGGTCACGATTACCTGAATAGGACTCATCACTTAGAATGCTCATCGTCCACCTGACGATGTGCTGAAAGCATTCAATCCATATAAGTTCGTTCCGGGTTCGAACGAAACCGAAGGCATTATCTCGTTACACTCGTATTGGAATCACCCTCAGAGTTAACGACGATAACCCTTGCACTCTGAATCTTCATCTCGAATCTATAAGTACTATTTCCGTCAAACTCATTACGGAATCACCCACAGAGTTATACTGACGAATAGTTCTTATACCTCGAGTCTTCACTTGCTCCACTTGGATTTCACGACCTATCGTTATTTTGGATCGATGTGGTATTCGGGTCTCCAGACCTGGAATCCCGGTATACAGAAACACGATCCCGGTCTCATCGAAATCCAAACCGTGTCTTTTAAGGCTAAGTTGTTTTAAAGGTTTAAAACAATTCAATTCAATTATCCATATCAACACAGATAGATAAATCACAATATCACAGATAAATAATCACATATCAGCATAAATGGATAATCTATGATATCACACTTAAACAAGCATCCATATCACAACAGAGATTACTCATCACATAACTGAGTTTTCAATCAATCAATGGGAATCCATATCATCCATTCATAAACAAGGATAATAATTACATCGTTGATAATTAATTTAAAATGAATTAAATCAATTACCCTACCTTTAATTAATTTAAAATTAATTAAATTAATTACTTCATCATTATTAAACTTGCCTATATTAATTAATTATCAATCAATTAATAAATCATCATCCCATTATTCCTTTTTATTAATCATCCCTGATTAATTTTCTTTAATTACATTTAAGTAAATTCCTTGAGTTACTTCTCAGATTAATTACTTAACCAAATATAGAAATTAACCTTTTCATAACTTCATTTATTAATTAACTAAAGTTAATTACATTACTTAATTAATTGTATTAATAAATTTTTCCATTTATAAATAAATCCAAATACATTTATTCCAAATTCCAACATTAATTATAATAATTAATGATCTCGAATTACATTTACAATTTAATTTAGTTAAATCAAAGTAATCAATCTTTAATTTAATCCACAATATAAATCACCCTTGATTAATCAAATCAGTAATTAACTCCTTTAATTACTCTATAAATAATTATCTCCAATTAATCCCTTGATTAATTATAAAAAGTAATTATACTCTAATTACCTTATTTACAAAACATCATTCCCTTAATTACATCTTGTAATTACTTACCAAATTACTTCTCTGAGTAATTATACTTCTCACATTACCAATTGATTACCCAGATTAATTAAAATAAGTTAATTAACCTGAATAAATCAAATTACTCAATACGTCAAATGAGTAATTAACTCCTTAATTACTTCCCATTCAATTAACTATACTTTAACAGTTAAAATGTTGATTTTAATTAATCAATTCAAAATAACTATAAATAAACAGTTAAATTGATTAATTATAAATAATTTAGTTAATAACCTCCATTAACATTTATTTAATTACTATCTAAAATAATTAACTCACATTAATTTTATTATAAATTATAAATTCAATTAACCTTTCATTAATAACATATACATTACTTATTCCATTATTTAAACTTTAATTAATATAATTTTAAGCTTGTAATTACAAATCTAATCACTTAATTCATTTAAACTTTAATTAATTCATTTAAACTCAAATCACAAATTTAATCAATATAAATTCATCCATTACCATTCAAATTCTTTTAATTGTTAATGAGTTTAAATTTAAATCATTATTTCTTAAAGGGAACTCATTTCCATTTTAACTTCCATTTTAAGTTTCAAGCTTAAGCGAACAATAATTAAATTTTAAATCTCTTTATAATCTGACTTTTAAGACCTCAAATTACAAATTAAAACAATAGTTAGTGACGAAGAGTTTAAATTGAATTCACTTAAATTAAGTCTCTTTAAATTTGTTTAAAGTGTTTAAATTTTAAATTTTATTTTATTTCAAAAGTCTGGAAATTTTAAACACTGAATTTTACTCAGTTAACTTGGGTTTTAAATTTAAAAAAACCCACAATTTAAATTTTTATTTCAAATCCGGTTCAGTTAAACTTGAAACAAATGACTCGAGTTCCTCTGTAGTTTACTTCGAGAAATCACAGGGAATTACCCGAGCCAGGACGCAATCTACCCGAGTACAAACTCGAGAAAACTGGGTATTGTCGAAACTGCAAAAAAGACAGACTTACCCGAGACATCCATGTTCTACTTCGAGTCATATAAGAATTCACCCGGACCAAAACGAGATTTACTCGAGTAAAACTCGAGTGTTCCCAGACTCAACTCAACAGCCAGACGCGAAAATATGGTGCACGTGCACACCACCGATGATCGACTTCGATCAACTACGCGACGCCGAGCAAGTCGACCACGTCTACCACTCACGATCTCGATCACCCAAAACCTCGAACAAGTTGCCCAATCGAATTCGAGCGCTAATTCCAAACCTGGAACAAACCTACCCACTCCACCACCAACCTGGAAACGCCTCGTTTCCCATGCTCCGATCACCGGAAGCACTGCAACTCCGGCCATCACTTCGCCGCCTCAACCTCTACCACCTCCTCAAACCCGATGACACTCGATCAACTCTTGGCTTTGAACGAAATGAAAATTCACAGCAACCCAAAACTAGGTCACCCAGTTTCAAAAGCTTCTCGCCGCCACCTCGACGAAGATTATCGCCATCCAATATTTTTCCGGACTTCACTGGTCACTCCTCTACCCATTGGAGGAAGCACGACACTTCCTATCAACTCCAACGACCATGGCAACTTAAAATACATGAAACAGAGAAACCGGAACTGCTCTTCAACCCAAGCTTTTAAAATTACAATTTTTGTCTTAAAAATCCTATTTTGGTATGTAATTTCAATTTATACTCCTGATTCCCTTAAACATGAAGTTTGATTTTTTTACTTATGTGAAGTTGTACCTGCTTCTTGATTTCCAGAGAAAATATAAGTTGATTCAATCTTAAATAAATTTTAACACTTAGATTATAGATAAACGAACAACTATTGTTTATGATTTACATTCATATAATTGCTAGATCAAATGATAGAGGTTGGTTTTCATGTTTGCCAATAACAGGAACACAGATAACATGTATCACGAATAACAGAGGCAGACAAATTTAGCACAGACACATATATACAAGATGCTTATCATCACAGAGAAAACAAAGAAGAAAAACATGCCATAATGACTTAAGTTATAAGTTTAAACAAAGTGTTACTCACCAGAGTTTATAAAAGATCAGAGATGATTTTGCAATTTAACTATATACTTATATTTTTAAAAACATTTGTTACTCACCAGCCTTAGGGGAAAGAACAGATCACCCAGTTGAAACAGTTTTGAAACTGGAAGAATGTCTCCACTTGATCTTCCTGCCCATCCTACTTCTCTGTTGTATTGGGTTGCAGAATCTTGTTTTGATTTTTAATGGAGTCTGGTTTAAGTTTCTAAATGAAGTTGTTTTGCAGTTTGTATTTAGCTAGCTCGAATGAAATGCAAGGTGATAAAAGAAGAAGTAGTTTACAGGTTTTATATTTTTTTCATGTCAGAGATATTTGCAAATTTTTGGTGGCTGAAAGGAATTCATACAGCTCGAATGGTATGGTTTGGGCTGCTATAAGGATTGAAGCATTGAATGCTATTGTACTATGATGTTTTATTTTATACATATCTATATTTTATATACTTTTGCCTTACTTCACTTATAAGCTACAAGCAGGTTCATTTTTTTTACTTTCTGTTTAGCTTTTGATTTCCTTTAAGTTTGCATGACATTTACATATTCGAACCTTGTTTTTATGTAATCTTTTACACTTTCCTATACCAGCTAATTGACTAGGCAGATTTGGTTAAGGCTGGCACATCATTTCCATGATTTATATCTTCTTGTTTTCTACTTTGAAATGTGACTAAAATGTTGTTGTAATGTTTTTGTTTAATTATAAATGTGATGAATGTAGTTTAATTATGTTGTTAGATTAAATAGTGATTGTTTTTATCATTTACAAAACGACAAAGTTTACTCACGTATTCATTTTATTGTTATTATCGTTTATAATATGTTGTTGATTATAAAAATGTATTTGTTTTATTTCTTACAAACGATATAATTTCACTCACGTATATTCGTTTCACTTGTTATTTCAATCGGTGTTTTTGTTACTCGTATCATCGTATTGTATTTTATTTGAATATTTTATTTATTTATATTATAAAAGTTCACTTATCAAATTTAAAAATAATTTAAACAAAGAAATTATTCTTTTTATTCACATTACTTATTTTATAATACATACTAGAATATCATTTGACAAAAATTGAATTTATAACATATATACATTTTAAACTATATTTTTAACAAGCAATACTTTTATTTAAAAAGAAAATAGAACAAAACCCTTTTGTTAATAAATATAAATTTAAACCAAAGTCAGAAATAGTTCTAGACAATTTAAACATTTATCTAAAATATTTAAAACACTATATTTATGAATTTAATAGCTTTGAAAAACTCATTTTGAAATAAACAAAAATTTCCAAATCATCAGAATATATATTAGAAATTTAAAATAAAATTTATCGATTGAATTTAAAGCAGAACTTCCCTATCTACAATACATACCAATATATATAAAATAAATAGATAATAAATTTATTAGTTTTAAAAGATATAATTCACAATACGATATTAATTAAGAGAAAATATCGATTCAAATATTATAACCCAAAGATATTTCAATATCAATACAATATTGATCAGAAGAAAAATATAAATTCAGATCCGATAATTCAATAATATATCAAATCAATTTAATATTTATTACAGATTATTAAATTGATATTGCTCGAAATTCCGGGATGTCACATTCCTCCCCCCTTAAAAGAATTTCGTCCCCGAAATTAAAAACAAAGGTAATTTAATAATCTATTAGAGATTTTAAATTATAAAACACAAGCATATATCATTAAACAGCCATAGCATCCAATTCATCCAACCAAACAAAACTAACTATCCAGACAAAAATTCCGAATAGAATTCTCTCGAGTTTCCCCGAGTATAAATATCGGGTTACTCGCTCTATAGAATCCAAGCCATCAACACTACTAAACTACAGAGCTTCAACTCATCTAGATCTACCCAACTATACAGGATACCAGACTGTAGACAAGTCTAACTCAACAACCAAAACTCCCTGAACTGCTGGTTCCAAAATCCGAAACAGAATCTTACACGTACTCCCTCAGAGACACGTGAAACACAACGAATCACAGCTATCCAAACTGGCAATTCACACTCCAGAAGATCAAACACTAACTTCTCCAGAACACAGAGAAAATCCAGAACATCTCGGAACTAAATTCCTGATCTCACCAAACTATACAGCTCCTTCGATCCGAGAAAACTTCAACAACAACGAAGTCTCTAACTTCGAATTCCAAATTCCTCCGTCTCTTATTTACCAAACCCTTCGGACGATCCAAAATTACTTCCATCACTACCAATCAGCTAAACTTCCGCCGATCCCTTCCAGAACAGTCTGAATCCAAAACAACCCAGTAGAATGATCTTCTCACGGTCAACTAAGGTCAGGAACACAATTCCTACCATCATCCGTATAAATCAACTTCTCTTCTCTAGAAAAGAAAAGCAGACACACTCCAACTGCTTCCGCTGCACAACTCTGATATGGGTAGATAAAAATGTAGATGATGCACCCAAACACAACTTCCACCGATACCCAATTGTGACGGACCTAGGCTTTGCAACCATCAGTCAGCAAATCACAACTGGTAAACCTCTCAACTATTCCGAAAATATGGTTCTACAGATCCACAAACAGAAAACCCAGAAGTTCCTCCAAAACCTGAGCCGCTTCACTAAAAATCTTCCTCCAAAAACCATCCTACTACTAAGCTGAACCGTCGGTATCACTCTTGGAATACGGTCGATACCAAACTCAATCTCCAGATGCTGACAAAATTCTGACTCCCTGAAGACATCCGGGAAAAGAATCTCTAAACACAAGAGTACGCTCAAATAATCGCAAGTCACTTTTGCGACCATCCCAGACTAATTCAAAGAAAAACTGTTCCCCTTTACCCAACAGAACAGCCTACGCTCACTAATCAATCCATCGAAGAAATGGATCCACACTGCTGCTTCTGTACTCACTGCTAAGCCAGAAAGCTTCGTTACCAACACAGAAAACTCCGAGCTGCACTGCTGACACTAATGCCAAGGAATTTCTAATCTAAAGTTGTTCGAGAAACTCGGAGCCCGAATCAAACAGATACATTCTGCTGAACACCGCCACAACACCGAAACAGACTTACTTTCCTAACTCGTTCCAAATAAATATCTTCGGAGACATCCACGGTCACTGCGTCTCATCACACAGCTACTACATCTCGAGGGATCAAAATATCATCTCTCTTCTGCCCAACCGACAGATCAAACTATACTCATCCAAACTCTCGAAAATCCGCTCACACGAGCGCGATCATCTTACACTTAAAGGCTGGACTTTGAATCCTTAACAGATTTCCTTTAGAAACTCAAAGAAATTCTTACACCACAATTTCATTCGAGACGAACTGTAGACCCAATACCGTCTCGGTAGATACAATTCCAACCTCAACAAATTTAACCATTGGTAGTCGTGTTACATACCACTACCACCCATCTACCTTTATACTTATATTGGGATACCCGAACAGGTAACCCAACCGATAGGTAGAATTAAATAAATATATATATATATATATATATATCAAAAATACAAATACGCTCTCTCAAGGAAGAAATCACTTAAGAGCCTAGGTATTCGCTCAACCTAGTGCTCTGATACCAACTGTGACGACCCGACTTCCTATGCCCAGGAAGACGTATCGTTTTGAAGAAAAGAAAGAGGTGAGAAAATAGAAAAGATAGAAAGAAGAAGAAACAACATCAGAATCTCAACAGCGGAATGAATAAAATATAATATATCACATAAATATCATATACATCAGAGTACACAGATAATACATCACATACTAGACAGTTATAAACACCTGTCTAGTTAATACAACTCAACATCACAGAGATACAACACAGCGGAATATACAGAATAACATTGACACAGCGGAACCAATATATATATATCTACACGCTGAAGCCTCCTGCTCCATTGCTCCTCCGGTATTCGTCAAAGCTAACCTGAATCCCTTGACTACCCGTAAAAGTTTGGGTACCCGAGAGTTTATGAAAAACAGAAATAAACTTCGGGTCAGACATGGGTCTGGTATGAGTAACAGGTTAAAGTTGCTTAACTTTGAAAACCATTTGAAAACAAAGGTATCACGTAAGACTCCCCACAAATAAACATGGGTAAGTTTTTACCTTACGCTAACCAAAACATTTCATAGGAAATCCAGTGATATTATAATAGTGTCTAGGGTTTTCAAGTAAATAGAAAATAGCTGAAATTGTTACATCTATTAAATTCCAGCATACTAGCCACAACGTGGGTAATACAATCAAAACCGTAAGGTCTCGTAGGGAAATTGGATTTCCATCAATGGCTGGGCTACTGGGGTACCGCCCGTCACAGTACGTGGCCTAGATCACCGTACCGAGGAGTACGCCCGCTCCTCTGCAACACAAAGCCGGACCCGTTCCTTACTGAACAGTTCCAAACGAGACAACCCCGGCAGTTGGACGTCTCCACTGCCCACACAATCGAAATAAAAAGGGACATCTAGACAGGAGAAAATCTCGCTCTCAAGTGGGTGCTACCCACGAAGCTTTGCTGCACCTCCCCTGTTTTAGCCATTCCCGGTTGATGAGGCTTGAGGTCACGATTACCTGAATAGGACTCATCACTTAGAATGCTCATCGTCCACCTGACGATGTGCTGAAAGCATTCAATCCATATAAGTTCGTTCCGGGTTCGAACGAAACCGAAGGCATTATCTCGTTACACTCGTATTGGAATCACCCTCAGAGTTAACGACGATAACCCTTGCACTCTGAATCTTCATCTCGAATCTATAAGTACTATTTCCGTCAAACTCATTACGGAATCACCCACAGAGTTATACTGACGAATAGTTCTTATACCTCGAGTCTTCACTTGCTCCACTTGGATTTCACGACCTATCGTTATTTTGGATCGATGTGGTATTCGGGTCTCCAGACCTGGAATCCCGGTATACGGAAACCCGATCCCGGTCTCATCGAAATCCAAACCGTGTCTTTTAAGGCTAAGTTGTTTTAAAGGTTTAAAACAATTCAATTCAATTATCCATATCAACACAGATAGATAAATCACAATATCACAGATAAATAATCACATATCAGCATAAATGGATAATCTATGATATCACACTTAAACAAGCATCCATATCACAACAGAGATTACTCATCACATAACTGAGTTTTCAATCAATCAATGGGAATCCATATCATCCATTCATAAACAAGGATAATAATTACATCGTTGATAATTAATTTAAAATGAATTAAATCAATTACCCTACCTTTAATTAATTTAAAATTAATTAAATTAATTACTTCATCATTATTAAACTTGCCTATATTAATTAATTATCAATCAATTAATAAATCATCATCCCATTATTCCTTTTTATTAATCATCCCTGATTAATTTTCTTTAATTACATTTAAGTAAATTCCTTGAGTTACTTCTCAGATTAATTACTTAACCAAATATAGAAATTAACCTTTTCATAACTTCATTTATTAATTAACTAAAGTTAATTACATTACTTAATTAATTGTATTAATAAATTTTTCCATTTATAAATAAATCCAAATACATTTATTCCAAATTCCAACATTAATTATAATAATTAATGATCTCGAATTACATTTACAATTTAATTTAGTTAAATCAAAGTAATCAATCTTTAATTTAATCCACAATATAAATCACCCTTGATTAATCAAATCAGTAATTAACTCCTTTAATTACTCTATAAATAATTATCTCCAATTAATCCCTTGATTAATTATAAAAAGTAATTATACTCTAATTACCTTATTTACAAAACATCATTCCCTTAATTACATCTTGTAATTACTTACCAAATTACTTCTCTGAGTAATTATACTTCTCACATTACCAATTGATTACCCAGATTAATTAAAATAAGTTAATTAACCTGAATAAATCAAATTACTCAATACGTCAAATGAGTAATTAACTCCTTAATTACTTCCCATTCAATTAACTATACTTTAACAGTTAAAATGTTGATTTTAATTAATCAATTCAAAATAACTATAAATAAACAGTTAAATTGATTAATTATAAATAATTTAGTTAATAACCTCCATTAACATTTATTTAATTACTATCTAAAATAATTAACTCACATTAATTTTATTATAAATTATAAATTCAATTAACCTTTCATTAATAACATATACATTACTTATTCCATTATTTAAACTTTAATTAATATAATTTTAAGCTTGTAATTACAAATCTAATCACTTAATTCATTTAAACTTTAATTAATTCATTTAAACTCAAATCACAAATTTAATCAATATAAATTCATCCATTACCATTCAAATTCTTTTAATTGTTAATGAGTTTAAATTTAAATCATTATTTCTTAAAGGGAACTCATTTCCATTTTAACTTCCATTTTAAGTTTCAAGCTTAAGCGAACAATAATTAAATTTTAAATCTCTTTATAATCTGACTTTTAAGACCTCAAATTACAAATTAAAACAATAGTTAGTGACGAAGAGTTTAAATTGAATTCACTTAAATTAAGTCTCTTTAAATTTGTTTAAAGTGTTTAAATTTTAAATTTTATTTTATTTCAAAAGTCTGGAAATTTTAAACACTGAATTTTACTCAGTTAACTTGGGTTTTAAATTTAAAAAAACCCACAATTTAAATTTTTATTTCAAATCCGGTTCAGTTAAACTTGAAACAAATGACTCGAGTTCCTCTGTAGTTTACTTCGAGAAATCACAGGGAATTACCCGAGCCAGGACGCAATCTACCCGAGTACAAACTCGAGAAAACTGGGTATTGTCGAAACTGCAAAAAAGACAGACTTACCCGAGACATCCATGTTCTACTTCGAGTCATATAAGAATTCACCCGGACCAAAACGAGATTTACTCGAGTAAAACTCGAGTGTTCCCAGACTCAACTCAACAGCCAGACGCGAAAATATGGTGCACGTGCACACCACCGATGATCGACTTCGATCAACTACGCGACGCCGAGCAAGTCGACCACGTCTACCACTCACGATCTCGATCACCCAAAACCTCGAACAAGTTGCCCAATCGAATTCGAGCGCTAATTCCAAACCTGGAACAAACCTACCCACTCCACCACCAACCTGGAAACGCCTCGTTTCCCATGCTCCGATCACCGGAAGCACTGCAACTCCGGCCATCACTTCGCCGCCTCAACCTCTACCACCTCCTCAAACCCGATGACACTCGATCAACTCTTGGCTTTGAACGAAATGAAAATTCACAGCAACCCAAAACTAGGTCACCCAGTTTCAAAAGCTTCTCGCCGCCACCTCGACGAAGATTATCGCCATCCAATATTTTTCCGGACTTCACTGGTCACTCCTCTACCCATTGGAGGAAGCACGACACTTCCTATCAACTCCAACGACCATGGCAACTTAAAATACATGAAACAGAGAAACCGGAACTGCTCTTCAACCCAAGCTTTTAAAATTACAATTTTTGTCTTAAAAATCATATTTTGGTATGTAATTTCAATTTATACTCCTGATTCCCTTAAACATGAAGTTTGATTTTTTTACTTATGTGAAGTTGTACCTGCTTCTTGATTTCCAGAGAAAATATAAGTTGATTCAATCTTAAATAAATTTTAACACTTAGATTATAGATAAACGAACAACTATTGTTTATGATTTACATTCATATAATTGCTAGATCAAATGATAGAGGTTGGTTTTCATGTTTGCCAATAACAGGAACACAGATAACATGTATCACGAATAACAGAGGCAGACAAATTTAGCACAGACACATATATACAAGATGCTTATCATCACAGAGAAAACAAAGAAGAAAAACATGCCATAATGACTTAAGTTATAAGTTTAAACAAAGTGTTACTCACCAGAGTTTATAAAAGATCAGAGATGATTTTGCAATTTAACTATATACTTATATTTTTAAAAACATTTGTTACTCACCAGCCTTAGGGGAAAGAACAGATCACCCAGTTGAAACAGTTTTGAAACTGGAAGAATGTCTCCACTTGATCTTCCTGCCCATCCTACTTCTCTGTTGTATTGGGTTGCAGAATCTTGTTTTGATTTTTAATGGAGTCTGGTTTAAGTTTCTAAATGAAGTTGTTTTGCAGTTTGTATTTAGCTAGCTCGAATGAAATGCAAGGTGATAAAAGAAGAAGTAGTTTATAGGTTTTATATTTTTTTCATGTCAGAGATATTTGCAAATTTTTGGTGGCTGAAAGGAATTCATACAGCTCGAATGGTATGGTTTGGGCTGCTATAAGGATTGAAGCATTGAATGCTATTGTACTATGATGTTTTATTTTATACATATCTATATTTTATATACTTTTGCCTTACTTCACTTATAAGCTACAAGCAGGTTCATTTTTTTTACTTTCTGTTTAGCTTTTGATTTCCTTTAAGTTTGCATGACATTTACATATTCGAACCTTGTTTTTATGTAATCTTTTACACTTTCCTATACCAGCTAATTGACTAGGCAGATTTGGTTAAGGCTGGCACATCATTTCCATGATTTATATCTTCTTGTTTTCTACTTTGAAATGTGACTAAAATGTTGTTGTAATGTTTTTGTTTAATTATAAATGTGATGAATGTAGTTTAATTATGTTGTTAGATTAAATAGTGATTGTTTTTATCATTTACAAAACGACAAAGTTTACTCACGTATTCATTTTATTGTTATTATCGTTTATAATATGTTGTTGATTATAAAAATGTATTTGTTTTATTTCTTACAAACGATATAATTTCACTCACGTATATTCGTTTCACTTGTTATTTCAATCGGTGTTTTTGTTACTCGTATCATCGTATTGTATTTTATTTGAATATTTTATTTATTTATATTATAAAAGTTCACTTATCAAATTTAAAAATAATTTAAACAAAGAAATTATTCTTTTTATTCACATTACTTATTTTATAATACATACTAGAATATCATTTGACAAAAATTGAATTTATAACATATATACATTTTAAACTATATTTTTAACAAGCAATACTTTTATTTAAAAAGAAAATAGAACAAAACCCTTTTGTTAATAAATATAAATTTAAACCAAAGTCAGAAATAGTTCTAGACAATTTAAACATTTATCTAAAATATTTAAAACACTATATTTATGAATTTAATAGCTTTGAAAAACTCATTTTGAAATAAACAAAAATTTCCAAATCATCAGAATATATATTAGAAATTTAAAATAAAATTTATCGATTGAATTTAAAGCAGAACTTCCCTATCTACAATACATACCAATATATATAAAATAAATAGATAATAAATTTATTAGTTTTAAAAGATATAATTCACAATACGATATTAATTAAGAGAAAATATCGATTCAAATATTATAACCCAAAGATATTTCAATATCAATACAATATTGATCAGAAGAAAAATATAAATTCAGATCCGATAATTCAATAATATATCAAATCAATTTAATATTTATTACAGATTATTAAATTGATATTGCTCGAAATTCCGGGATGTCACATACTACCAATGGTTGAATTTGTTGAGAGCGAGATATACCCCTGTCTAGAGTCCCTTTTATTTCGGCTGTGTGGGCGGTTTAGTAGCTACAACCGCCGGGGTTGTCTTGTTTGGAACTGTCCAGTAAGGGATGGTTCCGGCTTTGTGTTGCAGGGAACTTAGGATGGGTTCTCGGTACGGTGATCTAGGCCACGTACTGTGACGGGCGGTACCCCAGTAGCCCTGCCATTGATGGAAACCCATTTTCCCTACGAGACCCTACGGTTTTGATTGTATTACCCACGTTGTGGCTAGTATGCTGGAATTTAATAGATGTAACAATTTCAGCTATTTTCTATTTACTTGAAAACCCTAGACCTATTATAATATCACTGAATTTCCTATCAAAGTTTTGGTTAGCGTAAGGTAAAAACATTTCCATGTTTATGTGTGGGATGTCTTACGTAATACCTTTTTGTTTCAAAGGATTTTCAAAGTTAAGCAACTTTAACCTGTTACTCATACCAGACCCATGTCTGACCCGGAGTTTATTTTCTGTTTTCCTAAACTCTCGGGTACCCAAATTTTTACGGGTAGCCAAGGGATTCAGGTTAGCTTTGACGTATTCTGGAGGAGCAATGGAGCAGGAGGCTTCAGCGTATAGATATATAGTGATTCCGCTGTGTTAGTGTTTATCTGTATTTCCGCTGTGTTGTATCTCTGTATTGTATTGAGATGTATCGAGTTGTATTAACTAGACAGGTGTTTATAACTGTCTAGTATGTGTTGTATTATCTGTGTAACTCTGATATATATGATATTATGTAATCTCTTATGTGATATATTATATTTCATTCGTTCCGCTGTTGAGATTCTGGTGTGTTTTCTTCTTTCTTCTCTATCTTTTCTATTTCTCACCCTTTTCTTTCTTAAAGATGTCACGACTTTCTGGGCATAGAAGGTCGGGTCGTTACTGTTGGCTAAAAACTTCCTCCAAAAATCGAAGTCGGGATCGGGTTTGCTACATTACAGCGTGATAGGGGGTTCTCGCTTTGCGTTAGGTGGCGAACGGGAGACTCTTACCCCTACATGTCCCCGGGGGTAGTATAAGGCCTTTTGGGGTTGGTTGCGACTCGAGAGGGTGGCCGTAAAAGCAAACCCGAGGTATCACTGTGAGCCACAGCGGGGCTGGGATGGTTGAAAAGCCTACCGGTCGTGAGCCGTTGCTGAAGGTTGAAAAGCCTAGGACGTCACAGTTGGTATCAGAGCACTAGGTTGAGCGAATACCTAGGCTCTTAAGTGATTTCTTTCCTGAGAGAGCGTATTTGTTAGTGAATATAAAATTGTTTTATATTGTGTTGACTTATCGGTTAGGTGTTTATAGATTTTGGTCGGTGTGTGGGACGCCACAATATCGATAGGAATTTCTAATCTCTTAACAAGATAAACCGACACAATATTGTTTTAAAATAGGGTAAATGAAATAATTTTACCCAAATTATTTTTGTATATAAAAGAAATGATTTTTCAAAATTTTTTATAGTTATGTATGGTTGCTTGATTGTTAGGAAATGATAATATTGAACGATTATCATTGTCATTGGGAAAATTTAATAAGAATTGGAATTTAATCAATAGTCAAGAAATAAATTCATATAACCAAATGGAATTTTGTAAATGTGAATTATAAATGTGATTTTCAATTGAAATTGAAATAAAATTCCATGGTAATGTTTGAATAGAAATTGGATGGATCTGGGATTTTGAGAAAATTTAAATTCTTTGGATTTGGAAGTGTTTTCAAAGGTTCTGGAAAAAAATATGGTATTATTTCTAGGATATTTTTGAGTTGGATTTAAAATCTGGAAAGATTTAAAATTTAAAATATTTGAGATGTTTAAAAGAAATAAAAGCATTTGAACTCTTTCGGTTGTTAGAAAATAACGTCGGTGATGACTGCAGCATCATCGATGTTCATTTTCGAATTTCCGAGAGAAAAGTTTGCTATCAAATTATTTCAAATTGGAATTGTTTGTGAAATGGGTTTGGTTTTGAAATTCAAAAGAATATTTGAATTGCCAAAGAATTTTAGATATAGTTGATTTAAAAGGTGGTTTTGTACTTTGGAAATCGCTTAAACTCTGGAAGTAAATTTAAAATGTTGTGGAATAAATAAATGGGTTTGGAAACTTAAAGTTTGAATTAAATTGGGATGGAACTAAATCATGTCAAATGAAAGTGAAGTGTAGAATTAGTTAAAGTGGACTGGAAGTAATAAGTGTTTGGAAACAAAATTTATTTATTGAAAACTAAATTTATGAATAAACAAATGAATTTATAATTGAGTGGTAATGGATGGAAGTCAGTGTTTTGTTAACATCTGGAGATTTAGTTTGGTATCGAATAGATTCCAGGAGTGATACCGATGGTTTAGCCTAGTAGTCGGATGGTTTTGGAGGGACTTCTGAGTTTATTTTGGATTTGTTAAACCATATTTTCGGAATAGTTGGGAGGCTTACCAGTTGTGATTACTAACTGATGGTTGCAAAGCCTAGGTCCGTCACAGTTGATATCAGTGGAAGGTTTTTGCTTGTGTGCATCATCTATATTTTCTTCTACCTCTATCAGAGTTGTGCAGCGGAAGCAGTTGGGAGTGCGACTGTTTTTCTTTTCTGGGAAAAGAGAAGTTATTTCTACGGCTGATGGTAGGGATTGTGTTCTTGATTTTGGTTGATAGGGAGAAGATCGTCTACTGGATTGTTTTTGGATTTAGATTTGTTCTGAAAGGCATCAGCAGAGGTTTAGCTGATTAGTAGTGATGAAGGCAGATTTGGATCGTCCGAAGAGTTTGGTAGATAAGAGACAGAAGAATTTGGATTTCAGAATCGGAGATTTGATTCTGAATGAGTTTTCTCTGATTGAAGGAGCAGTTTAGTTTGGTAAGTCGGGGAAATTAGCTCCGAGGTGTTCTGGATTTTCTCTGTATTCTGGAGAAGTTAGTGTTTGTTCTTCTGGAGTGAATTGCCAGTTTAGATAGCTGGAATTCGTTGTGTTTCACGTATCTCTGAGGGAATACGTGTAAGATTCTATTTTTGATTTTGGAACCAGCTGTTCAGGAGAGTTTTGGGTTGCGAGTCTGACTCGTCTATAGTCGGACATACTGTCTTGTATTGCAGATCTAGATGAGTAGGAATTCTGTAGTTTAGTTGTATTGATTGTTGGATTCTATAGAGCGAGTAATCCGGTATTTATACTCGGGGAAACTCGAGAGAATTCTATCCAGTATTTTATCTGGATAGATAGATTTGTTTGATTAGATAATTTGGATGCTATGGTTGTTAGCATTGATTGATATATGCATGCATTTTAAAATTAAAAATTTTAAATAAATTATTTAATTACCTTTGTTTTAAATTTCGGGGACGAAATTCTTTTAAGGGAGGAGGAATGTGACGACCCGGAATTTCGAGCAATATCAATTTAATAATTTATGTTAAATATTAAATTGATCTGATATATTTTTAAATTATAATACTTGAATTGATATTTTCTTCTGATAAATATCATATTGGTGAGTTATATTTTTAAAACTAATAAATGATTTTTCTGTTTATAACGGATATTCTGGTATATATCATAGACAGGTAAATTCTGTTTTAAATTTTAATTGATAAATTTTGTTTTCAAATTTCTTATATATATTCTAGAGATTTGGAAATTATTATTTATTTTGGAATAACTTTTCAAAGCTATTTAATAAATATATATATGGTTTTAAATATTCAGATAAATGGTTAAATTGTTTTAAGCTTACTCTAATTTGGTTCAGATTTATATTTATTTATAAAAGAATTTCATTTTTCTTTACAAAGGTGTAACTTGTAAGATTTTAGTTTAAAATATATATATATGAGTTTTTAATTAAATTTGTCAAATGTTACTTTGGATATATTGTGAAATAAATAATTTCTTTTGTTTGATCTTTTTAAAAATTTGATAAACGAACTTTTATAATATTAATAAAAATATAATTTCTTTTATGAATCGTTTCAAATTTATAAATGTGTCATTTATTTTAAATGATATTATAAGGATAAAAATATATATAAAAGTATTCACATAGGAATACAATACGGTAAAACGAGTAAAAGTTTACATAAGTGAATTTTATTGTTTGTAAATAACAATAAAACAAATATACCAAGTAATCAAACAACATCCATTATACTTTATAAATATACTAGAGTAACATTTTAAATTGTTAAAAATGTAAAACAAGCCTGCATAGTCAATTGAACCAAGAAAAATATAACTAAAGTTGTACAGGATAACATCAAAACAAATGGAGGGTTCGAATATAAACATGCCTGCAATACTTAAGGAAAACAAAAGCAAATATAAAAGAAAGAGGAAACATACCTGTAGCTTGAGAAAGAAGTCTCAGGCAAGTTATAAAATATAGATAAGTATGGAAATGGAAGCATCATGGTACAAGGCATTTAATGCTCTTACTATTAGCAGCCATACAACATCTGTTCGAAGTGTATTTCAGTCACCATATTGTAAAAATATCTCTGACCATTTTAGAATAAGAAAAGAAAAATATACAAACACTGTAAAATGGTTCAAAACTTAAAACTGAAAACAACCTTCTTTTATCATTTTCCAATGCCAGTTCGATCTCAACAAAACTAAAGGAAAAAAACTTAATTAAAACTTAAACAACATTCCATAATGATCAAACAACTCAGAGGTAGAGAGCAAGATGATTGGAAGGATCAAAATGGAAACCTGTTTCCAGTTTTCAAGTTCAAAACAGATTTCAAAGATAAAGTCTCTGTCCTTCCTCTCCAAAGTGGTGAGTAACATTCTATTTAAAGATATGACTTAGTAATTTAGAGCTTGTTTCTCTCTGTGACGATGTGTATTTTAGTATAAATGATTGTGTAAAGCTTTGAATATCTACACTCTGCTTGATTCTCTGTTATCTGATGTTGTTCTTTTGAATAGAAGGGTAACCAAACCATTACCACTTAATCTATCATTTGTTTGAAGGTAAGATGTGAACAATAGTCGATTGTTTAGCTCTAATCTAGGTATTTAAAATTTATTTAAGTTGAAATATTTTGTAAGTGACTCTGGAAACCAAATAATACAGTTCAACTTCAATAAGTGCAAAAATCAAACTTCTGATTTTAAAGATTCAAGATTATAAATTGAAACTACATACAGATTTATGGTTTTTAAAACAAGAACTATAATTTTTAAACAAGGGTGTGAAGAGCAGTTCTTATTTCACTGATTTGAACGTTTTGAGTTGCCTTGGTTGATGCGGTTGACCGGAGATGTCTGGTATTGGTCGAGGGGAAGAGGGATGACCAGGGATTCAAGAAATAATAGTGGAATGGTCGGAAGTTCGTTGTGGTGGCGGCGAGGAGTGCTTAAAGTCTGGTGACCTAATTTGGGTGGCTCGAGATTTCTGGTCTCGTTTGAAGCCAGGAAGCGATCGAGTGATACGAGCTTCTGGAAATTGGATGCAGGAAAAGTGGGCGAGGCTTTTGCCAGAGTTCGGTGGTTTCTGGTGATCGGAGGTAGGAGCAGCGGCGAAGTTTCCAGGTGGTGATCGAACTCGATTTCGATCGAGTGCCTGAGAGGATGATCGGAGGCCGGAGAGGGGGTGTCGAGTTAATCTCCGATGTGTGGAGATAGACGTGGTCGATCGGAGGTGATGAACGGAACTGTGCACGTGCACAGTTAAGTGGTGGAAGTGTTACATGGTGGTGATAGGGAAATGAACTCGAGATTTTCTCGAGTAGTCCCGTGTTTTGTTCGGGGAATTTGTAGTTTTTCTCGAAGCAAATTGGAAGAACTCGGTAGTTTAGTTTAGCACAGAATTAACAGTGCCAGTTTAAAACTCGAGTACATACTCGAGTAGATTCAGTTTTGGCCCGGGAAAAATTCGAATTTTTCTCGAAGCAAGGTGGGGGAAACTCGGAAAACTGGTTTCCAGTAAACAGTTTTTAAATTGTTGGTTTTAAATTTAAATAATGTCGAACTGAGTTGATTAAGTGTCTGAAATTTAGATTTTTTTTATATATAAAAAGAAAGATTAAATGTTTAATACTTTTTATTTAATTTAAATATTTGAACTAAGGTGGTTTGATTTAAAACTACGATTGTTTTAAAATTTGAAATTTAAAGATTTCTGTTAAAAGGTTAGTTTATAAAAAGATTTTAAATTTTATTAACGTTCGTTAAACTCGACATTTAAAAATGAGAATTTAAGGGAAATGAGAAATAAATGTTTTAAACATTTTGAAGTTGAATTTTTATCGAAATGAAAATGAGTTACTTTGAGGAATAAAGATTTAGTTAACTCATCAATTAATAAAGAATTAATTTGTAAATGGGATCGTATTGATTTAAATAGAAAGTGAAGTTTTAATGAATCAATGCAAGATTTAAAAATGAATTAAGTAATTAAATTGTAATTAAAGTTTAATGTATTAATTAAAGTTTTCAAAATGAATTAAATAATTTATATGTTATTGAAAGTATGGATTTGACTTTAATTAATTTACAAATGGAAAAATTAACTTATAATGATTGATATAAGTTAATTACTTAGTATAGAAATTATTAAATGTAAATGAAGACTGTTAACTAGATTTTTATAATTTATCAATGTAATTGATTAATTAATCGTTAATTGAATTAATTAATTGAAATTAACATTTATAACCGTTAAAGTATAACTAATTGATGGGAAGTAATTAAGAAAGTAATTACTCGTTTTGATTTATTGAGTAAATGTGATTTATTTGGGTTAATGTATTTATTTTAATTAACCTGTATTTAATTGTTTGATGATTTGAAGATAAAATTACTTAGAGAAATAATTAATGGTTAAATTACAGGATGTAATTATGGGATGATGTTCGTTAATAAAGTAAATTGAGTAAATACTTTATATAATTAATCAAAGGGATTAATTAGAGATAATTGATTACTGAGTAATTAATTTGTTTATGAAGTAATTAAGGAAGTTAATGACCAGATGTGATTAATCAGAGGGGATTAATATTTGGGTTTAATTTAAAGATAAATTACTCGATGTGATTAATTTAAATTGTAAATGTTAATTTGAAATCATTAATTAATATAATTAATGTTGAAATTAAAATGGATTTATCTGGAATATAATTGATAAATAAAGAGATTTATTAATATGAATATTAAGCAAAGTAATTAACTTTGGTTAATTAATAAATGAAGTAATATAAAGATTTATTTCTATATTTGATTAAAATAATCCGAGAAATAATTCGAGGATAATTACTCAAATGTAATTAAAAGTAATTAATCGGGATGATTAATTAAAAAGGAATAATGGGATGGTGATTAATTAATTAATGGTTAATTAATAGTAATATAAGCAAGTTAATAATGGTGAAGGGATTAATTTAATTAACTTTAAATTAATTAAGGATAAGGTAATTGATTTAATTCATTTTAAATTAATTATCAATGATGTGATTATTAATCCTTGCTTATGTATGATGATTGATATTGATATCCCATTGATTGATTGTGATCTCAGATATGAGATGAGTAATATTGTTGTGATATGGATGCTTTGTTTGAAGTGTGATGATATAGATTATCCATTTATGCTGATATGTGATCATCTATCTGTGATATTGTGATTTATCTATCTGTGTTGATATATAGATAATTGAATTGATTTGTTTTAAACCTTTAAAACAACTTGGCCTTAAAAGACACGTTTTGGATGTCGATGAGACCGGGATCGGGTTTCCGTATACCGGGATTCCAGGTCTGGAGACCCGAATACCACATCGATCCAAAATAACGTTAGGTCGTGAAATCCAAGTGGAGCAAGTGAAGACTCGAGGTATAAGAACTATTCGTCAGTATAACTCTGTGGGTGATTCCGTAATGAGTTTGACGAAGATAGTACTTATAGATTCGAGATGGTGATTCAGAATGCAAGGGTTATTGTCGTTAACTCTGAGGGTGATTCCAATACGAGTGTAACGAGATAATGCCTTCGGTTTCGTTCGAACCCTGAACGAACTTGTATGGATCGAATGCTTTCAGAACATCGTCAGGCGGACGATGAGCATTCTAAGAGATGAGTTCTCTAAAGGTAATCGTGACCTCAAGCCTCATCAACCGGGAATAGCTAAAACAGGGGAGGTGCAGCAAGGCTTCTTGGGTAGCCCCCACTTGAGAGTAAGGTTTACCCCTGTCTAGATGTCCCTATTTATTTCGGTTTAGTGTACGGTTGGTCGCGCCAACTGTGGGGTGATCTTATTTGGAGCTGTCCAGTAAGGGATGGGTCCGGCCTTGTGTTGCAGGGGAGCGGGCGTACTCCTCGGTACGGTGATCTAGGCCACGTACTGTGACGGGCGGTACCCCAGTAGCCCAGCCATTGATGGAAACCCATTTTCCCTACGAGACCCTACGGTTTTGATTGTATTACCCACTTTGTGGCTAGTATGCTGGAATTTAATAGATGTAACAATTTCAGCTATTTTCTATTTACTTGAAAACCCTAGACACTATTATAATATCACTGGATTTCCTATCAAATGTTTTGGTTAGCGTAAGGTAAAAACTTTTCCATGTTTATGTGTGGGAAGTCTTACGTGATACCTTTGTTTCCAAATGGTTTTCAAAGTTAAGCAACTTTAACCTGTTACTCATACCAGACCCATGTCTGACCCAAAGTTTTTTTCTGTTTTTCATAAACTCTCGGGTACCCAAATTTTTATGGGTAGTCAAGGGATTCAGGTTTAGCTTTGACGAATTCTGGAGGAGCAATGGAGCAGGAGGCTTCAGCGTGTAGATATGTAGTGATTCCGCTGTGATTAGAGTTTATTCTGTATTTCCGCTGTGTTGTATCTCTGTGATGTGTGAGTTGTATTAACTAGACAGGTGTTTATAACTGTCTAGTATGTGTTGTATATTTTGTGTAACTCTGATGTATATGATACTATGTATTAATTTATGTGATATATTATATTTTATTCGTTCCGCTGTTGAGATTCTGTTGTTGTTTCTTCTTCTTCTCTTTCTTTCTACTTTCTCACCTCTTTCTTTTCTTCAAAACGATACGATTTCCTGGGCGTAGGAAGTCGGGTCGTCACATCATTTTAGTAGCACTGTAAAATATTTCACATTTAGTAAGTTTTGTCTGATAATGTAAAATATTTTAGCAAGAATATTTTATTATTAATTTAAATAGTTTATTATGCATTTATGTGTTTCAATAATATTTTAACATCATCCATCCAAATCATAAATTTTATAACATTTCAAAACCATAATTGTCTAAATCTTATTTAACTCTCTATAATCGATGCAAAATCGCAAAGATCCATTGGTCTTGGTAGTAAATACAATTAGTGATCCAACTCAGAACCACCCTTCTTTAAAATCATGGGTTTGCACCTCTGAATCAAGTCATTCCCACCACTTTCCTAATAGGAAAAACAAACATCTATGCATCTTTTACTAGATCGTTACAAAACTCGATCTCTTGGTGGAGATGAAAATTGGTAACCTTTTTAAAGACATAGAGGGATTACCAAACAACTCGTTCTCAAAGAGGTCTAATGAATATAAGTAACTTATCATTATTGAGTTCTTTGGTTCACACTGTATATCAAGTTTATAGACCACCATCTCCTTTCGTGACCACCTTCCTTTTGCAATCTAATAATACCCTTTTGTTGTCTCATTCAATCCATACTCAAAATCAAATTATAGCCAAAAAACTTAGAACAAATGCATTATGAACAAAATCAGTACAACCCTGGACTAATGTTATGTTTCAACAAATCAGACCAAGGCTCTTTGATTCACCTACAAGATCAATTATGATCATGGGATTCACTGTTGTAATGCACCGTAAGATTTAGACGTTATTCCATTAGTAGGGAAAAATAGTGATTTAAAAACATTGGAATTAGGCAATGGGAATTATACCATTGCATAGAGCTCGTTTTTCTAGTTAGAATGGTATATTGGTTTGTCCAAATCAAAGTTCGTATGAAGAAGTTACACCAATTTTAAGCTGTAGGTTTTTAATTGTTTAAACAGTTTTAAGCCCATTAGGCTGCAGAGGCGGTTAGGAGGTTATATCTGCCCGCGAAAAAAGAATTTGGACTCATTTCTCAATCACATACTTTTCCATTTCTTAAATCGTTCTTCCCTCATCGCTTTGTCTTCTCTCCACTTCTTCAAATCTTCACGAAAACCTAGAAGTTTATATACCAAATCGATGAGTGTAAAGAGGGATACAAGAAGATACCGGTCTTTGTGGACTCAGGAGTCTCGGAAAGATTGCAATTCTGGACAGCATATGAATTAGAGAATAATTAACGGATTCTAGGACTTGGCATCGCAATTCATTGAGTGGGAATCATTACTGAAGATATATTGTTTGCATGAGCATAGTATTTTTTGTACGATTACTAATTAGTTAATTAAATAGTGAATTTGGATAATTTAGATTAGGAAATTTGTACTGAAATGATTAAAGATATAATGATATTTACGATAATCAAATTTGGGTTAGTTTTCATTTAGATTGTTTATTAAATGGAAATTGTATATAATTGTAAAGATTATAGTAATTAAGGATTTAAAATGAATACGTGGATGACATATGATATATGAAAGGTTAGAATGGAGAAATATGGTATTTATGTTAAATATGAAGTGTTAAAACAGTAAACAATGAAGTTGAAATCGAACTAGAAAAGAAAGACTATGCAAACTTTCCTTGAATCACTTCTACCACCTGTGGACTAATGCATGTAGACCAGTGCACAATTTTACTGGCCAGGTCGAACTTGGACCAGGGCTGGAGCGATTTTACTCCAACCAGGCTTATACTAAATAACTATTAAATAATGTGTTAGTTCTTTTGTGATATTGGGAAGTGTATAACACACACACGTACTCCAATGACTATGGCTTGTGACGAACAGTTAAAGGAGTCAGGCTATGTTTACCTATCCTTTACGTATATGCGAATTAGACTACATTTATCTAACTCGTAGACTTGTTTACGTTTATGAGATTATTCTATGTTTAACTATACATTGGGCTTAGTTCCTGTCTAACTAGCACCTAAGTGTATCACTGGGTTAGTATGTGTTAACTAGCTCTCTTCCTTTTATCTTTCTTTTTGTGTATAGATGAGTTGGTCTATGTTTAACTGACTCTATCATACGTTAAAGGTTATTAAGTGTGTAACAGATTTCATCAAATTATGTTTACTATGATGGACTAACTCTGTAGATGCAGGAGAGACAAGTTAAGGTAAGTAATTATTGGTATTCATATGATGTTTATGAAATCATTTATCAGTACATAATTATTAATATATTTTTTATCACCAGACACGTGTCTGGTCCCCTTCCTCATCCACTGTAGGTGAAGGAAGTAATCTAGATGGTGTGGTATTTTGAAGACGGAGACTATGAACATGTTTGTTATGCTATCCTTTTGTTTTGAACATGTTGTATGTATTATGTAACACATTATGTACGTATAAAGTTTACATGTACCTTATGATGTATATATATGAGATATGCTTATTTTATCTATATTATAGTCTGATCCAATCCGTTGTGAGTTCCGATAAATATATTTAGTTAGTTCAACTCTCTACTTACTATTTTGTTTAAAACAAGTCGGCTTTTCATTCTATGATGATTTTATGGCCACGAAAAGTCGGATTGTTATAATTATGATGTCAGATTTAAAGCCAAACATTTCAACCAAACTACTAGCTATAAATGAATGTGAGACTCCACTATTAAACATAATCATAGTCGAATGCTAATTTTTTCAAAATAGATAAGTGTTAACTATGTCTTCCACTACCACGCACTGACTTTCCTAGGGCAGGCCATGACCAAGAGCAATTCAAGACAG
Organism: Allium fistulosum; assembly: GCA_030737815.1. Classification (NCBI taxonomy): domain Eukaryota; kingdom Viridiplantae; phylum Streptophyta; class Magnoliopsida; order Asparagales; family Amaryllidaceae; genus Allium; species Allium fistulosum. Next base: position 19,227,791 of record JASFAW010000013.1, read on the forward strand.
AGGCAGTGGAGGGCATTTCGAAACACGACATGGATTGGCAAGGATGGAGGATTAGTGTCGAAATTAAAGCGGAAATAAGGCCAAGAAGGCCAAGAACAACGATGGCACCCCCACTTAATCGACGTTGAAGGTCTAGATCTGGAAAATGAAGAAGTAACGATGTTGGAAACTTAAGACAGTTCAATGTAGAGTTTTGGTTGAGTGGGTTAGTTCTGATAGAGTGGATCGGTAGTGAATCTCTGGTCAAAGTTTGATGAAGAAGGAGAGCCTTAGTTAAGTAGTAACGATAATGAAAGTACGTGAAAGCAAGTCATTTAGGCATAAAAGAAGAGAAAGCTTAAGAAATGGTGAAGTAAAAGTAAATGAAAATTTTCCTAAGCGTTTTACTTATATATTCTGGAACTCATATGGACCGATACTAGTCCATATGGTTGGTGCTGACCTATACGAGAATATAAACAAATGAAAAATGAAAAATGAGATGAAAATTATAAAGAAGTGAGATCTCATCTGACTTGAAGAATGGAATAGGTTTTAGTAAATTTCTGAGTTAAACAGGAGAAACTGACGTAAGATTTCAACTTTATATCTGCCGAAGAGATGTGACTTTATGACTGCTTGAAGCTATGTACTTACCTTCTCAGAAGAGATTCGACATTCTATGAAAATGGTTCAGAAGATAGAATAATTCCTGCAGATTTGAGTTCAGATTCAGTCACTTGCGTTGATCTAAAGCACACTTTATTGTTCACGGGAGCATACTTTAGGGAGCAAGTGTTATCTGTTAGAACCTTGTTTGTATTTATGTTTTACTGATGATAATTCTATCTATATACATATCTCGTATACTATTTTATATAGGAATTTGAATACGAATATGATTCAAAGAGATAAGGAGAAAAACAAAGGGATGGTCATCTACAAATCGAAGTCAATAGTATGTTTTTGTCTCTAGATTTGAATTATAAAACCTCCTAAATGGCTAAAATGCACATACACATAGCACTAGCACTCAAGATTACCAAAACAAAAGACAAAATTATTTACAAACAAAGTTTTACCAAGCAATATATATAACAATCAAAATACATTCGCTCAGTCGACTAAATACAAATTCTGTTGACTGAGGGCAGCCAATTGAATTCTTATTCAGTCGACTGAACCAATCTACTAAAAATGTAATTCAATCTTCTAATTATTGTCTTCCTCTTTGCAGTAGTTGATGTTCAAATTATATAGACCGACTATCCTCACCAATCAACTAAATAAACCATGATAGTTACTTTATGAAAAAACATTTTGAAATGTTATGATTGTTCAACGCTTCTACTTCAAAGAGGAATGGCTTTATGAACAGAAACTAGAGAAATTTTTTATTACTATAAATATAGCCTAAGGCTAGAAGTTCACAATTAACTTGTTATCTTAATTTCTAACTATCTTGTGATTATTTGTTTTTTGAAAATAAATATTGTACATCCGCTCAAAAAATTACTCCATACACATCCTTATTCAAATTGCACACATTGTTGAATCATCAAGGAGATTATATGGAGCTTTGAACTACAAGTTGAAATTCATGTCAATAGAGCACAAGATTTTCAAGTCAGGAAATTTTTGTACCACCTATTGGTCCAGGCTAAGTGAGGGTGTTTTTCTAATGGAAAATCCGAAGGGGAGCTTCAAGACAGAACGTAGGATGGGAGGTCCGAACCAGTATAGAAATCCTGGTGTAATTTCTTCTTATTTTACTTTACTATTTTCTTATATAGCTTGATATTGCATATACATTCATATCATAAGTTAGCCATATTACTATAGATCTTTGTGCAATTTCATATGGTATCAGAGCAATGCCTTTTCATTAACTGTAACAATGTTTTTTGAGATTAACAATATGGCAAGCACTTTTCTAGAAGGATAAACAATCGCATATCCTCCACTTTCGCTGGGTCAAATTATGAATATTGGTCTACACGCAATTATGCATATTGGTCTACATGCATGAGAATATTTATGGAAGCTAATGGTCTTGAGATTTGGCAAGCTACTCAAACTAAGTATGAAACACCTACTGCTAAAATGAGTACCTTGTCGGATGCCCAAAAACTATGCAAAAGCCATGAATGTTTTATTTTGTTCACTTGACAAAAATGAATTTTCTAGAGTTATGTTATGCAAAATGGCATATGATATTTGGCATACACTTCAAATTAAACATAATCAGACAAACAAAGTTAATCAAACAAAAATTTCTATTCTCCAAAATCAATTTCAAACATTTATAATGAACACTAATGAATCCATTATAGATATGTATGCAAGATTCCAAACCATACAACATGATCTCATGGCATCAGGAGTACATTTACATAATTTGATCTTATTACACATATTTTAAATTCTTTAACAATTGAGCGGGAAAGAAAAGTTCCTGCAATTGAAGAAACCAAAGATCTTTCCAAATTCAAAGTTGAAGAATTAATTAGAAATTTGATGTTGTATAAAGCAAACTTGCAGGCAAGAAAAGAACAAAATCAAGAGAAGAAGAGTATAGCATTTCAAGCCAACAATGAAGACTTCAACATAGATGAAGCTGATATTGTGTTCATCGCCAAAAACTACAAGTTCAAGAAATTTAGGAAATTCACGAAAGTATAAAATAGCGGAAACTCACCTTCAATCAAGTGCTACGAATTTGATAAATTCAGGCACATGAAGAAGGATTGTCCACAGCTAAATAAGGAAAGGAAGAAGAGAAAATTTGAAATTCAAGAAGAAAAGCTTTTCAAGTTACATGGGGTGATTCAGATTTGTCTTCTACGGAGAGTGATAGTGACACGGAATAAGCGAACATTTATTTCATGGCTTAAACGAGGTAAATTCTGATCTCTCTTATAATTATATTCTTGAAATTAGTATTGAACATGATGATAAACTAAGAAATTACATAAAGAAAATATAAGCAAATTAAATAAGGCAAAATTAGAAATTGGTATGCTTAAAGATGAAAAATGTATTTTAGAAGAATTAGAAAATTCACAAAATCTTGTGAAATTTTAACTTCTCAAAATACTCCTTTAATTGTGGAAATTAAGGCAAGTAAAATTGAGAATAATAGACTTAGCCAAGAAGTTTGTGAACTAAATCCAATTTAGCTTTTTCTAAAAATAAAGCCTTAGAACTATAACAAAAATTAGAGCAAATTGTTGATTCATGAGTTTTGATTCATGACACAAGCTTCAAAGACCATACGACGAGAATGCTATATGAAAGCGACAAAAAGAGAATAAGTGCATACCGTGCACTACAAAGAAGATAATCTTACAATTCAGAGATTAGTATGGATATTTTATTTTATTTGAGTCTTAGAACAATGTTAAAATCATTCCTCAAATAATCACACACGCACACAAAACATTTTATATCAAAAAATATGTTCACTGTGCATATAACACCAGGTCGGCCGACCGACCAGGATTCTCGGTCGACCGACCCTGTATCATATGCACAGTGACTTTCTGTTTTGTATACGTTTTTCAACTCAGCTGACCGGCCAGTTTTTCCGGTCGACCGACCAGAGAAAAACGGCTAGTTTTCTGAAGAGATGCGATCTTTTCATGAAGAGTAATGTCCTCTATTTCAAGAGGTATGGACACTACTGTTGATTAAAACTATTCATGAAAGATTACAACTCTTCTACAACTATATAAACATATTCAATTCACTTCTACAATAACCGATTCTTGTTTATATTTCTGAAATCTAATCTCTTTTCATTTCTGAAAATAAAAGCATTCACTCTTATTCAATATCACTAGAATCCTTGAATTTATTCATATACTTCGATTCTACGTGATTATCTTCCTTCTAAATCTTCAACACACATACATATTCTTGAGGATTTGATTATAGGAAAGTTGTACTATCAAAAGACAATCAGTGTTATTTAGAACACATTCGTCAACAAACATTTTGTATTAAGTTGAAGTCCTCTTCGGTTGTTGAGGCGGAAAAATTCCTGTTCGGCTGCTCAGGTGTCGTATACCTATTCCTCCGGGTTAAGTGAGGGGTTTAGTTTAAATCCAGAGGGTATTCTGGGACTGGACGTAGAACGGGAAGTTCGAACCAGTATAAAAATTCCTGGTGTGCTTACTTTAATTTTTACTTTACTGTTATTACCAGTTTCCGCATTAATATACCATATTACACGATCCTTAGTACTACACGTACACTTTCATTTGGTATCAGAGCAAGGTCATCTTATAATCATCACAAAGTTATTTGATATTTACTTATTTTTAGTAATATGGCAACCACACAAATTAACGATGTTAACACTCACACTAATTCTAGTTTCACAGAAGGTCAATCGACTTCACGACCTCCACTTTTCAATGGTATAAATTATAATTATTGGTCAACTAGAATGAGAATCTATATGCAATCAAGTGGGTTTGATATCTGGAATATTATACAAAGGGAATACACAATTCCTACTGGAGAATACTCGACTTGGAGTAACACACAAAAACTAGATGCTACATCAAATGCTAAGGCTATGAATATTTTATTTTGTGCATTAGATAGAAATGAATTCAATAGAGTTATTATGTGTACTTCCGGCTATGAAATTTGGAGAACTCTTAAAGTTTCACATGAAGGAACGAACAAAGTTAAATTGAGCAAAATTTCTATGCTGAAACATCAATTTGAAAACTTTAAAATGAGGCCAAATGAATCTATAAATGACATGTACTCTAGATTTCAGGATATTTATCATGCTCTATTGTCTCTAGAACAAAAGTTTACTGATTTTGATGTTGTTACAAAAATCTTGAATTCTTTAACGGACGAATGGGAACGAAAAGTCCTAGCTATTGAAGAAGCAACTGATTTGTCAACATTAAAACCAGAAGAATTGATAGGTAATTTAATGTCCTACGAAGTAAATTTGCAGGCAAAACGAAATGGAGCACAAGAAAAGAAAAATGTAGCATTCCAAGCAGAAAAAGATGATTCCGACTCAGATAATGAAGATATGGCAATGATCGCTAAAAATTTCAAAAAGTTTTTGAAATTCAACAGAAACAAATTCAAGGGAAACAAAAATAATTCCAACAACAATTCTAATAGCAGCAAACCATCATCTTCAACAATGGAATGTTATGAATGTCACAAGAAAGGACACATGAAGAAAGATTGTCCAGATCGTAAAAAGAACAATTTCAAGAAGGACAAAAACAAACGAAAAGCTTTTTCAGTCACTTGGGACGACACTGACTCATCATCCTCATCAGAGAGTGAAAGTGATAATGAACAAGCAAACGTATGCTTCATGGCTTCGTCAGACGATGTAAGTGATTTTACTTTTGAAGATTTAATTGAAATAAATTCTGAATTAGTAAATTTAACAAAACAACTTAAAAAGAAAAATAAGGAGTTGCAAAGAAAGTTAGATAGAACAGTTTTAGAAGTAGATATGTTAAAAGATGAGAAGGTAATATTGGAAGAAGAACTTGAAATCTCTCAACAATCGAATTCTAACTTATCTTCTCAAATTACGTCAATATCTGAGGAACTAGAAATTCAGAAAAATAAAAATGATGTTTTACTTTTTGAAAATAATGATTTAATATCTAAAATTAAGGATTTAGAGTTAACAAAATCTAGTCTTAAAATAAAATTTGATGATATTTCTAAAAATGTTTCTAATTTCAATAAAGGAGGAGAAAATCTTTCTAGTATACTAGAAAACTCTCAAACTTCCAACAATAAATCTGGACTAGGATTTAAGAAACAAAATAATTATGCTAAAAGTAAAATTAATAATAAAATTAAGAAAGATATTAGGAAAACAGTTTATTCAAATACTAAAACTATTAAGATATGGATTCCAAAAACCAATAATACATTGATAAGGAATAAACATATCAAAAGTTTTATGGAAACTGTTCATAATAACAAGAATTATGTTTATAAAGGGAATTCTGAACCCGTATGGGTTTGGCTTCCTAAGATCTAACTCTTAGGACCCTAAAAAGATTGGGTACCAACTTTTTATAATTTTTTGCAGGTACCACATAAAAAGAGAGGAAAATGGATTTTAGATAGCGGTTGCTCAAAACACATGACTGGAAACAAAGAAATGTTATCAAACATTATATACTCAAATGGAGGAGCAGTCACCTTTGGAGATAACTCAAAAGGGTATATCATCGGCAAAGGCAATGTCAATAGCAACGGTACATCTAATTTACCTCTCATTACTGATGTTTTATTAGTTAAAAATTTAAAACATAATTTATTAAGTATTAGTCAACTATGCGACAAAGGTTTTAATATAACTTTTTCAGAAAATAAATGTAACATTTTTGATAAAAATCACAACATTATTTTCGAAGGAAATAGAGATAAAAATATTTATATCCTAAATATGAATGTTAATAATGATTCAAATTTGTGTCTAGTAGCTAAAGAGAATGATTCTTGCCTTTGGCACAAAAGATTTTGTTACATAAATTTTAATACCATCAACAAACTTGCTAAAAATAAATTAGTTAAAGGGTTACCCGATATAAAATTCAAAACTAACATATTTTGTGATGCATGTAAATTAGGAAAATTAACAAAATCTTCTTTTAAATCAAAGAAAGTAATATCTACAGAACAACCACTTGAACTTTTACACATGGATCTTTTTGGTCCAACTCAAGTGCAATCTATTAATCATAATAGATATGTTTTTGTTATTGTAGATGATTTCTCTAGATATACTTGGATTTTCTTTTTGAAAAATAAAAGTGATACTTTTGATAATTTTAAAGTTTTTGTTAAAAGAATTCAAAATATTAAAACTTTGAAAATTAAAAATATAAGAAGTGATCATGGAGGCGAATTTGAAAATGAAGTTTTTGAACAATTTTGTAACAAAAAAAGGTATTAACCATAATTTCTCTTTTCCTAGAACACCACAACAAAATGGAGTTGTAGAAAGGAAAAATAGAACGTTACAAGAATGTGCAAGAACTTTACTAAATGGAACAACTTTATCGAAACAATTTTGGGCAGAAGCTATAGCTACTGCTTGTTACGTACTGAATCGCGTTTCTATTCGACCATTAACTAAAAATACACCATATGAACTTCTAAATGGAAGAAAACCAAATATTTCATATCTAAAAGTTTTTGGTTCCAAATGTTTTATTTTAAATACTAAAGATCAACTAGGCAAATTCGATCCAAAATCCGATGAAGGTATATTTGTTGGATATTCGGAACGAAGCAAGGCCTATCGAATTTATAATAAACGAACTCAAATTATTGAAGAAAGTTTACATGTTTCTTTCAACGAAAATTTTAAAAATATAAATCCGAGTGTTACTATTGATTCTGATGATGAATCTACTCAGAATGAGAATATTAGTACAAATGAAAATCTTGATATTCATGAAAACAATACAAATGTAACTTCTAATTTAATAAAATCTCCATCTAGAATTTTAAAAGATCATCCTGTGCAAAATATAATTGGAGAAGTTAATACGAATGTTAAAACCAGACATCAATTAAATCAAGCTGGTCATGTTGCTTTTCTTTCTAAAATAGAACCTAAGAATATAAAAGAAGCTTCAACTGATGACTATTGGATACTTGCCATGCAAGAAGAATTAAATCAATTCGAACGAAACGAAGTTTGGGAACTCGTTCCTAGACCTAGTGATCAATCAGTCATCGGTACTAAATGGGTTTTCAAAAATAAAGCAGATGAACTAGGAAATATAACAAGGAATAAAGCTAGATTAGTTGCACAAGGATATAATCAAGAAGAAGGTATTGACTACGAAGAGACGTTTGCTCCAGTCGTCCGACTTGAAGCAATACGAATATTATTAGCTTATGCATGTTTTCATAATTTTAAACTATATCAAATGGATGTTAAAAGTGCATTTTTAAATGGATTCATAAAAGAAAATGTTTTTGTTGAACAACCACCTTTGTTTAATCATGAAAAATTTCCGGATCATGTATATAAACTTAAAAAGGCGTTATACGGTTTAAAACAAGCACCACGTGCTTGGTATGATCGTCTTAAAAGTTATTTATTAGAATCTGGTTTTGAAATCGGTAAAGTAGATCAAACACTTTTTATTAAGAAAACTAATAAAGATATTTTAATAATTCAAATATATGTTGACGATATTATTTTCGGCTCGACAAATGAAAAATTATGTCAAGAATTTTCAACCATAATGACAAATGAATTTGAAATGTCTCATATGGGAGAATTGTCATATTTTCTTGGATTACAAATTAAACAAATTGAAAATGGAATTTTTATTAATCAAGAAAAATATTGTTATAATTTAATCAAACGTTTTGGTCTTGAAAATACTGCTGCCAAACCAACTCCTATGAGTACAACGGTTCATCTCGATAGAGATGAAGATGGCAAAAGTGTTGATCAAAAGTTATATCGTAGTATGATAGGTTCTTTACTTTATTTAACAGCAAGTCGCCCCGATATTATGATGAGTGTCTGTTTATGTGCTCGATTTCAAGCAAATCCCAAAGAATCACATATGAGAGCAGTTAAACGCATTATTCGTTATCTAACTAAAACCAAAGATTTCGGACTATTTTATCCGAAAGAATGTCCTTTTGAATTAGTTTCCTACAGTGATGCTGATTTTGGAGGAAGTCGGACGGATCGAAAAAGTACGAGCGGAACGTGTCACTTCATTGGACGTTCCTTAGTCTCTTGGTTTAGTAAGAAACAAAATTGTGTTTCTTTATCAACATGTGAAGCAGAATATATATCTGCTGCTTTGGCATGTGCACAAGTCGTATATATGCAACAGACATTACAAGATTTTAGTTGTCATCTTGAAAAATCAATAATTTATTGTGATAATACCAGTGCAATAAACCTTTCAAAAAATCCGGTCAATCATTCCCGAACAAAACACATAGATATTCGTCATCATTTTCTTCGTGATTGTTTGGAAAAAGGATTAATAAATCTAGAATTTATCAATACTGAAAATCAAATAGCTGACATTTTTACTAAACCACTAAATGAAATTTCTTTTATAAAACTAAGACGAGATTTAGGTATAATGTCGTTTAAAGACTTATGAATAAAAAAAATATAATAATAAATAAATATATATATATATATATAAAATGATGAAAAATATAAAATTATTTTTCTGACCAAAGCGGTACTCGAACTCATGACTTCTGACTTGTATGTTAGATGTTGTAGTATAGCCACTTGGGCTATGGGTGTTTCTTGTTCCACCTCTGTTTCTAATTTACATCATTGAAACTTAATTTCAGAATATACTATTTTTTTAACTCTAAAAGCATTGTATGTCATTCATTTGTAAACAGTTTTTGCTTAAAGAATTCTGTGATTAAAACTAAAATTTGATTTTAGACCACTATTTTTTTAGAAAATATGGTTATATATATACATACATATGTTTATTGAATAGAACATCAAATACAAAACAAAAACATAAAACAAAAATGTCTTCTAACAATGATGTCTACAATTCTGAAAATTCTCATCTCTCTTATACTTCCCCGGACGACGACTATTCTGATCGTATCCCCGAAGGTGGTCCTTATCCTACATTTCCAATGCCAAATCGTGTTTTAGAATTTCCCTCTCCAGATAATGATCCCCGACACAGGTGGAAACCATGGGAAGACTCTCATACAGGTTATACACTTGATAAAAAGAAAGGAAAAAAGGAAATGGTAGTAACTCCATCAACCAAACAAAAGATTGATGAAATTCATCACTACCAACAACAACAGATGAATATGCAAAGGGAACTTTATTACGAACACAAAGTCACGGCAAGACGTTTAAGCTTCCTTGAAAAGATTGCCATGAAATTTTGTTCATCTAAGAAGGATGATGTTGCTGAACCTTCTTACAGAACTCCATCTCCCTCTAACCATGTTCAATCTCCAATAGCTCCAATATGGTCACCGGTAGAAAACGTTCCATCTCCAAATTCATGGGAACGTCGATGCTAATTCATCATGGCTATATTTTAGTATATATATGTTATTTTTTATATAAGCTGTATAAATAAATATGATGTAATAATATGATTATATTTCTATAATTCTTATTTAAAAAAAAACAACAACATGACATGCTTTCGGTCGACCGAAATGCCTGAACCGGTCAACTGAAGCTGTCCCGAGAAGTTTTTAAAAACAGATTTCTTCCAAGTCGGTCGATCGAAATACCTGACTCGGTCAGCCGAACGTATTTCCCGAATAACAGTAGAATATTTTTTAAACTCGGTCAACCGAATTCCCTGCACCAGTCGACCGAAGCTTTTCCCGAAAGTTTCAGCACTGTTCTGAACCTAAACTCGGTCGACCGACCCAGGTCCTTCAGTCGACCGAACGTGTTATTCTGCTAAAATTGCTTTCATATTTTAACCCAACCCTTCACCTTTTTATCTCACCTCTTCACTTTACTCTTCCACAACAGATTTGAACCCTAGCCCCCATTACAACCTTTCTAAACTTCTTCAAATTCTTCAAGAAAAATGGCTCCCAAAAAGAAATCTAAGACTACCGCTGGCCAATCTTCCTCAACTCCTGTAGATTCTCAAATTGCTTCTTGGTTAGTAAGTGAAACAGCTTTAGAAAGATGGATAAAGCTTCAAGATGCAAAAATCTTTGAGGAGTCTTTTGTAAGTTATCCTGATTTTACCGCCTACGGTGTTGAAAACGCCGCTCTTGAAAGTGGTCTTGATGCTTTTCTTGACCATAGGAAAAACAACTTGAAGATTAATCATATAATGGTCAAGTTATTCTTAGCAAATCTCAATCTTGTCAATCCACCTAGAAACACTGAAAATTGTGTTTGGACTTCGGTATGTGGCACATCGATGTTTCTCTCCATTGATCGAATGAATCATATTTTAAATGCTCGACCGGGTGGAATCTCATTACATGATGTAGATTGTAATCCATCAACTCCGACTTAAGGCAAACTTCATCTCTCCGACCTAAAGCACGACTTTTTCATCGATTCATGATGAAGTCTATTGTTCCAAGAGGAGGGTCGTACCACTTAGTATATCCCGAAAACTTCAAGGCGTTATATGCTATGTGTGGAAACATTCGGGTAAATTGGACACAACTTCTTATGGATGAATTCCTTACATTCAACCAAGGAAAAATGCTCCATATTTACTATGGAGAATACATAATGCGGTTGATTAACAACTTTGTCACTCATGCACCGGAATCCGAAACATCCAAAGTTCGTACCTTTGACTCACGAACAATAAAATTGATGAAGTTACCCGATGCACCATCCCAAATCACAACCTTTCAGCAATGGCGTACCATTCCACGAGAACAACTACGTCGTAGCTATTCTACTCCTCAACCCTCCACTCATACCACAGAACGTTTAACTCGTCAAACCTCTATCCAAAGACCACCTCCCGGTACTAGCACAGCGGCTGCCATAGATATTTTAGCCCAAAATCAACTAGCTTTGGATTCTCGCCTTCGAAAAATTGATGGGCGTTTCAAAAAGATCAAAGGCTTCTTCGTAAATTTGTGGGATGCCTTATCATGCTCTTCTGAAGCCGGTGCTTCATTTGTTGCTCCTGGAAAAAGACCCGCACCAAATTTCTCTTGGTCTACATCCGAGAACACAAGTTCCAGCACATCGGCAACCCCCGCACCTACCACTCACAGACGGGGTAAGGAACCGACTCCTCTCGATGAAAATCTTCATCCAGAACAGTGGGATACCGACGATGATGAGGAGTAATTGTAGTATTTTTTAAATTTATTTTAACTTTCAAGAATCTCTTGTAGTTTATTTTGTTTCTTAATTAATTGTTATGTTATGTTCTAAGCAAACATCTTTAAATTATTTCTAATTAAGTTCAAAGAATGTACCATGTAAATTTAAATGTTTTTTGCATTACTTCAATCTGTTATAAGTATTCCTTTTTGTCGATGACAAAGGGGGAGAAATGTATGCAAATTAACGAATTTTTGCAGAAAAGTCGCCATATATTCAGGGGGAGAACTATAATATATATGTCAATATTACTTCGTCACATAAGTATTGTCATCAATCAAAAAGGGGGAGAATGTTGATTCATGAGTTTTGATTCATGACACAAGCTTCAGAGATCATACGACGAGAATGCTATATGAAAGCGACAAAAAGAGAATAAGTGCATACCGTGCACTACAAAGAAGATAATCTTACAATTCAGAGATTAGTATGGATATTTTATTTTATTTGAGTCTTAGAACAATGTTAAAATCATTCCTCAAATAATCACACACGCACACAAAACATTTTATATCAAAAAATATGTTCACTGTGCATATAACACCAGGTCGGCCGACCGACCAGGATTCTCAGTCGACCGACCCTGTATCATATGCACAGTGACTTTCTGTTTTGTATACGTTTTTCAACTCAGCTGACCGGCCAGTTTATCCGGTCGACCGACCAGAGAAAAACGGCTAGTTTTTTGAAGAGACGTGATCTTTTCATGAAGAGTAATGTCCTCTATTTCAAGAGGTATGGACACTACTGTTGACTAAAACTATTCATGAAAGATTACAACTCTTCTACAACTATATAAACATATTCAATTCACTTCTACAATAACCGATTCTTGTTTATATTTCTGAAATCTAATCTCTTTTCATTTCTGAAAATAAAAGCATTCACTCTTATTCAATATCACTAGAATCCTTGAATTTATTCATATACTTCGATTCTACGTGATTATCTTCCTTCTAAATCTTCAACACACATACATATTCTTGAGGATTTGATTATAGGAAAGTTGTACTATCAAAAGACAATCAGTGTTATTTAGAACACATTCGTCAACAAACATTTTGTATTAAGTTGAAGTCCTCTTCGGTTGTTGAGGCGGAAAAATTCCTGTTCGACTGCTCAGGTGTCGTATACCTATTCCTCCGGGTTAAGTGAGGGGTTTAGTTTAAATCCAGAGGGTATTCTGGGACTGGACGTAGAACGGGAAGTTCGAACCAGTATAAAAATTCCTGGTGTGCTTACTTTAATTTTTACTTTACTGTTATTACCAGTTTCCGCATTAATATACCATATTACACGATCCTTAGTACTACACGTACACTTTCACAAATTACAAATAATGTTTCAAAATTTAACTAAGGAAAACAAAGCATAGAAATTTGATTAAAATATCAAAACCATCTAGCAATAAAAAATGGACTTAGATCCAAGAAAGCAAAATAAATAAATAAAATAGGTATAAGAAATATGACATTTTGTACAGAAAATTTAGAAAAATCTAAAGATAGTGCTAAAACAAACATTTCAAATTCTAAAAATATAAAACTTTAGATTCCTAAAATGAACAACAAATCAATTCGACAGAAACATATAGATAACTTTCTAAAAGATATTTACTATAGTTCTAAGTATATTTGTAAAGGTTTCAAACCCTTATGGGTACGGCTATCTTCTTCTACTAACACATAAGAACCTAATGTAGGAAGTGAGTACCAATAAAATTTCTTACTCTTTTGCAGGTACCCAATAACAAAAAGGTGAAATAGATTCCGATAGTGGATGCTCCAAGCATATGATGGGCGATGCAAATATGTTAACTAACAAACATACACTGATGGAGGAATCATGACATTCGAAGACAACTCAAAAGGATTCATAGTTGGAATTAGAGACGTCATCAAAATCGGTATATCTAGATCTCCTTTGATTACAAATGTGTTATTAGTAGAAAATTTAAAACATAATCTTCTAAGTATAAGTGAACTATGTGCCAAAGGTTTTAAAATTGATTTTGAAAAAGACACATGTAATATTTTTGATCAAAATAAAAATTTAATTTTTGAAGGGGTAAGAAAATGAAATATATATGTTTTAAATATAAATTTTTATCATAATAATGATATGTGCTTTGCTGCGAATCATAACGATCTATGGCTTTAGCATAAACGTTTTTGTTATGTTAATTTTAAATATCTTCAGAAACTCGCTAAAAATGAATTTGTAAGAAATTTACCAAAAATAAATTTTAAAGTTAATAATTTTTATGATACTTGTCAATACGAAAAATTAAACAAAATTTCTTTAAAATATAAAAAGGAAATATCGGTAAAACAACCTCTAGAACTACTACATTAAGATTTATTCGGTCATATTCAAGCTAGATTAATAAATCATAACAAATACGTTTTTGTTATTGTTAACGATTATTCTAGATTTACTCGGACTTTATTTTTAAAATATAAAAGCGATACTTTGAAATGTTTAAGATTTTTGCAAAGAGAGTACAAAATTTAAGAGATTTAAACATTAAAAGTATTAGAAGGGATTATAGAGGAGAATTTGAAAATGAATTATTTGAAGATTTTTGTAATAAAAAAGGTATTAATCACAATTTTTCTTTTCCATGAACACTAGTGTAGTTGAAAGGAAGAAGTACCTTATAAGAATGTGCACAAAGATTGCTAAGTAGTAGGTATGTGCATTATTTCCAATTTCTCTTTTAACACTTGCTCGCAAACGAAATACATATCAATCTCCATGTGCTTCATTCTTGAGTGAAGTATTGGGTTTGTTGAAAGTAACACTGCACTTAAATTTTCACACCATATTATCGGTTTGATATTTGTGCTTATTTTTAATCCACTCAGTAGTGATTGTATCCACATGATTTCTTCTGTAGAACCTGCTACACTCCTATATTTGACCTCTGTGTTAGATCTGAAGATTGTAGTCTAATTTTTTGAACACCATGAAATTAGGTTGTCTCCAATGTAAATGCAGTATTATATGGTACATATTCTATCATTAGGATCTGTCGCCCAGTCTGCATCAGCATATCTAGTTATGTTGAGATTTTTGCATGCTTTTAGTGTTAGTCCAAGATTTGCAGTCCCTTTTAGGTACCTCAGAATTCTTTTAACTACCTTCCATGCTCATCCAATAGTTTCTACAAAAGTAGACACACTTTGTTAACACTGAATAAGATTTCAGGTCTAGTACATGGTTACGTATTGTAAACCACCAATAATACTTCTACATTGTTTATCATTAAATATTTTTTCTCCCGTGTATTTTGAGAAATGTTGATTGCTTATCATAGATGTTGACATAGGCTTTGCATCATTCATTCTTGCTTTAATTAGAAGTTATGTACTATACTTTCTTTGGCATAAGAACATTTCCAAGTCTGATTTCCTTTTGACTTCAGTTCCCAAGAAGAATTTTAAATTTCCAAGACCTTTAATTGAAATTTGCTTGTCTAAATATTGATTGAGCTTGCTAATTTCTCCTTCATTGTCATTTGTAACAATTAAGTCATCAACATATATCAATATATAAAAAATAGAGAATTCACTTCTTTTAAGAAACCATGAGTTATCTGATTTTTGAAAATCCAATTTCAATAGAATGGTTTTCAGTTTATCAAACCAAACTCTAGGTGCTTGCTTGAAGCTACAAAAAGACTTATTTAGCCTACGCACACATTTTATATCCTATTTGTAGCCTTGTGGTTGCTCTATATATACTTCTTTCTATAGATCACCATTTATAAATGCATTATTAACATCTAATTGCATGATGTTCCATCTCTTGTATAATGTTATAGTGAGTATGATTCTGACCGTTGTTGGTTTCACTGTTGGAGAAAAAGTTTCACTGGAATCAAAACCATGTTGCTGTGTGTATCCCTTGGCAACCAGCCTTGCTTTATATCTTGCAATTGTCCCATCTTGATTTTTCTTTAAATTATATGTCCATCTGCAACCTACTATGTTTTTTTATCTTGTGGAAGAACAAGATCCCATGTCTTATTTTTTACGATAACATTGTATTCCTCATCCATAGTTGTGTTCTAATTTTTGTTCTTTGCAGCTTGATCATGTTGTGCGGAAATTTCAATTAATCTGCACTAACTCCAAAAACACAACGGAATGCTAAAGTGCAGAAATAATCAAAATAAGGATCTAGCTTGTCGATTAATTATCAACCGCCAATTCAATGAAAAATAATCACCAAAGAAAGAGAAACATAAGAGTAGAGAACATAGAGATTTAACGTGGTTCGTCTAGATTGCCTACGTCCACGGACCCAACAACTATTCTTTATTTCACTGAAGAAAGAGACTAAAAAAAAGAGAGAGATTACAAAATTATAGGTAGTAAAGTGGAGAGACTAACCTATAATAACAAATTGAATAATCAATTTATCCAAAGACTTGTTTACGCTCAAAACCCCTAATTGATTGACTGCAGAAATTAGGGTTTACTGAAGAAGAGGATAATTGTGGATTCTCTCACATACTCACACACATATGAAGATGAACTTCCTTCATTTAAATAGGCATGAAAATGAAGGATGATTTCAGATGAAGAAAATTAATTTCCAGATTATGTTTGAAACCTTCCCGAATATCCATGATTTGATTTCTATGTAAATGGATAATAATAATCTTGGTTTCCATAATTTTCCTTGTTTGAATCAATCTCCATCAGCAATCTTTTCTTTCCCCATATAACAAATTCTTTGACTAATTAATTGGTTAGCAATTAATTAGTTTCCTTTCTCTAAAAGATATCACATATATCCTTCCTCTTTATCTTTCCATATGTTGCCTAATTAATTGATTGACTGAATCAATTAATTATTTTCTTGTCTTCTTTGGAAAATATTTGAATCACATAAATTCAACACTCCACCTTGATTCAAATATAACAATCTCTCTGCATCACCACATCTCAGCAAATTGTTGGGTCTACATCAACAAGCTCAATGTGAACTATTTTGGGCAATATTGCCCAAACAGAGCTTCCAAATCTTTCCCAAGCATAAGAAAGATAATATGCACATCAGCAAACAAAATGCATACGAGAAAATACCAAAATTCTTCAACAAATCCGATGTAGGAGATGAAACTGTAGATACAAATCTTTGAGAGACCAATGGAGATTTAACAGCGCGCTTTACCTTCTCCATTCCAAATTGAGTGAGGACATACTTAATATTATCTACTTCAATCTCCTCCACAAGAATTTTGCTAGACTTTCCAAATTCAACATCAACAGACTCACCAACAAGCTCCACAACGTTCAAAGCATAAGATGAAGAATCATCGCTACAAATATGCTTACAAATAGGGCCAACTGAACCAAAAGGTCTTTCCAGCAAGTGAGCTCCACCTAGAGTCTGAACCTCTGTATTCTTCTCATCAACCATGGTATCATCGGAAATACCAATATCTCTTCGAATATGAAAACAATCTGATGATTCCAAATGTGTTTGGAAATTTTCTGTCCTCCCAATGTCATCACTTGATAGAGGCTCCACCTTCAACAAAGACCTTTCATCAAATATCGCATACCTGCTAGTCACAATTCTCCTAGTTTTTTTACACCATAACCTATACCTCTTCACTCCTTCTCTATAGCCTAACAAAATGTGCTTGCTTTCTCTAGGCTTCAACTTATCGTGTCTCTCGTCTTCTAAATAAGCTGAACAACCAAACACTTTAAGGAATGAATAATCAGCAGGCTCTCCTTTCCATATCTCTTCTGGGATCTTCATATCTATGGCAATAGAAGGTGTGCGGTTGATGAGAAATACTGCCATAGATATCGCTTCTGCCCAAAATCCCTCTTTTAGACCAGCAGTCGTTCTCAAGCTCATAGCTCTCTCCCACAATATTCGACACATGCTCTCCGCCACTCCATAACAATGTGACTCAACAGAAATAGAAAAATATCTAATTACATGCTCGGACGCACAATAGTTAGTGAATTCTTGTGACATAAATTCACTACTATTTCCAACTTTGAGAACCTTCAAACGCTTCCTCGACTGCTTCTCTACCAAGGTCTTCCACTTACAAAATTGGGCAAATATTCCGTCTTTGGCCTTTAAGAAATAAACCCAGACCTTACGTGAGAAATCATCCACAAATAAGACGAAGTAACTGGCTCCACCAAAAGATGCAATTGGGGTGGGTCCCCACATATAAGAATGAACATACTCTAGAAACTCTGTAGCTCTAGGTCTTCCAACATCAAATATGACATGCTTCTTATTTCCAAAAGAACAATCTCCACAAGAGCTAGCCTTCAACTGACAAACATCATCAATCAACCCACGCTTCTTTAATACTTCAAGACTCTCCTCATCAACATGACCTAAACGAAGATGCCATAACTGAGTAGAATCTAGAATACTAGAATCAGTAGAAACTACCGATTCTTCTAAGACTGTCTCTCCATGAAGCACATAAATATCATTAACTCGCACCCCTTTCATCACAACCAAGGAACCCTTCGCCACTCTCAAATTCTCTCCATCTATTATTATCCTCATACCAAGTCTACTCAAAGCTCCAACTGATAACAAACTTCTACGCAGCATCGGAACATGTCTAACATCTGTGATAGTCCTAACAACACCATCATGCATCATAAACCTCACACTTCCAACGCCCACAACATGACAAGATGTGTCATTCCCCAAATGAACTGCTTCGCCATCAATCTACTTGTAACTGACAAAACAGCTCCTATCTGGCGTCATATGACAAGAGGCTCCAGAATCAACCACCCAACTAGTATGCTCTAAAGGTGAAATACTGGCTGAAAATAATGATGTACTACTATCACTTCTATCCGCATCTGATCTAACTGCTGGCAAAACTGAAGCTTTCTTCTTCTTCTCTCTCTTCTTTCTAAGAGCTAGACAATCCCGTATGAAATGTCCCTTCTTCTTACAATAATAGCAAGCACCCCTTCTAGGACCCTTGAAGTGGGACCTATGCATATCTCTACCTCCAAGGTGCTTCTGGCTTTTATCTCTTCCTCTAGATGAATGAAGTTGTTGCTGAAGAACACCGTCATTAGTCTTCACCTTCCATGTCCCTAAAACTCCTTTTCTAACATATTTGGTGATGCCATAATTTTTCATACCACTACTAAATAAATTTACCATTGATAAATAATCTAGAACAAGACAGCTAGCTCTGATACCAAACTGTTGTGAGGAAATTTCAATTGATTTGCACTAATTCCAAAAATGCAGCAGAATGCTAAAGCGCGGAAACAATCAAAAGAAGGATCTAGCTTGTCGACTAATTATCAACCACAAATTCAATGAAAAATAATCACCAAAGAAAGAGAAACAAAAGAGTAGAGAACACAGAGATTTAACGTGGTTCGGCTAGATTGCCTACGTCCACGGACCCAACAATTATTCTTTATTTCACTGAAGAAAGAGAGTACAAAAGAAAGAGAGATTACAAAATTATAGGTAGCAAAGTGGAGAGACTAACCTATAATTACAAATTGAATAATCAATTTATCCAAAGACTTGTTTACGCTCAAAACCCCTAATTGATTGACTGTAGAAATTAGGGTTTACTGAAGAAGAGGATAATGGTGGATGTTCTCTCACATACTCACACACATATGAAGATGAACTTCCTTCATTTAAATAGGCATGAAAATGAAGGATGATTGCAGATGAAGAAAATTAATTTCCAGATTATGTTTGAAACCTTCCCGAATATCCATGATTTGATTTCTATGTAAATGGATAATAATAATCTTGGTTTCCATAATTTTCCTTGTTTGAATCAATCTCCATCAGCAATCTTTTCTTTCCCCATATAACAAATTCTTTGACTAATTAATTGGTTAGCAATTAATTAGTTTCCTTTCTCTAAAAGATATCACATATATCCTTCCTCTTTATCTTTCCATTTGTTGCCTGATTAATTGATTGACTGAATCAATTAATTATTTTCTTGTCTTCTTTGGAAAATATTTGAATCACATAAATTCAACAGATCAAGTGTCCCTGGCTCTTCTGATATAGTAGTTGAAGTACATACTTTTTGTTTGAATATTCCACTTTTTGCTCTAGTGATCATATGATGCCCAACTTTAGTCTGTGGTTCATCATGTGATGACTCTATTGTGCTGAATTGATCAATATTTTTCCTTGGCTAATCCTGCCTTGTACTTGAATATTCTTGATCAATACTTTGTATTTAACTAGCTAAGCCACCAGAGGATTGATTGAGATGATCAAATGAATCTACTTGTTCATGACCTGGTTCATTAAGCACTACGTGTTGTGGTATAAAGTTTTCTGAATTCCTTTTAGTTCCCTCTTGATTCAACACAGTTGAATACAAAGGTATTGAAGGTATAAACACTTCTGGATTATAGACCTTTTGAGTTGTTTTCATATCTGTGTTAGTGAAAGGAAAAACATGCCCATTAAACACAACATTCCCACTTACAAATATTTTTCCATTACTATCAAGACATTTATACCCTTTCTATTTTGTTCCATATCCCAAAAATGTATAGGGTGTAGATCTGAAATTCAATTTACGAGTATTATAAGGCCTTAAATATGGGAAACACAAACATCCAAAAGTTTTTAAACTTTGATAATCAGAATTTACATTAAATATTTTTTCTATTGGACTGATCTTATTTTCTAACATCTTCATTAGAAATCTGTTAATTAAATACACTGCAGCACTAAAAGATGTAGGCCAAAATATTAAGGGTAGTGATGCCTGAGCTAGAAGTGTTAAACCTAACTCGATTATGTGTTTGTGATTTCTCTCAATTAGCGCATTTTGTTCTGATGTGTAGGGACATGTATCCTATGAACTATTCCCTTCTTATCTTTTGCTGAGTGGTCTATACTCAGTACCATCATCAGTTTGAATGGTCTTAACTTGGTGGTTAGTCTGTTTTTCTGCTTGAGTCATAGAATGTATTAATGCATTACAAGTTTCTGATTTTGATTTAGAAAATAAATTCAAGTATGTCTAGAATAAGCATCAACAAATGATATATAATATTTAAAGCCATAGTCTGAATTAATGGGTGTCGGACCCCATTGGTTAGTGATAGTCATCTCTAAAGATTTTTCGTACTTAGTTAAGGAATCAGAAAATGCAAGTTTATGAATCTTTTCCATTTGGAAATATGTACAAACATAGGGTAAAGTGATATTTCCAAAAGAAATTTTGTTTTCAGACAAGATTTTCCTTACAATACTTGCATTAGGATGGCCTAATTCATAATGCCACATATCAAAGTCAATTTTACTCCTCTCTGTTTGAGATACTCTAGAAAAGTTACAACATTTTTCCTTTCTCCAGAAATCCTAGAGTTAACAGAATTAAATCTGTACAATCCTTTTATTCCACCACCTTACAAAAAAATTTCTCTAGCCAGAATGTCTCTAACTAAACAGTAGTTAGGATAAAATTCCAAGGTAAACATTCTTGTCACTTGCAAATTGTGACACACTCATAAGGTTTTTCTTTATTTGAGGTACTCTTAATAAGTTATTAAGATAACGCTTTCTTTCACCTTTGATGTAGGCAATTCCAGTATGAGTTATGTTAATAGACTTACCATTTCCCATGTATATTGACTGCTTACCTCTATATTCCTTATTGCCTAGATTCAGATTGTCTAAATTACTTGTGATATGGTTAGTTGCTCCAGAATCAGGGTATTGATTCTAATATAATGTGTCTGGTGGGTTCATTTAGGCGACGATTTCTTGAATTATCTAATTGATTACCCAATTCCTGTTGTGCATGTGCCATATTTGCACCGGGGTTGTTATTTCTCTGATTATTTGAATTCTAATTTGATGTATAAATTGCATTGAATTTGAAGTATTACTTTGATGCTGTATGACCAATTTTATCGCATATTTGACACCTCGGTCTATTATTGTTATCATCTTCCTCCATCTCTTGCTCTAGCAGACTGTCCTCCTCTTTGATAGTATCGATCATTCTTGTTGTTTTGATTCTTTTTTTTGATGTTAAATGCATAATTGATTGATAGATCAGAATCTTGTGGTTTCTTTTGATCAATTCTTCCTTCATGCACAAATAGAGTTGAGTGAACATACTGCACCGATGGCAATGTTTCTTTAAATGATATTACTGCCACTACTGCTTAATATTCTTCATTAAGACAACTTAAGATTACCAACACTTGTTCTATTTCTGACAGTTTGAGTCCTACTGCTTCTAATAGATCACATGTTGTCTTGATCTTTGACAAGTATTCTCTCATTGGCATGTTATACTTTCTGATGTTTTGTAATTGTCTTTTATAATAGGTTACTTTGGTAACTAATTGAGAACTAAAATTTTGCTTTATTATTGTCCAAATTTCATTGGATGATTTGCATCCCATCAATTGAGGTAATAAACTGGTACTTGTAGAAGATAATAGGCATGAACTTATAAGCTATCTTACCTTTGATGTTTTCTGTATTCAGTGTTGCTTACTACCTTGTTTTCTTGATCAGTAAAAAAACTTGGTGGAATTGAGAGTGTGCTAAGAAAAAATCCCTCCAGACCATACCTTCGAATAGTAGTTTCAATTTCAAACTTCCAACAAAGACAATTACATTCATCAACATGCACTGGAATGAGTTGGCTCTGAGGACTGACCATTGTCTTGATCAAATTTTCTATTGCAGATTGTTGTTGAGAGTCACCTACATTTTCTAACGTTGCTAAGTTTTCACTGCCTTTAGCCATGATGACAAGATACTATCAAAACAACTTTCAAACGTGCAAATTGCAAGAAATGACTCTAATGTCAAAGTATGCAGGTTTGTTGCAGCCAAAATCTAGATGATGACATTATTCTGATAGATTCTTGGCAGGGCACTTGCTTTCTTGATCCTTTGTGATGATTTTCTTTCTTTCTAAGTTCTGTTTATTGAATTTCTAATATGAATTTGCTGATCATTTAAAGGAAATACTCGTTGCAGCCAAACTTTGATTAATTCTTTGGAAGGGTACTTGTTTTTCTTGATGATTTTGAGCAAATTGTTTGAAAAACTCAGATAATGAAGCCTTTCTGGTGAGTTACCTCATCTATCAGATGATGAGATTGCTCTAATGATAGTCAGATTCGGTGTTGCTAAGCTTTATGATTTAGCTCTGATACCGAGTTGGTAATTTTGATATTTTGTTGAAGAAAGTAATGAATAAATATTTCTTAAAAGGAAGCAGAAATTTTGTATTATGAATCGAATGCATGCATATTGTGTTTCTTCTATTATTTAGTATGTAAGTAAAAATATGACTTGGGCTTGATATGTAAGCTAATTACTATAACCCGTATTCATTTTATTATATCCGCTTCTATACATAACGACCGCTTATATTTTGATCTCATTCTCATTAACATTGTTGACCAAAAGAGGATTTAAGTATATTATCAAACGTTGATTTTGATTTATTTTCCACATTTTATAAGTTTCACTAGAGTATGGTATGGTAGAAGACCATTATAACCACGCGTAGCAGAATGCCAATATTTTAAAGAAAGAAAATTGGCCCATAAATAATTATTATGTAGGAAACTAACTTGAGTTTTGAAAGAAAAGGCTTTGCTAACATCTTTAGGAGATTTAATACTAAGTCATCCTTCTTCTTTAGGTCTATAAATTGTATCCTAAGAGACCAAGTGATATTTTAGAAGATTGTCAGAAGAACTCCAAATGAAGCTGGCATAAAGTCTTTCTAATTCCTTAATGAAGGAGATAATATGAAACAAAGCAAAGAAATTGTGAGATCCAATTGCACTTAAAATTGAACTAATCAAAACTAGTATACTAGCTTGAGATATAAAGGATGAATTCCATCTCATAAATAACTCAATTGTTTTGGTCGTTAGAGTATGAAAGAGATCATTCTTTTCCCTACTACAACAAAAAGAACAATTAATAGCTCTTAAAAAATTCTATAGAAACATTCCATTGCATTTTAGAGAACGTTGTTTAATGACATGCTATAGTAGATCAAAAATATGTAATAGCTAAAATGTAAACAATATGAAAAGTTGACACTTTACAACATTTTGAAACAATGCCAAATACTTTTGGAGAGTTTCCATAGCAATTTTTTTCTTTGCTTTCTTATATTTGGTGTATCAAATTGCTGCATTATGAAATGCAATAAAATGTGTGTATTGCTTTTAGTTTTATAGCTTTTAGGATTACTATCCTACCATCCAATTATTCATTACATACTATGTTATAGCATTTCACACATATACATAAATGAAATAATTTTCACATACATGTAATTTAATAAAAAACAATGGATAACACAGTTGAAAACAAAATGAACATCCAATATTAGATATAACCAATTTTACACCATTTTCCTACATATAGTATTTGTGATAGTTTTTCAATGGCTAATGTTTTAACGATCATAGTAGTCATGATTACCATTGATAATCCTAAAGGAAAATATAATATTATCCAAATCAACAACATGAGCTCAAAAAATGTAAACCCATATGACGTGGTCCACTTTGCAAAAATCATTTACACAACAACTTCTTCAATTCGTTATTTTCCTGCATTTAGGTAAAGAAATAATCAATATAAGATATAATATAATAAAAATTCACAATAGATAACATCGGTTATTGTGATGGCCACAATGTTAACGGTAAAAAGTGAACGCTAACACCCAGTGTGTGTAATAGAATTGTGAAAGCACCACCCGTTGGTACGGGAACAGAATATAAGCTGAAAATAGCAGAAAAGCGGTAAATGAACAACAGATTTATAGTGGTTCGGCCCGTAATTGAGCCTACATCCACTTTATAGTCTTTTATTGCTGATTCGGTTACAATCTGATACAATATCTTTCTAAAAACGATACAACTTGATCATGAAAACATTCTTGACTACTAGCTCGATCTTTGATGATGAAACTCGACGAATCCGTGTTGGATGTTAGGAGCTCTTCTCGAAGATTGTTGTAGTGTCTCGAATGCTTGAAGATCTTTGATTGCCGAATGAGAGGAGGCTTCGACAGCGTAACGGCGTTTGGAGAAATGAATGGCCAAAAGTCCCCTCCAAGTTGGAAGTGATGGGGTATTTATAGGAGCTGATACGGACTTAGGAAATTTCTCTAAGTTTTTAAGTCGTAGCCGACTTAGGGTAGGTCGGTGACGAGTTAAGGGATGGGTTAGGTCGGTGACGAGTTAAGGGATAGGGTTATTCTGGGCCCATCCTGTGGCTGTCTTTGACAAGTATTAAGTCGTAGCCGACTTATCAGACCTTAACTCGTAAGACCTTAACTCGCAGCCTTTAAGTCGTAAACCCACTAAGTCGTAACCCGTTAGGTCGGAACCTTCTTAAGTCGGAGCATTTCATAACTCGGAACCTTCCTTAGGTCGCGACTTCCCTTAGGTCGTGACATTCCTGTAGCCTTAGGTCGCAGGGCAAGCTAAGTCATTGAGTCCTAGGTCGTAGACATCTTAGGTCGCAGACTCCTTAACTCGCAGGCACTTTAACTCGTACATTGCTAGGTTGTGATGTCCTTAGGTCGTGAGGCTGATGAGTCGTAGAAAGCTTGTCTCGTTGAGTCGTAGAAGAGCTAACTTTATGAGTCGTAGCATGCTAAGTCGTGAGTCGTTGAGCTTTTAACTTGCTGAGTAGTCAAGTCGGAAACCTCTTAACTCTTTAAGTCGTTGAGACCACTTAAGTCGTAAGTCGTTAAACTTCTTAACTCGTAGGTCGTTGAGACCACTTAAGTCGTAAGTCGGACCATTCCTTAGGTCGGAGCCCGTTGAGTCGTAGGTCATCTAAGTCTTAACTCGTTAAGTCTTGCAATCCCTTAACTCGTTAACTCTTGAGTCGAGTACTTCTTAAGTCGTGGAGAATTAAGGGTTAACATTTGCCCCTCGAAATACACGCCTAAGTCGTAGGTCGTGTGTTTCGACTCATCTTAACTCGTGTGGGCCGATTCCAATTCCTTCGACCTGGGGTATAAAATGCTTAGGTCGTTCCTCTTTTCTCCGTCTTCCTATTACTCGTTCTTTAAGCCGTATCTACTATTAACGCAATTTCAAGCTTCCAAAGGCGATTTCGACTTGATTTACTTCCAGCCATTCCCAATTACACCGCGTAAGCATCTTTTCCCTTTTCCCAATCGCCGATCATTGCCGTCGACCTTTATCCATGATTTTTTCCCTTTGGGCCTTGCGAATACCGTTATACAGGATATCCATGAACTTAAGGTGGCTCGGTATGACTTGCAACGATTTGTGATTTACGGTGATTTAGAAATAGGGTTGATGGAGAGGCTAACTGGTTAATGGATTAACGGGTTGAATAGTTAACGGGTTAGGAGTGACAAAGCTCAAGAGTTAGGAGGTAAATGGGTTAGGAATTGGATGGATAGATGGTTAACGAGTTAAGGATTAAGCGAGTCAGGAGTTAGATGGATTGGTAATTTCGCGTGATCCAGCAGTTTTGATGTTACGACTTACGACTTACGACTTGAAGCCTCTTTTTATTCCTCACGACTCATGACTTAGAGAATAGTTAACCCTGGCTCGTAGGAACCATTTGAGTCGTTCGCGACTTAGCACTTGTTCACTTTGCTTGAATGTGTGGTATGATTGGAGAGTTACGACTCAACTTGATTCATGGCATAACTTTTAGACCGTGAACGAGTTAGGACTTAGGAAAATCTGCCCCATGCTAAGTCGTGACCGAGTTAGAACTTGAGCAAATTTCCCACTGCCTTGAATGCTAAGACTAGAGCTGTTTGAACTTTGAACTCTTGAATTTTGTTGCACTCTTTTATAGATTGTCAATAATTCTAACTGCATGTTATAACATTTACAAAAAACTGGGACGAATATACTGCCACCGACTGCCCATATCAGATGATAGATTAGTTGATAAAGATTAAATTAAATGAACTGTATGAGTGAAATGCTACACAATAACCAACTCAAATGAAGTATTAAAGCAGAATCGTAATGGTTAACTAGAACTGATTTGTCTGCATTAACACTGCACTTGAGCATTAACAAGTTTTGAAATCTCGTAATCGACTGATTGTCAGTTAGTTTAATTCCAGTTATACTTGCTTTTTCTTATTTTCATTAGTTTTGCACAGCACTTTACACTTTTAGGAAACGTGCACCTTCACTTTTGAACATTCGGCTGATTGTGTAGAATGGCATCCCATCAAGAAGATTTGGAATCAGCTGGAGAAGCTTTTCCAATCGCTACTCCGTTGAATGATCCCCCGGAAAGGACTCCAACCACCCTGAGTCATAAAGTCTTCCGTCAACTATGCACCCAGTTTGGCATCGCTGAATCTGACGCTTTGCTTCCTGGAGTAAATGACACTGCTGATAGGCCGCCGCACGGCTTCATCGCAGTGAACCGCCAAATGTGCTTGAGTGGAGCGATTCCCCCGTTTAATGACTGTCTCCGTGAACTTCTCCTTCGATTATCTATCTCCCCTTTTCAACTTCATCCTAATGGCTACGCCATCCTGCTGGGACTGTGTGTGCTTTTTAGGAGAATTCTGGACCGTTTCCCCAGTTTTGGAGAAATTTGCTTTCTATGCTCATTTACAAAGACCAAAGACCATCCCTCTATCACAGTTGTAAGGAGTGCCAGGAATCGTAAACTGATTATTGGTCTTCCCGAAAGCGTTCCTGGGTTTCTGAGCCAGTTTTTCTTTGTTCGTTGTCCCCCGGGATTTTACGCC
This sequence comes from Allium fistulosum, assembly GCA_030737815.1. Taxonomy (NCBI): domain Eukaryota; kingdom Viridiplantae; phylum Streptophyta; class Magnoliopsida; order Asparagales; family Amaryllidaceae; genus Allium; species Allium fistulosum. The sequence continues at coordinate 19,255,441 of JASFAW010000013.1, forward strand.
ATTTGGAGAGTGGGAAGTACGATTATCTATCCTTTCCCTGTGTTTTTCTAAATTCTTTGAAGTCCAAATTGTCAAGTGTTAACCTCTTTTTCTACTATTTCAGCGCTTCCTCCTCCCTCTAGGGAAACTCGTCACAAAACTACCTTCGAGAGGCTTATGGCTGTGCCGGTCGAGGAGAGGAGTGTTCAATTTCTATTGAGAGATGAGTTCCTCCACGAATTTGGACTCTTACATCCTTCCCGTTCCACTCAGCCACATGAAGTCCCTGATTCTTCGGCTGAGGAGTCAGATGCCCCCGCTTCTGCTAAAGAACCTTCACCGAAAGAATTTACCGTTGAGACTTCATTGGTGAAGTGTTCTACTCTTACCGACATTGCGGGGTCGTCCAGTAAGTTAGCACTTGCCCCGGTCATTGAAGAGGAGGAAATTCTTCACACTCTTGAAAAGACGGCTGAGGTGGAAGTTGAAAAAGATAATTCTCCCATGCACCATGGCGATGATACTTTCGACAGTCTGAGCGACATCATGATAACCTCTCAGGAGCTCTTTAAAGATGATGTTTCTAAAGTGGTTCCTCCTGTTATCGAAGCAACTTCTTCTTTGCAACAAACCACAACGCCTTCCACACAACTTATTGCCATTTCTACACCCAAAAGTGGTTTGTAGTCTGACGCGCGTAGTTTGCACATCACACACACTTAGTATTTTGGCACTTATATGCACTTAGCTTCTTCAACTTGAGGATTTCTAAAACTAGTCTTTTTCTTCAATTTCAGGTTCTCTGATGGGGCGAAGCGGCTCTTATTACAACAAATTCCAGCGTTACGGAAGCCGTGAGGCTTATGACTTTAGGAGTTACATTGGTGCTGTGAAGGAAACTGATGAGGAGAGGGCTACCAGAAAGGCTCATGAGAGGCGAGCTCATGAAGAGCGTCGCTGGAGAGAAGATGAGGAATACTATGGGAGTAGGGACGAGCGACATGACTCTTCCCGCAGAAGCGACGATCCTTATAAAAGGAAATCTTACGACGATAAGGGGAAGAGTCACACTTCTGATGATTCCAGTAAACGGACCAGACTTGGTGAGAAAGACACATCTAACATCTCGGAAAAGACTACCGCTTCTGTTCCTCCTAATACATCTTCCGGTTCTCCTGCCCTTAAGGAGTCTGACATCCTGACAATCATTAATAGGCCGCAATACCAAGCTGGAGATGGTCCTCCCACACTCCAGAGCCGATTTCCAAATTGGTGTCTGAAAGGAGTGTGTTTTGATTTGGATTTGGTCCCCATTGATAAGCAGGCGATGCTGAAAAATGTCGATGCTGTGAAACTTGACATCGAAAGAATGTCTGGATGGCAGAAGCTGGTTGATGAACTTCAAAGGGTCAACCATATGAACCTTGAGGCGATGATGACCATGGAAAATGATAAATCTGAGTGGGACAAATGGCGTAAGCAGCATGACTCGGAGATGAAAAGCATTAGCGATGGTTATGTGAAGCTCGAGGCTGAAGTTGAAAGACTTAAAAAAGAGCTTGCTACTTCTTCCACTTCTTATTCTCAGAAAGAAGAAATGCTTCAAAAACAAGTTCGAGACGCCCATGCAGCTCAGAGAGATATTGAGGTGAAACTCGAAGCAGAACAGCAGGTTACTAGAAAATATCGTGATGACGCTGCTCAACTTTAGGAGAAACTCAGCTCTCGAGACTTAGAAATTGCTAGGATACAATCCCAGTTACTGAAGGCTGAAAGAGAACGCAATGAAGTTCTTTCTGGTAAAGCTGCAGCCGAAGAATCCCACAAGGCGACCATAGCCACTGTTGACGCGACTCTGTTCGACTTTTATATGCATTGTGTCCTGGGGCGTGGGAGCCTTTCATTTTTGGGACCAGAGTATGAAGTCACCTTAGCGGAGGTATGGGAGGCAATCATTGACTTATTTGGTGGTGCCGGATACTCTGAAACAGATCTTCAAGCTACCTACTTAAGTGAGAGCGATCGCGCTGCCCTTGCCAAAGGAAAAGAGCAGCTTATCCGAGTGCGGGCCGAGGCGACGGGAGAGAAGCTTCCTGAGAAAGAAACACCTCCTATTGCTACTGCTTATACTTCGGCTTTAGCTTATGCGGGTATTACTGGCTCTAGTTCTCATTCCACGCCTCCCGCTAAGGTTGACAAAGAAACTGTATCCACCCCTACAGAGGAAGAGGCAATGAAGGACTTCCAAGCTCGGGAATTCGAGATTGATCTCGCTAAACCGGCCTCTCCAGGTAACTTTGACGATTCACGGTCTTCTTTTTTTCTCGGAGAATACTGATTTTGATTTCTTTTATTATGCAGCAGTCGTGCCGGAAACTGCACCACTTCTTCCTTCTTCAGCTGTCGTTCCTCCTCCTCCTCAAGTTATACCTCTTCCAGCTTCTCAACCTTGTTCACAGGAAGAACCAATAGCGGCCCTTCAAGGTTTAGATGAACCACCTGCTTCCGAAGAACAGAAGGCAGAAGGTCTGGAAGATAGCGAGAAGACCCCGGAGCAGTCTTTCGATTATGACACAAAGCTTTCTACATTTCTTGCTCCGGGGAGTGAGTCTTCCTCCAAGAAGAAGGGGAAGCGTGTGGTTTCAAAGAAAGGAAAGAAGAGTTCTTCTGCTGCTGGGGATGAGGCAGAAATTGATCCAGCTGAGTCTCTTTCTCCTTCTTCTCCGATACGGCCTGCGAAGCTAATTACCAGGCCGGGTAAAAGCTCCAAGGGTGGGAAGAAGGGGAAATGAGTTTGATTTTGCATTTTCTGCTTTTTGTATTGACCGGGTATTGTACGGATACCGGTCTCCGCTTCTTTTTGTAACCTGTACAATGTAAAAAATTTCTCATAGTGTTGAAATAAATAGATATTTTTCTTGTACAAATCCTTGTGTATGTAGGAATACATCTGTTTTTTATTTGAAGTGTAGAGTAAACGATTCTTTCTATTTGTACAAACTTTTTGTCTGTGTTTCAAGAACGCATATACTCCACATCTTTATTACGTGATATTGCAATGAACTTGTGGTATGTCGCTTGTATATCACTTTTATTATTGTAACTGAATTGTATAATGTTGCCCCCATACCACAATTATATTGTAATATTTCTTGCTTTCACAAGACCGATACTCTTATTTTAGAGAATAACTTTCCACTTTTTCAGGGAAGAATTATTCTGCTTTTAATAGAGTATATCTTGTCTTTGGAGAAATTTTTATTTTCTTTTTCTTCCTGAAGAACACTTCGACTTCTGGGAATGATCACTTTTATTTGTTTGAAAGTGAATTTTCCTGCACAGTGAAATGAGCTTCTAAAGAAGGTTTTGATTTTTGTGCCCCAGTAAAGGGTTTATTTTTGGTACTTCAAGCAAGGTGAAGTACGCCTCTGAAGAGGTCTTTTGGTCTCCGAAGAGAAGCGATTTTGGTCTCCGAGGAGAAGCGATTTTGGTCTCCGAAGAGAAGCAGTTTTGGTCTCCGAAGAGAAGCAGTTTTGGCATTTCATCTCTGGTGAAGTGGGTCTCCGAAGAGAAGCATTTTGCACTTCTACACGGGTGAAATGTGCCTCCGAAAAGGGCTTTTAGCATTTCATCACTAGTGAAGTGGGTCTCCGAAGAGAAGCATTTTGCACTTCTACACGGGTGAAATGTGCCTCCGAAAAGGGCTTTTAGCATTTCATCACTGGTGAAGTGGGTCTCCGAAGAGAAGCATTTTGCACTTCTACACGGGTGAAATGTGCCTCCGAAAAGGGCTTTTGCCTCCGAAGATGGCTTGTGCCTCCGAAGAGGGCTTGTGATTGCCTGGAAGTTACTTTCTCATGGTCGGAGGGGTCCACGGGACAAGCGTAAGTCGTTCGATTGGATGTTTGTTTGTACAAACGATCGCAATCAATTAACAAGGTGCCCCTTTTTGGTAGTCCCACCGATCTTTTTGATTGAGGAAAGCTCTCCATTTATTGGCGTGCCTCGTTAGAGGGCTTTGTTGACCCTTGGGAAGGAACATCAGTTGGTTGGTGTGCCAGGAAGGTTGCGTCTTAGGGGCAAGTAGATCCATGGGATGGACACAAGCTGCCTGATCGGATGCATCACAATCAGTTAGCGAGGGTCTTACTCCTTCTGCTTGGGAAGGTATCCCTTTAGTGGATCTACCTGCTTTCCTGTTGAGAGGCATACCTCCCTTTGGCTGCTTCCATGTTTGCCCGCTCATGTTGTATCATCATCCGCCAATCTGCGATCCTTTATCATCGTTTCCAAGCGCGTGTTCCTTTCTTTTGCAAGTAAATTTCTTTATCCGAAGAAGTAGACTTCACTGTTGAATGACTCCACAGAGTAAACGCAAGTTATTTGGTTGGATGCCTTTTTATATCAACGATCGCAACCAGTTAACGAGGGCTTGACACAGTGGAGCCGTCAACTTTTTATGTGAAGTTCCTCTTGTATGGGATTTGAGTTTGAAATTTTTGTTGCTTGAAATTTGCTTTAATAAATGATTTGTAAGGCTCGCTTAGCTTTGCGATGGGTAAGCTTTGCTTTAATGACCTGCAGTATTAGATCGATATTTTAGCAATACATTTAGAGTATTTACACATCGAAATATAACAGGCATTTTATAATAGAAAACACAATGCATAGTTTTTCATTATTGAGTCACGCTGATTTCTCAGCGGTTTACAATGCAGAAGTTACACATCCATCATTATCTTTACAAATTCAAGCAATGCTGTTAAGTAAAAATAAATGCTAGTTATTGTTGTTTCAGAATCTCCAAGCTGGATTTCCATTTGTGCTTGATTCATAGCCTTTGGATTTTTATGTCAGAGAAAGCGAGAGATGCCCCAGTCGCAGTTTCGTGGGCAATTAGTAGTCATCCCAACTTCTGCTTGCTGGGTATGGTCCCCCCGTGATAGCATTAATGACAAGCTTTTCTGAATCTTGCACTGCAGTGTTGTTGTGAGAATCGGATTGATGGGTAGGGTGTTGTTGATCCCGAGTGAATGAGGTTGGATCGACTCCGTTCCTTTTAACGTATTGTTGGAGTTTACCCTGCTCTAGCAATTCTTCAATCACCTTCTTTAATTGGCGACATTGGTCAGTATCATGGCCAGGTTGATTGTGAAATTGGCAGAATTTTCCATTACGCTTTGCCCCTCTCGTCATCTCAGGTGGCTTAGGATACCTGACAACGTCCTTTGTTGCAAAAAAGATATTTCTTGGTGTATCGGTTAAAGGAGTAAAGTCCGAAGGATTAAAGCGGCGAGGTTTCTTTTCATTTCCCTGGCTTTTTCCTCCTTCATTCTCCCTTTTCTGATTTTCAGATTCTCTTTTCTTAGGTGGGACATTGTCATTATCAATCTGGGCAGTAACCACTTTCGATGTTGCAGAAAGGCTTTCAAGGCGAATGAACTCATCGGCCTTTTTATAAAATTTATCAAGTGAGTTCGGTTCCTTCATCTTTAGCCATATCCCAAATTTACTCGATTTATCAATGGCTCGCATCAGATAAGTCAGGATCATGCGTGGTTCCGCATTTTCTACCTCGGCTAAAGCTATATTGAAACGGCTCAAGAAAGATTTGATTGATTCTCCGGGCGCTTGTTCAAGGTTAGACAGTGACATTATATCCTTAGCTTTTGAAGCATACAATCTGAACTGTTCATTAAACTTTTGCGTTAAGTCGGAGAACTTATCTACAGACCGAACTGGAAGCTTTGTGAACCAAAGTAAAGCCAAACCTTCTAGGTATACCGGAAAGTATCGACACTTGATCTCATCTGACGCTCTTGCACCAGTCATATGCCAATCGTACTTATAGAGGAAATGATTAGGGTCACTGGTTCCCCTATAGGTTTGGATAGTAGGAGGTGCAAATTTCCTTGGAAATTCCGCTCTCAGGATCCTTTCAGTAAATGGAGTTCTGCTTGGCGCAAATCCCCAGTCAGCCTCATCCTCTTCCCTTTGCATGCTCTCTTTCATGATGCGGCCAACCATTTTAGACAGGTACTCTTTATTGTTCAAAGACACCTCCGGGCAAGCGTTAGTTCTTCCCTCGGAATTTTGCCCGGGCATATGTTCATGACAAGTTGGTTGCGGCATAGAACCATCAGCTTGGAAAGGTGGCATTTCAGGAAGAGTAGTTCGATGGTTTTCTGGTTGACGATTTGCCCCGAGCAAAGCAGTTAATCTATCCATCATCAAAGCGTTTTGAGTTTCAATTTGTTGGTATATTCCAGAAACTGCGTCATCCAATTCAGCCCTGGTGACTCCAACGGTTGGAGTTGCTTGGTCTGTTATTGGGGAAGCGGAAGTTCCTTCGTGAGCATTTCCGGATCTGATAGGTCTACCTCTTCTTCCAGGAGCCATTATTTCGGATCTGGTTTTTAAGAGAGGTTCTTTTTATGAGTCTTTGCGAAGCAACGGTGGATGATCGCCTGAGTTCAATTCTCAGTGAAAGCACCAAAATGTTAACGGTAAAAAGTGAACGCTAACACCCGGTGTGTGTAATAGAATTGTGAAAGCACCACCCGTTGGTACGGGAACAGAATATAAGCTGAAAATAGCAGAAAAGCGGTAAATGAACAACAGATTTATAGTGGTTCGGCCCGTAATTGAGCCTACATCCACTTTATAGTCTTTTATTGCTGATTCGGTTACAATCTGATACAATATCTTTCTAAAAACGATACAACTTGATCATGAAAACATTCTTGACTACTAGCTCGATCTTTGATGATGAAACTCGACGAATCCGTGTTGGATGTTAGGAGCTCTTCTCGAAGATTGTTGTAGTGTCTCGAATGCTTGAAGATCTTTGATTGCCGAATGAGAGGAGGCTTCGACAGCGTAACGGCGTTTGGAGAAATGAATGGCCAAAAGTCCCCTCCAAGTTGGAAGTGATGGGGTATTTATAGGAGCTGATCCGGACTTTGGAAATTTCTCTAAGTTTTTAAGTCGTAGCCGACTTAGGGTAGGTCGGTGACGAGTTAAGGGATGGGTTAGGTCGGTGACGAGTTAAGGGATAGGGTTATTCTGGTCCCATCTTGTGGCTGTCTTTGACAAGTATTAAGTCGTAGCCGACTTATCAGACCTTAACTCGTAAGACCTTAACTCGCAGCCTTTAAGTCGTAAACCCACTAAGTCGTAACCCGTTAGGTCGGAACCTTCTTAAGTCGGGGCATTTCATAACTTGGAACCTTCCTTAGGTCGCGACTTCCCTTAGGTCGTGACATTCCTGTAGCCTTAGGTCGCTGGGCAAGCTAAGTCATTGAGTCCTAGGTCGTAGACATCTTAGGTCGCAGACTCCTTAACTCGCAGGCACTTTAACTCGTACATTGCTAGGTTGTGATGTCCTTAGGTCATGAGGCTGATGAGTCGTAGAAAGCTTGTCTCATTGAGTCGTAGAAGAGCTAACTTTATGAGTCGTATCATGCTAAGTCGTGAGTCGTTGAGCTTTTAACTTGCTGAGTAGTCAAGTCGGAAACCTCTTAACTCTTTAAGTCGTTGAGACCACTTAAGTCGTAAGTCGTTAAACTTCTTAACTCGTAGGTCGTTGAGACCACTTAAGTCGTAAGTCGGACCATTCCTTAGGTCGGAGCCCGTTGAGTCGTAGGTCATCTAAGTCTTAACTCGTTAAGTCTTGCAATCCCTTAACTCGTTAACTCTTGAGTCGCGTACTTCTTAAGTCGTGGAGAATTAAGGGTTAACACACAATATACAACATCAACTTTACAAATTGAGCATTGGAAAAACTGGGCATGTTTGGTTGCAAAACTGGGTGTGTTTAGTTGCAAATCTGGGTGCACTCAACTCTACAAGATTGGGTGCGTTCAGTTCTACAAAACTAGGAAAAACAAGATGCATGTTTGGTCTTGAATCTGAAAGCAATCTTGGTTGCAAAATCGAGGGTTCTATCAGTTTTTCCAAACCAAGTTTGCACATGATTTGGCTTCATGAAAATGATTACATGATTGATGGGTCAAAAACATAAGTATATGGCAAACATAATCTTGGCAATCATGCTTAAGAAGATGGGTTAAAAGTACTAGAATTATTTGGCAAAGCATTGATTATCTACTCATACTGATTACTTGGTTGTAAAGTGCATTAAAAGTTACTAATGCTTGACTTTTTGGTAAATTAATGATGATGGAGATGAATATAGAATTAAAGCACATATTGAAAATAATATTAAAACAAAGACTTACAATTGAACACAGTCACATCCCAAGGTCTCCAAACGGTAGATTAACAATATTCCCTTGCTAATCTCACCTAAATCCACTAACTACTTTAATTAACTTAAAAAATAATAGTTTTTCCGTCTAGTTCGGATTAATGGAGGTTAGAAGGTAGCTATAAATGGAGGAAAGTGATTAGTGATGGTTAGAGGAGGGTGGTATTAATCCTATTCCCAAGTTAGGTTAACGGGTTGCACTAATCACCCACTAATACCCGCTAATCTGCCTAAAATAGTTCAAAACTTCAAATAACCATAACCTCCAAATAGTAAGTCTAAATCATATTATGACCTCTTTAGGAAAGAGAGACAATCCTATATTTTTAGTGGAAATGGTTTCAGACCCTAGTTCGACCCCTATCAAAAGCTATAGGCCTTACAAGTTGTTCAGGGTCAAAGCTGTCCAAAAAAAATTCTAAGATAAGAAGTGTATTCTCTCTAACATAGCTGTAATCTTGAGATGTGCCCATGCTTATGAAGACATATGTTCATACAAAGAAATAAATATATATATGCCGATAACACAAACCTGTAACAAAATTTCCAAAGATCTGACTACTGTTTGAACTTGTAAGCTTAGACACAAAGAAAATACTTATTATAAATGTGCTTAGTTTTTTAACATAACTGTACAATCCTTAACTTTGATTATATTCATGCATGATATAGCAAGTAATTACATAACATCTTTTGTTAGAGTTAAAGTATAAGGTATAAACATATAAGTACTGAAATAGCATTGACCTTGCTAATCTAATTGATATTTTTTATAGCTCCTTGAAAATTTCCAAGTAGAAATATAATGTAGTGGTGTTCCATTCCACCCAATCATCAATTCCTTACAAATCATCTTAAACAAACATATTATAAGTAGAGTGTGGCACATAAACCACTTCCTAACTACATCGGCCTCGCTATGTAAAAAGCTTCTAAAAAAAGATGTCCATACACTCCTATACCCACATGTCTTGCAACCATTTCACTTTCCTAACCAGAAATTATACTTTTAATTCCATACAGTCTATAAAGTTTCTTCCACACATAATCTTTTATTTTCATTATCTTTCACTAAACTCTCCAACTAGTCAATATAGCTAAAAGAACATCGAGTCGAAAAATCTGTTAGTAAATACTAGAAAGTTGTTATTAGCTTCCACACACAATCATTGGCTATAGTCTGTTTCCATTTTGCTTCAAACAATTCATAAAGTGGACATGTCGGATTCACGAGGCCATTTTTCTTGTTTTATCCCTTGTATTTTGCTTATGTTTTGAGGAGGATATTACACTGATGCACAGTCCTAGAAATGCCTATCTTATTATAGTGCTCTCTCTATGAAGGTATCAAAGTTTGAATTGAATTACCTCTAGTACCTAACTTTGTTGGTATCATCATAATTCCAGTTTAGTTAAGTACATGAAATGTGCTAGTTATGTAAAATATTTGCAACATCCTTGAATTCTTTTCTTTTAATTTGAGTTTGTGCAGCTTATCTAATGCAAGTAAAAAGCTCATGGGAAACATTGCATTTTAATGGACTGGTGCGAGGACGTGGGTAATGGTTTCCATTCCATTGCTTAGGCATAAATATAATACTGGTTTTGCACTCTTCATAATTAGACAATTTTACATGCTGCGGTAGTTTTTTCTTATGTTTATGTATTTATTTGGTACATGTGATGTGATAATAGTTTTATTCCTTAGGTGATTTTTGCACTAATCACAATTCACAACTTGATTTGAATGATGAGAAGTTTCAATCGAAGTTTATTTTAATCTATCCATGATCTTTTCCTAAATAAATAGACTACTCTTGTAAATATACGTGATGTCTGGTTTTTCACTTTTATATCACGTGCTTGCAAACCGTCTACTACATTTTGGTGTAGTCAAATTTTATGTATAATTTTATTAAATATATTGTAAAAATCTATTGTTCTGAGGTGAAGGACTACTACTACAGGTGTGTGATGTTAAACAAATGAATTTTTAAAAAATGGTTATATATTTCACAATGGCTTAAATCCATTGCAAAATTATGGTACTGCAATGGCTAAAATCTGTTGCAATTTCTAAATTTGCAATGTCTCTTGGTTATTGCAAAATATAAATTCCCAACAGCTTAGAGCACTTTTTGTGCACCCTAGTTGGTTTTGGAGCTATGACTCAGGGATTATTGGCTTAAGTGGTCATCTTGGGGTGCATTTCTTAAGGATTAGGTTAACAACTCCAAGGAAGTCCTAAAGAAAAGGAAAATAAGTACTACAGATATCAAAACTTCTCAAAAACAACATGATTTCCAAGAAAAAGTGCTCATAGCTCCATGATTTTCCATAAGGTTGGACATCCTAGTATAATGATTCTTGCTTATTTAATCCATGATTTTCCATAAGGTTCTAGGTGGAATTCTGCTAAACTACAAAAAAATATACAATTTTACCATAATAAGTTAGATTTACTAGTGGATGATATCGTAACTTTGAAACCGTATTCGTTGCTTCATGCATTTTACGATCCTATTATACAATATCTCTTTATGGGTTGGATATCTAAGTGTCAGTTAATAATATTTTGGAAATTTGAAAATTATGTTTCGAATCAAGTGATGAGACAATTTGGATTTGATCATCAACACATTCCCTATAACTCTATAAGACCCCTACCTCTATAACCATACTATCCAAGAGTATTATTGGATAATACTATTAGATAATACGGAGAATGAGATTTTATGGGGTAAAACACTTGAATATTCCCTTAGGCTAACACTGGTATGTATTTAAACATCAAATAAGCAACTCACCTATACGTACTCAATATCGACACAAAGCAATAAAACACGTGTGCCTTCAAAATAGAACAATGCACAATATATAATAAATGTTAAAGAATGCAGAGTTAGAATCATAGCAACAAGATTTAATATAAAATATATATAAAAAGGTATGAATACAAAACATCTCTAATATCAACTATCCCAATATAATGCAATACACATAAGATATATCCATAATAATGACATGCATATAGCTTATCTACCACATACAAATAATATATAACAACCTAAGTATCGTGCCTCCACCATGCCCACAAGCCGGTCACATCGTCCATGTACCTGAAATGTCTTAGAATAAAGCGTGTATTACATAAATAGCACACGGGTCGACCGGTGGTAGCACAGCGATCAACCATTGATAGGCTCGCAATTGTGAATCGAACCTAGGCCGAATGGTCTGGATTTAATAGAATCTAATCTAATGGCCGGTGTTGATTCAAACCCGTATAAATACAGGCCTAACTTCTCACGTTTTTTCTTATATTTTCTGAAGCAACAACAAAGCACTGCCATTTTCTTTTCTACACAAATTCTAAAATTTATATAAACTATAATATTTATAAGTGGAGAATAAAGGAGAATAAAGGAGAATATGATACAATCGAATCACCAAAGACAATGTAAACTATAAATCTAAATCCAAATATAAATTAAATTCAAATATTTTCTTGGATTTAAAGTTCTAATAAATATGCATATGCTTTCGACACATATTTCGGTAAGAAGAAAAGGAAGTCAAACAGGAATAACAAGGTTTAGATCTGGAGATTTGGAATTTTAGAGGTGAGTGGGAAATTATGTACTTTTATATAATATTGGATATATATTGTTGTAAATTTATTCATTATACATTGAATGTAATTTTGGAGTTGTAGGCTTAAATATAAACAAGTATTGAATTTTAGAACCATGCCTACCTATTCTGTGAATTGTCTTTGATAAAATATTACATATACTTTAATCTAGAAAGTAAGATTGGAAGTAGTCTCTAGATTAATGGGATTGTATTGTAATTCCAGGTTTTTTGGTTTAATGATGTATGTTAGTAAACATGATGTAAAGGCCCGTTTTTCCGTATCCTTTGAGTCGACAATAAACCACACATGTCCAACCCAAATCGAATGAAAGACGGGTCTTTAGGGGATGAAAAAGAAAATAAAGACAGAAAAATCTTACTCAAATGGAATAACATATATTATTGAACAATAATATTTACAGCGAAAAACTTTAAAATACATATATCAGAGTCTAACCGAAATTCAGCTTGGACGGTTATAAACATCCGTCCTTACAATTTGCAACAAACATCAAACAAATTCATAATATGCAGCAGATAATAGAATACATCCAAACGATGATGAAGATCTCCAGCTCTCCTTTGGAAACTTACAACGTCTTTAGCTAAACCTGAAACTACTCAGATTTGTCCCGAGTATTAAAAATACCCGAATCAGGCTTGATAAACCAGCGTGAGAAAACTCAGATATTAAATGATAGTGTCATATATCAACATTGGAAATAAAATCATTTTGAAAAGAAAAAGTATCTCATAAGACCAGGCCCACACATAAATACGGACGGGTTTTTCCCTTATGATAACTAAACATTTTTATATCAAAACATTTGATATTATTTCTAATGACATTCCTTGAAAACATTTGCAAATAAACTTATTAATCTTAGTAGAAATTGTTACCATTATTAAATTCTGAATACTAGGCTCTACAAACAAATCCGAAGGCATTTATGGAAAATGGATTCCATACAAATGACAAGGTAAGGGACTACCTTCTGACAGTACACCTCTATAGGAATGCACCTAGGGTCGAGATACTCGGTGCCTAAACCAGCACAGAATCAGCCTACCCCTTTCTGGATAGTACCGAATACATCATCGCCATGGCCGTTACCGACCTTTAATGGGATCCCGAGTTATACATTCACTACATACCTAGACATGTGTAGAGTAGTCTAGAAGGGTGATGAAATCTCCTAATCGGAGTGACCCACTTAGCCCTACTGCTTCTACCCAATTTCTGTCATTTCCGGGTGATGAGGCCTAAGGTAAATGATTATCTTTCACATAACACATCTTCTTTCTTCTTTGAATGCCACATTGCCATTCCATAATCACATGACTGATTTCTACAAACATATAACCTCTGAGCTCGTATGTCTCAGAGAAAGGTGTTAAGCTAAGAGAAGTTGCCATCTCCGCCACCTTGTAGATTTAAGTTTTATAGAGATCACTCAATGCAATTTAGAATGCAATGTCAAAAATTCATCCATACAAGTTGTCCAGGAATAGAACAAACTAAAGGTACTCACCTACTCCATTAGTAGCGAGAAGTCCTTGTGTCAAAGATTTTTGTGAGAAATGCAGATTAAGGATCTTAAGGCTAGAATTAACACTAGAGGGGGGGGTGAATAGTGTTTTAAAAAATCTGTTAATCTTTTTGAGTTTATCTTAATTTGTTAACAATGTATGCACTAATCAGACACAGATATGAATACAGAATCAAACAAAGATGCAAATATAAAGTAAAAGTAGTAAAGGAAAGAACATACCGGATTTTATACTGGTTCGAAGTTACCCTACATCCAATCCCGCACAACTAAGTACGGATTTCCTTTCAAAGCCAATTCAACAATTACAACCCTCGGTTTCAAGGCTACGAGGTACACCCTCCAGAATAACAATCCTCTGGGTAGAGATACTTGATTTCCGGGGCAACAAGTTCACCCAATTAATTTCCAAGGCTACAATCACACCTTCTCTCGTTCAATTGATTTCCAAGGCTACAATTACACCTTTTCTCGCTTGATTGATTACAAAGAAGTCTATAACTCTGAATAGCACTTGGATCTTGTAGAGATAATGATGGAGAATCACACTAGAAGTAATCGAGTATGATTCGATGTTGATTTCGGCAGAGTAATGGTATGATTTTGTATTAAGAAATGTGGAAGAAGAAGAGGAGTGAAAACCAGAAAAAAGTGATTGAAAATTCGTTGAAACTGACCCCTATTTATAGAAGAGCAACAGCCATGACCATTCATGAAGAGTTATGGCGAATAGACACTTCTTTTGAAATTTGAATTTTGAAGCCAACTAACACTATGTCGACATGGGGTATATGGGCATGTCGACATCCCAAAGGGATTTTTGGTGTTTTGATTTTCTTTGAAAAAAACCTCTATTTTATATTAAAATTATTTTAAACTTTATAAATATACTTAACTATAGTTAAAATACGTAAGTAAATATAAAGAACAATATATACATAATTTAACTATAACTTTATATTTAAATCTAAGTATAAATATTTAAAAGTTAAATATATTATTTGAAAAGATAGTTTAAAATCAGGAGTAATTCGACTTTGAAAATAAAGATGTTTTTGAGGCTAAATTTATTTAAAATCAGGACAGAGAGTTTTGAATCTTTTAAAAGGAAGGTTTTGAAATCATTTTGAAAACAAGATAATTTTGTAAAATCATTTGAATTAAAATTAGAGGATACAAAACAATGTCCTACTAGATTTTCGTAGGTTCCATCCTACTTAGGGTTCCATCCCTTTAACGGGCTCGAAGTGGATTCCATTCCACGAATAAATTGGATATTAAGATGCTAGTGCTTTTCTACGAGTTTTAACAAATATTACTAATAAAACAAACTTAACCTTGAAATCTTGAACTCTTGATAATCTTGATACTCATGAGTCTTCAATCTTCGATATCTTGAATCTCTATACTGTACAGTCTTCATTCTTGATACCTGCATGGTTAGATCCTGCATATACATATATATCTAAACTTGTAATGTTAGTATTTATATTTTATAATCTATTCTATGGTTGTTGTCATCAAAACCAACTCCTCAGGGACTAACAATCTCCCCCTTTTTGATGATGACAGCTTTGTTTATAAAATATCACTTCTATCCTAATAACTCCCCCTAAAACTAACAACTCCCCCTTAAGCTATGCCTAACTACCCTATTTTATATTTCTCCCCCTTTGTCATCAACAAAAACTTACTCCCTCTTATTCTTGGACTTCAATACCTGCATTGATAAACTATACAACGGAACATATACTATATAGATTAAGAAATAATGATACTTATAAGCATAACAACTTAATTAAAAACTATATTCATTTCAGTGTATATATATATATATATGTTTCACACATCAAACTTCAAACCAAATAAAATCAATCCACACAAAGTATCAAATCAAACCAAATCAAACAAAATAATTCAAACGAATCAGACAAAGAAAGAAAATTAAACGTTTCGAGGGACATCTACCCATCCATCTTCTCCAAATATAGGGTCTGCTTTAATTGCATCCCAATTCTCATTGTCATTGGTGAGAGAGACATGAGGATGTATTTCATTATCATCCTTGTGTAGAGAGGAGATCATCCATCGAATGGCATCGAAATGCCTTTCTTACTCCTTGAACATCTGCATTTGACTTAACTCTAAGTGACGCTGGTTTTGTAGATTAAAAGAGAGAAGATTCTTGAATGAATTGAGTGTTTCTTCAAGATTTTCAGATAGATTGTGAATAGGATTGGCCATAATTGAATTAGAGAAAGAAATGAAGGATAAGATAATGAGAAATAAATTTCAGTGAAGATTTCTGGAAGAAAAAGGTATATATAGGTGTAGAAATTCGTTTGAAATGAATAGTCACTTGGTAGTTATTCATATTTCAAATTCAAAATCAATAGTCACTTCTGACCATTATATGTCGACACGGTCTACAAGGGGATGTCGACATGGATTAGTGAAAATTTATGACAATTTTGATTTTGTGAATAATTATGTATATATATAAATTTATATATTATACTAACGTTTATAAACTATAATTAAAATATATACATTTAAACTTTATAAATATATAAAATACATAAGTAAATATAAAGAACAATATATACATAATTTAACTATAATTTTATATTTAAATCAAGTATAAATATTTAAAAGTTAAATATATTATTTGAAAAGATAGTTTAAAATCAGGAGTAATTCGACTTTGAAATTAAAGATGTTTTTTAGGCTAAAATTATTTAAAATCAGGACAAAGAGTTTTGAATCTTTTAAAGGGAAGGTTTTGAAATCATTTTGAAAACAAGATAATTTTGTAAAATCATTTGAATTAAAATTAGTGGATACAAAACAATGTCCCACTAGATTTTCGTAGGTTCCATCCTACTTAGGGTTCCATCCCTTTAACGGGCTCGAAGTGGATTCCATTCCACGAATAAATTGAATATTAAGATGCCAGTGCTTTTCTACGAGTTTTAACAAATATTCCTAATAAAACAAACTTAACCTTGAAATCTTGAACTCTTGATAATCTTGATACTCATGAGTCTTCAATCTTCGATATCTTGAATCTCTATACTGTACAGTCTTCATTCTTGATACCTGCATGGTTAGATCCTGCATATACATATATATCTAAACTTGTAATGTTAGTATTTATATTTTATAATCTATTCTAAGGTTGTTGTCATCAAAACCAACTCCTCAGGGACTAACAATTTTCACAACAGAGCACTGCTGCTACCATATGATATGGTAATTTTTACCTCAAGGGACTAGTGGCAAACAGCCCTACTGTAACGACCCGTAAATTCCGATATTTAAATTTGTCATTTTTAATAAGATTTTGTAATTAAATTTAAAAAGAAATAAAATCCTTATAATTTTTAATGAAGAATGTTAAGAATGAACCTATGAAATATTTTGTTGATTATTATAGACTTAATAAAAGAGTTGAATTGAATCAATCTATTTATTTGAAACCAATAAATTGGTATGCAAATTTATAATAATTGGGTTTATTGTAAGAAATTGAAATTTGATACTATAGTGTAATGGAATTTAGATAAGAATGGAAATATTGTTTGAGAATGAAAACTTATAAAGATAAGCATTTAATTATCCAATGCAATAATTTATTTATTTAACTTAGGCAATAAAGTTAGTCAAAGCTAGATTTGTATAAGTTGAATGAAATGGGTTAATGTAAGTATTATATTAAGCTATAAATCAAATGGAAGAAAACGAGCGTAAAATTTGAATTAAAAATAAAATAAATTGATTATAACATAAACTTAAGTGTAAATTTTAAGGGTATGATAATAATTATTATAAGTTAATTAATTGATTGGTCAATGAATTGATTGGAAATAAAGTTCATTTAAATGATAAGTAATTATAATGCTGTTTTGGATAATAAACGTTACTTTAGTGATTATCAATATAGTAATGGAAGTGTGTAGGTAAATTAATAGTAGCGTATATTTCTTTTTAGTAGTAATTGGTGGATTGGGAAATAAGTTCAAATTATGTTAATTGAGAAATTAATAGGTAAAGTATGTAAAGAAATTTATAGAATGTAAATTTAATGTTGTGAATTTTATAGAATGTAAAGTATTTAAAAACCTCAATTAATGTGTTCAATGGATAGAAGTGCACATTTAAAAACGTAATATTCATTCAAATTAAAATGTAAATAGGCGTATATTAATGAAATGAAATTAAGTTAGCGTTGAATATGGAATTATAAATCTGGTTTGATAAGTGACGAACTTATAAATGCAATTAATATAGGTGGTTTGTTTATGTTAGGTGTTAAATAAACTTTGGAAGTAAATTGTAATTAAATCTAAATTTAACATTTTGTTAATATAAATGAAAGTAATAATTGTAAGTAATGTTAATTAAGATAATATTTTAAGTAATGTTAAGGTAATTCATATTGGACAATTTATTGAGTTTTAAGGATTGGAAATAAAGCTTTATCAATTTATTTGGTTTTAACCATAATAGGTGAAGTAATTGTAAATTTATGAAATTTAAAAATATAAGTATTATGCTAATTAAGAAGGAATGTGAGGATTTCAAATAGATTTTTTGAATCCAATATTATATTTGAAATTTATGAATGGAATAATCATTGATTTATTTAATTTGATAGAATTGTTGGAAATTATTTATAATTTTGAAAATAATGAAATTGAAGATTTGACCCTGCAATTGATAGATTAATCAACTTTAAATTTATATCTAAACTTGTTAAAAATTTTGTAGATGATTAAGAATTATAAAAGTAATAAAAATTTTCAATTATAGAATTGAGATTGAAATTTGATTTAATTAATTAATTATTAATTTATTTAATTAATGGAAAAATAGCCATTTTGGCCACTGACTCGGATTTCGACGAAACCAGTTTCATCGGATCCGTAATGGTGAATTATTGTAGGACTCAAAGTTTCGTAGCGATCGGACTTGTCGTTTGATCGTACGGACTCGAAACGCCTTGAAATAATTGCAATTGAAATCAATTTGGAAAATATTGTTTTTAGCATAACTTCTTCTTATGATGGAATTTGGACTTGAAACTTTTTCCATTGTGTTTAAAATATTTTAAAACATCTATTTTGATATATGGGTTGACCCAATTTCGTTCCGGGGTCAGGACGGGCTTTTTGGACCACGTTAGCGTTAGCGCGTACACCTGTTTTATCCATCTATTCTATTTTCAACCTTCTCTATAAATATCCACGCTAAACCCTAGCCTCCGCCTATTCTCATTTGTCTGCGCGTAAAATTTCTTCAGCTCCTTCTCCTCCTCAATGGCAGACAAAATTTCAGATCCAGATCCATTTCAAAAATCAAAGTCAAAAATTCAAAGTTCTCAGAAAAATCTCAAATTTATATATGTTGAAGCTCTCGACGAACGTAATTCAATGGTGTAATTCGTTTTTCAATTCGACGCATCGTTTGACCAGAAATTGCGGTCAAAATTGAATTGGGCGTTTTTGACTGGTGCGTTTGATCGGAAATTCCTTTCTGGGTTTTGTAGAGGGGCTAGCGCGTTGTTCATCGGCGAAGTTTGGAGGCGAATTGACGGTCGGATTGGCGGCAAATCGTGATTTGGGTTTCGAATTTGATGGTCAAAGGGAGCGGAGCTTGGGTTCGAACGCGCGTAAGGTTCATGTGCGTGGATCTGGAGGGAGACTTGTTGTTGCTGACGTGGCAAAGGGGAGGGGGTAACGTGTTCTCTTTTATTTTATTTTAAAATTAAAATTCAACCACAATAATCGCTATATCTTTCACATATAAACTCCGTTTCACGCGCGGTTTCTTTTGTTAGGATCGTATTAAAATTTCGGACTTGATGACGCTGATTTGGATGAATTCTGACACGGTCAAATTTTTGGGTTTAAATCGGATCTAAATTCGATTTAAATCTCAAAGGTGAGTGTTTTAACCCACTCACAACTTCTAAGATTTCCTATGTTTGTTAAATTCATGTATGATGTGTTTAGAAATTTATTTATAGCTGTTTGGCATATATTTCATCATTATCTCAGTTAATTGCATTCATCGTAATTAATTGTTAATTTATTTATTCATTGCATTTAAATTGCCAGTTAATTGTTAATTAATTTATTTATTCATTGCATTTAAATTGCCAGTTAATTGTTAATTAATTTATTCATTGCATTTAAAACTGCCTATTAATTGTTAATTAATTTATTCGTTGCATATAAACTGCCAGTTGAAAGTTATTAATTTTTATTGAATATAAACTATTTGTTGATGCCTGTTATATTTTATATGCTTTATATTGATGTTTGTTTAAATTGGATGATGATTGTAATAAATGGTTGTTTATTGATATTTAGATGAATGGATGCTATATTTTATATAAACTGCAAGTTATTATGCAATTTCATTCCATTCGGGATTGCGGTTTGAAATGATATATAACCGTAAACTTTTATCTTTAAAATTACGGATTGAAATGATAAATATCTGTATCACTTGACCATAGGATAGAAAAATTATATACAGGCACCGTGGTCTATATATAAAATATTTTAAAGTGATTTTCTATGGATTTTGGAAAATAAGGGTTTATATATATACTAATTTTGATATTATATAAATATATTTTTATATATGGTTAAATTCTAAAATTTAAGCTAAGTAAAATTTGATGATGTTTTAAGTTTGATTTACAAATATTTCAAGTTTGAGCTTTATTTAAGTGATATTGAATTTATTAAATAAATATTTCTAAACTAAATAATAGTAAATTGAATTAAGGTATATATATGATTATCAGATTTGGTTGGGAATTTTGGAATATTTAAAGTCTTGAAATATATCAAAATTGAAATGTTTTATTGAAATTAAGGTATTATTGTTTTCAAAGTATTGGTTTTCGAAATTGTTATAACTTTGAAAGTAATATGGTTTGAAAAATGAATTTATTTGAAATAGAATTTATTTAAGAATTATCTGTGAATATATGGATTTGAAACCTATTGAAATTGAAAATTTCGAAATATGACTTCAAAATGTGGTTTGGGTTTAAGATGATTTAAAAGAATATTTCAAGTTATCTAAATTTGAGAAAGATTAGTGATTGGAAATTTGGTTTTATTTAAAGGATATGTTTTGAAATGGCAAAAATATTTTGGTTTTAAAGTATATACTATTTTCTAGTAAAGGATATGTTTTGAAATGGCAAAAAAAATATTTTGGTTTTAAAGTATATACTATTTTGTAGTAAAGGATATGTTTTGAAAGGGAAGTTATTGTGTTTTTAAAAGTATATATATTTGTAAATGACCACGGTGTTATAATAACGATTGGTTGTTAAAGAGACCGGGATCGGATATGGACATACTCTCTGTCGATACCGAAAACCACTTTGACAACTGTGTACGTGGTGGAGTTTCCAGAATGAAGTAGGATGGTGGCGACGATCCTAAGGTATATACGTGGACCCAACTCCCGTGAGTTGGCATAAGATGGCTAAAACAGGAGCGATCTCGGACCAGTGAGGTAGCACCTCTTATCGGATGCACTTCTTCGATTCTATTCTATTACTTTGTGATTTTTGGTGGCCACCCTTCGATTTGGGAGTGTTGTTCGAGGTGGACGGTAGTGGCTGCTATCCGCTCCATCAGTCCGTGTGCGTAATTGGTATATCTACCCTGGCATTGCCTAGTTGTGCCGTGTCACCTACCATATCGAGCTTTACCCATGATTATGATTTTAAGATCCGACCGCGTTAAGGTTCTCCATCCCCTTAACGCTATTTTCTATATGATTATACTTTATTGATTAGACATTATTATAATAATGAATATTACTACATAGTAGATAGTTTAACGGATCCTTAAGAGGTGTGAATCCCGAACATTTCTTAAGTTACTGCACTCACGTTAGACACTGGATAGGAGATGTCAAACCCCGTAAACATCTCTGATGCCGTTTACACTCATATTTATTTCATTGATTTAACTTACATAAGATCTTTTAGTTCTGACTCGAGTGTTTTGTCTTTTCAATTCGCTCGGGTCAGCCTGAGCATTTCAGGATTTGAAGGTCCTATTTCTGGAGGACGAAGACGAAGATTTTATTACTACTATTTATTATATTACACTACACCATTGTATTCCGCTGCATTTATTATCATTCTCTGGTATGTGTAACTATGATATGTATTGTATAAGAATAATCAAATGTTTTGTAAAACAGCTTCATGAACTGTTATTTGATTATTATATTTTATCGTTCCGCTGCAAGATTCTATTTTATTCTTTTATTTCTCCACTTTTTCTTATTTACCCCATAACAATCCACCCTTCTGTATGGTTTAAGTTGGCATGTGTGTCTGCTTAAAAGCATACAAAAAGGTGGGATGTTACATCTGGTATCAGAGCTTTGGTTTAGCGATAAACCTTAGCTTTGTGGGGTCTGACTCTTTATTAATAGGGTAGTAATACCCTATGGGAGTTGCTGAGTGTATATATATGAGAGGGCGTATTTGTTAGTGTTATAAAAAGGTTTTAATATTGTGTTAATCTGTTCCGTTTTGTATTTATAAATTCTGGTTGGTGCATGGGACGCTATGACATCAATAGGGATTTCTAAACACTTAATAGGACAGACCGACATAATATTTGTTTTAATTTAGGTGAATGAAATAATTTTGCCTATCATATTTTCTATATATAAATTAAAATATTTTATAAAAGATATATATTTGGTTGCAATAGATTGGTTGTTAGGTAATGAAATTTATAAATAATAGAAATAAGATTTAAGATAAAATAAGTGAAAATTGGAAATTTAGAACTTAAGTTCCGGGTTTTTAGAAATTTCTTTCGAATAATTTTGGAATATAGTAATAATATTATTTAGAAGTATTTTCTGATATAAATATTTCAACATAATTTGAAAGAATTGTTTTAAAGAAAATTTTGGAAAGAGATAAGTTCTGTACTTTCCTCACTGTCACTGGAAAATAATTTTGGTGATGAGTGCACGCATCATCGACATTCATTTTCGAGTTTCGAAGTGGGAAGGCCACTGTAGTAGTTTTACTACAGATTTATTTTGATAAACAAATAAATATTTTAAATTGTTTTAAATATAAATGGGATATATAAACGGTAAGTATATACATTTATCTATTATTTTAAAATGATTTGAAATTTAACCTAGTATTTAAAATTCTTAAGTTCCGGTTAATTAATAGTTCAATTAAGTGTAGTAAATAAATGATTTAAAACCTTTGTAAATGAAATTCTTTATTTATAAGAATTGATGTATAAAGTTATAAATTTAAGTGTAATTAAAATGTTACTATAATTAAATATAATAGAAGGTAAGCATTAAATAAATGAATGAAATTAAAGGTAATTTGAAATTGTAACTTATAGAACATAGATGAAATTATTGAACCCTTAATTAATTAAAAGAATTGAGGAAACTGGTATAACTTTCAATTACATTCTTAAAGGCATATATATAACTTACCAAAATATATAAAAGTTGAAAATGTTATAAGAAAATGTAACAGATATTATACAAGTAATTAACTTGAGATAATGAAAATAATTAATGGAATTATTTAATAAATAAGAATTGATGTGTAGGGTTATAAATTTAAGTAAAATTTAAATGCTACTAGTTTAATATAATAGAAAAGTAAGTAATATAAATAAATGATTGCAAACCTTAGGAAATGAATTAATAAAATCCTTTACTTATAAGAATTGATGTTATAAGGTTAAGAATTTAAGTGTAATTTAAAGGGTTACTATAATTAAATATAATAGAAATGTAAGCATTAAATAAATGATTGAAATTGAAAAGTGCATAAATGTAATGCAATAAAAAGAACTTACATGCCCTGAATTAATGAAAATGAATAATTATAAGTAATAGGTGAAAATAAATGAAACAAACATTTAATGAGTAAATGAAATTAAAAGTTTGTTAGAAATAAAGGAAAACTAAAGGATAAATCATTGTGTAAGTAAAAAGGAAATCAAACAACAAATGTATGGAAAAAAAAAATTTATAAGTTAATTTGATTTGTTGGTTGGAATTGTTATTGTTTGGTTTATGGTTGGTTGGGTAAGGAAATTTGAAATTGTTTGACTGAATAAATTATCTATTTTGTTACATCTAAGACTGTTGAGTAAATGATACACTTGATAGTTTATTTTTCATTATGTACAATTTAATGTTTTGAACACGAACAACTATTTGTTTTGTGTGCTTGAATGGTTGATTTGTATTTGTTGTGTACTGTTGTTGAAATTTATGGTTGTGTATTGATTTGTGGTTAGTGTTTGAAACCACCTTAAATATTTCATCTTATATAATTGTTAACCCTTTTAGATTATATAAGTAAAATACAGGTTATGGAAGCAATTGCTACTGCTTTTGGTTCCATAAATAAGCGTTAATTGCCCGACAAATAGGTACGTTTTCGGATTACAGTTTATAGCATTATGATATTGTTTTCCCGTGTTGGGATATATATTATTTGGAAAATATTGTGATATATTATTATACTTGATATTATATTTTCTTCCGAGCCTCTCCGTACAAAGGAGGCTCTGCCGAAATTTTCTATAAATTTTGGGCTTAGAAAAATTTTGAAATTGTTTTCCCAACCTTATTGATTTGAGTATAAAAATATTTAATGGTTACAAATTGGTATATTTTATTTAAATTAATTAATTTTGAAAAAAATTTATTTAATATTTTAAATAAGATATCGATTTCTTAATTCTTCTTTCCTTTCCTTTTTCCTTTTCGGGGACGAAAAGTTTTGAGTGGGGGAGAGTGTAACGACCCGTAAATTCCGATATTTAAATTTGTCATTTTTAATAAGATTTTGTAATTAAATTTAAAAAGAAATAAAATCCTTATAATTTTTAATGAAGAATGTTAAGAATGAACCTATGAAATATTTTGTTGATTATTATAGACTTAATAAAAGAGTTGAATTGAATCAATCTATTTATTTGAAACCAATAAATTGGTATGCAAATTTATAATAATTGGGTTTATTGTAAGAAATTGAAATTTGATACTATAGTGTAATGGAATTTAGATAAGAATGGAAATATTGTTTGAGAATGAAAACTTATAAAGATAAGCATTTAATTATCCAATGCAATAATTTATTTATTTAACTTAGGCAATAAAGTTAGTCAAAGCTAGATTTGTATAAGTTGAATGAAATGGGTTAATGTAAGTATTATATTAAGCTATAAATCAAATGGAAGAAAACGAGCGTAAAATTTGAATTAAAAATAAAATAAATTGATTATAACATAAACTTAAGTGTAAATTTTAAGGGTATGATAATAATTATTATAAGTTAATTAATTAATTGGTCAATGAATTGATTGGAAATAAAGTTCATTTAAATTATAAGTAATTATAAAGCTGTTTTGGATAATAAATGTTACTTTAGTGATTATCAATATAGTAACGGAAGTGTGTAGGTAAATTAATAGTAGCGTATATTTCTTTTTAGTAGTAATTGGTGGATTGGGAAATAAGTTCAAATTATGTTAATTGAGAAATTAATAGGTAAAGTATGTAAAGAAATTTATAGAATGTAAATTTAATGTTGTGAATTTTATAGAATGTAAAGTATTTAAAAACCTCAATTAATGTGTTCAATGGATAGAAGTGCACATTTAAAAACGTAATATTCATTCAAATTAAAATGTAAATAGGCGTATATTAATGAAATGAAATTAAGTTAGCGTTGAATATGGAATTATAAATCTGGTTTGATAAGTGACGAACTTATAAATGCAATTAATATAGGTGGTTTGTTTATGTTAGGTGTTAAATAAACTTTGGAAGTAAATTATAATTAAATCTAAATTTAACATTTTGTTAATATAAATGAAAGTAATAATTGTAAGTAATGTTAATTAAGATAATATTTTAAGTAATGTTAAGGTAATTTATATTGGACAATTTATTGAGTTTTAAGGATTGGAAATAAAGCTTTATCAATTTATTTGGGTTTTAACCATAATAAGTGAAGTAATTGTAAATTTATGAAATTTAAAAATATAAGTATTATGCTAATTAAGAAGGAATGTGAGGATTTCAAATAGATTTTTTGAATCCAATATTATATTTGAAATTTATGAATGGAATAATCATTGATTTATTTAATTTGATAGAATTGTTGGAAATTATTTATAATTTTGAAAATAATGAAATTGAAGATTTGACCCTGCAATTGATAGATTAATCAACTTTAAATTTATATCTAAACTTGTTAAAATTTTTGTAGATGATTAAGAATTATAAAAGTAATAAAAATTTTCAATTAAAGAATTGAGATTGAAATTTGATTTAATTATTTAGTTATTAATTTATTTAATTAATGGAAAAATAGCCATTTTGGCCACTGACTCGGATTTCGACAAAACCAGTTTCATCGGATCCGTAATGGTGAATTATTGTAGGACTCCAAGTTTCGTAGCGATCGGACTTGTCGTTTGATCGTACGGACTCGAAACGCCTTGAAATAATTGCAATTGAAATCAATTTGGAAAATATTGTTTTTATCATAACTTCTTCATATGATGGAATTTGGACTTGAAACTTTTTCCATTGTGTTTAAAATATTTTAAAACATCTATTTTGATATATGGGTTGACCCAATTTCGTTCCGGGGTCAGGACGGGCTTTTTGGACCACGTTGGCGTTAGCGCGTACACCTGTTTTATCCATCTATTCTATTTTCAACCTTCTCTATAAATATCCCGCTAAACCCTAGCCTCCGCCTATTCTCATTTGTCTGCGCGTAAAATTTCTTCAGCTCCTCCTCCTCAATGGCAGACAAAATTTCAGATCCAGATCCATTTCAAAAATCAAAGTCAAAAATTCAAAGTTCTCAGAAAAATCTCAAATTTATATATGTTGAAGCTCTCGACGAACGTAATTCAATGGTGTAATTCGTTTTTCAATTCGACGCATCGTTTGACCAGAAATCGCAGTCAAAATTGAATGGGGCGTTTTTGACTGGTGCGTCTGATCGGAAATTCCTTTCTGGGTTTTGTAGAGGGGCTAGCGCGTTGTTCATCGGCGAAGTTTGGAGGCGAATTGACGGTCGGATTGGCGGCAAATCGTGATTTGGGTTTCGAATTTGATGGTCAAAGGGAGCGGAGCTTGGGTTCGAACACGCGTAAGGTTCATGTGCGTGGATCTGGAGGGAGACTTGTTGTTGCTGACGTGGCAAAGGGGAGGGGGTAACGTGTTCTCTTTTATTTTATTTTAAAATTAAAATTCAACCACAATAATCGCTATATCCTTCACATACGAACTCCGTTTCACGCGCGGTTTCTTTTGTTAGGATCGTATTAAAATTTCGGACTTGATGACGCTGGTTTGGATGAATTCTGAGACGGTCAAATTTTTGGGTTTAAATCGGATCTAAATTCGATTTAAATCTCAAAGGTGAGTGTTTTAACCCACTCACAACTTCTAAGATTTCCTATGTTTGTTAAATTCATGTATGATGTGTTTAGAAATTTATTTATAGCTGTTTGGCATATATTTCATCATTATCTCAGTTAATTGCATTCATCGTAATTAATTGTTAATTTATTTATTCATTGCATTTAAATTGCCAGTTAATTGTTAATTAATTTATTCATTGCATTTAAAACTGCCAATTAATTGTTAATTAATTTATTCGTTGCATATAAACTGCCAGTTGAAAGTTATTAATTTTTATTGAATATAAACTATTTGTTGATGCCTGTTATATTTTATATGCTTTGTATTGATGTTTGTTTAAATTGGATGATGATTGTAATAAATGGTTGTTTATTGATATTTAGATGAATGGATGCTATATTTTATATAAACTGCAAGTTATTATGCAATTTCATTCCATTCGGGATTGCGGTTTGAAATGATATATAACCGTAAACTTTTATCTTTAAAATTACGGATTGAAATGATAAATATCTGTATCACTTGACCATAGGATAGAAAAATTATATACAGGCACCGTGGTCTATATATAAAATATTTTAAAGTGATTTTCTATGGATTTTGGAAAATAAGGGTTTATATATATACTAATTTTGATATTATATAAATATATTTTTATATATGGTTAAATTCTAAAATTTAAGCTAAGTAAAATTTGATGATGTTTTAAGTTTGATTTACAAATATTTCAAGTTTGAGCTTTATTTAAGTGATATTGAATTTATTAAATAAATATTTCTAAACTAAATAATAGTAAATTGAATTAAGGTATATATAAGATTATCAGATTTGGTTGGGAATTTTGGAATATTTAAAGTCTTGAAATATATCAAAATTGAAATGTTTTATTGAAATTAAGGTATTATTGTTTTCAAAGTATTGGTTTTCAAAATTGTTATAACTTTGAAAGTAATATGGTTTGAAAAATGAATTTATTTGAAATAGAATTTATTTAAGAATTATCTGTGAATATATGGATTTGAAACCTATTGAAATTGAAAATTTCGAAATATGACTTCAAAATGTGGTTTGGGTTTAAGATGATTTAAAAGAATATTTCAAGTTATCTAAATTTGAGAAAGATTAGTGATTGGAAATTTGGTTTTATTTAAAGGATATGTTTTGAAATGGCAAAAATATTTTGGTTTTAAAGTATATACTATTTTGTAGTAAAGGGTATATTTTGAAATGGCAAAAAAATATTTTGGTTTTAAAGTATATACTATTTTGTAGTAAAGGATATGTTTTGAAAGGGCAGTTATTGTGTTTTTAAAAGTATATATATTTGTAAATGACCACGGTGTTATAATAACGATTGGTTGTTAAAGAGACCGGGATCGGATATGGACATGCTCTCTGTCGATACCGAAAACCACTTTGACAACTGTGTACGTGGTGGAGTTTCCAGAATGAAGTAGGATGGTGGCGACGATTCTAAGGTATATACGTGGACCCAACTCCCGTGAGTTGGCATAAGGTGGCTAAAACAGGTGCGATCTCGGACCAGTGAGGTAGCACCTCTTATCGGACGCACTTCTTCGATTCTATTCTATTACTTTGTGATTTTTGGTGGCCACCCTTCGATTTGGGAGTGTTGTTCGAGGTGGACGGTAGTGGCTGCTATTCGCTCCATCAGTCCGTGTGCGTAATTGGTATAACTACCCTGGCATTGCCTAGTTGTGCCGTGTCACCTACCACATCGAGCTTTACTACGATTATGATTTTAAGATCCGACCGCGTTAAGGTTCTCCATCCCCTTAACGCTATTTTCTATATGATTATACTTTATTGATTAGACATTATTATAATAACGAATATTACTACATAGTAGATAGTTTAACGGATCCTTAAGAGGTGTGAATCCCGAACATTTCTTAAGTTACTGCACTCACGTTAGACACTGGATAGGAGATGTCAAACCTCGTAAACATCTCTGACGCCGTTTACACTCATATTTATTTCATTGATTTAACTTACATAAGATCTTTTAATTCTGACTCGAGTGTTTTGTCTTTTCAATTCGCTCGGGTCAGCCTGAGCATTTCAGTATTTGAAGGTCCTATTTCTGGAGGACGAAGACGAAGATTTTATTACTACTATTTATTATATTACACTACACCATTGTATTCCGCTGCATTTATTATCATTCTCTGGTATGTGTAACTCTGATATGTATTGTATAAGAATAATCAAATGTTTTGTAAAACAGCTTCATGAACTGTTATTTGATTATTATATTTTATCGTTCCGCTGCAAGATTCTATTTTGTTCTTTTATTTCTCCACTTTTTCTTATTTACCCCATAACAATCCACCCTTATGTATGGTTTAAGTTGGCATGTGTGTCTTCTTAAAAGCATACAAAAAGGTGGGATGTTACACCTACATCATGAAGATCTCCATCTTCAAAATCATTTGTCTTCAAACATGTTTTACATCGAACGTAGATTGGTTCGAAGTGGTTTTCGGATAGGAATCACTCAAATCCGACCTCGGTTCCTTCCAAGCCAATCATCGCTTTAAAAGATGTTAAGTTTATATGTGGATATCAATCATCAATCAATTACTTCATCTTTTGTTTAAATCAAATATCTTTCTTAGATATATTCTTTTCAATTTATTCCATTTTCTTTTCAAGTGTATATGGAATCATTAAACCTCATTTATTAAATCATTTGATTTATTAAACCTCTTTAGATCTTGAGATAATTCCAATCATTTTCTCTTTAACTTGGGAAAACCTTTCCAAATTATTCATTAAATTTTAATCAAAGATTTCTTATATCTAAGTTAGAATTTTTAACTTATGGAAAATATTCCCAAATCATTCATTAAATATTAATCAAAGATTTTTTAACTTCAAATCATATTCTTGCAAATCGAAGATTTTCATAACAGAGAACTGCTGCCACCTTAGATATGGTAAATTTCACCTCCATGGACTAGTGGCAAGTGATCCTACATCATGAAGATCTTTGTCTTTAATATGTTTTATTTCGAAAATTAGTTTGAAGGGGTTTTCAGATAGGAATCACCCAGATCTGATCCTGGTTTTTTGGATATGAATCTCCCAAATCCAATCCTGGTTCCTTCATACTAATCATCGATAAAAAGATGTTAAGTTCATATGGGGTTTCGAAAATTAGTTTGAAGTGATTTTCGGATAGGAATCACCCAAATCCAATCCCATTTTTTCAGATAGGAATCACCCAAATCCGATCCCGGTTCCTTTGTACTAATCATCTATTAAAAAAAAAGTTGTTTCTTTTTACCTTGGAAAAACTAAAATATGATCTTTTAGAGCATCCGGACTTTCCTTTCGATCTGTTCCACCCCTCGTCTAAAAGATAAAGCGAAGGCCAGGTAAGTTCAGGGCACTGGTTGCTCCATTCCTAACCTTAGTTGCACACCTTGTTTTACCATATAGCACTCACAGGCGGGACAAATGTACCAGTCGTTTCCGCATACTCAGTTTGTTATTATATTCAATATTCTTCACTTTTTACTTAAGTGTTACAAAAAATTTCTCTTAACCATTTATTCAAACTCTTATTAAAACTTCCAAATCATCTTTAAAATAATTAATTATTCTTTTAAAGTCATTCGCAAAAATTTTGGTAAAGAATTGTTAAGTTTAAAACTACACTTCAAAGGTTATTTATAACTGCTGCGAAAAGCGTTGCGAAAACTATTGCAAATAGTTTTTTAAAAACTATATTCTTCAAAACGACTTATATATCATTTAGAAATCAATCTTTTCAACTTAAATCTCTTTTAAAACATTTTAAAATATTTTTAGAATTTATTTCGTATTTTTAAAACATTTAAAAACATCATTTTTAAAGAAATCTCTTT
This sequence comes from Allium fistulosum, assembly GCA_030737815.1. Classification (NCBI taxonomy): domain Eukaryota; kingdom Viridiplantae; phylum Streptophyta; class Magnoliopsida; order Asparagales; family Amaryllidaceae; genus Allium; species Allium fistulosum. The sequence goes on from JASFAW010000013.1 coordinate 19,286,265, forward strand.
TTTTGGATTCCGAACTGCAAAACAGCGATGATTTTAGAAAATTGTTTTGGACATATTTCAAAATCTAATTAATGAAATCTTGATTTTCTTTCTTCGTTTGAAAATTATGGATATAATAGTCCGGAAAATTCTTATCTCGAATGATTCCGAGCTATATTCCACTTTGTAAACTTATTTAACTTTTATGGCGCGAAATCGCAAACTACCTTACGCGACGCACCTAGTTTTGACTTGTTTTTCAATTTCTTTTCAAACTTCTGGGAATCACTTTTAAATATTTATAAAACATTTCTAAATCATTTTAAACTCATTTTAAACAATATTTTTATATTTCAAACTCATATTCCATTTCATTTCATTTTATAATATTATATTATTATAATATCATTTTTAACCTTTTTAGATTATTTAAAATCATTAAGAGGCTAAATAATTTTCATACACATATTTGTATGGATTTAATTCTCATTTAATTAACTATGGTTAATTACTAATCATTTCTCTTATCATTATCAAACCAAGTTATCAACCATATAAACAATCACATAATCAACCAATTTGCAACCAAGTTATCAAACATTTAATCATCCAACATATTTAAAATTTCAAATCATTATACTTGAAGTAATTTATGGATTAATAAGTAAATACGAGTACTCACAATTAGTTCCACTCCTCCAATCTTTTACGTAGATTCCCGAATCGATTCCGATGGCACTTCCTTCTCTTTTTCTTGCTTCGGAGCTCCTTGAACTTGATCGTTCTTCTTGATGTGCTCGGCCTTGACCTTGGAAGGGGAAAGTGGCTCACGGCCTTGGCTAGGGGGAGTGGAAGGCTCGGCCTAGGTGGTTGGGGGGTTGGGGGGGGTGAAGCCATGAGTTTGAGGGGAGAGAAATGGAGGTGATTTTCTTTGATTTTGAAGTGGAATACTATATTTTTCTTTACTTTCTTTTTTTCTAATATTTTTTCCATTATTTTTCTAAGGCATGAAAGCCATTAAAGAAGCTTTTAGAAAACTTGAGAAAGGAAGAAGAAGATGTAGAAATGTGTGAAAGAAAGTGGAAGGATGGTGTTTACAATTGAAGTTTGCTACACAAATTACCTTATTACCCTTAACCAAAAAGGCTAAAATACCCTTTATATCAAATCAATTTGGGTCTCCCTTCACACACTTTTCAAGACATGATTTAACTTGTCATTAATTTGCAAAAGAAGTGAAGGGATGGATGGATTTGATTTTGTACCAAAATGTAATGATTTTGCATTTTCCTTTTAATTAACAAAATTTATAAAAATAAAATGCTCCTTTTCCATGCTTGATTTGATGGCTAAGTACATTAGCATTAATGAAGAAGAGATGTATGCTTTGATTTGTGTGGGATTTGATTTGATTTTGCAAAACTAAACTTACTTTGTCATTTTGTGCTTTATTTAACTTTAAATAAATACTTAAGTTAATTAATCCTTGATTAATATAAGAGAGATGTTTATTTCTTTGTTAATGTGTTTATAAAATACTATTCAAGTTGCAAAACGTTTGCACAACTTATATCGATCAAAACGTTGATTTTCGACAAAATATTTTACGGTCACATTTTGACATTTTTGTTAAACTACTTATTTATGTAAACCAAACTTGAAAATAAGTTTGTTATCATATTTAATTAATTAAAACAAGTGTATTTGACTTATAAAATAATATAAAACAATATCAAAATCAACTTGCAAATATACGACATTGATTTTTTCAATGCACGACGAAATTTGTCAATCTCTATTACATAAGTATATATACAATTATCAAACTTTTATGAACCAATTTTTTTATCATTATATAACGATTTTAAAAGACTTCATTTATCTTTTAAAACAATTCTTGGACTGTATATCCAATTTTATCAAAATCCAGCTTTTGTAAATTTTGTCAATTTTGCGATAAAAGTTCCAAATCTTAATTCACTTCTAGAAATAAGTTTGTATCACATGAAATATGATCATTTAAATTTAAAAATTCTATATTTGAATATTTAAAATCAATTAAAAATATCCTATTTCCAAAGTGGTAAAATTACAGGTCGTTACACATGAATTGGAAGTTATTATAATTTGGATTGGGACTTAAGTAGCATTTCAATTCATTGAAATGAAGTATGTTGCAATGTAAATTTCTATAAATTATCCAGTTTTATAACTATGAATAAAAGCATTCAAAATAACAAGGAATATGCCAAAAGAAAGTGATGTATATAATAGGGATGCTTAACATATTTTGTACCGTCTAGTTCAGTAATTACGGAAAAGGTAATTCCTTGTAATTCCTAACATAACATAAGTCCTCTTTTATATAATTTATGGAAAATTCTAATGTTAACATCTCCTTTTGGGAAGATATAATTCAAGGCATTAAAATATAGTATCCCTAAGTATGAACCAAAGTATAGTTAGTGATGATAATAACAACAATTTAACTGTATATCTAATATATTCGATTGAAGATAAGTTAGAAAATAAACAATAAACAATGAAGTGTAAGTAAAGCAATGAAATGTGTAATTAAGAAGTTATAGTAATCAAAGAAAGATAGTAAGGATTAAATAGGGAATGGTAAATTATACTTAATAGAAGTAAGTGAAGTTAAACAATAAGAGATATTTAGTCTATTAAATTACAAATAAGCAGTAAATGATATTAAATGGCATTAATGAAATAAGAAGTAAGTTATGTAGAAATAACTGAATACCAACAGTTGAACATAAAAGGCATAGTAATTCAATAAAATTTGTATAGCCTCAAATATATATTTATGATGGCTGTGAATTGAACCTAGTCAATGACTTAGCTTAATTAAAAATGACTTAGTCATTAGTATGGGTTGGAATGTGGGGTCGGTAGTGTTGCCCAACAGAACTCTGCCCTTCGAAAGCAGCCACCAGCGGTTATGTATACATTGTACTGAAATTAGACATCTCCAACTTTAGGACCCGTGGGATTATACGTCTGCTTATAGGTGAAGGGAATGTAGCAAAGTGAGTTTACATCGGGTTGAAGTGTCAAAGGGCTAGGTAGGGTCTACTTCAGTCCTTATAGGGGTATTAAGTTTCAAGTGGGCACTTCCTTTATTGCAATATGCAATCTAAATGGGATGTAGGCTTAGCTCTATGTTAGAAAATTTGGTACCATATATGTTATTAGGGTTGTACACATAGGTTGAGAGCACATCGCTCATGGAGCGGTTAGTAAAAGACAGTGGTTACATTTAGACGGACTACACCTCCTACTAGTGTAGGTTTCGTATGGGACGCGCATCGCCTCAAAGTTGTTTATTTTGTTTGTAGTTAGGAGGTAAGGCTAGATAACCCTTGGATGGGTCTTCAAACCGAGTAGAACATGGTAATAGTGTAATGCAGTTATTAGGCACTAACGGGAAGATCCTTGGTGTATGCGGATAATTCGGTCTAGAAACAGATGATGGATACATGGCGTAGGTGTAAAGTTACATATATTAGAGGGGAATGTATATCCTGGTCCAAAGAGGGACTGTGGTACTTGCATACACAAACATATTATGAATGTAGTTATTATATACCTCGAGTAAGTAGGGTGTATCGTACACGTACATGAAGCCAAGACGACTTAGTTTAAAAAAAGTAGACATAGCATCTAATGGAAGCAATCGACATAAACTAGTGTTATATATAAAGTATATAACTTACCAATCACCATAACGTTGTTTTGACCCCTCCTCATTACAACATATATGATAGATTTATGGGGACAAGTACTAGTACAAGGTAGGAACAATGGAAGGCCAGGTTTCCTATGCATGCTCAGCACTGACAAAAGTACTAGATACCAGATGTATTAACCTTGGTTAGTAATTATACGTTTTATTCTACTTTACAATTCCGATGTGAGTTTTTATCGACAGTGCTATGATATAATTTTGTTTATTTACAGGATATTAACACCAACCATCCATACTACAATGGACTTGGGTTTTCAAGCAAAAATTTAGGCCCATCGGAGTGCATGTTATAACACTTGGTATCAGAGCTTAGGTTAATCGATTATAGGAATTAAAATACGCTAAGTGAACGTACACTTATTTTTACCTATATGTATTATATGCCAAACTTTACAAACTTCGACTATAGAAGTAGTTGCAAGCACATTCTTAAAAGATGGATAAATTGACTATGAGTTGGAAAAGTAGATAGAGTTAAAAATATAAACCTATCCCGATCTCCCCATGGGAGTCAGGTTGTATCAAAAAGGTATTAACCTAAGAAGAGCATGAACATGACATATAAAAGACTCCTTAAAGCTGGATGGTACTTGACTCCCTTATTTAGCCTGGATTGCCTGATTCTCATAGATCCCCCCAAGATTATAGATAATGATGTACGTTTGATCCAGGTAAGAGGAAATTAAGAATCTATGTATATTATGGATATATGGAAGTAAGAATAGAATGAGTTTCAAAAGGAAGGTGTGTAGAAATCACTTTAAGATGATAACCAAAATTTTAATATTTTGGAAGAAGATAAGTAGAAAAGAAAAAAGTCTAAAGAAGGGACAGTTAAAATTCACTCGGAGTTCGACCCTATATGAAAGAATTTAATGAAATGTTTGAAAAAATAATAATAGATTTGAAATAATTTTCAAGAAATTTGTTTAAAAGTAGAAAAACCCTATTTTAAAAAATTAAGTAAATACTAGATTTTCTGTAAAATAAACTATCCATTTATATTTAAATGGAAATTTTTAGTAGAAATATAAATTTTGTTTGGACCAGAAAATTTGATTAAAAATGGGTTATAATAAATAGATATTTGTTTTGAAAAAAAGTAAAGCGTATATACACACACAGACACACACATAACTCGTTGATTTTTCCGAGATGAAAATTTTTTAGCCTTAAATTTTATTTTAAAGCAGTGGATACCATGAAGTGCTACAAGTTTTATATGTGGGTAAAAGAACGAGAGAGAAGACATGAACCTGAAAACAAAGTGGTATGCGAGTGCCCTGCTATGGGTATATATGAATTTTTCTGAAATTCGTTACCAAGATGAAGAAGACGGAGGCAGAACCATACAACATTAGTTAGAGTTAATAGTTACAATTCAACGTGGCCCGAAAAGGGTCCAGGTTCAACCTAGCCCAAATAGGCTAGGAGTGGTCGAACCCTTAGGATTAACCGGTCGATCGTCTAAAGATAAGCGGTCGATTCGTTAGGGGTTTCGAGCAGGACCCAACCTTAAAGGTGACATAAAGTCACGAATAGGTCAAGTCGCCCCCTTCTTTCTTTTTCCTCTCCCATTTTTATCATCCTGACTTCTCCCTCTCTCCTCCTTAAAATTGCCGACGATGACAACTCTATCCCAGGCAACGTAAGCAACGACTTCAGCAGTCCCTCGACCCCAAAAATGAGCGGCGCTCCACCAAATTTAGCCCTCAGATTTAAATCTAAAACCCCCACCAAAAAAAATCTCGGCCCATCCGTGAAGCAGCATCTCCTCTCGCCACCCAAATCTGGCCCCGCAAGTGATCACATGGCTCTAAAACAATGAAGAAAAGGTTAAAGGATATGAAGCGGCAACAAATACAAAGGCGACAGTGAATCTAGGGACTTTGCCGCTTATGATTTGGAGGGTTTATGTATGGTTGCAGGGTTATTGTCAATCCTTATCCATGATATGTTTGAGCGGGAATGCTACCCGTGATGCATGCATTTGTTTGATGGTAATCTGAAGTATTCTTTTGATGAGCACGACAAAAGCTTCACATTCGAAGTGAAGGGAGTAGAGATTCGGTTGACCGACGAGCCATTTGGAGGTGTTCTACACATCTCCATGGTAAGAGGGGATCTAGAGGATATCGATACCTCTGATCCAGCTATTCTACATCAAATCTTCCATAAGGGTGTAGGCATCTTTCAAATAGACAACATGCAGGACCAAGCCAGTCCAGTTGCTGCATCATTCAGCATAACATTGTCCCCATGGTCTTGATTTTTGACCAGATCTACCCCTTGGTGCAGAAGGCAACCTACATCATCATAGGTGGTATTTAGGTGAATTGGGCCAAGGCCATCATGTAGGCCCAGGAGTTTGGATATGGAGAGGCTATCTTTCATACTGTCATTTTTTTACCTCTGTTTTCCAATAGTACAGAGTTGGCTTCTGAGGAGAGCAGGGGCAGACAAAGGCATTTGCACTAATGGATAGGTCCTCTCCGAGGAGGATGGGGATTAGGGAGGCACATGAAGAATTTGGAGAGCGGGAGGGAGTAGGAAGTCATATATGGAGTAGGCTCCAGAGCCAGATCAGGAGGCTATAGAACCACAACCACAGGTCCCTAAGTATGTAGGATCCAAATTCCCAGATCTGAATCGAGGCCGAGCCATAGGTGATACAAGATGAGCAACAACGCCAGGGTCGCGAGGTTGGATGCATATCATCCATGCTTTGATCGTTCTGTGGTCGTAGAAGTGGTTTGGGATTTCACGAAGAAGTAGGGCCATCCCACATCCCATAGTTAGTAGTGGGAATAAGAGTAGCTGTTGCTGTTTTTCTTCCCGCATTTTTTTTCTTTTAGGTTTTAAGTTATAAGCATTAGTTGTTTCTATTTGTATAAAACACGTATGATGTTATAAAAAATATTCCTTTTATTTGTTTCTGGATTGATTGCTATTTTTATTAGGAATAAATAAGGAAATCTCATAAAGGACACTTAATTTATGCAAAACAAAAGAAAAAAAAAAGGCTAGAAGTTTATAAAATAAATTAGGAAATTTCTTTAACTAGCTACTAAAAGAAAAGTAAATTTAAGTCCCAAAAAGTGTTATAACTTTGGGGGTTAAATTTTGGTGAGCGAAGGACAGGGAAATTTTGTTGCAAAACCAAGAGTCATTACCCTACGCCTTAGAGGCTGAAATTTATAAATGAACTTATATGATGATTATTATTCTAAAATAAAAGAAAAGGTTTTAGAAATCTGAAAATATACTGTGTTATAGAAAAGAGTTAATCATGAATGTTAATCTAGTGACTAAATCCCAATTGCCGTAGGATGTGGCTAATTTTTTTAAAAACAAATACTTTTGAGAATTTTGTTAAAATTCTTTGATTATTAAAAATAAAATATTTTTTTGAGAGATTTGAAAAATGTGTTTTATTTTTTTTTAAATTATCCGACTATTTAAAAAAATATAATTGAAAATGATTTTGAACGGAAAAGAGAAATTTTTTTGATATTTGAAATCCCACATACTTAGCGTAGGAAAAGTCCGTTGATACTCTAAGTTTTGATTTTGATGAACAACCATATAAATATTACAATTGATATATATCTAAGTTGTGCAGTACTTTCAGATATATTATGGAGACATTTTAAAGAGAAAAACAAGAATTCAGTGTAATAAAATGGATTATATATATATGAAGTTTAATTAGAGTAAATGGAAGAACAAAATTGATTAAAGAAGAATGAAACGCAAATGTTGCAACGAAAGAGGTATTTGATGTGATGAGTAGTGTCTGAATCATAGAATCTTTGTTAAAGACCCCATGACAATTATACTTGAAGACCATCAACTATTGAACTTAATCAAATAACAAAATTTCCACGAATATGAAGAACTTTGAAATCTGAAAGTCTCACATGTATGCCGACATACCCCCCTTTGTATGTCGACATATTGGCCATTTTTCCTTTTCTAAAATTCAAATGAAGAGATTTTCCGTTTATCCTTTCGCCAATGGATATGTGTCTTCAACCATTATATAATGGCTCTAGAAAATGAAATTTGACACACAACATTCTCATTTTCTATTACTCTTTTATTTCCATACTTTTGTGAGAAAGATCCATTGCATATTCTTTCACTCTCTTTGCAAATCCATAATCTTTCACTCTAATTATTGAAGAATTTGCAAACCACACAAGTATAGAGACAATTTGTACATGAATTCATATCATTCTCTCTCCGATTTCACCTTATTCTTTGAACAGTCTATAGATATATTGCTATCGAAGGTCTATAGGATCATTGTACTTAATCTTTAAGAGTATGTATTGAAGATACAACAATTTGCCATACTATAATGTTGATTGTAAAGAGAAGAAGGTGTCCTTGTAGCCTGTGAAATTAAGAGGGTGATCTTGTAGCAGGGTAAATCAAGAGGTTGCATTTTTTAGCCCGTGAAATCAAGACTATAAATCTGTTCTCGCCACTAGTGGAAAGCAAATGATGATAGTGAAATTATGTAAGGTATAGGCCTAGATGTAGGATTAGATATCCAAAGGGGTATAAAAATTCCCGGTGTTATTTATTTTTATCACATCTTACTTTACAACTTACTTATTAAGTGATTAGTTGTTTATGTTTGCAATCCGAGCAGATAAAGTTTTAAATTCATAAGTTAGTTTTAAATAATTGAATCACACAATTCGCCCTGTCTAATATATAAATAGCCTAAAGATCCATTTCTCATTGTGTTATAGACAACCCATTTTCTCACATTTGGCATCAAAGTGACTTGTTTTCAAAAATTTGTAACTTTATTTTTGAAAAGTATAAATGCTACTAATATTAATAACACTTTCTTTAACACTTTTTTCGAAGAATAATCAACTATTAGACCCCTACTATTTAATGGTAGTAACCATGCTTATTGGGCTTGTAGGATGTAAATTTATTTGTAGTCTAGCGGTTTAGATATTTGGAACATTATCCAAATGAATGCATAATAGACCAGTGATCAAAAGACAAAAGCACTCAACAATTCAAAGGCTACGAATATTTTAGTTCGCGTCTTGGATAAAAATGAGTTTAATAGAGTGTCCATTTATAAAAGTGCATATGAAATTTGGATAATACTGCAAGTCACACACAAAGACACTAGTAAAGTTAAACAAACAAAGATATCCATAAGACTAATCAATTTCAACTATTTAGGATGATATAAAATGAATTCATTTCTGATATATATTCTAGATTTTAAGATATATTACACGCATTAATATCATTAGGAAAGAATATTAATAAAGAGGACCAAGTCAGAAAGACATCGAATTCACTTTCTAGTGAATGGGATCAGAAGTCTTTGGTAATCGAAGAAACCAATGATATTAGTACTATGAAAATAGAAGATTTCATTGGTAATCTAATATCCTATGAAGTATAGTTGCAGGTTAGCAAAGAGAATCAAGCAAATGAGAAAATCACAGATACCCAAAGCTATAAACAACAGTCATGAACCAGATGATGATGAGGACATCAATTTCATGAACAGGAATTTCAAGAAATTATTTAAATATAGAAAATAAACTAACTTTGGAAACCTAACAACTATAATTTTAGAAATGGAAATGCAATTAAATGTTTTGAATGCGATAAAACTTGTCATTTGGAAAAAAATTTATCCAAAAATGAAGAAATCAAAGTACTTTTCAAACACTTTGAATAAGAAGAGGAAACACACTTTCAATGCAACATGGGATATTCAAATATATCACTAAGTGATAATGATTCAGAAACTAAAAATGGCAACATGCGCTTCTGGGTAAATGATAACCAAAAATGGAATTCTAACGAAGAAATTATGAATGTTTTAAATGATATGTAAAAGGGATATAAACTACTCAGAAAAGAATATGAGATTAGTTTAACAGAGACAGATAGATTAAAAATGTTTAGCAAAATGTTAACTGAAGAAAAACAATGTCTAGAAGATGAAATTGAAAGACTTAGCAGACGTAATGATTTAAAACTTGAAAATTTTGAAAAACTAAAAAGTGAAAATGAATCCTTAAGTTTAGAAAATCTTTCAATGAAGTCAGAGATCACTGATCTAAATGAAAAAATAACATCTCTGGACAATGTTATTCTTAATTGTAATAAGGATTTTGATAAATTGAAAACTGATGTTGATAAATTTAACAAAGGAAAAGATAATCTAGAAAATTTGTTATATGCATCTAAACCCACTAACAATAAAAATGAACTTGGATACACCCCTAAGCTCAAAAAAAAGTACTCAAAGTACTAAATTTATTAAGTGTACCAAGTTCAAACTATAACCTAGAAAACTAAATTTAAAACCATCAAATAGTTCATTAATATATGGGTTCCTAGAAGGTTAGATAATAATGAGAAAGAAAAATATATTGATTTGTTTGTTGATAAAGTTCATATATGTAATGATTATATTTTGATAAGATATTCAAACTCTTCATAGGTTTGGCTTCCCAAAACCTAACCCCATGGACCCCAGAATAAAATAGGGTACCCGTGCGCGTATTTTATATTTTTTAGGTATTGAACAATGCAAAAAATATAAAGAAAGAGAAATGGATACCGGACATTGGATGTTAAGAGCATATGGCAAGAAATATATAGATATTGAGTGACATTATATACAAAGATGGTGGAATTGTGAACTTTGGATATAACTCAAAAGGATATGTTATTGGCATTAACAATTTAGATAATTCTAAAACTGTTGGAACTAGGCCAGCCCGCAACGTATGAAATGAGTGAATTTAATTTTTTTTTACCATTTTGGATCTTTAATGGGCCCATGAAGTCTAAATTCATTTACAACTTTTCTAAGTTTCTTGTAAATAAAACTAATACTTTATTTAATTTCATAAATAAAGTTTTACTTTAATTCAATGTGTATATAAATTAGAGTATATCACATACACTCTTATATACATATTTGTGTGTGTGATGGTCACTTATCAAATTTATTAAGAAGAGGAAACTTTTCATTTCTTTTCTCTTAAATTATTCAGTAAATGATGGGTCAAGTGAATGAAAGAGAAGGTATTTAAAGAGGGAACATTTCTTAACCTCCTTCTTTCATTTTCTAAATCCAACTGTTGGATTTTAAGCCACTTTTTTCCTTTCGATGGCCTTCTACAAATGAGGCTATATAGGTCTTAAAATATTCCCAAACCCATTTAATAATTAATCTATTTAAATCCATTTTAAATATTTTATCAAATATCATATATCGATACACACATACATGCATTCATACATAACTTTTATGTATGTACTTTATCAAATACTAATGGCATTCAAACAAAGCAAATAAATAAATCACTACATGAAAAAAGATATTTTCGTAGTCTTGAAAAAAGGCTACTAAAGGATATGGGAGCGTTTATGAACATGTTATTAAACGACATGCTATGATAGGTCAAGACCTTATCGTAGCATTTAATGAAACATCACAAAAAAATGAAATTCGTAGCGTTTATCGGGTGTTGTTGTACTAAACGCTAAAATACATCCCCTTTTGTAGCAATTTTAAAATGCAACAAAAGAGGGAAGTTTTTCATACCATTTACATATTGTAGCACTCGATAAACTTTCTGAATTTCATCTTTTTGTAGTGTTTTATAAATCCTACGGTAGGCTCCTTGACCTACCATAGCATGTCTTTTAACAGTGTGTTTGTAAACGCTACCGTAGCCTTTAGTAGCATTTACACATTATTTAACAACATACATCATGCACTATTTATTCATAATCAATACTATAGCTCATTTCTGTACTACATATAGCATTTCATATGTGTATATATAAAATAAACTCAACCAACAATAGTAAAATAATGCAATTGATATTATAATTACCAAGTACCTATAAGATAACAAATGCTTTGTTCATACAATAGTATTTTTAAGTACATAATACAAAATATAAAAGGTTAACACCGTGAACTAATGATATAAACCTAGAAGCAGATGCAAGCTTCACCAAAATCCTTTCCTTCTTGCATGTGAGAAAGATTAAAATAGAACGCGATTTAATGTGAACAGAAATGGAATACGTCTACAAATATAAAAAAATTTTAACTTGAGCCTAAACCATGAACTTGAAATTAAATGTATGCAAAATTGTGTGTAAGGTTCAATTTATTTGAGTGCGTATATCTTAATCAATGTACATGAGAATAAGAATTAGTCGGTATATATAGTTAACTTGGTTAATTTTTGTAGATAAACTTAGTTAATTTTATAAACTTGGTTAATTCTCATAAACTTAGTTTATTTATTTATTTATTTTTTGAAAAAAGGTACTTTATTAACAGAATAAAATCATATACTTCCACAATATGTCTCGTTAAAACCTTGTAACCCCCTAACCTAAATGGGTGCCTTACCAGGAAAAAGAGTACATATCATGTCCATATATGAAATAGTACAACGGATATAGTAGACCATTATTTAAGTTGTCAAATAGGTGGAGGAGTAGACAAACTAGCAATACACTCAAAACCACCTATACGAACAACTTAGAGCAAGAAAACAAAGAAAAATACAAAAGCAAACAAAGTGCAAATACATGTGTACCTATTGGGATACACAAAAAAGGAGACATAAGAGAAAATAAAAATCATCATAGTGCGGTGGAAGGAGAAAAGCTCATCACTTAACTTTGCTAGATATGCTCAAGTCTTCAATTGCGATGAAGGCATGTCCCTCGAAGCACGGTGAATGCCCGGTGACTTTTGTTTTTTTGATGTTTTGTTCTTACCTTTCAATTGACTAACCAGATTTATCCATTTAGGATTATCTATGACATCAGTTGTAATAGTAGCTTTAAATTCAAAAGGTGATTCTTCTGGTCTAACTTTCCTGATTGGTTTTGTTTTGGAAGCCTGTTGAACATCCGAGCTTTGGTTAGTAGATATATCACAAGGAGTAGCCATTGCATCAGGTAGAACGATAGAGGGATTTGAGACTTCAGTCTTATTATTACCAGAGATTTGAATAGTCTTGTCTACGATAGGAGAAGAAGTGTTCTGAAGTGGGTTTGACAAATTGGATAAATTCACCAAATGAAATCCGTTTAATGTACCCTTTGAACTGGTTTCCATATCACAGTTTGAGATGACAGGATTACAAACTGTTTTACAATGCTCTAAATTATCTAAATCAAGATGCATATCAGTATCATTCGGAAGATCTGTCGTATTTGTACTAATCTGATTGGTATCAACATTCATATCATTAGGATTGTTCAACCTATCAGAAGAATTCACTTTAGGTCTCCAAGACTTAGTGAATTGACAGTGTATATCCGTATGACCAAAGCTATGACAATTAGCACATAAATTTGGCTTCCACTCATACATAACTTCTTGCCATATAAGTTCATCATTCTCCAATAAAATAGGAATTTCAGAAGGAAACATACATGAATTATCAATCTCAATTAAAATTCTAGCATATGCAATTTTAATAATACCTTCAGTAAATTTGTCCAATTTGATGGGGGTTCCAAGGACCAAGGCGATACGACTAATCCCTTCCTCCGTCCAGAAATCAAGAGGAATGTTAGGTAATCGAACCCAAATCGAAATAGAATTTAGGAGATCTTTATTAAGTTGCATACCGGGCGACCATCGTTTCATCATCATCAACTTCTTGTTTAAAAATAGGGGCCCCTTCAAAAACTCTATCATAGTCTTTTTTATTTTAAAATTTGATAACATAAAATCCGTTTTCCTCAGAGAAAATAGAAAATTCTTCTTCAGGTTTCCATACTCTAGTGATATAGTCTCTAAAATATGGATAATACGGTTTAGGACCAATAACATAAATTACAATTACATTATCCCATTTTTTCCTAGCAACCTGAACAACGTTAACTGGAATCTTGGCACATTTCATCGAATTAAATTCGCGGGGCCGGTAAAACTTTAGCGAGACAGAGACTGGAACATTATTTCCTCCGATGACTTCATTCCACGCTCTGGTAGAAGAGGTGGAGGAACTTCGTATGTTAGTAGCGAAATTATTATCCGTTTGAATTGGGGGATTAGAATTAGTAGGATGACGAACTGTCTGCGATTGATTAAACTTAGTTTATTATTACTACTATTATTATTGCTATTGCTATTACTATTTGTATAAAACTTAGTTAGCTTAGTTATATTATTATTATTTATAAAACTTAGTTAACTTGCAAGTTTGTTTCCATGATCAACTAGGCTCTTAAGCACTTCCTTTGGCATGGTAATCCATTTTCAAGGAAACTTATTCCTATTACGATTAAAAAGCTCTGCTGCCCTTATAAATATGGAGGGCTAGGAATTATGAATATCAGTAAATGGAATAAGGCGGCTATCTCTTCTCGCATAGATAAACTTTATTAATTTGACAATAATTTATGGGCTTCATGGATCAGGAAAAACTTAATTAAAGACAAATATTTCTGGACTATGGATATTCCAGCTGATTGTAGCTGGTCTTGAAGGAACTTGCTTCGTTTCAGAAAGGACTGTATTCATATTTTCCAGACTGGGCTTCAATATATGAATCAAATCTCCTTTTGGTTTGATCCCTGGTCTGATCAAGGAATCATTTTAGCTGATATTATTAGTTACAACCTTAGAGCTATGACTGGAATTAATGAAAGTGCTACTCTTAATTCTTTTTGGTCTGATGGAATTTTAGTCCTTCCTGTCTCTAGCTCTTCCTCTGTTCGTGCTTGCTGGAGTAAAATTCTTGCATAATCATTCTTTACTTCTACTATTCATGCTCTTTGAAATGGTAAGCCTCATTAGATAGCTTCTGTCTATAATAGTATGGTTGATTTTTCTCGGTGTATTGTGTTTCCATGGCACTCTAGAATTTGGAACTCGGGTTCTGCTCCGAAAGAAAATATGCTTCTTTGGGTGATTGTTAAAAATGGTTTGCATACCCTTGATAAGTTGAAGGAGAAGGGTATTATTCATTCTGATACTTTCATCCTCTGTCACAGGTATAAGGAGTCTACTTTTCATTTATTCTTTGACTGTGAATTCTCATTTTTTATTTGGGACAGTATCTGTAACGACCCGTATTTTTTAACACTTTAAAAATACGAATTAAAATAAAAATTTTGGATAAAAATCCGAAGGAAATAAAATTTTGTGTTGTTAAATGTGAATTACAAGTTAAAATACAAAACTGAATTCTGAAATAACTTATTTGTAAATTAAATATGGATGTTAACTTGTATTGAATGTAAATAATGAATTGAATTTGATTGTAAACCAAATTGGTTATGATTGTAAACAAAGAATAAATAAAATGGTAGATTTAATAGTGGAAGTTTATGTTATTGAAACTAATATAAATAAATGTAACTTAATATTACAGTTGATTGAAATCAGATAATAACTGAAACTGTAATTTGATAAAGATGTTAACTTGTAATGGAGCGTAAGTAAAGATTTAAATTTGAGTGTAACAAGTAATTGAAACGAATTGAATTTGATTGTAAACAACGAAATAAATAAAATGTTACATTTAATATTGAAGTTATAATATTGAAATCAACGTAAATGAATGTAATTTAATATTACTGTGAATTTAAATAAGATGATAGCTGAAGAAATGAAAGTAAATTAATTATAAACTATTGATAATAATATATAAGTAAATGGTTGATTCAATAATGAAAGTGTAAATCAAAATAAAAGAATTCAATTGGAATTAAATAACTTGAATTTGAATTACAATATAATTGAACGGTGAATCTAATATAATCTTTTATACTGGATTTATAATGGAAAACTGCATTGTAAAAGATTGTTAATTACTGTGAAATTAAAAAATGAAATTTGTGAACAATTGAAATTTGATTTAAAAGTTAATAATTTAAATTTGGGAATTTTATATTGAAATTAAACAGTAGAAATATCCATTTTTACAACTGCCTTGGATTTCGACGAAACCAGTTTCATCGGATCCGTAACAGTAAATTATTGTAAGGTTTCAATTTTCGTAGCAATCGGACTTGTCATTTGGCCGTGCGAGCTTGAAACGCGTAGAAATTTAACGTCGAATTTAATTAAAATAATCGATTTCAAAAGCTATCTTCCGCATACGATTGAATTAGGCCTTGGGACTAGTTCCATTGCGTTCGGAATATGGGTAAAACCTTATAAACGTCTAGCGACACGTCTCGTTTGGAGTTCGGACGATTTTGGACCTACCTTTATAAATACACTTGCAAACCGAGACAGTTTTATCATTATTTCATTTCAGAAACACTAATTTCAAACCATGGCCGCCACCTATTCCATGTCCAGAAATTGTCGATCTTCTTTCCTTAATATCTCTCAATCCGTTCAACGAAATCGAAAAATTCCAAAAGCAAAAGTGTAGATCTCGACGAGCTCTTCAAATCCATGCGGTTGATTCGTGCTAATTCGTCACGGATTGGTCCAGATCTGGCTTTGAATGTTGTGCGTATTTTCACGTTTTTTGAGAAAACGGCGGCGAATGGTGATGCGCAACTTCTGGCGTTGGTGGCTCTCAAGGTGGCGCGCGTGATCGAGTATCCCGATCATTTTCCGGTTGCTTCCTTTTGCCGTATGTTGAAACCCTAGTTCTAGATGTTGGGTTCGGCTATATTAGTTTGAACGTGAAGAAGAAGCTGTAGGTACACGTGATTTAACTATTTTATAATTTATTTAATTTATATTAAATCGTACAACTTCTAATTAGCATATCTTTTGCATACGAGTTCGGATTCACGCACGGTTTTCTCCGTTGCGTTTGTATCGAAATTCTGGACAACACGGAGCTGGTTTGGTTGGATTCCAAGACCGTTCAAATTTGGGTCTTTATTTGTGTTTTAAATCATCGATAAATCAAAGGTGAGTGTTTATACGCTCACAATTGACTAAAATAATTTTTTGTTAGTTAAATTTATATTCTGAAGTGATATGAAATTTATTGGCTGTTGTTTGGTAGGTTTAATTATCATCTGTATTGATATATGAATTAATTGATAGAATTTAAATTGACCGTTAAAATAAATTTAAATTTAAATTGGCAGTATATTACTCGATATTGATAATTATAAAATTGTTGTGAATGTATTGGTTTTATGGTTAATTGGTTGTGATGGATGCTATTGGACGATATTGGTTGTTTATTTATTTTGATATATCATGCTATCATCATGTATATTGTCTATTGCATATAAAACTGTAAACTGAATCATTTCGAATAAATTAAGGAATAGGTTGAAATGATATACCTATGACATCTTTTGGATTGAAATGATATATATCCATCCTTGAAATTAAAATTGAAATAATTATCCACTTGGCCATAGGTTAGAAAATTATATACGGACACCGGGTTGGTTAAATTAAATGATTTTAAAAGTTGTTTTGAAATTATTTAAATGAATTGATTTTAAGAATAAAATCCAATTTATGGAAATTGAATTATTTTGAATTGAAGCTCGAGATGTTGGAATTTAAACTTGGTAAATGAAATTGTTTAATTACTCGAAGTTTAGATTTTAAGAAAAAAAAATCGAAATACGGCGTAAATTTTCGAAAGTTGATTTGTTTTAAAAGATTGGACTTTTAATCGAACTCTGAATATTTCTAAGAAAATTTATATGAAATAATATTTCAAGTTTGAGTTTGGAATTGAAAATTAATTTGAAATTGAGATTTAATTAATTTGGAATTTAATTGAAATTCAAAGAAATGTGTGAATTGGACTAAATTGAAACTATTGAATTAAATTTGAAGATAAAATTGATTTGAATAGGATTTGAACTGAAATTGATTTGGAATGTAATACTTAAATGAATTCTTGAAATCCGAATGTTAATCTAAGTTTATTGAATTGGAATTGTTCCAGAAATTAAGTAAGCCACTTAATATGGGTGTTGAATTTGAAGTATATTCTAATTTGAATACGAAATGGTTTTAAAAGCGAATCTTATATTCTTATATAAATATATGAACTGTTTTGAAATGTGAAATATTTAAAGTTTCGAAATATATTGGAAGTGAAATTGTTTATTTTATGGTTCAAATATGTATTTGAAATTGATAATTTGAAATGGTTTATTGAGAAGCTGAATCGAGTTGAAAATGATGATTTGAGATTTGATTAAATTTTAAATTTTCGAATTCGAGTTTATGTGAATCGTTTTGTGGAAATTGAGGCGAAAAATGATTTTGAAATCGAAATGAGATATTGAGGCGAAAAATGATTTTGAAATCGAAATGAGAAATTCAGGCGAAAAATGATTTTGAAATCGAAATGAGATAATTGAGGCGAAAAATGATTTTTAAATCGAAATGAGATATTTAGGCGGAAAATGATTTTGAAATCGAAATGAGATATTTAGGCAGAAAATGAATTTTTGAATCGGAATCTTACATTTTGAATAGATATGATGATATTTGAAATGGATTTGATTTTTGAAGCGAATATGATATTGTGATATCAATTATGAATTGATTTTGAAATGTAAAAGAGCCACCGGTGTGATAATACGTAGTTATTAAAGAGACCAGGATCAGATATGGACATACTCTCTGTCGATACCGAAAACCACTTTAATAACTAGTATACGCGGAGTGTTGATCCAGAACGAAGTGGATGGTTTTGGTGAACGTGTTGATTTGAAGAAAGAGAACGATTTTGAATGACCCCTGACATGATTAAAACAGGAGCCGCGGCGGGCCATTAATGTTCGCCACCTTTAGCGGACACACTTCTTCGTTACCATGTCTATTGCTTTTGTGATTCGATTTGGGTGCACCCCTCGATTTTGGGAGTGTTGTTTCGTGGTGTTGGGGTAGTAGCTGCTATGCCCAACATCAGTCCGGATCACACAACTACTAGTATCCTAGTTGGTATTGCCTCATGTACCTTGTCATATTGATTATCCTATTCACGACCACTACGTTTTGGTTTGTACCTTTAGTATATGGATTGCCCTCTGGTGACTTCCGGTTTTGGAGAAACTACGGTCTTGTATATGCTATTGGGAATAAAAATGTGTTAAGGGTGGAATGGGCCATGGCTTAACGCTAGTTTAATATTTTACTTTATGATAGACATTATTGTATATAGCGTATTCTATTATATAGTAGATAGTTTATTGGATCCTTAGGAGATGGAAATCCCGAACATCTCTTAAGTTAATGCATGCACGTTAAACACTGGATAGGAGGTGTCTAAAACCCGTAAACATCTCCGACGCCGTCACACTCATATTTACTTATTCGATTTAACTTACATGAGATATTTTAGTCCTGACTCGAGTGTTTTGTCTTTTCATTACGCTCGGGTCAGCCTGAGCATTTCAGATAATGTTGAAGATCTATTCTGGAGGACGAAGATGGAGTTTGGTATTACATCATTTGTATTCTACTACTATATTATTTTTCCGCTGCATTGTTGTATTATCTCTGATATGTATGTAACTCTGATTTATGATGTATAATAATAATCAAATTTATTTATTTAACAGCTTCATGAACTGTTATTTTATTATTATATCTTGTTCCTTCCGCTGCGAGATTCTGAGTTTGTTTCTGTTCTTTCCTTTCTTTTCTTATTTAACCCTAATAACTATCTGTATTTTTGATTGTTTGAGTCGGCATGTGTGACTTGAACGGTCAAAAATGCGGGTCGTTACAGTTGGTATCAGAGCTTTGGTTTAGATTACCTTGGCTCTAGTGGGGAATAACTCATTGAAATAGGGTTAAACCTTATGAATGAGTTTGAGTGTATATGAGAGAGCGTATTTGTAATTTTGATATAAAATTGATTTTATATTGTGTTAATTTGTTCCGTTGAGTATTTATGAATTCTGGTTGGTACTTGGGACGCCAAGGCATCGATAGGAATTTCTAAACACTCGAATAGGACAGATTGACATAATATTGTTTTGGATTATATTTTATATACAAAAGAATTATCTTGAAAATTTATAAATTTTGATTGTGTTGGTTGTTAGGAGATGATAATATTAGATTATCATCGTTTATTGTTGATTAGTCAATATTTCTAACTATTGACTATTGGATGATTTTAAGAAATGAAACTTGTAAATATGATTGACAATGAATATAAATGGTAAATAAAATAAAATAAAAATGAATTTAAATTAAGATAGAGAATTTAAATTCCGGTGTTTGAAAATTTATTAACAAAAATTTGAAATGTATAATATAAGTATTATATGATAGTATATTCGATTAGAAATTGTTTTCAAAGGATTTTCAAATGAAGTAAGTGTTATACTCCCCTCTTGACACTAGAGAATGATTTCGGTGATGAGTGCACGCTTCATCGACGTTTATTTTCGAGAGTCCAAGTGGGGGAGATCACTTAATAGTTTTTCTAAACCCTGTTTTGATTAAAAATTGTAAATTTCTAAAGTATGAAATGAAAATAAGTATATATATATATATATATTTCAATGCTGATTAAAATTCTTCTAAAAAAAATATATGATTTGAGATATAAAGATATTAGTATATATATATATATATATATATAAATGGTTTAAATCAAATCCGGAGTTGAAATTCTGAAGTTCTCTAATAAGGAATGATTTTAATTATTAAACTAAAGTAAATCTTGAATTGTTAGAAACTTATGAATTGAAAAGGTGAAATTGAATTTAAGTGAATTTTTTTTTAATTAAAATTAAAATTGTAGGTGTAATCCTTAATTTGGAAAATAATAAATTGGAAATTTATTTAAAAGGTATAACACTCAAATTGAATGAAAAGAAATTGTATATTGTTTAACTACATTCTATTTGCATAGCTATAACTTACCAAATACTTAAAAAGTTTAAAATGCTAATAAGGATAAGTAAATGAATAATATACAAGTGTGATTGCGAATAATAAAATGTGAAGATCTATTGATAGTTGTAAATATAAAGGAAATTTAAGTTGTAAAATGAATTAAATTTAAAATTAATTAAATATAAAATTAGTAAATGGAAACTAATTAAATTTGAATAAAACTAAATGTCAATAAACTTGGAAGTGTATGAAATTAAAATTTTGACTTGGAAATGTATAATTGATTTAGTGTAGTTTTTGGATGGATGTTAATGTTTGATATGCATTGGTTGTTAGATGGATGGTAATTGATTAAATAGAATTCATTAGTGTAAATAGAATTGAATAAACGGAATAAAAATTTTAAATAATTAAATTCAAATTTGAAGCAAAGTGAAATTAAATTGAAGCAAATTGACTTGAATTTAAATTATGAATGAAACAAACTTGAATAAATCGGAAACAAATTGAATGTAAACTTATTTCATGGATATATAAGAAAGTAAACGACTTTGTGTTTATGATTGTTTCTTTAGAAAAT
Source organism: Allium fistulosum (assembly GCA_030737815.1). Taxonomy (NCBI): domain Eukaryota; kingdom Viridiplantae; phylum Streptophyta; class Magnoliopsida; order Asparagales; family Amaryllidaceae; genus Allium; species Allium fistulosum. The sequence continues at coordinate 19,307,442 of JASFAW010000013.1, forward strand.
TTGAAGTTTGATGTTCTGTACTTTGAAATAATAAAAGCAAATTTTTGGAAAAATCCAAAATTGTCCAATATATGCTGAAACGAAAACAACCATAACTTTTAAATGGCTGGATGAAATTCGATGATCTTAGACTTTTCGGAAAGCTTAGAAACTGCAGCATGACTTTTGTTTAGAGTGTCTTGAGAAATTCCTTCATTTACTTAGTTAAAATTTTGAATCTTCTCGCTGGCCTATGTAAAAAGGAAGCAAAATCAGTAGCATATACCCTTAGTATTTTCACCATAACTTTTTACGGGTTTATCATATTTTGATGATCTTGCCCTTTCTGGAAAGCTTAGAATTTAAGCTAAAACTTTGGAATTAAGTGTTTTGTGTTTTGCTGTAATTTAGATGGACGAAAAGGGGAGTGAATGTCACTGACCTGCGTAATTCATTGCCCAGGCTGAGGCGTATCCATTTAGTAAAACGACCGTAACTTTTGAAAGGATGGTCCAAATTTGATGATTTTGGACATTCCAGAAAGCCTGAAACGAATGAAATAACTTTTGTTTAGATTCCATTGCCAAATTTTATCGTTTAGGTGACCAAAAACTGAGATTCGTTTGCTGTCCTGGAATTGGAATTTCAGTTTTGAAGCTAAACATGTTATATGTATGTTGTTTATGCTAAGTATATCGATCTATCTTTATATGCATGGTTCTAACTTGGTTATTGAGCATTTTAGTAGGTAGCAAAGGGGTTGCGCTTCGTTGTGGAGCTCGCTTCTGCGCTAAATGAAAAATGAAAGTTAAAATGCTAATAAACGCTTAATAAAAGATACGTTCTCGGATTACGGTTTATGTTGTGGTATATTACTGTGTTCCCCATGTTTTGGGATGCCTCATTCTTGTAATGAGATGTATATCATGCAATTATTACCATTGTGAAATTTTTCGGTCCTAGCCGCGCAAAGGAGGTGCTGCCGAAATTTTTCAAAAATCCGGGAGTTAGAAAATTTTGGGATTTAAAAAAAAAATTCCTATAACTAAATTTTGCAAATATGTCGAATATTTTGAATGAATTATATCTAAATGATGGTTTCCCCTTCTCCGTTCCTTTTCGAGGACGAAAAGATTTAAGTGGGGGAGAATGTAATGACCCGTATTTTTTAACACTTTAAAAATACGAATTAAAATAAAAAATTTGGATAAAAATCCGAAGGAAATAAAATTTTGTGTTGTTAAATGTGAATTACAAGTTAAAATACAAAACTGAATTCTGAAATAACTTATTTGTAAATTAAATATGGATGTTAACTTGTATTGAATGTAAATAATGAATTGAATTTGATTGTAAACCAAATTGGTTATGATTGTAAACAAAGAATAAATAAAATGGTAGATTTAATAGTGGAAGTTTATGTTATTGAAACTAATATAAATAAATGTAACTTAATATTACAGTTGATTGAAATCAGATAATAACTGAAACTGTAATTTGATAAAGATGTTAACTTGTAATGGAACGTAAGTAAAGATTTAAATTTGAGTGTAACAAGTAATTGAAACGAATTGAATTTGATTGTAAACAACGAAATAAATAAAATGTTACATTTAATATTGAAGTTATAATATTGAAATCAACGTAAATGAATGTAATTTAATATTACTGTGAATTTAAATAAGTTGATAGCTGAAGAAATGAAAGTAAATGAATTATAAACTATTGATAATAATATATAAGTAAATGGTTGATTCAATAGTGAAAGTGTAAATCGAAATAAAAGAATTCAATTGGAATTAAATAACTTGAATTTGAATTACAATATAATTGAACGGTGAATCTAATATAATCTTTTATACTGGATTTATAATGGAAAACTGCATTGTAAAAGATTGTTAATTACTGTGAAATTAAAAAATGAAATTTGTGAACAATTGAAATTTGATTTAAAAGTTAATAATTTAAATTTGGGAATTTTATATTGAAATTAAACAGTAGAAATATCCATTTTTACAACTGCCTCGGATTTCGACGAAACCAGTTTCATCGGATCCGTAACAGTAAATTATTGTAAGGTTTCAATTTTCGTAGCAATCGGACTTGTCATTTGGCCGTGCGAGCTTGAAACGCGTAGAAATTTAACGTCGAATTTAATTAAAATAATCGACTTCAAAAGCTATCTTCCGCATACGATTGAATTAGGCCTTGGGACTAGTTCCATTGCGTTCGGAATATGGGTAAAACCTTATAAACGTCTAGCGGCACGTCTCGTTTGGAGTTCGGACGATTTTGGACCTACCTTTATAAATACACTTGCAAACCGAGACAGTTTTATCATTATTTCATTTCAGAAACCCTAATTTCAAACCATGGCCGCCACCTATTCCATGGCCAGAAATTGCCGATCTTCTTTCCTAAATATCTCTCAATCCGTTCAACGAAATCGAAAAATTCCAAAAGCAAAAGTGTAGATCTCGACGAGCTCGTCAAATCCATACGGTTGATTCGTGCTAATTCGTCAAGGATTGGTCCAGATCTGGCTTTGAATGTTGTGCGTATTTTCACTTTTTTGAGAAAACGGCGGCAAATGGTGATGCGCAACTTCTGGCCGATCGTTTTTCGGTTGCTTCCTTTTGCCGTGTGTTGAAACCCTAGTTCTAGATGTTGGGTTCGGCTATATTAGTTTGAACGTGAAGAAGAAGCTGTAGGTACACGTGATTTAACTATTTTATAATTTATTTAATTTATATTAAATCGTACAACTTCTAATTAGCATATCTTTTGCATACGAGCTCGGATTCACGCGCGGTTTTCTCCATTGCGTTCGTATCGAAATTCCGGACAACATGGAGCTAGTTTGGTTAGATTCCGAGACCGTTCAAATTTGGGTCTTTATTTGTGTTTTAAATCATCGATAAATCAAAGTTGAGTGTTTATACGCTCACAATTGACTAAAATAATTTTTTGTTAGTTAAATTTATATTCTGAAGTGATATGAAATTTATTGGCTGTTATTTGGTAGGTTTAATTATCATCTGTATTGATATATGAATTAATTGATAGAATTTAAATTGACCGTTAAAATAAATTTAAATTGGCAGTATATTACTCCATATTGATAATTATAAAATTGTTGTGAATGTATTGGCTTTATGGTTAATTGGTTGTGATGGATGCTATTGGACGATATTGGTTGTTTATTTATTTTGATATATCATGCTATCATCATGTATATTGTCTATTGCATATAAAACTGTAAACTGAATCATTTCGAATAAATTAAAGAATAGGTTGAAATGATATACCTATGACATCTTTTGGATCGAAATGATATATATCCATCCTTGAAATTAAAATTGAAATAATTATCCACTTGGCCATAGGTTAGAAAATTATATACGGACACCGGGTTTGTTAAATTAAATGATTTTAAAAGTTGTTTTGAAATTATTTAAATGAATTGATTTTAAGAATAAAATCCAATTTATGGAAATTGAATTATTTTGAATTGAAGCTCGAGATGTTGGAATTTAAACTTGGTAAATGAAATTGTTTAATTACTCGAAGTTTAGATTTTAAGAAAAAAAATCGAAATACGGCGTAAATTTTCAAAAGTTGATTTGTTTTAAAAGATTGGACCTTTAATCGAACTCTGAATATTTCTAAGAAAATTTATATGAAATGATATTTCAAGTTTGAGTTTGGAATTGAAAATTAATTTGAAATTGAGATTTAATTAATTTGGAATTTAATTGAAATTCAAAGAAATTTGTGAATTGGACTAAATTGAAACTATTGAATTAAATTTGAAGATAAAATTGATTTGAATAGGATTTGAACTGAAATTGATTTGGAATGTAATACTTAAATGAATTCTTGAAATCTGAATGTTAATTTAAGTTTATTGAATTGGAATTGTTCCAGAAATTAAGTAAGCCACTTAATACGGATGTTTAATTTGAAGTATATTCTAATTTGAATACGAAATGGTTTTAAAAGCGAATCTTATATTCTTATATAAATATATGAACTGTTTTGAAATGTGAAATATTTAAAGTTTCGAAATATATTGGAAGTGAAATTGTTTATTTTATGGTTCAAATATGTATTTGAAATTGATAATTTGAAATGGTTTATTGAGAAGCTGAATCGAGTTGAAAATGATGATTTGAGATTTGATTAAATTTTAAATTTTCGAATTCGAGTTTATGTGAATCGTTTTGTGGAAATTGAGGCGAAAAATGATTTTGAAATCGAAATGAGATATTGAGGCGAAAAATGATTTTGAAATCGAAATGGGATATTGAGGCGAAAAATGATTTTGAAATCGAAATGAGATAATTGAGGCGAAAAATTATTTTTAAATCGAAATGAGATATTGAGGCGAAAAATTATTTTGAAATCGAAATGAGATATTTAGGCGGAAAATGAATTTTTGAATCGGAATCTTACATTTTGAATAGATATGATGATATTTGAAATGGATTTGATTTTTGAAGCGAATATGATATTGTGATATCAATTATGAATTGATTTTGAAATGTAAAAGAGCCACCGGTGTGATAATACGTAGTTATTAAAGAGACCGGGATCGGATATGGACATACTCTGTGTCGATACCGAAAACCACTTTAATAACTAGTATACGCGGAGTGTTGATCCAGAACGAAGTGGATGGTTTTGGTGAACGTGTTGATTTGAAGAAAGAGAACGATTTTGGATGACCCCTGACATGACTAAAACAGGAGCCGCGCCGGGCCATTGAGGTTCGCCACCTCTAGCGGACACACTTCTTCGTTACCATGTCTATTGCTTTTGTGATTCGATTTGGGTGCACCCCTCGATTTTGGGAGTGTTGTTTCGCGGTGTTGGGGTAGTAGCTGCTATGCCCAACATCAGTCCGGATCACGCAACTACTAGTATCCTAGTTGGTATTGCCTCATGTACCTTGTCATACTGATTATCCTACTCGCGACCACTACGTTTTGGTTTGTACCTTTAGTATATGGATTGCCCTCTGGTGACTTCCAGTTTTGGGGAAACTACGGTCTTGTATATGCTCTTGGGAATAAAAATGTGTTAAGGGTGGAATGGGCCATGGCTTAACGCTAGTTTAATATTTTACTTTATGATAGACATTATTGTATATAGCATATTCTATTATATAGTAGATAGTTTAACAGATCCTTAGGAGATGGAAATCCCGAACATCTCTTAAGTTAATGCACGCACGTTAAACACTGGATAGGAGGTGTCTAAAACCCGTAAACATCTCCGACGCCGTCACACTCATATTTACTTATTCGATTTAACTTACATGAGATATTTTAGTCCTGACTCGAGTGTTTTGTCTTTTCATTATGCTCGGGTCAGCCTGAGCATTTCAGATAAGGTTGAAGATCTATTCTGGAGGACGAAGATGGAGTTTGGTATTACATCATTTGTATTCTACTACTGTATTATTTTTCCGCTGCATTGTTGTATTATCTCTGATATGTATGTAACTCTGATTTATGATGTATAATAATAATCAAATTTATTTATTTAACAGCTTCATGAACTGTTATTTTATTATTATATCTTGTTTCTTCCGCTGCGAGATTCCGAGTTTGTTTCTATTCTTTCCTTTCTTTTCTTATTTAACCCCAATAACTATCTGTATTTTGGATTGTTTGAGTCGGCATGTGTGACTTGAACGGTCAAAAATGCGGGATTTTGAGTTTAGTTAAATTTTATTGAAGTTAGTTAATTTTTATAGACTTAGTTAGTCCGAAATTATTATTGTTATTATATTTATAAAACTTAGTTAACATAGTTACATTATTATTATTATTATTACTACTACTACTACTACTACTATGAAAATAGTTAATTTTAATTAAATTTATTTAATTTTATAAACTTAGTTAATTTTTAAAAAACTTAGTTTATTTTATATAATTTATTTAATTTTTATAACACTTAGTAAATGTTTCTTAATTAGTTAACTTGGTTAATTTTTATAAACTGGGTTAAGTTACTATTATTATTATTATTTAAAAAACTTAGTTAACTTAGTTATATTATTATTATAAACTCACTTGATTTTATAAAACTTAGTAAATTTCTCTTATTTAGTTAACTTACTTAATTCTTATAAGCTTATTTAATTTAATTATTGTTGTTAACCATACAACTCACTTAAGAACGAAGGTATGAAAGAAGGCCTATGAATGTGTTATAGAAGCTTCGCAAGAATTGAAAAGAATGGTTTGGCAATGGTTCAAAAGTGGCATTTCGACGGCATTGGAGTAGCTTACGAAGAGGTTGGATTGATGCCGCAAGCACCTGATGCTCCTATAATTATTAAGTGAAATAAGGGCTTTCGAAGGTGTTGAAAGTGGGCAAAGCTACCCATTCGATTCAGTTGATCCTTTTAAAACAGTTGAGTCTGCATTCATAAAGAAGTTTTGAATGTGTTAAGAATGCCTTTCGAAGGTATCAAATAATGAGCTTCCACAACTATATTAGACCCTTCGAAATAGTTGGATAAGATTATGCTAAAACAACCCTTTCAAAAGCAAAGACTAGCCTTTCGAAATGGTTGAATCCTACCACAAGTATTAGGGAGGTTTCGCACGTAACCAATCTTGCCTCTGCAATATTGAAAGGATGAGCTTTCACACTAACCAGGGAGATACTTTCCAGAGCCACCTTACGCAACTATCATTTGACCACCGGGAAGCTTCCTCCATCACAAATAACCTATTGCAGAGTTCCTTTTGTCACTATTATATCTATTCTAAATCATCCAAATTCCCTGGCTCACTTATTTAAGCAGCAATTTATCATGATAATACCATATCTTGACAACAATAGAGAGGTTTCAAAGGAGATGAAGAAGTAAAATTGTTTCTGCATACATTCAAACATCATAATGATGAACCATAACTTGTTCACCACTAATGGAAGTGTACCTTTCAATGATGTCGAAAGGCTTTAGAAGTACCCGATATTGGTAAACAACAGATAAATATTTTCCACAAGTATACTTTCAACGAAGACGGGAGAATGAAGGCGAAAGGATGGATGTAAAAGGTGAGTAAAGAGACCTTTCGATAGCTTCGAAAGGACGAATGCGTAAGGGTCTAACCTGCATCTATATATATGACCCTAGGGGTCCAAGTTCGGGACCAAATTTTGGACTCTTTGATTTCCTTTAGACATCTAAGCAAAACCAAATTCTTGTAACCCTAGATCAATTTGGGGAAATTTTTATTAATTGTAATTCAATTTTGGGAAATAAAAATGAGATGATGCATGGATCTAATATTTATTTTGAATACGAGGATGATCATTTTGGCCATTAGCTTGTCTAATGACCAATTGCACAAGATACCCATTTATCTTCCAAACCTTATTTTTCATATGCAATGCTACGTCTAAATCCCATGCAATACTAAATTGATGTGATGATGATCATCAAATAATATCAAGTCAATTGGACTTACATCATTTATCCAATAATTTCATTTGTTATGTATGTTGCGTTCTGAGTCCCTTCAAAGGAATAAAGACCCTCTCGGCTCATTCGAAAGGGGTTTCAAAGGGATTCACCATATGATATTAAAGACATATCCATTGGGAGAACTCCTTTGAACGGTGTTTAAATACTTCAAAACGTATAATTTCTTTCGAAGGTACCCTCTCCATAACAGAATCAATGCCTTCAAAGGGGTTCCCCTATAAAGGTATAAAGACACTTTCGACTAACTCAAAAGGGGTTTCGAAGGGATTATTTCCTTCTTAAAGTCTGTTTTAAGGTATTGACCAGATTTCTTGTCAACATTTTTGGTGTTAGAAGGAGGGCCTGGACCTTCAACCTTGTTATTTCCTTATAGACTAATTATAGAACATTTAACTTGTCGTAGGAAAATGAAATAAAAAAGTCTTAGTCGAATGGATGAAAAGGCAATACACACAACAGTTTTGGAAGAAAATATTACTCCAACCTTCAACTTGGAAGGTGTTGTTCTAGGGCAATCATTAACTCTACTAGATGATAATGCAGTTAAGATAAGGCATTTAGAGCAACAACTACTAGAAATGCAAGAGCTCCTGAAAGCAGCCCTATCTCAAAAATCTTCTAAAACTGCTAACCCGTAACGGGAGACGATGTGGTCTCCCCAAGGAGAAACTAGAAAGCTCATACGTTTGAAGGTAAGAATAAGGTTGATTTAACATCATCAAAGAAGAAAGAACTTCATGCAAATAAAGTCGATCATCATGGTATAATACAAGATAAATCTTTAGAGCAATTTGGAAGCTCAACTACAAAGGAATACAACCCAAATCGAAAAGGCTATCATGACATTGAATATTATTTGAAAGATGTGGCAGAGAAAGCTGTCAAAGACATGCTAAATGCTAAAGGGAAAAGAACTCTAGACAAGCGAGTGAATGACAATGAATGAGTAGCTTCATTTACTGATGAAATCATATCGGCAATAATTCTATCTCATGTCAAGATTCCAACCATGTAATATCATAGCACTACCGATCCCGATGACCACTTAATGGCTTTCAACTGTAAATGGATATATATAATGCTTCTAGGGTAGTGTAGTGCAGGCAATTCCCATAATCCTTCAAGGGGCTGCCGCAAAATGGTACCACCAGTGTCGAGAGAAGAATATTTACTCGTGGAAACAATTTTCCTATGTATTCTTAGCTCAATTCTGCATATGCAAAGATCCCATGGTTGATTATACTATTTTAGCAAACATCAAACAAAGGCAGGAGAATCACTGGGTGACTACCTCAGAAAGTTCAAAATATAGGCATTGAAGGCCAAAGACATGAACGATAGGGATAAGCTAATTGCTATGTATTCAGGGCTGATAGAAAATACACCGTTTTGGAAAGAGTTCTTCATTCATGGATGTAATGATCTACAAGAATTTCACTTCCAAGCCGATAAGTTCATTCGAATGGATGAATTATATTATGCCAAGAAGAAAGCTAACCCTAAGAAGGAGAGCTAGAGATTTGGATTTGACCAAGGGCACAAAAGCCCGAGGTGGGAGGATTCTAATACAAATTCAATCGCTTTGAACAAGCCATTGTCTTATATATATGCCACAACAAAAGAAAAGGTTAACTTCTTAACTTCATTCAAGGCCAGAAAGTACATAGAGCAAAAAAAGGGGGATGATTATCGCACTTATCATAAAGCGAACGACCATAAAACTAATGAATGTCGAGTGCTAGCTGGAATTATTTAAAAGCTAATCCGTGAAGGATACCTAAAAGAATTCATCTAGGATAAATAGAAAGTACCCCGGACCAGCGATGGACCAAAAAAGTTCCCTAATAATGCTATGAATATCTTAGAAGATGAAGATCCAGTAAACTTGAGTCCATCCTTGAATAGGGTTGATGTGATTCGTGGGGGACCGCATCCAGCGGGAACTAGTAAAGGAGCTAGAAACAGATATATCAAAGAAGCTAAGGAAGGAGTATTTTTTGTCTAGGAAGACCCTCGCTTAAAAATCCATGGCTTAGTATACAGATACCGAATCTTGTCATCACACCATAAGAGCTCAAAGAAGAAATTCATCATCCCCATAATGACCCCTTTATGATCACTGCTCAAATGGGCTTTTTATAGGGTCCAAGATTCTGGTAGACATTGGAAGTGCAGTCAACGTCATCTTCAAGCACACCTTTGATCAAATAGGCATTCCTGAAGATAAGCTAGAGCCTAGTCTCGAACCTATTTTCGGGTTCAATAACAAAGGGTCAACTCCGGTAGGGAAAGCAAAGCCGGTAGTACAAATGGGAGTACCACCATGCTGTAGCATTTTTGAAAAAAAATTGTGGTCATCATTCAGCCATCATATTATAATGCATTCTTTAGCCGCCCTGCATTGAATGAGGTGGATGCATATGTCTCACCGGAATATCTGATGGTGAAATTCTTAACTATAAGAGGTTGGGATACTATTTAAGAGGAAAAATTTAGCTCCCACAAAATGTATTTTTTCACTTTTGATCAACATAAAAAGGAATACTCTTCTTATTATGATTCCTCTACTATTTTTCAGCCTTTAGATGATGGATTTTTACATCCAACATTTGAAGAAAAAATAAGATTTAATAAATAAAGGTGTGCTTGCAAGGTACATTTCCTCTGAGAGCAAGAGGAAGAGGACTGATGCTAACTTTATAGAAGATAGCGAGATCATTACAGAATTAGATTACCAAGGAGAAATGGAGAGGATAAAGCCTATAGAGGATCTTGAGGAGATATGTATAGATCCAGCAGATTCAGCCTAGATAGTTAGAGTGGGAAAGGAATTGAAGGACAACTTGAAAGCATACTAAATTCAATTTGTTAAAGCTAACAAAGACGTATTTGCATGGACTTATTCGGGTATGATCGAGACTGATCCATCAGTTATATGTCATGCACTAAATATTAATCCAAATGTGACCCCCGTTCCACAAAAGAAGAGGCAATTCGATAAGGTTCGATCTGACGTCCTGAAAGAAGAAGTTAATAGGCTGCTTGAAAATGGATTCATTTGAGAAGTTTTTTTATCCAAAATGGCCAGCAAACCTAGTGTAGCTAAAAAAGGAAAATGGCTAGCAATGGAGAACATGTGTCGATTACACCGATCTGAACAAAGCATGATCTACAAACGCCGATACGTTACCCAGTATACACCGGTTAGTTGATGCAACTAGTGGTCATAAGCTATTGTCTCTCATGGATGCTTATTCAGGGTATAATCAAATACCCATGTTCAAATTAGACGAAGAGCATACAAGCTTAATTACCGATTGAGGAACTTTTGGTTATAAAGCAATGCCTTTTGGGATAAAGAATACGGGAGCTTCTTATCAGAGATTGGTTAACAGAATGTTCAAGGAACAGATTGGACGAAATATGGAAGTTTATGTGGATGACATGCTAGTAAAGCAACATGATGCTGACAATCACCTTAAGGACCTTGAAGAAATGTCTGAAGTATTATGAAGGTATCAAATGGGACTGAATCCTTAGAAATGTTCTTTTGGAGTTCATTTTTGAAAATTATTAGGTTACACCGTTAGCGCACAAGGAATCGAAACTAGTCCCGACCAGATCCAAGCTATTAAAGACATGGCAGAGCCCAAAACTAGCAAAGATGTAATGAGTTTGAATGGCAAAATTACAACCCTAGGTAGATTCTTCTCCAAGGCAACCGATAAATGCATCCCCTTCTTCAATGTAATTAAGAAAAGAAAGAATTATGAGTGGGGAGAAGATTGTAAGAAAGACTTCCAAGAATTAAAAAAATCATTTAGAAAGGCCACCAATATTATCCAGCCTCGAGGATGGAGAAAGCCTATGTTTGTATATCGCGGTTTCAGAACATGCGGTTAGTTCGGTGCTGATTAGAGAGGAAAATTAAAATCAACTTCCCATTTATTATGCAACCAGCGGTTGAAGGATGCTGAGGTTTGATATCCAGTCATAGAAAAGTTAGCTTACTATTTGATAATGACAGCACAAAAACTCAGAGCATATTTTCAAGCGCAACCAATCTGAGTATTGACTAACTTTCCACTCAAACAAGTTTTTTGTAAACCTGATACTTCAGGGAGGCTATTAAAATGGGAAGTTGAACATAGCCAATATGACATTGAATTTCAGCCATAAACATCAATTAAAGGGTAGGCGTCAGCAAACTTTATCAATGAATGTATAAAACTTCGTTAAGGAATAGTCAGAGAAAGAGGGATATCAAAAAACCCATATGGCAACTATTCATGCATGGGGCATTAATTGAGCAGGGAGCTGGAGCAAGTTACGTCATAATCACACCCGATAGGCATCGCTTACACTATGCAATGAAGCTAGGGTTTGCTGCAACAAATAACGTAGCTGAATGTGAATCGGTGCTGGTATGATTAACTCTGGCCTTGCAACTTAAAATCCTACAAATTCAATTTTTTTGCATTCTCAACTAATGGTGAATTAGATAAAGCAGGTATATAATACTAAAGATGCCAAACTAGCCCTATATGTTAAGAAGGTGCTAAAAATGCTTGCCTTATTTGAAGATTTTTCTATAAACCAAGTCCCAAGGGAAGATAACACTCAAGCGGATTCATTAGCAAAATTGGCTATCCCAGGAAGAGTCCCATAAACCCATATCATACCAGTAGGGTATCAAGAAAATCCCAGCATCGAAGGGGAAATGCTCGAACCAGGGAAGGAACTATTGGTTTTAACAAGATCCTAAGCCATGACGCAAAAAAGAGAAGAAAAAGAAATTAATGAAGAAATTCCATATGAGGAGCCCAATCATCCAAAGGCAGATAATTATTATGGTAACACTTGGATGACACCTATTGTAGAATATCTTACAAATGGAATATTACTATATTACCAAACGGAGGCTAGGATAATCAGACGAAAGGCTCTTACCTTCACAATGATGGATGAAACTCTTTATAAGGATGAAATTATTAGGGGAAGCGCATGAAGGATTTTGCAGAGACTATTCATGGGATAAAGTTGCCTAAGAAAATAATAAGACTAGGTCTCTATTGGCCTCAAACGACAGGTCATGCTATAGAGTACAAAAAGAAATGTGAAAGGTGCCAGAAATACTCAAAGATTCCCCGTTTACCAGAAGCCAATTAACCCCGATCTCCAGCCCATGGCACTTTGATGTATGGGGAATCGATTTGATCGAACCATTGCCTATTTCCAAAGGAGGAGCAAAATATGTTGTAGTGGCCATTGATTACTTTACTAAGTGTGTAGAAGTAGAGCTACCTCCCAAAATCACTTCTGGGAAAGTTCTTAGATTCTTTATTAAAAACATCATTACTAGATTTGGGATCCCTTTCAAGATTATATCTAACAGTGGAACACAATTTGAAAGTGAAGAATTTTCTTGATTTTGCCAAAAGAATGGGATTATCAAAATATTTTCTTCCATGGCACATCCCAAGGCTAACGGAGTAGTTGAAGCGGCAAACAAGACTATAAAGACTATCCTGAAAAAATGATTGTATAAAGCCAAAGGAAATTAGGTAAAAGAATTACCACTTGTACTCTGGGCCTATCGTACAACTACCAAAACTACAATGGGTCATACCCCTTACTCTCTAACATATGGGAGTGAAGCAATGTTAGCAGCTGAAATTGAGATACCCTCAAATCGAAGAATCGAATATGCATTTGATCCATACCAAGAATTAAAAAAAGAGTCATTGGATTAAATACATGAGCTAAGAGATGAAGCAGCCATTCCTACTGTAGAATATCAAAGAAGAATCTCAAAATACTATGACTCAAAAGTAAAGACAAGATTGTTTCAAGAGGAAGATTTAGTACTATGAAGGGTGATGGCAAAAGAAATCCTGCGAATGGAGCGTTAGGACCAAACTGGGATGGTCCCCAAATTGTGTGCAAAGTGATTCCTCCTAGAGCTTATAAATTGGACCGTTAGGACCAAACATGGAATGTGGAACGTTTACGACCATATTTTCCCACAATAAACGAATAAAGCACCTCTTTCCTAAGAAAAGTCTACATGGTTAGGAGTAGAATTCTTCTTAAACTTGGAAATTACCTTAAACAGTCATAAGATTTTGTCCACACCGAGATGGCCACGTCAAAGCATCTCCTAGATGGAGGACAGAGTAATCCTTTAACCGCGCCATGCTATAGCCAGGGTAAAGTATCTACAAGTCCTTAATCACGCCACACTAAGGCCAGATCAAGAAAACCCTTTATGGGGGTACAGTGTAAGCCCTTGAACATGCCATGCTATGTCCAGGTCAAGGCACCAACCAGACTTCAGTCCCACCTATAAGGCTTGGCTAGAGCACCTCCTTAAAGGAGGATGGATTAAGCCCTTGATCCTGCCATGCTATGGCCTGGTCAAGGCACCGAAAAAGCCTTGAGTCCCACCTATAAGGCCTAGTTGGAGTGCCTCCTAGAGCGAGGTCGAGTAAGTCCTTTGGTCCTGCTTGTGGATAAGCTAACCAAGTGCACCGGAGAACAACAGACTAAGATGTCGAAGCTCAAGAAGTGGCACACCAAACAATAACAATATACAAACCCTAAAAGGTGTCGCATGTCGGGAACCAAAAGAGGCAACTCGATGCAAAATATTCAAACAATTGAAGCCCAAAAAGTGGTGCAGAAAAAGAAGCTCAGATAAGCATTTATAGGTGTTAGCTAATTTCCAAAGGATGATTTCTGAGATTCATTAATTAATGCTCGAATTGGTTTAGGTCTTTTACTACTAATTTCTGGTCTTCACTTATTAATACCTGAATCTGGGTTTTAGGTCTTTTAATATTAATTTTTGGACTTCACTTACTATTGCCTGAATCTGGATTCCGGGACTGTTGTTATGGAGACCTCTATTATAGACTTCTAATCTACTATTGATATCAAGATCTATCTTACTAATACCTGAATCAAGGTCTTTGGTCTTTTACTATTAACTTTCGAGCATCACTAATCAACATCCGAATCTGGGTTTCAGGACTTATATTATTTCCGTATAAGGATCTCTAAACTCCTATTATTTATTACCCAATGAGGATTCTTGGTTTTCTACGACTTATTTCTAGATGATAATTTCTAACCTTTTATTACAAGACAATTGTTATTGGTTTTCTATCAATTATAACCAGAAGAAGATTTTTGAACTTCTATTATTAATGCAAGATCAAAATTTTTGGTCCACTATTATTAATTTTATAATTAGATGCCCGGTCTTCTATTAATATAACAAGAGTGTAATATTTGAACTTCTCTCATTATTACCGAAGTTAGAAGTCGGGACTTCTATTATTATTGCAAGACAAGAGATCTTAAATAATTCTCAACTGTGGATTTCTCATCAATTATTAACTCCAGATGAAGGTCTACTAATTTTTGTTGTTTCCAGATTTAGAATTCTGCAATTATGTTATTAGAAATTATAATATTATAAACAAGCTACTGAACATATTCTTACATGAATTTTGAACTAATAATAAGGAATGTTGCCTATATTGTATTTTGCAGGAAAATAAGGTCCTTGAGGATGAAATAGTGCAAAAGGAAAATTATTATATTTTTGTCTAAAAGAAAAAAGCGTCTTTCATACAACGAAGGGTGGGTTTGGGGGCAAAATATTAACTCTAAAGCTAACTTAAGAATGAAGGTATGAAAGAAGGCTTATGAAAGTGTTATAGAAGCTTCACAAGAATTGAAAAGAATGGTTTTGCCGTTGATCCTTTTGAAATAGTTGAGTCCGCATGCATGAAGAAGTTTTGAATGTGTTGAGAATGCCTTTCGACGGTATCAAATAACGAACTTCCGCACCTATTTTAGACCCTTCAAAATGGTTGGAGAAGATCCTACTAAAACAACCCTTTCGTAACGGTTGAATCCTACCACAAGTATCAGGGAGGTTTAGCACGTAACCAATATTGCATCTGCAAACAACAAAGGATGAGCTTTCACACTAACTAGGGAGATACTTTTGAGAGCCACCTTCCGCAACTATCATTTGACCACTAGGAAGCTTCCTCCATCACAAATAACCTTTCGCACAGGACCTTTTGTCACTATTAAACCCATTTGAAACCATCCAAATACCCTACCTCACTCACTTAAGTAGCAATTTATCATGATAATACCAGATCTTGACAACAATAGAAAGGTTTTGAAGGAGATGAAGAAGTTAAAATTTCTTCCGCTTACATTCAAACAACATAATGATGAACCATAACTCGTTCACCACTAATGTATGTGTATCTTTTAATGATATCGAAAGGCTCTAGAAGTACTCAAAAGCAATATTGGTAATCAATTGATAAATATTTTCCACAAGCATATTTTCAACGAAGATGGGAGAATGAAGGTGAAAGGATGGATGCAAAAGGTGAGAAAAGAGACCTTTCGATAGCTTCAAAAGGTTGAAGGCGGAAGGGTCCAACCTGCATCTATATTTACGAACCTAGCACTACAAGAATTACTGTTTATAGCAACGGGGGGGGGGGGGGGGGGGCAACGGCCGCCAACGGCCATTGACCAACGGCTTCCAACGGCAAGCAACGACAAGCTTTTTTCCGTAATTTTTTAATAACAAAAAACACATGCCGTTGGAAGCCGTTGAAAGCCGTTGGAATACTGCCGTTGGCGGCCGTTGCTCGCCATTGGAAATCCGCGACTAACCTGCAGCTCCAGCTTCTTCTTCCTCATTCCCATTTTACACGAAAACTTACCCAATTTCCCCAATTTCCCCCCCCCCCCTAAAAAATTTCCAACCCCATTTTATCCCTTTCTACACGTTCTAGCATCTCCATCTTCGTTTGCAAGCTCCACAACCTCCAAAATTAGGTATTATTTGCTAAAACCCTAATTTTGTTAAATTTTTAATTTTAGGTTAAATTGGTAATTTTTGTGTATGTATTGTGCTATTGTTTGTGTAGTAGTGTATTGGACCTTAATTATTGTATGTTTAACTATGATCTGCTAAATTAGGTTTATTATTAAATTAGTGTCACACTTAATAATTGTTACTAACCTAAGCATGAACCTCACTTGTTATTATATTGGTGATTGAATTGCGTAAAATCGTACGTAGAAAGTGATGATATTGACCTGTAAATTGTTCACTTTTGACATGTTATGATACGATATATACATGATACATTTTGTGCATGATTGGACGTGATATTGTTTATTGATATAAAAGTTTAAATTTTATGAAAATACAATTTAAACTTTTGTATCGCTAATTTTAAAATTTAAACCCTTAGATTGTTTTTGGCCCCGTCTGATAAGTATTGTATATGATCGTTGTGTGGATATTCGTTTTTTTAACAGAACGGACATCTATATTCATCGTATATAGTATTTGTTGGATTTGTCTCTGTATTGGACAAGTTACAAAAAAAATAACGTAATTAAATCTCGTAAATCATTTCAGTTTAAACGGTTCGCAAAAATTCGGCAGCGCTTCCCTTTATGTTCCCTGTGTACACGCAATTATGTACTGTTCAGGGAACTAAAGCGAAGTGCTGTCGAAATTTTGTTGAATCATTTAAATTGAAATGATTTATGCGATTTAATTACGTTATTGTATTTGTAATGGGAGGTAGGATGACCCATCAACAAAGTGTCAATGATCAATTAATATCAAATTCGCTAATAAAATTGTTTAAATAGAATATAATGTTCATTTCAAAATAAGCTTTAAGTATTATTTTAACAGATATAACACAAACAAGAAGAATGTTTATAAAATTATTTTAATAAAAAATGTCAATGCAAATTTATATCGTACTTTTTAATTATATACGTAGGTAAATAGACAATTATTTTACTGATCGAAGCTGGATGTACAAAAAACGAAGGGTCGATACTGAAGGCTCAACAAGTGAACATTTTAATAATGGTGTTAGCATATTTATGGATTTATCTTTACGTAATAACGGAAACTACAAAGAAATCCGTTGTCCATGTAGTAAATGCAAACTATTAAAGCATTTGATACCACAAATGGTTAGAGTTCATTTGCGTCAGTACGGTTTCGTGTTGAACTATTTGATTTGGGATAGTCATGGGGAACAGTTAGCATCTAATCCCGTACAAGATGAGGAGGTGGTGAGTAATGAAATTGGTACGACAAATCTTGTAGAACATATGGTTGAAGATGTTGCACGTTCAATATTTCCTGTCCCTCAATTAACTGATGATGATGGTAATGCTGAAGAAGAACCAAATATTGGGGCAAAAAAAATATACGATTTGTTAGATGCCGCGAAAAAACCCTTTTGGGAAGGCTGCACAAGCGGAACCCAATTATCAGTAACTGCTGAATACATTGCGATGAAATCCAAATACAACCTCACAGAATCTGGATTTACGGTTGTTGTACAAGCTGCGAAACGACATATGCCTCCTAATAATCTAATGTGCGAAAATCATTACGAAGTAAAAAAATTGATGTCGGCTTTCGGTTTACCGTATCAAAAAATAGATACATGTCTAAAGGGTTGCTTGTTGTTTTGGAAAGAAGATATCAACCTTAGAAATTGTAAAATATGTAATCAGGAAAGATAAAACCAAGAAAGAAAAAGGGAAAGGAAGTCCCGTATAAGCGTATGCATTATTTACCAATTACTCCTAGACTTCAAAGGTTATATGCATCTTCTGTAACTGCGCAACATATGAGATGGCACGGTGTGAGAACACAGGAAGAAGGTACGTTAACACATCCAGCTGATGGGGAAGCATGGAAGCATTTTGACCAGAAATACCCTGATTTTGCATCCGAAATTTGTAATGTTAGACTTGGTTTATGTACGGATGGATTTTCCCCATTCTCTCAATTTGGTTCGATATATTCATCATGGCCTATAATTGTCACACCTTATAATTTACCTCCTTGGATGTGTATGAAAACTCCATATATGTTTCTTATAGTTGTCGTCCCTGGTCCCGATGATCCGACACAAGGAATCGATGTTTATTTACAACCATTGATTGATGAATTAAAAAAATTGTGGTACGAGGGAGTAGAGACATATGATATTTTCCAAAAAAAGAACTTTCGCATGTATGCTTCTTTATTGTGGACAATCAGCGATTTTCCTACATATGCAATGCTTTCAGGTTGGAGTACGGCCGGTCGTCTAGCTTGTCCTTATTGCATGGAAGAAACACGAGCAATTTTTTTACCTCATGGAAAGAAAGTTTCGTGGTTTGATTGTCATCGATGTTTTCTTTATATTAATCATCCTTTTCGAAGAGATAAAAAAAACTTTACAGCTAATAGACATGAAACTTTGAGACCACCTACGGTTTGGTCAAGCGAAGAAATTTATGAACTTGTAAAGGATTATCCAAAGATACATGAAACCGGAGAACAAATTGAAATTCAAGGTAAATCATCGATTCATAACTGGTGCAAACAGAGCATATTTTGGGAATTGCCTTATTGGAAAAATCTCTTGATTCGTTATAATATTGACGTGATGCATAATGAGAAAAACGTGTTTGATAATCAATTTAATACAATTTTGAATGTTAAAGGGAAGACGAAAGATGATTTGAAATCAAGACGTGATATCAAAGTAATATGTAATCGTCCTGAGCTTCATATAAAACCAAATGACACAAAAAGCTAAAAGCTTGCTATGAGCTAGACAATAATCAAGTTAAATTAGTTTTAAAATGGGTGGAAGGATTAAGATTCCCAGATGGCATATCTTCTAATCTTCGTAGATGTGTTGACTATAAGAACAATAAACTTAGCGGGATGAAAAGTCATGATTGTCATGTTATGATGGAAAATTTGTTACCCGTCGCTTTTAAAGAACTGTTGCCCGTAAAAGTTTGGACTGTTGTAACAGAACTTAGTCTGTTTTATAAAGAGATTTGTTCAACTACATTAAAATTTGATCGTCTACGTAAACTTGAGGAAGAAATCCCGATATTGCTTTGCAAACTAGAAAAAATATTTCCTCCAGGTTTTTTCAATGTTATGGAGCATTTATCTATTCATCTTTCGTTTGAAGCACGTCTTCGAGGGCCTGTGCAATATGGATGGATGTATCCATTTGAAAGGTATATTAATATTTAGTTTATTACATATTGGTTTAATTAAATGTATAAAAAATTAATTTAAAATAATTTTTGCTAGGTATTTAAATCATCTAAAGAAAAAAGTGAGACAGAAAGCTCGAGTTGAAGGTTCGATTTGCAAATCGTACATCGAAGAAGAAGCTTCGTTTTTTTCTCTCACTATTTCAGCGACCATGTGAACATATCATTTGAAAGTGCTACGCGTAATGATGAAGGCATTGATGAAGATGATTGTCAAGCGACTTTATCTATTTTAAAAAAAACTGGTCGGCCTGTTGGTAAATGTGTGGAAGTATGGTTGGAAGATAGAGATTATCAAGTAGCACACACGTACATTCTTCTCAACTATGCCGAAGTTGCACCATTTATTAGGTAATATATATACACATACGTCTACACATGCATATCATCTACACATATGTATACACAAATATGCACACATGTATTTTAATCATAATGCAACATTTGTTCTATAATTGCAGTATTTACGAATCACAACATCCAAACGACGATATCGGTAAAGAATTTGCTGCTTGGTTTTCTAACTACGTTTTTGATACAACAAATTGTGTTGTAGATGAAGGATTGAAACATTTAGCTATGGGACCAAAAAGGATAGTCAAGACATATCCAATATTCTTTGTCAACGGATATAAATTTAATACGAAAGAATATGGTGCCGAAAAATCAACTAACAATACTGGTGTATTTGTCAAAGGTAGTGATGATCCAAATGATCACATAAATGACTTTTATGGCGTGCTGACCCAGATTTTGCAGCTGACATATTTCACCCGACCTGCAGAAGAAGTATTTTTGTTTAAATGCAACTGGTTCAACAACGTTCCAGGTTCCAGAATAAACGTGGATCCAAAATATAATCTTATAGAAATAAAACATACTTCGAGGTATTATAAGTACGATCCTTTTGTACTTGCCAAACAAGCTCTTCAAGTTTATTTTGCTCCTTGCCCATCTTTAAGAAGAGATAAAATAGATTGGTCGGTTGTTTTTAAAACCAAACCAAGGTTTACATTTGATGGACGGAATATTCCTGAACAACAAGCTTACCAAGCAGATATCGAGGAAAATAGAGGAATAATAGTAACCGACGGTCAAATAGATTTTGGACCTCTAAACGATGAATCAAATGCATTAATTGAAGCATTTGAGAGTATAGAGGAACAAAATATAGAGTGCGAAGAAGAGTCTGAATACGAAAGCGATGAGGATTGATCACTAATCAATATTTTGAGAAGGTATTTTTTTTCATTTTTCTGTTTCCAAAGTAATTTTATATGATATGTATCACATAGTCTCTTTTATGTTACGCCATAATGTATGTTACGCCATGTTCATTATTCTGACACCATTTGCATACTAAATTAATCAATGTTACTCTTGCTTTTCTTTATACTATGATTTCATATAGGTATGTCGGGACGTAGACGTTCACACTCCGGATCTTCCAGCTCACAGAGAGGTGATGATGCTGGTCCTTCACAGCTGGGTGTTCGGCCTATGGTATGGCTGAAACCCAAAGCCGATGGCAGGTAAGTATAAAGTTTCAAAATTAAATTTTATTCCATACAATCTTTTATCAAATATATATAGTAGTAACTGAATATTAAATGTTTTTTTCCTATTTTACACAGCGGTGGGTTTACGTTGGAGCCTTCCAATATAGTGCTCACGATCTCGCGACGGGCGTATATGGCTCGTATGACCTCGTGTTGGCCGAGGTGGACTGCGATACCAGAGGGGGTGCGGGAGGCTATCTGGCAGGACTTTTTGGTATGTGTGGTATATCAATTATTGCATTATGTAGTCATGTACATTATGTGAATTCATGTTTGCACTATTTGTAGCAACTGTATAACTCATATTTTTTCAAACGTGCAGGGGGATGTTGACTTGGCCGATTCTGATGTTTCTGTTGTTCGGCGCCATTGGAGCAGCAAAATTGCAAAAAACTATCGCGAAACAATAAACAGCGTCAAAACATCAGGAAAGAGGCCTCATTGGATGAGTGAAGCTGTCTTTGACGAGTTCGCCACTTGGTGGAGCAACGAGGATTTTGTGGTAAATCTATCATATATTTAATTTAAATTGTTTGAGGCAAGTAATATATAAATAATTAAAACTGTCAAAACAATTTTTGTTTTCAATTTAAATTTGCAGAGGCAGTCCGAGAGGAATTCTGCAAATAGGATCAGGAACCCCGTTACACATCGCGGTGGTTCCAAGTCTTTCCAGCATCACCGGGAAGATTTGGTATAATTATTAAATAAGATAAATAGTTAATTATTTTAAGTTTTAATTTTTTAAAATATAAATAATGTATATTTATATGTGCATATTTTAGGAGAGACAACGCGGGGGGGCTGTTAGTTATTGGGATGTGTTTACCCATACACATGCCTTGACTCAGGTCGATGATTCCGGCGCAGTTTCTTACTCTTGGGACCACGATGACAAAGCGCGTGCTGCCTATGTAAGTATAACATAAGTAACTAAAACTTACAAGTTAATTGAAATAACGTTAACTAAATTCAATTATATTTTGCATGACAGCAAAAGTTCCAGGAAGCACGGACAGCCTTACTTGAGGATACGGGACGAGCTCACTTGACCCCCGATGAGGAGGATGCCATTTTTGAGTCTATCATGGATCCAGTGACCCGCGGCAGACGCTACGGATATGTAAGCCAATCGGTAATTTTAAGTTAAATTTTATGTTAGTAAATATCCTTATACTAGTGTATTCCATTCATATTTTGAACTATCCTTATACCCGCGGCAGACGCTTCCATATCCGTTGTTTTTTTTATGAATTTGTTAGTGAATATATATAGGTTAGTTAATTTGCAATTATTTTAATACTAATTTTTTTAGTGTAGTTGATAATTTAAATTTGTTTACAGGCTCAGACAGCCCAAAAAGAGTATCAAAAGGCTCAAGATATGGAAGAGATTGCGCAGCTACGAGCCGAGCTTGCCGAGATGCGGGAACGCAATTTGCTGCATGAAGCAAGGACGGAGGAGATGAACCGGCGTATGGCGGAGTTCATCGCACAGTATGGACAGCCTCCTTCATCTAGTGGTTCTGGTGCGGAGTGATTTAGGTATGTTTTGTTATTGGCATGTATATTTTGGAGTTGGTGAGAATTTGATACATTCTGATGGTTTCTGTGTATATTTGAATTTGATACATTCTGATGGTTTGGTTGTGGATGTTGGTTTGGATTTTTTGATGTTGGTTATGTTTGGATATTGGTTTATGTTGAAAAATATGCATGATTTGGTTATATCTATATGTTTGGATATGTTTTGGTATAGTTGTTATATATATGCTCGAAATGGAGCTATTTTGATATAATTGTGGTTGTGTGTGGCTGGAAGCAAGCACTGCTGGTTTTATCTAAAAAAATATACCCAGATTTCCAACGGCTTCCAACGGCGACCAACGGAAAACTGGTCATTTACTTCCAACGGCTTCCAACGGCAAATTCAAACGCTTTCCAACGGATTTCCAACGGCAGTTTGGTCAACAGGATTTGCCATGTTGGCAAATTTGCCGTTGGAGGCCGTTGGTATAACCCCGTTGTTGCCGTTGGAAGCCGTTGAAACGTATACCAACGGCATTTTCAACGGCCTCCAACGGATTTCTAACGGCCTCCAAAGGCTTCCCGCCGTTGGAAATAACCGTTTCTCTTGTAGTGTAGGGGTCTAAGTTTGGAACCAGATTTTGGATTCTTGGATTTCCTTCTCACTTCTTTGCAAAATTAAATTATTGTAGCCTTGTACCAATTTGGGGAAAATTCTATTACTTGTAATCTAATTTTGAGAAATAAATATGAGATCATGCATGGATCTAATATTAATTTCGAATATGAGGATGATCATTTTGGCCATTAACTTATCTAATCACCAATTGCACATGATACTTACTTATCTTCCTAACCCTTATTTGGCATATGTAATGCTATAGAGTTTGCTTGGATATCTTGGTTTCGAAGCATATTATCATCACGTCTAAATCCCAAGTAATACTAAATTGATGTGATGATGATAATCCAATAATGTCAAGTCAATTGGACTTGCATCATTTATCCAAGATGGGATTCCTTAGCATATTAAATCTACTTCTTATTTGTTATGTATGTTACATTCCGAGTCCCTTCGAAGGAATAAAGACCCTCTCGACTCATTCGAAAGGGGTTTCGAACGGATTCACCATGTGATCATTAAAGTCATATCCACTGGAAGAACTCCTTCGAAAGGTGTTTGAATACTTCAAAATGTATAATTGCTTTGAAGGAACCCTCTCCATTATATCAGAATCAATGCCTTTAAAAGGGTTCCCCTTTAAAGGTATAAATACCTTTTCGACTCACTCGAAAGGGGTTTCGAAGGGATTGTTTCCTTCTTAAACTTTGCTATAAGGTGTTGACTAGATTTCTTGTCAAATATTATTATTGTTATTATTATTTATAAAACAAAATTAACTAAGTTTTATTACTATTATCATAAACTTTGTTATTATTATTATTTATAAAACCTAGTTAACTTAGTTATATTATTATTACAAACTTATTTAATTTTTATAAAATTTTGTTAATTTTTCTTAACTAGTTAATTTTTCTTAATTAGTTAATTTTTATAAAAAGGCCTATATCTATTACAGTGTTGTTATTTAATTATAAAAAATTTGGACTAAGTTAAAACTTGCAATATTTCATAATATGATTTAGGTGATTGATAGGAAATGGAAACAAACATCATGTCCTTGGTATTATCAAAAATGAATATGAAATAATAGGTACCTGATTTCAGCTGTGAGCACATTCAAAAGGATGAACACATGTGAATTCACAATCACACACTTACGAACTACAATTGTCGGTACAAAATTTTGGAATAAACGCAAATTATAAGTTAATCAATTTTATTAGGTACAAATTTTGACTATTTCGAACAAATTGTGATAAATACGGTTGATCAGGCCCCATTAGGTAAATGGATGAAAAATTCCATTATAAGTCGTGTTCATGCATGTACTTTGCTTGGCTAGATGAGTATGGCCCATTCAACAATCTATCCTTATACAGAAACTGCAATTTGCATAATTTTAAATGGGTAAACTAGTATCCGATGAAACCCAAAAAATTATCATCGAAGACCAAATTATTAAAATGGTAAATTCTATAAACTGGGAAATTGCTATGTATCTGTAACGACTCGTAAATTTCAACTGTTTTAATAACGTAATAAGTTGAAATTTTGTGAATTTTTAAAACGAAAAAAAAAAATTTGAAATGAAAATTTAATATTTGGAATACGTCTAGTTTAACATAGCAGCTGGTAAATTTTCGTCCGAAAATACGAAAGTTTATTTCGCGCGTAAATTCACTTCAATTTAATCAGTTAAAAAGCGTTGTAAATAAAATGTTTTCAAAACCAAAATATTTTTACATAGAAAAATTCTAAACCATCTTCTGAGCAAGATGTCAGTTCGTCATTTTTCCAAATTCGGACATCTATTGCTCCGTCGTTCTTATTTTCTGCAAAATGCAGCATTCTGGTACCGATATCGATTTTTATCGGATGATCGTACCACTGATTTCTATATACCGGTTTGATCGTCTCGTCGTGCCGATCTCTACGGTATATTCGATTGTCAAATTCGGAGTTCCGTTGTACGTTGCACTTTGCGTAACGCCTACCGTATCGATAGCCGGTTACAATCCGCGAAAACGATTTATATCGGTTTTGCAGTCCAGCTCACCCGTGAAGCCATCAAGACATTTGCATTTATCATTTCCGAAACCACCACCTGACCTTCTACATTTGCCTTTTCATTTTTCACCGTAAACCAATAGCCGCTGTTATTATTTTTTTTGGTTCAACTTCCAACTTCTGCTCATTCCTCCTGTTCATTTCTATTTGCTGTCAACCTTTCGCATTATTCTCCTTTACAGCTATTCGTTTCTTTTCCTATGCCTTTCTATAAGTTATACGTACAAGTTATTAATAGCAAAATAATTAAAGCCTGCTCTTTTCCTAAGGCTTCTGTCATCTCTTTTCTTTTCTTCTAAAAGTTACATCCATTTGCAAAGCTTTATCATCTCCTCTCTCTCTTTCACGTTTACAAAACAAGTTCACAAAAATATATTACTTCCAGTAGCAGTTGTTTCATCTCCATTCTACCATACCTGCCTTTTCCCTCACACCGCCTCCACAAGCAACCGACTCCAACCTCCACCTTGATTAGCAGCCACCGGCCGAACCACCACCGGAACCATTGTTGAGCGCAACCCCTCCTCCTCCATTATAGTCGAGCCTTTCCCTTACTCTTCCTCCCTGGCGCAAGCATGCGCACGCTCAACTTCCAAACAACACCAGTCCACTCCGCCTTCTCCACGCAACCAACCACCCTCAGTCGAAGTTCATAACCCAACCCCGCATGCAAGCTTCAGCCGCCACGGCCTGGTCATCTACCATTCGCCTCATCTCCCTTCGCCGCAATCACCGCTGGACCCTGCCTCTCCGCACTCTGCAGCCTGGCGACCTGTACCCCATGTCCGTTCCTTCATTCCCAAGACTGTGCACACATGACGCCTACCACCTACCTTGCTTCGCCATCAACCACCGTGTTTATCCTTCCCTCCGCCCCGCTCTTTCTTCTCCTTCGACCGACCTGGCTACCGCCCATCTCCAAAGCTTCCACCCAAAGCTTTCGACCATCTTTCATTTTGTAAGTTAGAACTGTCATATATATTGATGCTTACATTATATATTGTCTTAGGAAAGAAGGATAATATGCGTTTTACTGTTATGATTTTACTTGCAGCAATTGATTTACATTGAGTATTGTTACAGTATTATATGTTATATTGTAAAGTGGTTGATATACAGTATCATATATATTTATATTTTTGTTAGTTATATTATATATAAGGGTCAGTTGAAGTTGCATTTTGCTGAAAGTATTGTTTTATAGCTATGTGCATATAGGTATATGTTGATATAAATATTTTATGTCAAGCTGTGTAGTTATATCTATATTAGTATAATTTGTATCAAGTTAGTCTGGTGTGTTAGTATTTTTGAAATATAAGTGTCGGGCATTTTAACAAGAGTATTTATATGGTTGATTTCCAAAGTTTTAATACACGAGTTTTAATAAGAGTATATATTTTGCAGTTTTTAATATATGAGTTTTAGTTAAACTTATGTTTTGGAATTCATATGTATTTAATTTAACATATGTTGAATTTACAATGTTGTTACATATCTAGTTATTTTTAAATACGGGCTTGCTTTAAAACATTGATTTTGAAAAGTAATAATATAATATAATATACTCTTCGTTAATATTATATCAAGCAGATTCTGGTTTATTTGTTGAATTCCTTATCAATCAGCTTTTTGGTCAAAATCCGCGTTCAGCTTACTTCGCTTTGAGATTCGTTATTGGATCAGTCGATAGTCCACATCGTGATTCAAATCATAGCTTGTCGTGTTATCTATTTCTCTCTAGCCTCGAAAGGTGAGCACTCACTCACGATTAACGTTCTTTTATTTATTAAATTTGATTTCAATTGAAACGACAATTGAAATATGCTGCTGTTAGTTAATTACACTGTTATATATGCTATTACCTGTATCAGTTCACCTGTGACATCTGGCACCATTATCTGTTAATTATTTATGCGATGATGATACAGTTTGGCTGATAATTGGTTGATTGTTGATGTTTATATTGGACGTTAAATTGTTAATGTTAAAATGATAAATAGTATGAAATTGAACTTGATATAGGATAATTGAATGTTAAATTTGATTTAATGACATTGTATAATATGACCCCTGTTAAACTGTTAAATTTATTGACACGTAGGATTTGTTTAATTACATCTTGAACCACTGAATGTATGTTGTTAAATTGATTGATGGATGAAATTGTAAATAGATGACAAGTGAAAACCGTAATGTAATAATCTTTAATCTACATGAAATGATAGTGTAGATTCTAGAAATAAGTATATTAATTCGTACAAATAACAATGCGAATTAGTACGATTATTTCGGGATTATTTGAATTGATTATTGGATTGTTATTGATTGTTGTTATTGCTTATTTATTTACTTTGACACCATCCCAGTTATCACACTGCAAGTTCCCTTTGTTATGTTTTGATTTTGAATTGAATTGGAATCGGGTTGCAATGATAAATACCCAAATTGAACTTTGACCTAGGATAGGAAATTAAATAAAACCCGATTGGTCAATAAATTTGATTTAAAAATAAAATGAAGGTTTTATTTTGAATAAATAATATTGTTTTGAAACGAAGTTGGAAATTGAATTTTAATGAAATTTAAATGGGAATATTTAATATTAAAAATGTAATTAATGAAAGAATGTTGTTTAATTTTGAGAAATGATTGAATTAAGTTTGAAATAAAAATTAAGTTTGAAATTATTAAAGCTTGAAATGATTTAATAATTAAGTTGAAATTATAATTAAGTTTGAAATTATTAAACTTTGAAATTATTTAACAATTAAGTTTTGAATTATTTAATAATTAATTAAGATTGAATTATTTAATGATTAAATTGATTTGGATTCTTTAATAAGAGAAATTGAATTTTTGAATAAGTGAATTTTACTTCGTAATAACTGAAATTGAGTTTCTTTATCAATTAAGTTTTGGAAAATTATTTAAGTAAGTAAATAAGTGAAATTGAATTTCTTTAACAAGAAATAAAATGTGATTTATTGTAATTAATGTAAGACTTGAAAATTAAAGGATTTGATTTGATGAATTTAATTTAATTCAAAATTGCAAGTTTTGATATAATGAAGTTGAATTGAATAATTGATTTAATGAATTGGAAATTTAATAGAAATTGTTTTGAATGATAAAGTAACTTAACGAATATTGAATGAAATCGACAAATGAATTCAAATTGATTTGAATGTTGAATTAAATTAATTTAAATGATTTTCGAAATGAAACGTATATATGAACTTGAATCAATATTTGAATGGTTTAAATAAAGATTGAAATTCGATTTATAAGATTTTGAAATGGAAAATTGGAAGTTTTGAAACGGAAATTTGGAAATTGTTTTAGAAAGACAAATGAAATGTTGATTTACGAATTCTATTTGAAATTGAAATTGATTGGTTTTGAAATATATAAACGACCAATCGGTGTAATAATTACGAAAGTTATTAAAGAGACCGGGATCGGTAATGGATATACTCTCTATCTGAACCGAAGCCACTTTAATAACTATACGCGGAGTGTTGATCCAGAACGAAGTGAATGGTTTTGATGAACGCGTTGACTGAAGAAAGAGAACGATTTTGGATGACCCTTGACATGACTAAAATAGGAGCCGCGCCGGGCCTTTGAGGATCGCCATCTCTAGCGGACACACTTCTTCGATACCATATCTATTACTTTTGTGATTCGATTTGGGTGCACCCCTCGATTATGGGAGTGTTGTTTCGCGGTGTTGGGGTAGTAGCTGCTATGCCCAACATCAGTCCGGATCAGGCAACTACTAGTATCCTAGTTGGTATCGCCTCATGTACCTTGTCATACCGATTATCCTATTCGCGACCACTACGATTTTGATTTGTACCTTGAGTATATGGATTGCCCTCTGGTGACTTCCGGTTTTGGGGAAACTACGGTCTTGTATATGCTTTTGGGAATAAAAATGTGTTAAGGGTGGAATGGGCCATGACTTAACGCTATTTTGATATCTTCTTATATTACTGATAGACATTATCTACTTAGCGTATATTACTACCTAGTAGATAGTTTAACGGATCCTTAAAGGATGGTTATTCCAAACATCCTTTGAGTTACTTGTATTTCAATTGTTATTTCACTTGAGTTGGATTTATTAATATAAGAATGTTAATCCTGACTCGAGTGTTTTGTGTTTTTGCTTTACGCTCGGGTCAGACTGAGTAGTTCAGCTTTCGAGACTCACCTTTGGAGTTGGAGCTTCGCTTGGAGATCCAGCAATCTATCCAGCTTTCAGATATTCGATGATTCCAGTGATGTATTCTGATTTGTATCTGATGTATCGTATTACTCTTCTGTTGTAAACTCTGATGTATTTTATATATTCATATAGTAGCTTCATGAACTACTATCTCTTTTATTTCCGCTGCACTTATTACCCTGTGTCTGTGATCTGTGATTATTTTATTTACTGTATATGTTCAGTTTTGCCAAATTTAAATTAACAACGCGGTATTTTGAGCAAATTCAACTCCGGCATGAGTGTCTACCTATACACTTATAATGGATGCGAATGGTCCAAAATGGCGGGTCGTTACAGTTGGTATCAGAGCTTTGGTAGCTCTAGGCAAAACTCAACATATATGGTAAATGTATCTACAGAATCACTCTCATTCGAGTTTCAATCTCTTCCTTTGACTCGATCCCTTTGAATTTTGGAACGTTCCCTGCGGTTTCAAAATTCATTCGTGTCCTTCACTATTCGTCTTCTTTCAATTCTGGAGCACCTCATAACTCCATTTTGAATGATCTCTATAATAACTTGGCGGTCTCGCCAAACTTCGAATGATTTGTAAAGTGGTGAAACTCCTTTACAATTGGCATTGATTTACCGGAGATTTCTGTATCCTCGGTTTACGATGCTATCTATCTCCTGCTATACCTGAATTCTATTTCTTGAGATCGAGGGTTGATTTACCTCAGAATTCAGCATCGATCTTATTCTTGAAGTTACGGACGACCCGGTTAAGGTTGCCCGTGAATTAAATAAACTCATCCATCTCCCGATTGTGGTAATTGAATTATCTTATCTTTTCTTTCGAACTTATTATCGAATGACAATTCTCTTTGATTTGATTTCCATCAAATTTGAAACTCTGTCCTAGCTTTGAAAGTCCATCCTTGTATCATCGAGCAAAGAAATGTATTTGTAAAATTATATATAAAATGTAAAATATATTGTGTTGTTTGAGTTGTTGATGTTGATTTGGGTTTTCGATCGATTCGTCTGATCAACGCTATCGATAGGATTTCCAAAACACTTGAACAGAGCAAACTGACACAATATCGTTTTTCAAATTTGGCTAATGGAATAAATTTGTTTGATTATATTGTGAAAATATAAGTAAAATTTTCTGAAATTTAATAAGTTAATTAAATTGGTTGTTTAAAATGATAATATTTGATTATCGATTATTATTCTAGATGAATTTATAATTTTGGTTTATAAATTGATTTGGAATTTGAAATGAATTAAATTCAGAAATTTGAGAATTTAGTTTCCGGTGATTTCGAACTTTGGTTTTTTTAAAATTTTAAAGTATATATTATTGAACGTATTTTCAAATAGAAACCGTTTTCAAAGAATTTTTAATATTGAAATCAGTGCTCTTCTCTTTGTCGCTGGAAAATAATTTCGGTGATGGCGGCCGCATCATCGACATTCATTTTCGAGTTTCGAAGTGGAGAAACCATTCTGTAGCTTTGCTACGAATTTGTTTTGAGAAAAAAATATTTTGATTTGAATTCCTTCAGTATATTTTGATTCACATATATATAGGTATCTTATTTTAAAATCTAATTTGATTTGATATAAATATATTATATATATCTCTTAATTGTTTAAAGTTAATCGGAAATCTAATTCTTAAATTTTGTTAAAGGATGATTTTAATTATAAATAAAACCAAAAATTTGGAATAAATATTTAAACTTGAATAATTGAATTGGGAAAATTTTATTTGAATATTGTTCAACTGCACTCTAATACAACTTACCTAAATCATTCAGAAGTGGAATATGTAATTGGATAATATATAATATAAATTGAAGTTATAAATAAAATTTGAGTGTTTATAATAAATGTTATACACTAAATTTTGATTATAAAGATGTTAATAGAGTTAGATAGAATAATAAGTAAATTCAGTTAATAATGAATAAATTTGTTTTGGAAGAATTAATAAATTGAAATTTGATCAACTTATGAAAATACCTTGAATTTAAAAGCAATTAATAAATATAAATCAATTTAAATCGAAACTTTTATGGTTTAAATTAATTTATATAGGTTAAAAATATGTGGGTAGAAATATTTAGTAGAATAAATTTAACAGTAATTTGGAATAAAGAAGAATTTAAAATTGTTGAAGAAAATATGATTATAATAAAAGACTATTCAAATTTATGGTTTTAGAAATTGTAAATTTGAGAAAATTGGATAATAAGATAATGAATTTAGAAATAGTTGAGATTGATTTTAGTGAAATCAAATGGATTAAATCAATTATTGAATATCAATTAATTTGAATTTATATGGTTTAAATTAATTGTTATTGTATTTCAAATCTGTTTTTCTTTCTGGTTGTTTCTATTCTCCTACCTCGTTCCTTTTCGGGGACGAAAAGTTTTGAGTGGGGGAGAATGTAACGACTCGTAAATTTCAACTGTTTTAATAACGTAATTAGTTGAAATTTTGTGAATTTTTAAAACGAAAAAAAAAATTTGAAATGAAAATTTAATATTTGGAATACGTCTAGTTTAACATAGCAGCTGGTAAATTTTCGTCCGAAAATACGAAAGTTTATTTCGCGCGTAAATTCACTTCAATTTAATCAGTTAAAAAGCTGTGACGACCCGACTTTCCACTCCCGGAAAATCGCATTGACAGTAAGAAAGAAAGGGGTGAGAAATAGAAAAGAGAAGAAGAGAAAAGAAAACAACAACAGATACTCACAGCGGAAACGAAACGAAATATAATATATCACATAAATATTACATAGTATCATATACATCATCTATCAGAGTTACACAGATTACACAACACATACTAGACAGTTATAAACATCTGTCTAGTTATTACATCTCAACACAATACAGATCAATACAAAGATCAACACAACGGAAAACTACTATCTATATCTACAACGCCGAAGCCTCCTGCTCCATTACTCCTCCAGATTACTCGTCAAAGCTAAACCTGAATCCCTTGGCTACTCGTAAAAATTTGAGTACCCAAGAGTTTATAAAACAGAAATAAACAACTTGGGTCAGACATGGGTCTGGTGTGAGTAACAGGTTAAACTTGTTTAACTTCAAAACCTTTTGAAAGAAAAGGTATCACGTAAGACTCCCCACCAATAAATATGGGTAAGTTTTTACCTTACGCTAACCAAAACATTTGATAGGAATTTCGATTGTATTATAATAGGGTCTAGGGTTTTCAAGTAAAATACAGAAATAGCTGGAATGCTTACATCTCACGTTCCAACATAGTTGGGCACAACTAAAACGTACGGCACTTATTGGAGTTTGGATTCCATCAATGGCAGGGCTACCGGGGTACCGCCCGTCACAGTACGTGGCCTAGATCACCGTACCGAGGATCACTCCCAATCCCCTGCAACACAAGGCCGGAACATCCCTTACTGGATAATTCCCGCACAAGATACCCCACGGTTGTCATGATTCAACCGCACACACTAAGTCGAAAATAGAAAGGGACATCTAGACAGAGGTAATCTTGTCCTACTTGGGTGCTACCCACTAACCTTGCTGCACCTCCCCTGTTTTAGCCATTCCCGGTTTGTGAGGCTTGAGGTCACGATTACCTTTTAAAAGAACACATCTATCTTAGAATGCTCATCGTCCACCTGACGATGTGCTGAAAGCATTCAATCCATACAAGTTCGTTCCGGGTTCGAACGAAACCGAAGGCATTATCTCGTTACACTCGTATTGGAATCACCCTCAGAGTTAACGACAATAACCCTTGCACTCTAAATCTTTATCTCGAATCTGAAAGTACTATCTCCGTCAACTCATTACGGAATCACCCACAGAGTTATACTGACAAAGAATCGTTCTTACACCTCGAGTCTTCACTTGCTCCATTTGGATTTCACGACCTAACGTAAATTTGGATCGATGTGGTATTCGGGTCTCCAGACCTGGAAATCCGGTATACGGAAACCCGATCCCGGTCTCATCGAAATCCAAAACGTATCTTTTAAGGCCAAGTTGTTTTAAAGGTTAAAACAATTTAATTCAATTATCTTTATACACTTAGAAAGATAATTCACAATAGATAATCAACATTATCAATATCGTCAGATAATCCATATTATCACAATTCAACTAAACATCCATATCACATAGCATATATCTCATCAGAGATATCAATCAAATGCAAAGCATTCAGTATTATCATCCATCCATAAGTAATGATCTATATCATCTCTAATTAATTTAAAGTTAATTAAATTAATTACTTTTATTTTATAAATCCTTCTTACTTAAACATTAATTAATTACAAATTAATTAATTATCCTCTAATTACCTTTTTTAATTAATCATCTTTGATTAATTATCTTTTAATTACCTTCAAGTAATTTATCCTTAATTAATTACTTAAATTAATTAACCTTAACCACTTATAGTAATTAACCTTTAATTACTTCATTAATTAATTAACTATAATTAATTAAATTAATCACTATAATTAATTATATTAAACCTTAATTAATTACATTAATTAATCACTTCATTTATTAATTATACTTAATTAATCAATCTTAATTACATCATTAATTATATTAATTAATGATCCTTAATTACAACTTAATTATTAATTACTTTAATTAAATTAATTACATTAAGTAATTAACTTTAAATTAAACAACATTTATTAATCACCTTGATTAATTTCATATAGTAATTAACTACTCTTAATTACTTCTTTAAATAAATTAATTACTCCTTAATTAATTTCTTAATTAATCCCTTGATTAATTTCCAAGTAATTTAACTTAAATTACTTCCATTAATACATCACATTTCAACTAATTACTTCCAGTAATTATCTATTATTTACTTCCCTAAATAATATACCTTAATAATTACATTAAGTAATTATTTATCAAATCATCCATTGATTATTCTAAATTAATTAACTTAATTAATTAACTTAACTAATCACATTAACTTAATTAATTACAATAAGTAATTAATTTCTTAATTACTTCCATTAAGTAATTCATTTAAACAAATTCTAAAATTGATTATCTTTAAATTAATTAATCTAATTAATTATTAAAATTAATCACATTAATTAATTATTTAATAATCCATAGTTAATGACCTTCATTAACAATTATTTAATTACTTTTCTTAAGTAATTAACTTAGATTAATTTCAAATTAATAAATCTTAATAACCAATTAATTATTTAATTAATTAAGTGTTTCCCATAACTTAATTAATCTTTAATTACTTATTTAATTAATTCTTAATCATTAATTGATATTCCAACTTATAATCCATAATTATAAATTAGATATTCCTAATTAATTAATCTTAATTATTAATTAATTAGTTTAAACCTCTATTTAATTAATCCTAAACCTTACTTAAATTAATTTAAATCCTTGTAACACATTTCCTTATTAATGATTATTATCATTCCAAAATATATTTGAAAACATTAACTTCCAAATTACTTTTAAATTCCATCCATTTAATATATAATTTAAACACTAAAATTATTTAAATCAATTTAATTTAAAAATTGCTTTTACTTTAAATCTGAAATACAGATTTAAACTAGATTTCAGATTAAACTTTAATTTAAAATTTCTGTTTTAAATTTACTTTTCAAATTTAAAATCAGTTTTAAATTAAAAACACTCAGATTATTAAAAACTGGCAACACAAACTACCTGAGACCACACCCTAATCCACTTCGAGTCTCAGTTCCAAAAACTCCGAGCAAAAATTCAAATGCCACGAGAGAACCCCGAGAACCACTCCTCTGCTTAAAACCAGACTTCACCAGACACATCCACGACCATGTGCACGTGCACATCCACCGGCGACATCTCCGATCATCCACGACTTCCCCCACCAGTCGACGATCACTCACGTACCAGAATACGACCATCATTACTTCGATCCATCCCCTAAATCAAAATTGAGAACTCAAGCTAAAAATAAAAACCTGGAACAGTCTCCCCCCTCTACAATCCCTAACCTGACAACGCGACAATCACGGCCCTCCGTCCACCAGGATAGCAGCGACTCCGACCATCATCTCGTCAATGGCCATACTTTCATCTACCCAAACCTCACATCACTCGATCATTCCTACAGGTAGTTCAGACTCAAACAAACTACCTAGCTCAAACTAGGGCTACAGGCAAAAACTCATCACCGCCACCACCACGATGAACTGCAACGCCACCCAATATTTTTCTCGGCATCACTGACCATTCCTCCACCTACCAGAAGAAACTCGACACTACAAATTCCCGAGATCACCCAAAAATCCCCTATTCCTATTTTCTGTTCAATACAGAACTGCACCTATATTACTAAACTAAAAATTATGATTTCTCCTTTAAAAATCAAGTTTTGGTATAAGGTTTTAGTTTATAAACCTGTCTTGATAAATTAAGATATTTAAATTTTCACTTGTCCTAAACATACACTGTTCTTCTTGGTTTACAGAGACACTCTGCTTGAAGTTTGACTTAATTAAAATTTTAAACATTTGTCTATGATAATTCAAACATATTTTGTTTATAAAGTTAGTCCTAACAAAAGCTAGATCAAGTGGTAAATGATTAAAAAGGAATTCTGGAATCTGGAAAAAAAACTGAACAGAGACATTCAAATTTTATTCTAAAAATATAAACTTTACTTCATGATTTAATCAACAACTTCTGTTTAAAATCTTAAACACTAATAAGTATCAGATTTAGTGATAATGAGTCTTCACCCAATTCTTAGATCTACAACCAAGAACAGACAAGAGCATATATTCATAGCAACACACATATAAGCATTCATACACACAGAAGATTCACCAAAATATACACATGCAAAGCATACTTATTCCAGTAATCAATATACACACTATAAACATTCACATCACAACACAATTATCATATAATTTAACATGCAAATATAATTATACTTAAGTTATTTTAAGTAAGTAGGTTACTCACCATTTAAAATAGAGACAGAGCCTGAAACAGGATCTTGAAGACTGGAATTGATAATATGCTTGAGTTTGTATATTTTAATACTTTTGATCTGGAAGTCCTTTGAAGGCTGAAGTTTGAAGAATTTCGAAATCCAAAGCTTTGATTTAAAAATTTCATGCTTGCTTCCAGTTTTGAGAAGAATGCAGACATGTTGTTCTGAGTTGTTTCCAGATTTGAAAAATGAAGGCAGTCTGGTTGCTTTAAGATGATTACAGATTTGCAAAGAAGGTTGCAGACAGAAGACTTGATTTTGAAATGTATTACAGGGTTTTATTTTCTTGAATTTCTGGTTTGAGGAGTTGATTACAGATCTTTGATTTGGTTTGAGGAAAGTTTGTTTACTGATTACAGATTTTAGAGTAGAGGATTGTTTTAGAAGTGGTTACTGATTTCAGATTTGCATTTTAGAGAATTGGTTTTTGAGAAGATGGTACTGATCTATTTTCAGATTTGTATTTAGAGAAAAATCTGAGTTTATCTTGTTTTTGAGAAGAAAAATAGAAAGAATGAAATAAGGGAATGCATATGTATATATGTAAGTGAATTTATGATTTTATAAAAATAAAAGAAAATGAAAAATGAATAAAGACACTTGTCATTACATTAGCTAATTAAATTACACATGTTAAAATGAGTCATTAGATAAAGACACATGTCTTTTAAGTATTTATCTTATTTCTATTTATTTTAAAGTAATAAAAAAAAACCTTTTTCTTATTTATTAAACACTTATCTATATATATAAATCATTTTAAAGAAACAAAACCAATTATATTTAAAATTAAAAGTTATACAAATATTATAATATCCAAACAATTTAAATATTTATTCTCTTGAATTTCAAAGCTTAAATTCAAATTCAATTAAATTAAATCCTAAGATTCAATTTAAAAAGTCAAGTTATATATATATATATACATATATAACTATTTATTCAATTAAATAACAATTTCATATTCTTTAAAATCCATTCATATTAATAAAAATAATACATTATACTTATTATCTGAAATTAACATATTTGATATTTAAATAATTTATATAAGATATTATATTATCAAGTGATATTTAAAAAGAAATAAAACAAACCTTACATGTCAAATCTTATTTATTTAAACTTAAGTAAAAATATCTTAAACTAATTAAAGTATTTTAAAACTATAAATTTACTAATTTAAATAACTTTGAAAAGTCATATTAAATTAAATCTAAATTCCCAATTTACCCAAAGCTTCTATTTACAATATATATATAAATAAATATATATATTCAAATAGAAAATATCTTATTAACTTTTAAAAGATAAAATCACCAATTAATACTAATTTAATCAGATTATTAAATTAAATTCAATCAAAGATCATCAATATCAATTTAATTATTTAACAGATTATTAAATTGATATTGTTAAAATTTCCGGGATATTACATTCCTTCCCCCTTAAAATAATTTCGTCCCCGAAATTTAAACAAAGGTAATTTAATAATCTTATTAAAGATTTTAAATTTTAAAACACAAGCATATACTATCATCCATATGCTAACAACCATAGCAGCCAATCATCCAATCAATCAAATCTAACTATCCAGACAAAATTCTAGATAGAATTCCTCGAGTTTCCCCAAGTATATATATACCGGGATACTCGCTCTACAACAATCTAAACTACTAAGCTATAGATCTCCTACTCATCTAGATCTACAGAACTAAACAGAATATCAGACTACAGACGAGTCTGACTCAACAACTAAACCTTCCAGAACTGCTAATTCTAAAACCAGAGATAGATCTTACACGTACCTCTCAGAGATACATAAAACTCAATGAATTCCAATTGTCCAAACTGACAATTCAATCCTGAAAACCCAATACTTATCCAAATCAGAACACAGAAGAGATCCAAACATAACTTTACTTCACAACATCAGTAGATTCCAAACTTACTTCTCCTATCCAGAGATATACTCCAAATTGCTTTCGCTGCTCAATTCTGATCTGAGGTAGAACACAAGCACAGACTGGACAACTCATTCCAGAAATAAGGTTCACTGATCCATAAAGAAAACTCAGATACTCCATCAAAACTTGAGTTGCTTCACCAACTCCATCTCTAGGAAACATCCTTCAACTAGACTGAACTACCGGTACTACTCCTGGAATCCAGTCGATAAGAAAACTCAACCTTCAGATGCGGACAACTCCTGACTTCTCTGAAGACACTCAGAAAAACTCTGATAACCCAAGAGAACACTCAAACTATCGCAAGTCACTTTTGCGATCAACCCAGCCTATTTCCAAAGAAAACTGTTTCTCTTAACAAATCAGAACAGCCCATACTTAACTATCCAATCCATCGAAGAAATGGATGCACCCTGCTGCTTCTGAATTTCACCTCCAGAAAAACTACTCAGCCTGACAACTTCCTGCCATCACAGAATACCCCGAGCTGCACTGCTGATACTGATGCCAAGGACTTTCTATCCAAAGATCTTTGAGAAACTCGAACTCCAAACCAAACAGAAATACCATGCTGAACTCAGCCACAACACCGAAACAGACATACTTCCTTAACTTGTTCCAAAGAAAACATCTTCGGGAACATCCATCGTCACTGCATCTCATCACACAGCTACTATTACCTGAGGTATCAAGATACCATCACTTGCTTCTGTTCAACCGATAGATCCAAACTCTACTCATCCAACTTTACAGATAAACTCCGAACCTTAACAGGTTTCCTTCAGAGATTCGATGAAATCCTTCATCACAGCAAAACTTACTCGAGACAGTATTGGGTCTACAGTCTCGATAAATACACTTCCAACCTTAATTCCAACCATTGGTAGTCGTGTTTCATACACCACCACCCTATCTACCTTTATAACTTATATTGGAAAACCCGAACAGGTAACCCAACAAATAGGTAGAATAGATATATATATATATAGTTATAAAAAAATTACAAATACGCTCTCTCACGATAGATACCACTCCAGAGCTAGGTATTCACTCAACCAATAGCTCTGATACCACGTGTGACGACCCGACTTTCCACTCCCGGAAAATCGCATCGACAGTAAGAAAGAAAGGGGTGAGAAATAGAAAAGAGAAGAAGAGAAAAGAAAACAACAACAGATACTCACAGCGGAAACGAAACGAAATATAATATATCACATAAATATTACATAGTATCATATACATCATCTATCAGAGTTACACAGATTACACAACACATACTAGACAGTTATAAACATCTGTCTAGTTATTACATCTCAACACAATACAGATCAATACAAAGATCAACACAACGGAAAACTACTATCTATATCTACAACGCCGAAGCCTCCTGCTCCATTACTCCTCCAGATTACTCGTCAAAGCTAAACCTGAATCCCTTGGCTACTCGTAAAAATTTGAGTATCCAAGAGTTTATAAAACAGAAATAAACAACTTGGGTCAGACATGGGTCTGGTGTGAGTAACAGGTTAAACTTGTTTAACTTCAAAACCTTTTGAAAGAAAAGGTATCACGTAAGACTCCCCACCAATAAATATGGGTAAGTTTTTACCTTACGCTAACCAAAACATTTGATAGGAATTTCGATTGTATTATAATAGGGTCTAGGGTTTTCAAGTAAAATACAGAAATAGCTGGAATGCTTACATCTCACGTTCCAACATAGTTGGGCACAACTAAAACGTACGGCACTTATTGGAGTTTGGATTCCATCAATGGAAGGGCTACCGGGGTACCGCCCGTCACAGTACGTGGCCTAGATCACCGTACCGAGGATCACTCCCAATCCCCTGCAACACAAGGCCGGAACATCCCTTACTGGATAATTCCCGCACAAGATACCCCACGGTTGTCATGATTCAACCGCACACACTAAGTCGAAAATAGAAAGGGACATCTAGACAGAGGTAATCTTGTCCTACTTGGGTGCTACCCACTAACCTTGCTGCACCTCCCCTGTTTTAGCCATTCCCGGTTTGTGAGGCTTGAGGTCACGATTACCTTTTAAAAGAACACATCTATCTTAGAATGCTCATCGTCCACCTGACGATGTGCTGAAAGCATTCAATCCATACAAGTTCGTTCCGGGTTCGAACGAAACCGAAGGCATTATCTCGTTACACTCGTATTGGAATCACCCTCAGAGTTAACGACAATAACCCTTGCACTCTAAATCTTTATCTCGAATCTGAAAGTACTATCTCCGTCAACTCATTACGGAATCACCCACAGAGTTATACTGACAAAGAATCGTTCTTACACCTCGAGTCTTCACTTGCTCCATTTGGATTTCACGACCTAACGTAAATTTGGATCGATGTGGTATTCGGGTCTCCAGACCTGGAAATCCGGTATACGGAAACCCGATCCCGGTCTCATCGAAATCCAAAACGTATCTTTTAAGGCCAAGTTGTTTTAAAGGTTAAAACAATTTAATTCAATTATCTTTATACACTTAGAAAGATAATTCACAATAGATAATCAACATTATCAATATCGTCAGATAATCCATATTATCACAATTCAACTAAACATCCATATCACATAGCATATATCTCATCAGAGATATCAATCAAATGCAAAGCATTCAGTATTATCATCCATCCATAAGTAATGATCTATATCATCTCTAATTAATTTAAAGTTAATTAAATTAATTACTTTTATTTTATAAATCCTTCTTACTTAAACATTAATTAATTACAAATTAATTAATTATCCTCTAATTACCTTTTTTAATTAATCATCTTTGATTAATTATCTTTTAATTACCTTCAAGTAATTTATCCTTAATTAATTACTTAAATTAATTAACCTTAACCACTTATAGTAATTAACCTTTAATTACTTCATTAATTAATTAACTATAATTAATTAAATTAATCACTATAATTAATTATATTAAACCTTAATTAATTACATTAATTAATCACTTCATTTATTAATTATACTTAATTAATCAATCTTAATTACATCATTAATTATATTAATTAATGATCCTTAATTACAACTTAATTATTAATTACTTTAATTAAATTAATTACATTAAGTAATTAACTTTAAATTAAACAACATTTATTAATCACCTTGATTAATTTCATATAGTAATTAACTACTCTTAATTACTTCTTTAAATAAATTAATTACTCCTTAATTAATTTCTTAATTAATCCCTTGATTAATTTCCAAGTAATTTAACTTAAATTACTTCCATTAATACATCACATTTCAACTAATTACTTCCAGTAATTATCTATTATTTACTT
The DNA here is from genome assembly GCA_030737815.1 of Allium fistulosum. Lineage (NCBI taxonomy): Eukaryota > Viridiplantae > Streptophyta > Magnoliopsida > Asparagales > Amaryllidaceae > Allium > Allium fistulosum. The sequence goes on from JASFAW010000013.1 coordinate 19,349,435, forward strand.
CCCTAAATAATATACCTTAATAATTACATTAAGTAATTATTTATCAAATCATCCATTGATTATTCTAAATTAATTAACTTAATTAATTAACTTAACTAATCACATTAACTTAATTAATTACAATAAGTAATTAATTTCTTAATTACTTCCATTAAGTAATTCATTTAAACAAATTCTAAAATTGATTATCTTTAAATTAATTAATCTAATTAATTATTAAAATTAATCACATTAATTAATTATTTAATAATCCATAGTTAATGACCTTCATTAACAATTATTTAATTACTTTTCTTAAGTAATTAACTTAGATTAATTTCAAATTAATAAATCTTAATAACCAATTAATTATTTAATTAATTAAGTGTTTCCCATAACTTAATTAATCTTTAATTACTTATTTAATTAATTCTTAATCATTAATTGATATTCCAACTTATAATCCATAATTATAAATTAGATATTCCTAATTAATTAATCTTAATTATTAATTAATTAGTTTAAACCTCTATTTAATTAATCCTAAACCTTACTTAAATTAATTTAAATCCTTGTAACACATTTCCTTATTAATGATTATTATCATTCCAAAATATATTTGAAAACATTAACTTCCAAATTACTTTTAAATTCCATCCATTTAATATATAATTTAAACACTAAAATTATTTAAATCAATTTAATTTAAAAATTGCTTTTACTTTAAATCTGAAATACAGATTTAAACTAGATTTCAGATTAAACTTTAATTTAAAATTTCTGTTTTAAATTTACTTTTCAAATTTAAAATCAGTTTTAAATTAAAAACACTCAGATTATTAAAAACTGGCAACACAAACTACCTGAGACCACACCCTAATCCACTTCGAGTCTCAGTTCCAAAAACTCCGAGCAAAAATTCAAATGCCACGAGAGAACCCCGAGAACCACTCCTCTGCTTAAAACCAGACTTCACCAGACACATCCACGACCATGTGCACGTGCACATCCACCGGCGACATCTCCGATCATCCACGACTTCCCCCACCAGTCGACGATCACTCACGTACCAGAATACGACCATCATTACTTTGATCCATCCCCTAAATCAAAATTGAGAACTCAAGCTAAAAATAAAAACCTGGAACAGTCTCCCCCCTCTACAATCCCTAACCTGACAACGCGACAATCACGGCCCTCCGTCCACCAGGATAGCAGCGACTCCGACCATCATCTCGTCAATGGCCATACTTTCATCTACCCAAACCTCACATCACTCGATCATTCCTACAGGTAGTTCAGACTCAAACAAACTACCTAGCTCAAACTAGGGCTACAGGCAAAAACTCATCACCGCCACCACCACGATAAACTGCAACGCCACCCAATATTTTTCTCGGCATCACTGACCATTCCTCCACCTACCAGAAGAAACTCGACACTACAAATTCCCGAGATCACCCAAAAATCCCCTATTCCTATTTTCTGTTCAATACAGAACTGCACCTATATTACTAAACTAAAAATTATGATTTCTCCTTTAAAAATCAAGTTTTGGTATAAGGTTTTAGTTTATAAACCTGTCTTGATAAATTAAGATATTTAAATTTTCACTTGTCCTAAACATACACTGTTCTTCTTGGTTTACAGAGACACTCTGCTTGAAGTTTGACTTAATTAAAATTTTAAACATTTGTCTATGATAATTCAAACATATTTTGTTTATAAAGTTAGTCCTAACAAAAGCTAGATCAAGTGGTAAATGATTAAAAAGGAATTCTGGAATCTGGAAAAAAAACTGAACAGAGACATTCAAATTTTATTCTAAAAATATAAACTTTACTTCATGATTTAATCAACAACTTCTGTTTAAAATCTTAAACACTAATAAGTATCAGATTTAGTGATAATGAGTCTTCACCCAATTCTTAGATCTACAACCAAGAACAGACAAGAGCATATATTCATAGCAACACACATATAAGCATTCATACACACAGAAGATTCACCAAAATATACACATGCAAAGCATACTTATTCCAGTAATCAATATACACACTATAAACATTCACATCACAACACAATTATCATATAATTTAACATGCAAATATAATTATACTTAAGTTATTTTAAGTAAGTAGGTTACTCACCATTTAAAATAGAGACAGAGCCTGAAACAGGATCTTGAAGACTGGAATTGATAATATGCTTGAGTTTGTATATTTTAATACTTTTGATCTGGAAGTCCTTTGAAGGCTGAAGTTTGAAGAATTTCGAAATCCAAAGCTTTGATTTAAAAATTTCATGCTTGCTTCCAGTTTTGAGAAGAATGCAGACATGTTGTTCTGAGTTGTTTCCAGATTTGAAAAATGAAGGCAGTCTGGTTGCTTTAAGATGATTACAGATTTGCAAAGAAGGTTGCAGACAGAAGACTTGATTTTGAAATGTATTACAGGGTTTTATTTTCTTGAATTTCTGGTTTGAGGAGTTGATTACAGATCTTTGATTTGGTTTGAGGAAAGTTTGTTTACTGATTACAGATTTTAGAGTAGAGGATTGTTTTAGAAGTGGTTACTGATTTCAGATTTGCATTTTAGAGAATTGGTTTTTGAGAAGATGGTACTGATCTATTTTCAGATTTGTATTTAGAGAAAAATATGAGTTTATCTTGTTTTTGAGAAGAAAAATAGAAAGAATGAAATAAGGGAATGCATATGTATATATGTAAGTGAATTTATGATTTTATAAAAATAAAAGAAAATGAAAAATGAATAAAGACACTTGTCATTACATTAGCTAATTAAATTACACATGTTAAAATGAGTCATTAGATAAAGACACATGTCTTTTAAGTATTTATCTTATTTCTATTTATTTTAAAGTAATAAAAAAAACCTTTTTCTTATTTATTAAACACTTATCTATATATATAAATCATTTTAAAGAAACAAAACCAATTATATTTAAAATTAAAAGTTATACAAATATTATAATATCCAAACAATTTAAATATTTATTCTCTTGAATTTCAAAGCTTAAATTCAAATTCAATTAAATTAAATCCTAAGATTCAATTTAAAAAGTCAAGTTATATATATATATATACATATATAACTATTTATTCAATTAAATAACAATTTCATATTCTTTAAAATCCATTCATATTAATAAAAATAATACATTATACTTATTATCTGAAATTAACATATTTGATATTTAAATAATTTATATAAGATATTATATTATCAAGTGATATTTAAAAAGAAATAAAACAAACCTTACATGTCAAATCTTATTTATTTAAACTTAAGTAAAAATATCTTAAACTAATTAAAGTATTTTAAAACTATAAATTTACTAATTTAAATAACTTTGAAAAGTCATATTAAATTAAATCTAAATTCCCAATTTACCCAAAGCTTCTATTTACAATATATATATAAATAAATATATATATTCAAATAGAAAATATCTTATTAACTTTTAAAAGATAAAATCACCAATTAATACTAATTTAATCAGATTATTAAATTAAATTCAATCAAAGATCATCAATATCAATTTAATTATTTAACAGATTATTAAATTGATATTGTTAAAATTTCCGGGATATTACAAAAGCGTTGTAAATAAAACGTTTTCAAAACCAAAATATTTTTACATAGAAAAATTCTAAACCATCTTCTGAGCAAGATGTCAGTTCGTCATTTTTCCAAATTCGGACATCTATTGCTCCGTCGTTCTTATTTTCTGCAAAATGCAGCATTCTGGTACCGATATCGATTTTTATCGGATGATCGTACCACTGATTTCTATATACCGGTTCGATCGTCTCGTTGTGCCGATCTCTACGGTATATTCGATTGTCAAATTCGGAGTTCCGTTGTACGTTGCACTTTGCGTAACGCCTACCGTATCGATAGCCGGTTACAATCCGCGAAAACGATTTATATCGGTTTTGCAGTCCAGCTCACCCGTGAAGCCATCAAGACATTTGCATTTATCATTTCTGAAACCACCACCTGACCTTCTACATTTGCCTTTTCATATTTCACCGTAAACCAATAGCCGCTGTTATTATTTTTTTTGGTTCAACTTCCAACTTCTGCTCATTCCTCCTGTTCATTTCTATTTGCTGTCAACCTTTCGCATTATTCTCCTTTACAGCTATTCGTTTCTTTTCCTATGCCTTTCTATAAGTTATATGTACAAGTTATTAATAGCAAAATAATTAAAGCCTGCTCTTTTCCTAAGGCTTCTGTCATCTCTTTTCTTTTCTTCTAAAAGTTACATCCATTTGCAAAGCTTTATCATCTCCTCTCTCTCTTTCACGTTTACAAAACAAGTTCACAAAAATATATTACTTCCAGTAGCAGTTGTTTCATCTCCATTCTACCATACCTGCCTTTTCCCTCACACCGCCTCCACAAGCAACCGACTCCAACCTCCACCTTGATTAGCAGCCACCGGCCGAACCACCACCGGAACCATTGTTGAGCGCAACCCCTCCTCCTCCATTATAGTCGAGCCTTTCCCTTACTCTTCCTCCCTGGCGCAAGCATGCGCACGCTCAACTTCCAAACAACACCAGTCCACTCCGCCTTCTCCACGCAACCGACCACCCTCAGTCGAAGTTCATAACCCAACCCCGCATGCAAGCTTCAGTCGCCACGGCCTGGTCATCTACCATTCGCCTCATCTCCCTTCGCCGCAATCACCGCTGGACCCTGCCTCTCCGCACTCTGCAGCCTGGCGACCTGCACCCCATGTCCGTTCCTTCATTCCCAAGACTATGCACACATGACGCCTACCACCGACCTTGCTTCGCCATCAACCACCGTGTTTATCCTTCCCTCCGCCCCGCTCTTTCTTCTCCTTCGACCGACCTGGCTACCGCCCATCTCCAAAGCTTCCACCCAAAGCTTTCGGCCATCTTTCATTTTGTAAGTTAGAACTGTCATATATATTGATGCTTACATTATATATTGTCTTAGGAAAGAAGGATAATATGCGTTTTACTGTTATGATTTTACTTGCAGCAATTGATTTACATTGAGTATTGTTACAGTATTATATGTTATATTGTAAAGTGGTTGATATACAGTATCATATATATTTATATTTTTGTTAGTTATATTATATATAAGGGTCAGTTGAAGTTGCATTTTGCTGAAAGTATTGTTTTATAGCTATGTGCGTATAGGTATATGTTGATATAAATATTTTATGTCAAGCTGTGTAGTTATATCTATATTAGTATAATTTGTATCAAGTTAGTCTGGTGTGTTAGTATTTTTGAAATTTAAGTGTCGGGCATTTTAACAAGAGTATTTATATGGTTGATTTCCAAAGTTTTAATACACGAGTTTTAATAAGAGTATATATTTTGCAGTTTTTAATATATGAGTTTTAGTTAAACTTATGTTTTGGAATTCATATGTATTTAATTTAACATATGTTGAATTTACAATGTTGTTACATATCTAGTTATTTTTAAATACGGGCTTGCTTTAAAACATTGATTTTGAAAAGTAATAATATAATATAATATACTCTTCGTTAATATTATATCAAGCAGATTCTGATTTATTTGTTGAATTCCTTATCAATCAGCTTTTTGGTCAAAATCCGCGTTCAGCTTACTTCGCTTTGAGATTCGTTATTGGATCAGTCGATAGTCCACATCGTGATTCAAATCATAGCTTGTCGTGTTATCTATTTCTCTCTAGCCTCGAAAGGTGAGCACTCACTCACGATTAACGTTCTTTTATTTATTAAATTTGATTTCAATTGAAACGACAATTGAAATATGCTGCTGTTAGTTAATTACACTGTTATATATGCTATTACCTGTATCAGTTCACCTGTGACATCTGGCACCATTATCTGTTAATTATTTATGCGATGATAATACAGTTTGGCTGATAATTGGTTGATTGTTGATGTTTATATTGGACGTTAAATTGTTAATGTTAAAATGATAAATAGTATGAAATTGAACTTGATATAGGATAATTGAATGTTAAATTTGATTTAATGACATTGTATAATATGACCCCTGTTAAACTGTTAAATTTATTGACATGTAGGATTTGTTTAATTACATCTTGAACCACTGAATGTATGTTGTTAAATTGATTGATGGATGAAATTGTAAATAGATGACAAGTGAAAACCGTAATGTAATAATCTTTAATCTACATGAAATGATAGTGTAGATTCTAGAAATAAGTATATTAATTCGTACAAATAACAATGCGAATTAGTACGATTATTTCGGGATTATTTGAATTGATTATTGGATTGTTATTGATTGTTGTTATTGCTTGTTTATTTACTTTGACACCATCCCAGTTATCACACTGCAAGTTCCCTTTGTTATGTTTTGATTTTGAATTGAATTGGAATCGGGTTGAAATGATAAATACCCAAATTGAACTTTGACCTAGGATAGGAAATTAAATAAAACCCGATTGGTCAATAAATTTGATTTAAAAATAAATTGAAGGTTTTATTTTGAATAAATAATATTGTTTTGAAACGAAGTTGGAAATTGAATTTTAATGAAATTTAAATGGGAATATTTAATATTAAAAATGTAATTGATGAAAGAATGTTGTTTAATTTTGAGAAATGATTGAATTAAGTTTGAAATAAAAATTAAGTTTGAAATTATTAAAGTTTGAAATGATTTAATAATTAAGTTGAAATTATAATTAAGTTTGAAATTATTAAACTTTGAAATTATTTAACAATTAAGTTTTGAATTATTTAATAATTAATTAAGATTGAATTATTTAATGATTAAATTGATTTGGATTCTTTAATAAGAGAAATTGAATTTTTGAATAAGTGAATTTTACTTCGTAATAACTGAAATTGAGTTTCTTTATCAATTAAGTTTTGGAAAATTATTTAAGTAAGTAAATAAGTGAAATTGAATTTCTTTAACAAGAAATAAAATGTGATTTATTGTAATTAATGTAAGACTTGAAAATTAAAGGATTTGATTTGATGAATTTAATTTAATTCAAAATTGTAAGTTTTGATATAATGAAGTTGAATTGAATAATTGATTTAATGAATTGGAAATTTAATAGAAATTGTTTTGAATGATAAAGTAACTTAACGAATATTGAATGAAATCGACAAATGAATTCAAATTGATTTGAATGTTGAATTAAATTAATTTAAATGATTTTCGAAATGAAACGTATATATGAACTTGAATCAATATTTGAATGGTTTAAATAAAGATTGAAATTCGATTTATAAGATTTTGAAACGGAAAATTGGAAGTTTTGAAACGGAAATTTGGAAATTGTTTTAGAAAGACAAATGAAATGTTGATTTACGAATTCTATTTGAAATTGAAATTGATTTGGTTTTGAAATATATAAACGACCAATCGGTGTAATAATTACGAAAGTTATTAAAGAGACCGAGATCGGTAATGGATATACTCTCTATCTGAACCGAAACCACTTTAATAACTATACGCGGAGTGTTGATCCAGAACGAAGTGGATGGTTTTGATGAACGCGTTGACTGAAGAAAGAGAACGATTTTGGATGACCCTTGACATGACTAAAACAGGAGCCGCGCCGGGCCTTTGAGGATCGCCATCTCTAGCGGACACACTTCTTCGATACCATATCTATTACTTTTGTGATTCGATTTGGGTGCACCCCTCGATTATGGGAGTGTTGTTTCGCGGTGTTGGGGTAGTAGCTGCTATGCCCAACATCAGTCCGGATCAGGCAACTACTAGTATCCTAGTTGGTATCGCCTCATGTACCTTGTCATACCGATTATCCTATTCGCGACCACTACGATTTTGATTTGTACCTTGAGTATATGGATTGCCCTCTGGTGACTTCCGGTTTTGGGGAAACTACGGTCTTGTATATGCTTTTGGGAATAAAAATGTGTTAAGGGTGGAATGGGCCATGACTTAACGCTATTTTGATATCTTCTTATATTACTGATAGACATTATCTACTTAGCGTATATTACTACCTAGTAGATAGTTTAACGGATCCTTAAAGGATGGTTATTCCAAACATCCTTTGAGTTACTTGTATTTCAATTGTTATTTCACTTGAGTTGGATTTATTAATATAAGAATGTTAATCCTGACTCGAGTGTTTTGTGTTTTTGCTTTACGCTCGGGTCAGACTGAGTAGTTCAGCTTTCGAGACTCACCTTTGGAGTTGGAGCTTCGCTTGGAGATCCAGCAATCTATCCAGCTTTCAGATATTCGATGATTCCAGTGATGTATTCTGATTTGTATCTGATGTATCGTATTACTCTTCTGTTGTAAACTCTGATGTATTTTATATATTCATATAGTAGCTTCATGAACTACTATCTCTTTTATTTCCGCTGCACTTATTACTCTGTGTCTGTGATCTGTGATTATTTTATTTACTGTATATGTTCAGTTTTGCCAAATTTAAATTAACAACGCGGTATTTTGAGCAAATTCAACTCCGGCATGAGTGTCTACCTATACACTTATAATGGATGCGAATGGTCCAAAATTCTGGGTCGTTACAGTATCTATAGGAAAAACTATACAAGCACTGAAACATTACAAATTGAGTTAGACTTATCTTGAGAGTTGATGACCTATCAAGAACGAAAGTATTTTTTCTAACCAATTCACCTTTTTTTAGTGTATTTTTATCCTAAATATGCCAAGCAACATCATTTTTAAACATGACTCAAAATATAAAACAACTGTAATAAGCTATCAAAGAAAATGAGCAATTATTATTTTAGCTTGTGAGCTCGATTTATGAGGAACTATCTATGATTAAATTGCATGACAAGCACGGGCTCGTGCCTGTACCCTGATCAGTGCTTGCGTGCATCTAAAAGTTTCAGCTATTTTTCCTGATTATGTTGCCTCTAACTAGGGCTTGAAGCTTCAACAATACTTTCAATGGTACTATCGCTCTTCTTTTGAATATATCAATAGAAAAATAAACTATTGTGTGTAAAGCAACAAGAAATTATTATTCAACCAAATTATACGATATTTGCAATAATTTTCATGATAAAGAAATACCAAATTAACATGGCTTAAGGTTTTCGATTTAAAAAATAGGACATGTTTCTCATTCTTAGTCAATTTTTTGCTTTGGTGTGTAAAACTGCAAAAGAGTGCACAGCATGTACATACTTAACAAGAATACACAAGTGGCAACCACGGAAATGATTAATATTTCTATCTGGCCGCACTTCATAATATACTAGTGAGTAACCCGTGCTTCGCACACGGGCATTGTTATAATTCATGAATTATGATCTCAATAGCAGAAAGGCAATGGTAGAATGTAACAGTGATCATATAGTTCATATACTTGTTAATGGACAGTGAAAATCTAATTCATATATCAGCATAGATATGATGTGTAATTACCTGTTAATGTAAGCAACAACGATAGCCGTAAATAGTAGTTTAAGGCCGGAGCCGAGTTTTATAAAAAAAGCACATATGTAATGCATACGAAAGCAAACGAATTCAATGTCATATATCCTGACGCACGGTGAAAAAAAAGAGTGCAAAATGAGGTACCGGGAAATTTGAAAAAAAAAAGAGTCGATGGCTACATTGAAAGGAAAAGTAGTATGTACAGACAGAGAAATGTGAATCTGAAAACACGAAATCATGAAATGGTACAAATTAATTTCTTTGCTTCTTCTCTCGAGTCTTAATTCCAGCAGATGCTGCAGTCAGCTGATTTGTATCAACATCCTGCAAATAAGGGGAAAAAACAGGGTTTAGGTTTGGGAGTACAAAACATGTGGAGGAAGTAGAAAGTGACGATATTAAGTGAATATACAGTGTTGCGGTACTGTTTTGAAAGTTGAAACAGTGTTGAACGGGAGTATCCATACGTATAGCAGCCAAGTAGTGTTTGATATGGACAAATAGGGGTAATGTGAACTCATGTGAGAACATACCGTAGGACAATCATTTAAGCATTGTGTGTCTCATATAACATTTGTCAGTGGACAAAGTAATTGGCACAAGGGAATAACGCATTAGTAAAAGTAACCACTGACAATAGAAAGTAGGGAACAAAGCAGTAAATAAATCTGCACCTGAATAACAATTCCTCTTCTCAGTTTCTTTTTGGGGAGTGGTGGATCAGAAGCACGTACTACCAGATGAATGACACCATCGTTGTCCTGGTAAACAAATCAATGTCATTTCTGTGATACCACTTGAATAGACGCAGAATCGCGATGATTGTAGATCAAACCTGAGCAATACGTTTCTTCCCTTTGATGTCTGCTCCCGACGGCGTGTCATGTTTATCCGTATTTGTGGGATAAACTAAGTTAGAACTTTGATCGCTGGGTGGAGTGACCTGTAAATTTCCAAGTATTGGGAAACAAAAGAAGACGTCAATAAGCAAGAAAAAGTAAGTATGTAAATTATAAGTTAATATATAACCAAATTTGAGAACAAACCGTCTCTGTCACAGCTATATTTTTTCTGATAGTGAGGTAAGCGTCGGGATTATTCATCTCGTAGTTACTCGGTCTGAATTCAAATATTGCTTCGGTCCTTGAGAGATGGTGGAAAATCTTGTCGATTTTCTGGACCCCATTTTCCTGCAGCATGTCAATTTTTTAAGGTACGCTGTGTACGGCATGCCATTATTGACGTTACTATCAATAGGGTTCAAAGATTGCGTGGCAGTGCAAATACATGTGAACTAATAACGTGTACTGAGCTGACAATGTGCAATAGAATAGGTGAAATCTAATTGTGGACTACGCATATCATAGGTGGGTAACAATGAGGGTAGCAGAAAAAGAAAATTAAATGTGTCAGTACAAATTGAAGAGGGATGGTACAGAAGATGTATAAAACATAGGGAATCTGTCATAATTCACACAGCTGTAAAGTTGTAATTTGTGTGTGCTAGTGGGTCAGTCGGGTTTGTACCATCTACGGGGTCCATGCAGAATATGATTACTGCGCTTTAACTATGGCACGCGGTAATGCGTCTTAAAACTTACAATCCAGCAAGACTAATAAGTCTCATTCACCGAGGGCAGAACAATGAAAACAGTGTTGTAACAGTGTGGTTATTTATTTGTGAAATAATATATACAAATTAAAAGCAGTTTTGGATGCTGAACGTTTTGATTAATATTTTGAAACTCACAATAATATCTAACCACATAATACCCTGGCTATATGCCTTGATAGATATATATAAGGTATATCATTAGTTAAGTACAAAACAATGAAAACCGTGTTGTAACAGCATGGTTATTATTTATTTGGAAAATAATATTTACAACCCAATGCAGCTAATATGTGAAGGAAGGAGGTAAGGTTAGACTTGCAAAAGGAGCGCAAACAAAGTTGTCTGCCCCAACGCGAGTAATATGGTAGTAATGTGATAGATATACATCCACATACATTTACTTTATATTAAAACGGGCATAGTGAAATGAACAGCAAAAAAATGCGTAATTATGTTTGTTTACCGAGAAAAAAGATTAATTAAGAAGTAGTGTAAAAAAGAAGGATTAGTTGATGTTGTACACCTTCACAGTAAAACGATTGAGTGCCAATATCTGATGAGGTTAAATTTGCCTTTGAATGCGTGCGTGTACCATTAGTACAACTTAGAATAATTGACTAATTTGTTATAGTAAAAAAGATTTGCACAGTGATTGTGTAGAAAAGTAATGTGAATCGATTGCTTACAGTGATAACTATCCCATGTTGTGCACCATTCGTACCTGCATTCCATAGAGGTCTTGTTGTCACTTGGTTTCGTTTTTCCTACCTATCCTGTGTTTGCACAAATCTTAATTAGACAAATCAATTGTTGACCATATTTGCTATGTCATTGCAGTATGGTTTACAGTACCTGGTTGATGATTTTTTCCCCCTTCGTGTTGCATCAATGTCGGTGGTTGGAGTAGTTAAATCAGAAGCTTCGTTGAGCATAATTCTTTCCTCAGTTTGTGATGCGAACTGTGATAGCGTAATTGATTTAGGGGGAACAGGCATAGCAATAACTGTTGTTGAAGTTTATGTGTTTCAATTACAAAGTATTGGCTACAAATGCAATCCTTCAGTTTTTATCTTGCTAGAGCCTTTATCCCAAGTCTTTTTGACAATTTTTCCAGCAGTTAGATAAGTATTTCTGTTATTCATTTTGTAGTTAGTAAGAATTACAATTCACAATTCCACCTATAATTGTTAAAATCTACATGCCTAAAATTATATACATGCACTTCAGGTGTAGATAGTTTTTTTTGCTAAAAAAATTACATATCAGTAACTAAGCATTTATGATTTGTATATAGAATAGTAGATTTAAATCTAATTTGTACATTGCGGAAATGAGTATTAACAAAGAAAAGGTATGTAAATATACTGTATATGACTTAAATTTATGACATACACTTATGCACCAGTTTTTCTACAATCTATTCAGCATCAGTTTTTGTACAGTCGGTTATATGTATGTATACAAAGTTTACCAGATCTCAGTTTATTGACATTCAAATAGACTGAAAACTAAAATGTTGATAGAATATTGAAAAAAAAAGTCAAAAACTTCATGTCCATATTCATGAAGAAATCGTTCGTACATATATTTGAAAAACTTATGTACGTATAGATCACTTGCTTTTTGTAAATTCACTGAAGACAGTCTGCTTGGATATTTACTGCTAATATATAGCAGGCATTTCTTATTATGTACTGTAAATTAACAGTTGGAAGATGACATACATGTTATAACTAATTAAATTCAATCAGATTGTATGTTCACATACACAATATTAGTGTACAGTCAAATTTTTTTTTCAGTTATAAGTAGTTACCAAGACTGTCCGGCCTATCCAAAGTACCCAAAAAAACATTGTACAAACATTACAGCATAATATAAGGCTGCGTTTATGGGTAGTTGTCATACAATAGTACTAACAAACTTCTACCAATTCGTCAATGGTACAAATGGGAGGCAAATATATAAAATGGTTCAACAGTACTAATGGAAAATAGAGCATAGCTGAGTTACGTGTTCACATTAGGGGCATAGCATGATGAAGTTTCAGGCATCCAACAGGGTTGTATGTTTTCAATCCCATTCAACTGTCAGTGTAAACCCTGCAAATCAGCAGTACAAAATTTGTATTATTGCTTCGGAATTACTGGTAGATATAGTTAGCTGAGGATTACCAGCAATATAGAATCATATTTTTTTGTTTTAATTTGCATAACCAATTTACGTTTTACATTTTTCACTGTGAGGATTACAGAAGGCAACCTAAGTGGGACTATGGCAACATTTAAAATATGAAATTATAATAACTAATGAAGCAGACCTTAAATCGAGCACTTGTTATATTTCCAAATATGTATGTGCTTGCATGTACATTTTCTGTAAACGAACCGAGCTAAATGTTTTCAGTAAGAACATGAGATATATATAAACTTGGAAAATGAAATAGTAATAAACTTGGTCTTTGAATACACTTTTGGCCATAGAATGATGATGAGAATAAAAAGAAATTCTCATAAAATTAAACGCCTAAACCAATTATTTTTAAAAAAAAATGGAAACAATAACAATACAGTAAAACAATAAATGTGAACCAAAAGTAGTGCACCTACAATCATTTTATCCATTTAAAGCAAGCTTTATCGGATAACTTTTTCCACTTGCATCACCTCAATCAATCTGAATCGAATAGGCATTGATTCAGGTTTTATTCCTCTTCATCTTTAACCTAAAAATCCTAAATCCAATCAACCAAAGTTCATTCCATTTTGAAATCTTCCAAATTTCTAGGTTAAATAAACCTACAATGAATTTAAACAAAATTACTTGAATAATTGGTTGACTTATCAAAAAATAAAGTAGAAAGTTCGATGGGTAGATTACCTTTAGCTATATTGCTTTCTCGACCAAAGATTTCAAAATATTTGCTGAAATCCAAAACCTAGTCTTCTGTTGTAGAAATTCGGATATAGATCTTGATCGAGGTACTTAAATAACAGATAATGAATGTGTAGAGTAATAGAAAACCACTACCAAACAGGAAAGGAAGAAAACAATGCAAACTAATAGGATAAGCATACGGGTTGGTGAAGTATCGATTACAGAAGATGTCGCTCGGTCATGAATTAAGTTCGAAATGTAAAGGAAGAGAGAGACTGAAAAAAGTACTAATTAGGGTTATAAATTTTGGGGAAGAAATGGTGTTCAGTTTGGAAACTGAAGGTGAAGTGGATTTGAGCGGTTGGAAGAAAAAGGAAACAGAAATTAATTTTTTAATTTATTTAAAAGAAAAACACAGAACGGATATGGAGATGGAGGGGGAGCGGTTGAAAAGAGGTAGAGAGGGGGTGGGATGCACGTGATCCGGCAGCGTGATGTATGTTATTAAAAACAAAAAGTGGCTGAGAGAGCAGCATTTTGAATTGAGAAGATGGTAGATGGCCACTTCAGCATGTGGAAGTTCCTGTTTTAATATAAAGTAATAGATAACACACAACATAAACAATTTTATAAAGTTGCAGTATTTTCTCTTTTTCTATCCATTCAAGATGTTTTAGTAGTAGAAGACTGATATAATAATATTTGAGTAGAAAATTAAAAAATAATCGAATGAAATCTTATATAGGTTAGTTAAACATACAAAACATTTTAATAGCGTCATTAATATATGGAAGTAAGGTTTGAAGGAAAATGCCAAAAAATTAATACATGAATAAACATTAATTAATTCACCTACAATATTCCTCTAGTAAGAGCCAGTTTTAGTATAATTGGCAGCATCAATAGAACCTTCAGCTGCTCCAACTCCTATTAATGTATGTATCTCATCAATGAAGAGTATAACAATAGTACTTTCTTAAATCTCCTCCATTAGTTTCTTTAGTCTTTCTTCGAACTCTCCATGATATTTTGTACCAGCAATAAGAAGCCCCATATCAAGAGTAATGACCTATGTAGTTTAAATGAAGGATATCATCTATTGCACAAAAGCATAAGTTTCACTCGTTCGACCAGAATGTAGTTGAAAAGGAAAAAAGTACTACATAAGTTGCAAGTCTCAGGACTACAGAAGCAACATAGAGAATTTTTAAGTTTGGTACCTTTTTCTTTTAAAATCCTCATGGTGGGATAAGATTGGGTCTTTCAGATTGAGCAGTTATATCGATATTTTATTATCAGATCACAAATACAGAAGGTAAGTGTGACTCAAGGTATTAAACAAAGTTTACAACTGGATCCTCTTCCAGAACAACACTGACTGCCTCCACACTCTCTCCAACCATTCAGATAACCTAGCTATACAACTATAGCTTATTATTCATCCAATAATACAAGACAAAAAAGTTTTGACATTTATAATATGATGAACTTACATGAGTTCTAATATTGTTTGGATCAGCACCAAGACTCTCGAGCTCCATTGCAGTCACACCTTCACCTTCTTTAAGCAACTACAAAAACAAGCGTTATGAGCCTATGTAATCGTGGCCTGAAAAGTTACATGACAAAAGTTTAATACGTGTTCTCGATCAAGCAACTATTGAATATTATTATGCATGCACATGAATTGATAAGCATGGTAGTTGATTCCTATAATTTCCTCGCACGTTTGATGAATATGAAAACAAAATAAGAAAACATTAACATCACATTTGTTCTATCAGAATATGAAATGTTGATTTGTGCTCTTTAACCATCCTAGAGGCCAACAGGTATCACCAAGTTTAAGCACTAACAATGATAACAATGATTATTCATGAATTTCTATTGAGATGAATAATTGAATCTTGAGTATACTAAATCAAACCATCTCACAAAATCACATAAGGTTAATGATGCAGCCCACTATAACGATGATAAGTCATCTGGCCTAAGTCGCCCACGATCTAGCAAACTATGGCATAACAAATTAATGATCCAAGACATCAAGGCAAAAAAGGTAACAACTCAAGAAAGCGAGTTATGCGAGCTAAGTCATTCTTTAAGTTGTGAACGACATAACGGGTTGATAGGTAACTCAAGCGACCTAGTGAATTCTCTGAAATGCAGGAGCAGCGAGCTATGACCTAAAGGGCTACGACCTAGCAAGTCATTCCAGAAGTCAGTTCTTAAAGCGCAGAATCCTAGGTCGCGAGAAGCATTAAGTCACTCAGGACGTACGAGCGAGCTACGACCTATGCTAGGTCGCTCACATATGCCACTTCCTGTTAGGTCGCTCAAGCCGTTCATGTTGTTGTGCATTCTTCTTAGGTCGATATGTTGTATTGATAAGTCGCTTTATCATAAGCCGCCTCGCTTAAGTCGCTCGACCCTTTGCCGCTTCAGTTTTAGATCGCTCAAGCCTAGGTCACTCAACTCCTTATGTCACTCGACCTATAGGTCGCATAAGTCCTACCTGAAGCTGATTCTCCTCATGTCACTGAAGCTTATGCCGCGTGGTATTGTATTTTTAGGTCGTTATGTTGTAATATGTTGTGTGTTGTATATATTGAGTCGCTTGATGTATGTTGTAACGTGTTTTCTTATGTCGCTTTGTTTTTAAATCGTAGGTCATGTATGTGTTGTGTTTGTGATGTTAGGTCGGCTCGTGATGATAGGTCGGGTCTGTTAGGTCGTTAACGACTTATGTTAGGTCGTTGACGCTGTGTTGTGATGGGTTGTGTTGAGTTGTAAGCCTATAAATAGGCGAGTCATGTCATTTGTAAAAGTTAGTTGATTTTGAATAAAACTTTGTTTGAGTGCTTTATGCCTTTTTGAAATTGGTAGTTGAGTGTTATCTCCTATCTCCACCTTCGGCATTCGAGTGCACTTGAATCAACGATTGTTGAAGCCAATTCACGGAATCAAGTGCGCTTGATCAACGTTCGAAGAATTGTAGATCTTCTTTCATGGCATCGTGCACGATCAACGTGACGAAGATAGCTAGAATCTGGTATCTTTGAGATCAACGGATTTGGGCGTTTGGTATTTTCAATCCACCGATTGCTACTTTCATCGTTGTATCCGTTTTGATTATTTCCGCTGCGTCATTTGGTATCAGAGCTAGACTTAGCCAAACATAGCTAAGCCGAGTCTTGGAGCCAAGGAGAAGAGTTTGAAGAGTTAAGGCCGAAGGCTAGAAGTTGAAGTTGTGCATCACTTTGTGTTGAAGAGTCAAGGCCTTGCATCACTTTGTTGTTCAAGGCCGAGAGTTGAGCCGAGCAAAGTTGAAGTGTTCAAGTTCAGATTTGTTCAGGCTGAGATTTGAAGTTTGTTGAAGATTCAATCATGCCTCCGAGAAGAGCTAACCGTCATCAAAATGTTGAAGATTTGTACAAAAGAGAAGATTCCGAACAAATGGAACAACGAATTAGCAACAAATTCAATGAGAAGTTGGATGAAGGTATTGGTAGGTTAGAGAAACTGATGATTGACATGAATCAAGGTCAAAGGAGAAGGTCGCCAGTCTCGAACCATGGAGGAAACAGAGTTTCACCATCGGTTACGGAAGCGAGGAGGGTGTCGCCGCAATCTTACCGAGAAAGAAGAGAATCTTCAGTTTCATAGAGACGAGAACATCATGAGCATAGAAGTGAAGAGAGAAGAACTCCACGGGAGTATGAATATGAACCATATCGTGACGTTGAAAGACAAAGTAGAAGGGATATGCGTGATCATAGAGATGTGGATGGTCGAGATCGTAATCGAATACATTTGAATTTGATGAAGATGGTGAAAGATGTAGTTCATTATCGAGATCGAGACCAAGTACGAAATGCATATCGGGATGTAGAAGATGATCGACGATGGGTGTCGGGGATGAAAACTGAAATTCCAGAATTCAAGGGTGGTATGCAAGCTGAGGAATTTTTGGATTGGTTATCTAATGTTGAAGAAATTTTTGACTTTAAGGAAGTTCCCGAGCATCGAAGAGTGAAGTTGGTTGCTACGAGATTAAGAGGGAGAGCTATGGCATGGTGGCAACAAACTAAACTTACACGGGAGAGGATGGGAAAGTCAAAGATTGAGTCATGGGAGAAGATGAAGAAGTTAATGAAGGCTACATTCTTGCCGTATAATTATCAGTCTCTTATGTATCAACGATTGCAGAATATGAGACAGGGAACAAGATCAGTGAATGATTATGCAGATGAATTTTATCAATTGATTGCCCGGAATGATATTATGGAAACAGAGGAACAGCTAACGGCTAGGTATGTTGGAGGGTTGCGAACGCAGATTCAAGACATGGTGAATATGTTTAATCCAATGTCTATGGCTGAAGCGCACCAGAAAGCGTTGGCTTGGGAAAAGCAAGGGAGACGAGGAGGTGGTGTGTTTACGAATTCCAACAACCAGAACAAGGATGTTAGTAGCAGTGCGGATGTTTCCAAAGTCGTCAGTAAGCCGATTGTGAATGAAGCCAACAAAGCAAAGGTCAATAGTAGTCTCAAATGCTTTAATTGTCAAGAGTTGGGCCATAAAAGCAATGAATGTACAAAGCCAAAGAAGCGAGCAATGATTACGGAGATTGAGAATGAAGATGCAGAGGTAGAGTGTGACAATTCACTACCAGTTAAAGAAGAAGAATTATTGACAGGAGATGAGGGTTGTAGTTTGTTGGTGAGGAGATCCTGTTTAACGCAAAAGCAAGAAGATGATTCTAGTTGGTTGAGGAGCAACATTTTTCAGTCAACATGCACTATTCTGGGGAAGATTTGCAAATTTGTCATCGATGCGGGAAGCTGTGATAATATCATTTCTACAGAAGCTATGAAGAAGTTGGCATTAAAGACTGAGAAGCATCCTAAACCTTACAAGTTAGCTTGGTTGAGGAAAGGTGGGGAAGTGAAGGTTGGCAGAAGAGCTTGTGTAACTTTTTCGATTGGGAAGAAATATAAAGACGAAATTTGGTGTGATGTGGTTGACATGGATGTATGTCATTTGTTGTTGGGGAGACCATGGCAATACGATAGAGCTGTGCAACATGATGGTCGCACCAACAACTACAGTTTTATGTTCGAAGGTACACGAATCACTTTGGTTCCTAAAAGGCGTCAAAAGAGTGAAAACAAATTGGAGGAAATCGAGGAACTAAAACTTTGTTGTCTTTGAAGAAATTTGTTGATGTGGAAGATGAAGTCGAAGATTCTCAACCACCAAAGTTTGATAAAGATGAAGTTGATGATTTTCAACCAACGAAATCTGATGAACATGAGGTTGACAATTCACAATCAGCAAAGTTGAATGAAAATGAAACCAGTGAAAGTGTTAAAATTCTTGAAGAGGTTAAGCCAGTGGTGAATGAATGTGAAGATGTAGCTCTGGCAGAGTTGTCCAAGGAATTACTGCCACTGAGAGACGAACAACATCATATTGATCAAGTGCCAGGTGCTATTGTACCGCATATGCCACGTAATCATATGTGTTCGACAGAGCAGGTAGAGTTGAGAAGACTGGTTGATGGGTTTCTGTTCGAAGGAAGGCAATTGTATACTCCTGATTGCAGTTGGCGAATAAGAGTTATCAAAGACTTACATGTAGAAAGACACGAGGACTGTGATCGTACCATGCAGTTGATTGCAACATCTTGTTTTGGGCCATCAATAAGGAAGGAGGTTGAAAGGTTTGTTCATAGGAGCCATAATTATCAAATTTCAAAAGAGACCGCGACGAAGTCAGGATTATGTATGTCATTACCTATACTTACTAGATTATGGGTGGATGTAAGTATGGACTCTGTATTGGGTTTGATGAAGACGCAATGTGGCAACGATTCTATCCACATGATGGTTGTACGATTTCTTGTTGGTGCTTATGACAAGCTAGGAGCTAGAAGGATTGATCGTTTGGAAGTTGTGAAGGAAATCAATGAGAATGCTTGTAAGTTGAGTGTGCCGGATCATCTTCCTACTGCTGACATTTTCAATGTCAGACTCTTGATTTCATATCATAGGAATAAGCTTGTCGAAGAAGAGGAAAGTGAAAATTCGAGGACGAATTTCTTTCAACAGGGGGAGGATGATGCAGCCCACTATAACGATGTTAAGTCATTTGGCCTAAGTCGCCCACAATCTAGCAAACTATGGCATAACAAATTAATGATCCAAGACATCAAGGCAAAAAAGGTAACAACTTAAGAAAGCGAGTTATGCGAGCTAAGTCATTCTTTAAGTCGCGAACGACATAACGGGTTGATAGGTAACTCAAGCGACCTAGTGAATTCTTTGAAATGCAGGAGCAGCGAGCTACAACCTAAAGGGCTACGACCTAAAGGGCTACGACCTAGCAAGTCATTCCAGAAGTCAGTTCTTAAAGCGCAGAATCCTAGGTTGCGAGAAGCATTAAGTCGCTCAAGACGTACGAGCGAGCTACGACCTATGCTAGGTCGCTCACATATGCCACTTCCTGTTAGGTCGCTCAAGCCGTTCATGTTGCTGTGCATTCTTCTTAGGTCGATATATTGTATTGATAAGCCGCTTTATCATAAGCCGCCTCGCTTAAGTTGCTCGACCCTTTGCCGCTTCAGTTTTAGATCGCTCTAGCCTAGGTCACTCAAGTGAGTGACCTAGGCTTGAGCGACCTAACATGAAGTGGCATAAGGAGTTGAGTGACCTAGGCTTGAGCGATCTAAAACTGAAGCGGCAAAGGGTCGAGCGACTTAAGCGAGGCGTCTTATGATAAAGCGGCTTATCAATACAACAT
Source organism: Allium fistulosum (assembly GCA_030737815.1). Taxonomy (NCBI): domain Eukaryota; kingdom Viridiplantae; phylum Streptophyta; class Magnoliopsida; order Asparagales; family Amaryllidaceae; genus Allium; species Allium fistulosum. The sequence goes on from JASFAW010000013.1 coordinate 19,370,149, forward strand.
ATCGACCTAAGAAGAATGCACAGCAACATGAACGGCTTGAGCGACCTAACAGGAAGTGGCATATGTGAGCGACCTAACATAGGTCGTAGCTCGCTCGTACGTCTTGAGCGACTTAATGCTTCTCGCGACCTAGGATTCTGCGCTTTAAGAACTGACTTCTGGAATGACTTGCTAGGTCGTAGCCCTTTAGGTCGTAGCTCGCTGCTCCTGCATTTCAGAGAATTCACTAGGTCGCTTGAGTTGCCTATCAACCCATTATGTCGTTCGCGACTTAAAGAATAACTTAGCTCGCATAACTCGCTTTCTTGAGTTGTTTCCTATTTTGCCTTGATGTCTTGGATCATTAATTTTTTATGCCATAGTTTGCTAGATCGTGGGCGATTTAGGCCAGATGACTTAACATCGTTATAGTGGGCTGCATTAGTTAACTTTCACTTGGGGTTTCTTTTGAAGGATGAGTTGGAAGTTTTATAGTCAATGTCAAGTCAATAGTTTCATTCTGAAAATTAAGTAAATATCTCTAGCTAACATAAAATTGCCATATAATGATTGAATAAGCAATTACCTAATGCACGAGCTTCTTCAAGGGAGAGTTCTAAGACATGCTTTGCACAAGGAGTAAATGGTATTTCAACATTAACAAAACTGCTAGCATCAAAATTAGGGTTCAAGGACATGGAAATTTTCATGAGTTCAAGTACTTAGCAAGGAAATGGAGATGCAATGGAACTAGGGTTCGGGCACACACGATGCAATGGGATTTCTCACAGATGGAGCTAGAGGATTTATTTTTCCTCTTGTTTCATTGGAAAAGGGGAGAACGAAGAGAATTTGGAGAGTAAATGATACGCATGGGATTATTTTACTGCCTAAAAAATTAGTCTCATTTTATCATCTTCCTAGTGTTTTTATTATATTAGAAATGTTTTGTCTATACCTTTGTAGCATATTGGGTGGAAATATTAGGATGCTACGAATAGTCTGTGTTATTGTAGTGAATAAAAATTTAATAATTAATATTTCATAAATATTAATTAATTTATAACGATTATAAATTAGTTAAATAATGTGGTTTTTCGAAGCATTCATCATTATGGTTGTGTGGTTCAAAAATGTAAATTCAGTCAGTGATTAATAACTAACAATTCGAATATTAACATTCACACATCACCTTAACTAGTGGTGTGACATTTTGGTCAAATCTATCGCTTACACATATTTAGGTAAAATACAATTTTAATTATTATAAGCAGTGCCTAATGGTGACAATTATTTACACCAATTCTCTTTGTTAGAACTATATCACATTAGGACTTATGGAATTTGGTAATGGTCAAAATTACAACATCGTCCACATTCAACTTTATAATATAAAGGCAAAGGCGTTGGTTTAACAATAACGATTATTATTGACCGAAATGCTCTGGCTAGAGACTTTAACTTTGAGTTGACTTCAGTTGAACGTAATACTAACATCATATAAATGAGAAGACAAATCCTTTCTTAAATAGCGTTTCACTTTCAATGCTTCCACTCGACCCAACTATAGTTGTTCGTTGGATGTTGTTCTACAATTTAACTATAATCAAATGGGAGCTTCCATATTGAAGATCGACCGTATTCTCAAGTCGAGAGAACTGTGTAAATTAGCCACATCAATATTCTCTACTAGACCTTAGTTATATTAACCAACAGAAAACCACCGAGTGATTAATTCCATAATTGTCTAATAACTATCAGCACGTAACCCTTTAGTGCCCTCAGTAGTCATGAGTAATACAGTGACCAACATTTGGAGAGCATTACGTATTCTAATCTCAATGGATGTATCAATATCTAGTCTCGATACATCTTGACTAGGAATTTTTAAAATGTTATATTTATTTTTGTTGTGATAGATTACTCAAGGTTACAACACTTTGTAACTACTACCACAAAACATACCATTTATGTATTTTCTGTTAAATATACTTTTAATTAAATTAATTAATTAATACAACACATTATTTCAAGTATATAACAGAAAGAAAACACCTTTTAGTCTGAACAATATTGGTTATCAAGTTAGATATGTGTAGCAAATTACATAATTGCCCCAAAGTCTATCCCTAACTCTATCAATTTCCCACTTGCACTCAGGATTAATTATGGAATCTTATTCCAACTTCTCCAATCAGTTTCCTTAAAACCAATTGGGTCGATCCCTTAGTGAATGGGTATGCTATTATGTTTCAATTATTTATTCTGTCAATCAACTCTCTCCGATGGTGATAAACTGTTTTATCACGTGGAACATTTAGGGTATGTCTCTCGACTTCAAGTGAGCTCTAAGTTTTCTTAGAATTATATTGCAACATCGTTATCATTTAGCAATGTTATGGGATTCTCAACATTTGAAATCACCTTCGACTCTATTATAAATTTATGCATTTATATATTTATATACATTGCTTTATTGTGATGCTATTCAAGGTGATGTACTTAGCATTTTTCATTGAATTAGCCATAGTCTTTTATTTGGAACATTTTCAACTTAAAGATTCTCAACTTGAATTTATTGTTGATAATTATACTCAGCATCACTTATGAAGTTTGAGTCCGAACATTCCTTCATAAGGAGTTGTTGTTCCTGCAAACAATTCTCTGGTATTTCATAAATACGTGAGAACACTTCAAACAACCATTTAGTGATACCAATATGTATTTGATATTTGCTTCATGTATCAAATACATAAACAAAACACGATATCATAGACAACATAACATGTATGATAATTCCTATTGCTAATGCATTAGGGATCCATCTTACATGTTCCCTATCAAACAATTTAATAAGGTATCCTTGCATATCATTTTGGCACATTCCTAATACCTTTTATACTTACTACAAAATACATCATTAATAATCCAGTGTTGTGAATTAAAACAACTAAGCTGATTTTAACACAAGTACATTGTTAAAATCAATAATGTGTTGTTTACTTATAGTATAGAAATATCAATGTACCTTTTAACTTTCTTACTTATGGGCACATGCTTCCTTTGCATTTTGATTGATAATCAAACTATTTGATATTTCTATCAAAATGTTTATTCAAATTTGATGCTTATAAAATGATACTTTCTATCATGTCTGGGATCATATCCAAAATCACACAACCTCAATATCACTCTCACTGACTTCAAGACACTTTGGTTATTATGTGCAAATAACATAGTTTAAATCTATATTTAAAGTTTTTTGTTTCAACACATATATACCAAAACCTAAAGTCATACTAGGCGATGATTTTGTGAGTAAATCTGAATTAACTTAACTAGGTTGAATAACGAAACTATTAGACTAATTTCAATAATTGAAATTTACAAGGTTATTCTTATCAACATTGCTCATTAAATTCCAACCATGTTAGTCTCTTAAAGACACAATCACGGTTGATGGATCACATCCCTTCGGATATGTCTACCAAAATCGTATTTTGATCACATATTTCTTTGGATTTGTGCATCATACTATATCACAGAGTCAATACTCTTAATGGTTTAATTGACAACTGGGGATTAACTATTCTCTACATCGATAAGAAACTCATAGTTTCTCTTCAGTATGAGAGAATATTTATTAGACATTCTAATGCGGTGTGTTTACTTAGGTTAGGTTAATTTCATTTCATCCCATATAATCGATTTTGTAACGAACCGCCTTTCTTGCATTCGAAAGACAAATCATTATGGGTTGAAGAAATAAGAAAGATAAGAGAAAGACTAATCAAACACAGAATCTTATCACGCATGGGACAATATATAATAGATAATGTAGTATATTACATAGTCAAGCCAATATATTACTTCAGAGTTCAATGATACAAGTTCTAGGCTAGGACAATTAAATTACTTGTCCACAAAAGACATAGGTCATACATACATACACACAACGGAACACTTAATAATATTAATAACTATCCATGAAGCCACCTGCTCCTGCTCCTCCATTATGCTTTCGAGAGAAACTTGGATCACTTGACTACTCATAAAAATTGAGTACCCAAGAGTTTAGGGAAAAGAAAATAAACTCCAGGTCAGACATGGGTCTGGTGTGAGTAAACTCAAACAATAGAATATTGATTTGGAAACTCTTTTGGAAATAAGAGTATCTCGTAAGACTGCATCGCACATAAACACAGACGGGTTTTAGCTTACGATATCTAAAACACCTTCTATATAAAATGGATGATATTATAATAATGTCTAAGGGTTTAAAGTAAATAGAGAACATAGCTAAAATGCTTGCATCTCATATTCCAATATATTAGGTTTACAATCAAAACCGTAAAGCTCGTATTGGAGAATGGATTCCAACTTATGACTGGGCTACTGGGGTACCGCCCATCACAATACACCTCTAGAAAATGTACCAAGGTTGTACTTAACGACCCCAACTAACACAGGACTAGCCTATCCCTTACTGGATAGTACCGAATATGATCATCCCCATGGTTGGGATCATCAACCATTCTGGGACATAATTATGAGAATAGGGTCTCGTTCTAGATGGGATGATCAATACCCTAATGGGTGCAACCCACGCATATCGCATGTTTTAGTCATTCTCGGTTGATGAGGCTTGAGGCCACATTTTACCTTTCAATAGCACTTCTCTCTTGGAATGCTAACATTGCCTTCCAATGTTTAGACAATGTAGGCATCCGTCCATATAAGTCGTTCAGGGGATGAACGAAGCGAAGGTACTATTTCCACTGCACCCATTTTGGAATCACCCTCAGGGTTAGAAGCAAATAGCCCTTGCACTTCAAGCCTTGAATCTTGATCATGACTTCAATACTTAAAATTCAAACATTTACGTTGGTTTGAAGTGGTTTTCAGATAATAGCTTGTCATCCGATCCCAGTCTCTTCAAACCAACATTCGATGATTCAAAACGGTCAAGTTATTGATAGTGAACAACTTCACTATCAGGTGGAAGATTAACATATGGGAACACATTCCATGCTTAAGTTATCATGACCCGCTTACCGAAATTAATCTCCTCATGTTTATCACAATTTCGATATCCAACATTCATGCTAAACATAAGTCATTTACTTTCCATAAACGAGTCAATGTTTTCAATCACTACTTTAAATCATTCGGCTACTTAATGGTCTAGACAAGAAATCATTCGGTTTGAAATCAATTCACCTTGAGAAGAATATTGGTTTAAAACACATTCGGTTTAATTTAAAATCACCTTTGGAAAATATTTCATTAAACAAATAAATAAATCAGTTTAAACCCTAATTAAATCTTAATTAATCCAAATTAAATCAAGATTAAATCATAATTAAACTATAATTAGACTTAATGAACTTAGTTAGGCCCCAATTAACTTCCTAATGCATCTTGATTAAGGCTAAATCTAATCATTATTATTTAAACCCTGATTAATTAAAATTTTAATTAATAATCACTTAATTAAATAATACTTAATTAACTAACTAACTTAATTAAATAATTATTAACCATTAATTACTTCTTAACCATGTTAAATACCAATTAAAACTTAATTAATCAAACAATAGTCATTAACTTAACTTAAGTGTTGATTAATTACTAATTACCTTCCTAATTACTAATTAGGGATAATTATATTTTTATTTAACTAATTAATTAAATAATTAAATTAAAAACTTAATTACTTTTAATTACTAATTAAGTTTGTTTAAAAAACTTTTATAAATCAATTTCAAGTTAAAACTATTTGAAACTAAAATCGATAAATTTCGTCGAACTACATCCATAGCAACTATCGCTATGGGCGCAGTTCGCTCTAACATATTCTGAGTGAACCACTTCACAACCCCTTACTTTTTTTTTCATTTTTCGAAACATTGTTTAGAAAATTTAAACTATAAACTTTAATCCGTTTCAAAACTTTAAACTTCGAAAAACAACTTCGATTCCAACCGGATCTCAAATCCGTCGCAATTACACAAAGTAGCTAACTTCATGCCATATCTCATGTTTTACAATCAACACATTACTAACACAAACCATCTTTATCATAGGTTGCAAGTATACATTCATATATACGTGCTTACTAACTTTATAATACAACATTGATTTCCATAACCAAATCAAGCTATAATAAATCATCCAAATCATAATCAAACCATATGGTTACCATTCAACTTCTACATCAAATTATCACTATAATAATGACTTAATAATAAAGTAAAAATCTTTTCCAAAATAAGGTAGTTTACTCACAGAAATTCCACGGATTCAAATCTAACTTTCACTAGACCTTGCTAATGACTCTAGAGCTCGAAAAGGAAGTTGCTTTCTTGGATTTTTGGCTACTAATGGGCTTGGCCTGATGGTCTATTGGCTCAGCCTGAGGTGTAGGGTGGGAATGTGGGTAGTTGCTTGATGGAGGAGGGTGTGTAAGGTGGTAGAGAAGGGTTTTAGCTAAGGAAAATGTGTTTTGAAGTGGAAGACTTGATTTTTTTCCTAACTTTTGCTTCCATGGAAGCCATGAATATTTTGGAGAGGAGGTTTTAGAGAGTGAGGAGGAGAAATCAAATGAGAATGTGTGTGTGTGTGGATGTATATTTATAGGCAAAAAGATTTGGAGAAAATTACTAAACTATCCCTTAATGATTTAACATAATATGTCATGATATTTGAAAAGTCACATCACCTTCCTACCCCTCTCTCTCTTGTCACATCTCCCCTCCTTCTCTAGTCAAATCCTTAAGCTCATGATGAATAATGATGTCTAATTATGAAAATATTAAGATATGACAACACTTAATAATATATATTTAAAAATAATGTTTATTATTTTTAAAGTTATGAATTGTCACATAACTTGTTAATTATAATTAACATAAGATAATCTATTCCTAAGTGTATTATTATTTAGTTAATTATCTACTATATATGTGTACACATGATGCACAAAGACAATTACATTTTTGACAACTTTCCGGTGTCAAAAGATCGAAATTTGAAAAAACATTCTTCGGTCACATTTTCTATTTTTCTTCGAACTATTTAATTTGTTAAACAAATTTTGAAAATGATTTTTCCCTCATTATGAATTAATTAAAATGAGTTTATTTATTATAAAAGTCTATTTATTGACTATATAAAATATGTATAATTGCCTAGTTAAAACGATCAAATACATGGTCGTTACATTCTACTCCCTTAAAAGAATTTCGTCCCCGAAATTATTAACAAGAGTTAACCCAAAGGAATCATATATTCCCGCCATAAAATTCGTATAAAAGGTATACAAGCACACATGATAACAATACATACACAACACAACAATACAACACCTATTCTAGCATCCATCCAGGATAAGCTTCCTTTACGTGATCCACAATTTCCCAAGTGCAGTCTCGGGATTCCTCGCTCCATTGGATCTTAAACAGTCGCACCACCTTGTTGCGCAATTTCTTCTCATCTTGATCCACAATACTAACTGGATGTATAACTACCGTCAGGTTTGGTTCTATTTCCAAGTCATCTTGAACTTACGTTTCTACCACTGAAGATGGATCATGCACGCTCTTCCTCAAATGGGAGACATGGAACACATTGTGGACTTCTGACAACCTTTCGGGTAACTCAACTCGGTAAGCGAGTGACCCAATCATTTCTATAATCTTGAATGGTCCAATGTATCTAGGTGTCAACTTCCCCGCTTTTCCAAATCGAATGACTTCTTTGATGGGAGTTATCTTCACATACATAGCATCGCTGACTTCGAACTCCAAATCCTTCCTTCTCTTTTCAACATAACTCCTTTGGCGATCCTGAGCTTCCTTCATCCTTCTTCTAACCATTTCAACTTTCTCTCGCCTCTCGAATCATATTTGGACCAAGCACTAAACAATATCCAAACTCTACCCAACACACAGGCGATTTGCACGGTCTCTCGTACAGAGCTTCATAAGCCTCCATTCCAATGCTTGCTTGATAGCTATTATTATAGGAGAACTCGACCAAGTGAATATGATACTCCCATGATCCTCCAAAATCAAGAATGTAGGCTCTCAGCATATCTTCCAAATTGCGATTAACTCTTTCAGTCTGGTCATCGGTTTGAGGATGGTAGGCAGTACTTAGACTTAACTTCGTTTCCAAAGCTATTTGCAGAGCTCCTTAGAATTGACTCGTGAAGATAGGATCTCGATCACTTCGATGCTTATTGGAACTCCATGTAGACAAACTATTTCTCCCATATAAATTTCTGCCAATAAAGCTGCTGTTCTGCTTGGCTTGACCGGGATAAAATGTGCACTCTTTGTTAACTAGTCCACAATGACCTACACTCCTTCGTTTCCTTTCCTAGTTCTGGATAAACCATCGATGAAATCCAGTGATATCATCTCTTATTTCTAATTGGGGATCTCCAAAGGTTGAAGTAATCTGGCTGTTTTATGATGATCTCCCATAATTTGTTGGTAACTCGGACATCTGCTCACAAAGGTGGAGATATCCTTCTTCATTACTGGCCACCAAAATAATCTCCTCATGTCCTTATACATCTTATGGATTCCAAGGTGAATACTCAATCTAGATTTGTGACATTCCGACAACACTTCTTGTCTCAATTCATCTATATCTGGAACGCACAATCTTTCCTTGATTCTTAATATACCTTGGTGATCCATCTCAAAATCTGTACATCGACCTTCCTTGACTCCTCGAATCAACTTCTCCATAGCACTATCCTTCCTTTGGTTCTCCATTATCCTTAGCTGAAGAGTCAGGGTAACTTCAAAAAGAGACAAAGCTGCATTCTTGCTTAAGGCGTCTGCCACTACATTAGCTTTTCTGGGTGTATAAGAATGTTCAAGTCATATGCCGCCAAGAACACTAGCCATCTTTGCTGTTTGAGATTCAGGTCCTTTTGGGTGAAAAGTTACTTCGGGGACTTATGATCAGTATAGAGCTTGAATTTTTCACCGAATTGAAGAAGAAGAAAATCCTACTTACTAGAATATCTAAAGAAAGAAGAAAGAAGAAAACCATAAAGAAGGAAATAATTTACCAAACAAATAATGCCTCCACATTTTCAATGCAAAGACCACAGCCAACAATTCCAAGTCATGCATAGCATAATTTTTTTTCATGAGGCTTTAACAGTCTATAAGTATACATGATCACCCTTTCATTCTGCATCAAATCCCACTCCACACGCATCATTATAAACCGTAAATCCACTACTCCTATCTGGGACAGCCAAGACTGAGGCATTGGCCAACCTCTTCTTCAACTCCACAAATGCCTCCTCACACTTTGGAGTCTATATAAAATTTTCACCCTTCTTCGTTAGCTTAGTCAAATGTGAGAAAATTTTAAAATAATCCTGAATGAATCTTCTATAGTAACCCGCCAATCCTACGAAACTGCGAACTTTGGTAGGAGTTCGAGGTCGCTTCCATTCTTGTACTTCTTCCACCTTTATCGGGCCCATTGAGATACCATCTCCCGATATAATATGCCCTAAAATTCTTACCTCCGATTGCCAAAAATGGCATTTAGAAAAACTTTCATTCAAAACATGCCTCCTCAGGGTTTCTAAAACTACTTCCAAGTGATATCTATGTTCCTCTTCTGATTTTGAGTAAATTAAAATGTCATCGATAAAAACAAGCACGAACTTATTTAGAACCTCTCAAAAACATGATTCATAAGGTCCACGAAATATATGGGTGCATTGGTCAGCCCAAAAGGCATAACCAACCATTCAAAGAAAAAGTCTGGGCCCCTAAAGGCAGTTAAGGGTATACTATCCTCAGCAACCCTTAATTGGTGAAATCCGGTAGCTAGATCCATTTGGGAAAATACCGTAGCTCCATGAAGTTGGTCAAATAAGTCATCGATGCGGGGTAAGGGATACTTGTTCCTAATGGTCAACTTATTCAATTCCCTATAATCCACACATAGTCTCAAAGACCCATCAGACTTAGCTACAAACACCATAGCTGATCCCCAGCTCGGATGACTAGGTCTAATTAATCCCCGCCTTAGCAAATCCTGAGTTTTATTTACTAACTCTCTCTCCTTGGAGCCATTTTCTCTTAGGATGAATCACTGTTCTAGCACTAGGAACTAAATCAATGTAGAATTCTATCTCTCAATGAGGGGCTAAACTTTTAACTTCTTTAAATACATCAGAAAAATTATTAACAACATCTATTTATCCTAACCCTTCTTGAGATACTTCCAAGTCATACAGGAAACTACACATATGAATACCAGGTTCCTCACAAGGTACTTTAGCAATGCCTCTTAATTTTGTCATTAATGTCACGGTTCTTTCTTTACAGTCTAAGATAGCTCCATACATCAATAACCAATCCATACCAAGAATAAGGTCGAATCTTTTAAAATCTAAGATATATAGATCACAAGTAAAATGAAGGAAAAGATAGGAAATTGGCACGTCCTCACATACTAGGTTCAAATGAGTTACACCCCCTATAGGATTAAATATGCAAATATGGTTTTCTACAATACTCGGGGTAAAATGAAATTTCTTTATGGCTTCAAAAGAAATAAAACTGTGGGAGGCACCAGTATCAAACAAAACTCGAACAAAATCACCATTAATTAATAGGGTACCTTTAAGAATGCCCTTTCCCTTCACATCTCCTGAGGTTGGTGGCTCGTCCTTAACCGCATACACTTTAGCCTGGTGCACCTTCTTCATGAGTGGGCATTCCTTTATCATATGTCCAGGCTGGCGACAGTTGAAGCATAACGACTTTTGAACTGTCGGAGAGATAGGTCCTGCTAGCTGCTTGGAAGTTTCAGAGCCTTTACAGAATTTGGCAATATGACCCTTCTACTTACAGATATAACAAGTGGTGTCCTTAAACATGTTCCCCTTATTCCCTCCCGGATTTCCTTTTCTTTTACCCTGCTTACTCCAATTTGGTTTGAACTTCCTTTTGTTTGAATTTTTGCCACAGGCATTATCATTTGTTGTTGCTGGAGTACACTTCTTCTTGTCTAAAACTTCATACCTTAGTGCCATGTCTACTAGATCAACAAGAGAACCTTTGATATGGCCAGTCATCTTCTTATGGAAACTTTCCCTCATTCCTAAAACAAACTTCTCATTTTTGTTTAATGGGGTGTTGATAAATTCTGGACCAAAACAAGATAACTCGTTGAACTTGGTCCCATATTCTGCTACAGATAAATCCCCTTGCTTCAAGTCCACGAAGCTTCTATACATCATGGTCTTTCCTGTTGTTGGTAAGAATTGGTCCTCAAAAAGTTCTTTAACTCGAGCCTATGAGATCTCTTCTTTGGAAACATTCATTGTAAAGGAATCCCACCAAGCTGATGCCCCTTCTTGCAGTTGTCATGCTACCAAGAACCTTTTCTGCTCATCTGATAAGTTGAGACCCTTAAAAATCTTTTCATAAGATCGTAACCGAGCTTGCACCTCCACAATAGACTAAGTTCCTTTAAACGGTTTCCCTCATAGATTGGTGTAATCTTTGCACAAAGTTGCCAAATTCACCCTTGGCTGCACTGGTGCTTCCTCCTTGACATTTCCAACTCTTCCAGGATTTGGGGTTCGACCATTGGTGGTCGTGGTGCTGCTAGTTCCTCTACCTCGTCTGCCTCTAGTGCTTATTTCTTACTACCTAGGCATAGCAAGATAATTCTTAAGATACTTTGATGAGATAATCTTAAAGAATGGTACTAATCAAACCTATTAAGCTGATCTAACCATCAGGAATATATATAGGTATACTAATAAAAATTACAAATATGCACTCCCGAAGTTGACCCTCAATTCCAAAGCCTAGGTGTTTCGAATAACCTGAGCTCTGATACCAAATGTAACTAACTGCCTTTCTTGCATTCGAAAGACGAATCATTATGGGTTGAAGAAATAAGAAAGATAAGAGAAAGACTAATCAAACATAGAATCTTACCATGCATGGAACAACATATAATAGATAATGTAGTTTATTACATAGTAAAGCCAAAATATTACATCAGAGTGCAATGATACAAGTTCTAGACTAGGATAATTACAACTGCTTGTCCACAAAAGACATAGGTCATACATGCATACATACACAGTGGAATACTTAATAATATTAATAACTATCTATGAAGCCACCTGCTCCTTCTCTCCATCATTCTTTCGAGGGAAACATGGATCACTTGACTACTCATAAAAATTGAGTACCCAAGAGTTTATGGAAAAGAAAATAAACTCTGAGTCAGACATGGGTCTGGTGTGAGTAAACTCAAACAATATAATATTGATTTGAAAACTCTTTTGGAAATAATAGTATCTCGTAAGACCACGTCGCACATAAACACAGACGGGTTTTACCTTACTATGCGATAACCAAAACACATTCTATATAAAATTGATGATATTATAATAATGTCTAAGGGTTTAAAGTTAATAGAGAACATAGCTGAAATGCTTGCATCTCACATTCCAACATATTAGGTTTACAATCAAAACCGTAAAGCTTGTATTGGACAATGGATTCCAACTAATGACTGGGCTTCTGGGGTACTGTCCATCACAGTGCACCTCTAGTAAATGTATCGAGATCGTACCTAATGACCCCTGCTAACATGGGACTAGTCTACCCCTTACTGGATAGTACCAAATATGATCATCTCCTTGGTTGGGATCAACAACCATTTTGGGACTTAATTATGAGAATAGGGACTCGTACTAGATGGGATGATCAATACCCTAATGGGTGCGACCTACATGGCCCTGCTGCATATCCCCTGTTTTAGTCATTCCTGGTTGTTGAGGCTTGAGGCCATGTTTTACCTTTCAATAGCACTTCCCACTTGGAATGCTAACATTGCCTTCCAATGTTGACACAATGTCAGCATCTATCCATAGAAGTCGTTCAGGAGATGAACGAACCGAAGGTACTATTTCCACTACACCCATTTTGGAATCACCCTTAGGGTTAGAAGTAAACAACCCTTGCAATTCAAGCCTAGAATCTTGATCATGACTTTAATACTTCCAATTCGAACGTTTACGTTGGTTTGAAGTGGTTTTCGGATAACAGCTTGTCATCCGATCCCGGTCTCTTCAAACCAACATTCGATGATTTAAAAGGGTCAAGTTATTGATAGTGAACAACTTCACTATCAGGTGGAAGATTAACATATGGGAACACATTCCGTACTTAAGTTATCATGACCCGCTTACCAAAATTAACCTCCACATGTTTATCACAATTCCGATATCCAATATTCGTGCTAAACACAAGTCATTTATTTTCCATAAATGCGTCAATGTTTTCAATCACTACTTTAATTTATTCGGCTACTCAATGGTCTAGACAAGAGATCATTTGGTTTGGAATCAATTTACCTTGAGAAGAATATTGGTTTAAAACACATTCGGTTTAATTTAAAATCACCTTTGGAAAATATTTAATTAAATAAATAAATAAATCAGTTTGAACCCTAATTATATCTTAATTAATCCAAATTAAATCAAGATTAAATCATAATTAAACTCTAATTAGACTTAATGAACTTATTTAAGCCATAATTAACTTCCTAATGCATCTTAATTAATGTTAAATTAAATCAATATTAGTTAAACCCTAACTAATTAAAATATTAATTAAATAATCACTTAATTAAATAATAATTAATTAACTAACTGACTTAATTAAATTATTATTAACCATTAATTACTTCTTAACCATTTTAAATACCAATTAAAACTTAATTAATAAAACAATAGAAATTAACTTAACTTTAGTGTCGATTAATTACTAATTACCTTCTTAATTACTAATTACCTTCTTAATTACTAATTAAGACTAATTACCTTTTTATTTAACTAATTTATTAAATAATTAAACTACAAAACTTAATTACTTTTTAATTACTAATTAAGTTTGTTTTGAAAACTTTTACAAAGCAATTTCAAGTTAAAACTACTTGAAACTAAAATCTATTAATTTCGTCGAGTTGCTTCCATAGCGACTATCGCTATGGGCACAATTTTCTCTAACATATTCTTAGCGAACCACTTCACAACCCCTTACTATTTTTTCATGGTTTGAAACATTCTTTAGAAAATTTAAACTTTAAACTTTTAACCCGTTTTAAAACTTTAAACTTCAAAAAACAACTTTGATTCCAACTGGATCTCAAATTCATCGCAATTACACAAAGTAGCTATCTTTGTTTACCAAAACTCATGCCATAGCTCATGTTTTACAATCAACACATCACTAACACAAACCATCTTTATCATATGTTGCAAGTATACATCCATATATACATGCTTACTTACTTTATAATACAATTTCGATTTCCATAACCAAATCAAGCTATAACCATCCAAATCATAATCAAACCATATGGTTACCATTCAACTTCTATATTATATTGTCACTATAATAATGAATTACTAATAAAGTAAAAATCTTTTTCAAAATAAGGTAGTTTATTCACCAAAATTCCACCGATTCAGCTCTAACTTTCACTGGACCTTGCTAATGACCCTAGAGCTCGAAAAGGAAGTTGCTTTTTTGGATTTTTAGCTACTAATGGGTTCGGCCTGATGGTCTATTGGCTCGGCCAGGGGTGTAGGGTGGGAATGTGGGTATTTTCTTGATGGAGGAAGGTGTGTAAGGTGGTAGAGAAGGGTTTTAGCTAAGGAAAATGTGTTTTAAAGTGGAAACTTGATTTTTTTCCTAACTTTTGCAAGCTATGGAAGCCATGAATATTTTGGAGAGGATGTTTTAGAAAGTGAAGAGGAGAAAGCAAATGAGAATGTGTGTATGTGGATGTATATTTATAGGCAAAAAGGTTTGGAGTAAATTACTAAACTATCCCTTAATGATTTAACATAATATGTCATGACATTTGAAAAGTCACATCACCTTCCTACCCCTCTCTCTTGTCACATTTCTCCTCCTTCTCTAATCAAATCCTTAAGCTCATGATGAATAATGATGTCTAATTATGAAAATATTAAGATATGACAACACTTAATAATATATATTTAAATATAATGTTTATTATTTTTAAAGTTATGAAATGTCACATCACCTGTTAATTATAATTAACATAAGATAATATATTCCTAAGTGTATTATTATTTAGTTAATTATCTACTATATATGTGTACATATGGTGCACAAAGATGAACAACATTCTCGACAAATTTCCGGTGTCGAAAGGTCGAAATTTCGGAAAACATTCTTCGGTCACATTTTCTATTTTTCTACAAACTATTTAATTTGGTAAACAAGTTTTGGAAACGATTATTCCCTCATTATTAATTAATTGAAATGAGTTTATTCATTAATAAAAATCTAATTATTGACTATATAAAATATATATAATTGCCTAGTTAAAACGACCAAATTCAGGGTTATTACAAGTTTTATCTTTGGATTGTATCCAATTTCATTTTACTACCAATAATTTCTCAAAGAATTCCTTTATGATGAGTTGGTATTTCTTGAAACAATAATTGTTTTTTAGTGCAACGGAATAGGTATTCATAAACACTTTATGAATTGCCTTTTATTTAAAACCGATCTAGTTTTTAGTTTACAAAACTTATGTTCAAAACATATATATATCATTTAATGACAGACTTTCCCAAACTCCTTTTAGTGAGATTCATACAAGATCCCTCACAAACAATTATAATATGCAGACTTATGACTCGCATTACCTGCTAACTCCTTGACCTAGTATATGTTGGGGTTTCTTGTAAACCCTTGTCTTGTATGATTTTGTAAACTATTATTTAGATGAAATAATATTAACCCTGTGTACTACTCCTAAGTACATAACCTTATAGAAATAAATTAACTCAGCTTTACCCATCATCAATAGTGCTTTGTCTAACAAAGTTCGATTACTCCTTATCAATACATCATTATATGTTATAGGGAAGAGCTACCTTTGAGACTAAATCTTTTTACATTTTAAAGTACATCGGAACTCTTTCCAATATACTCACACATTCTATCAAATCGAATCATTTTATTTTATTGCACGTTATTTTATTTACTTTTGTTTTATATTCTATGATCTTATCATAGACATACTACATGTGTATCAAATGCACACATCCATGTTGGTGATAAATCATTAATGAATATAACTACGTATATGGAACTAATTTAGTATTAATAGACTTAGGTTGCATGTATATATATATATATATATATATATATATATCAATCTAAAGAGTTCATTAACTCTTACGATGCTCCCACTAATTGGGTGCACAGCTCTTTAATTGTTTGAGATATAACTAACCAGTGTCATATGATTCATAATCATATAATAAGAATTATTTCTCCAAACTATGACTTAGTCTGTAATTCAAAACTAATTGTAAATAATTTTCAATAGTTTGTATTTTCAATGCATCGCTTTTGTTGTGAAAACAAATACCACATTACAGTTTTATTTCACAACGAATATTCATAATATTTGCATTGAAGTATAACTATGTCTATTTTTCAGTAGACACCAAAAATAGTCATTATCTATATATAATAGGAATACCCAATTTTGAAGCTTTTGGAATTACTAAAATACCCATTAAGCTTCTCATTCAAGATATGGGTTTTTGGTCATTCTTGAGATCCACGTTCTTCTACACTAACCCTAAAATGGAATGGCTATATCAAACTCGAATTCCAACTCAAACCCTGTAACTAATCTCGTTTTCAACTGAAGCCCCTTCCTCCAAAATAAGACATCAAACTCAAACGGATAAAGTTGTGAGCAACTCAAGCAGTTCATCAATAGAGGAGACTGACCAAATTAGGCCAACAATAGCGAAGTACCATAAGTTGTACGTGGAACAGACCTTGACATACATGGAGGTGCATCTGAGCAATATCATAGGTTGTTAGACATCAAATAAACTCAGGCAAAGGTAATTTGTTGTTAGCTTTAATTGATATTCTTTGATTACTGTCACAGTTAGGTATGTACTGATAATTCACAGTTTGTGCTGAGGTGTCATTACTCATTAGCATACTCAATTGAATATTTATATAAAAAAAGCAACGTAAGTAGATTTCACAATGCATATAGTTTGTAAACAATGAGACACTTATAATATGGCATCAAAATAATATGTTATCTTTCACTTTTTTTCTTTACAAATAAAACATACTATTTATATGGAGACGACAGCACATGCTTTTCATATAGAGGATGGGAGATGCATATGGTTTGCTATAACCTGCTTATTTTAAGACTGTAAGCTTATTTTTTCTATAACCACGAATGAACATTGAGTTGCCTTTTATTTTTCAGCTGCACATGATTGAGATTGATCCAAAACGGAATCTACACATAGACTTACATCAACTATTATATTATGCAAATGAAATAATAGTGATCCTTTAGAGATTGTTAGAACATATTGATGATCATTTCAACTATTAAAATATATATATATATATTTATATTTATATATAAGTACATGCTTATTTAATACACACAAAAAATGGTAATTTCATTTCAAGTAAACAAGCTAGTTCTTACTACAATCAGAATAATGTTACAGAATATTAGTTACAAGCATGTTCTCAAATTTTAAGCATAAAGAACCAGTATACACTGTTTCCAAATTCTTGCTCTTATACACAAGAAGTCAACACTACCAAACATTTTCTGAGTTCCAGAACCAGTATACACTGCTTCTATAGTAATAAAGAAGCCTGATGCTCTAAAACTATTCACAACAGCTCATGATCAGATGCATGTCCGAGCTTAGCATTTAACATATAGGAAACAACGTCAATGCAAAAAATTGTTGATCATGCTTAGTATTTACTACTATTCATATATAAGTCATGAAATTGATTCGATCAATTCTCTAAAATGTCACTAAGCTTTATTTAATTCAAATAGAAATTTAAAAACCAGCAACAAGATTCTGCGACTAATAACAGAAATGAAATGAACCCCCAAAATGTATACAACTACTCAGTAAGATATTAAAACACTTCATCTCCTAGATGCACTACCCGATATTTCATCAGCATACTGCTTTTTCCATGGATAAGCATAAGTAAGAGTATTAACAATTTCATCTATATGAGGCCTTCTACTTGTATCCTCTTGCAAACACTCTGCAGCTAAATATGCAGCTTTACGAAATTCGGATTCCTTTAAATCACCCATCGACAAATCTACAATTTGCATCACTCTTTCTTTATCCTTCAAGAATGGCTCTGCCTGCATTATAGAACACATATAACTTAGAAGTCATATGTTTAAAAACTTAACGGAATGTGCATGTGCACTTGCACATGTATGTACCGGATGACAGGTCTTACCCAAGCAACAAGATTTTCCGTGTTTAAACTACTGCTAGCATTACCAGTCGCCTTTTTACCAGTAATAATCTCCAAAAGCAGTAAACCAAATGCATATATGTCAGATTCTACAGTCAATTTACCCATCCCTGGATATTCACGCATGCTAATAGACTTCCTTTTTCAGCCATTCCAGTATTCGACAATTTTGCTTTGTAGCCTTCTCCAACTAAAACTTTTGAACTTTTATAATTTTGATGTATAACAGGCAAATCTTGATCGGCATGCAAATTGTACGATTTACATGTCAGAACTCTTTGTTTTAAGACAATGCCTTCTTATGTAATTTAAGTATTGTATTAGTTACAATAGATTTGTCTCTTTAAGTCATGTTAAACATTCATCTCCTCAAATGTTCCATTTAATATTTTACACAAACGCGGCTACGCTAATGAGTTAGTCACTAAGGCATATTGCATCCGAACACACACTTTATATAAGAAGACCTGGGAATGAATTATTGTTATACGTCTAGTATACCAAAACAGAGAATAATCAATTATAAACTTGTCTCACAAGTTTATCAATCAGATTTCCACTACTCTGGAAGTCTGTATTAGCTAATTTAAGCAATAGGTATGTTGTAGTTAAATTACAACAACAACGTTATACTATCGTAAAAAATAGCACAACGTAGAAACCGGAAAGATAAAAGAATGATGTATAAGAATATACAAATAGACTAGAACCTGACTGGTTAACTAAGGAAATTCCGTCCGAGGCTTGTCGAAACAATTTCCTTAAGAATTTTTTGTTCAAATTCTCCCAAGGTACAACAGATGTAATCTGCACGAGATTGTAATGAGTATGTCAACTCTGTGATTTATTGTATAGAGCAGTAGAGAAGAAGAAGCAGAAGGAATTGAATTGAAAAAATGGAATGAGAATGTGATTAGTATTCTCTTCTATTTATAAATTCGTCTGCATCCCTTCAAACAGTCGCGTCTGCTTGACGGGTCGCACCCGTTGCCTGCTACTGTTTGTTAACGGGTCGCACCCGCCTGCTACTCGCACCCGTTCGCGTCGCACCCGCTTCTGTTCGCCCGCGCATCTTCAGTCGGGTCGCACCCGCCTGCTACTCGCATCTGTTCGCCCGCGCGTCTTCAATCAATCCGCGTCCGCTTCCAAACAGATCTGCACCTGTTCTTATAGCCTGCAACTGTCTGAAAACCCAGCCCAGTTTTGCAGTAAAAATAGGATCATATTAGATCCAAACCCAAACCCGAGCCCAGCCCGGTTCGGTCGGACGAACAGCGGCGGCACGCGCGCGTGTCTGGTGGTGATGCATGATCTCCCTCCTCACAACGAAGCAAACATTTGGGTGCCCCAAGGCCCCAACCCCTTCATTACAAAGCTATTAATATACTAGAATAGTTTTGCAATTTTTGGCAATGTGGGACTATGTTATTTTCATTCAATTTAGTATTAGGAATTCCAACAATCCCCCACATGAATGATAATATACATATCCCCCACACAAAGCGAAATATCACAGAGTACATATGGAATAATGCTTTATCGTGGATAAGTAGATATTTCACTTTGAACTTTCCCTAGTTAAAACTTATCGGATCTACTTGGCTAATTGGTGAATTATTTCATCTTGAACCTTCGGCCTTTATTGTATATCCAGACAATAAGCTTTACGAAGCATTGATTCCCTTCTCATCCAATCTCCTGGTTGTGTTCATTTTGGTCCTGAGCACATTTTGGTTCTGCGAGTGTTATAGAGAATTTAAGCCTTTAATATTCTCATAGAGCTGACCTAGCTCACACTAACATAGGTGATCGTAACCATTAAGAGTATCCTACATATACCCCACTTGTTATTTCCAAGATATGGTCATCATTAAAAAACATAGTTTTAACCTTTACCTACTTCTATAGGCATGCATTATATTTTGCACCATAGGAATGGAGTAGGACTAAGTCCAAACACATGCATTGCTTCTTGAGTTACACATAACTAGTTTGCCTATTGATCCTAGTCCGTGGGATCTCCAGTTGCTAGGATAGGTTTCTGTATAAGGTAACTCTTGTTGGTTTAGGCTTTTAAACCCATTCCCCTCGATGCATAGTCAATTTTTTCTCTTGATAAACCTTTAGTAAATGGACCCGCTAGGTTATCATTTATTCTCACATAATCAATGAAAATAGTTCCATTAGAGAGTAACTACCTAACTATGTTATGGCGACGACGAATGTGTCGTGATTTTCCATTATACACAAAGTTTTTCGCTCTACTTAGCGCTGCTTGATTATCGCAGTGAATACATATGGCCGTTACAGGTTTGGGCCAAAATGGAATATCTTCTATGAATTGACGAAGCCATTCTGCTTCTTCGCCTGCTTTATCTAATGCGATAAACTCAGATTCCATAGTGGATCGAGCTATTCATGTTTGTTTAGTAGATTTCCATGACACTGCTGCTCCTGCAAGGGTAAAGACATAACCACTTGTGGATTTTGATTCCTCTGAATCTGCGATCCAGTTTGCATCACTATATCCTTCTAAGACCGCAGGATAGTTTCCATAATGTAAAGAAAAATTAGTGGTATTCTTTAAATATCCCAACACTCTCATTAGTGCTTTCCAGTGTTCCTTCCCTGGGTTACTTGTATATCTGCTTAGTCGACTTACCACGTAAGCGATATCTGGTCTAGTGCAATTCATGAGATACATTAAGCATCCTATTACACGAGAGTATTCCAGTTGCATTACACTCTCATTAGTGTTTTTATGCAGTACCTTTGATGGATTAAAAGGTGTTCTCACTCCTTTAATTCCATAGTCTTGGAATTTTTCAATCACTTTGCCTACATAGTGTGATTGAGACAATTCAATTCCAGTAGGTGTTCTTATTATTTTGATTCCTAAAATAACGTCTGCAACTCCTAAGTCTTTCATATCGAAATTATTGATTAACATCTTCTTTACGGTCTCTATTACTTTAGTGTTAGGACCAAAGATTAGCATATCATCTACATATAAACAAATCATAACGTATGATTGTCCAACTTGTTTGTAATAAACACATTTATCACATTCATTTATACGAAAACCATTTTTCATCATGACACTATCAAATTTTTCATGCCATTGTTTTGGAGCTTGTTTGAGTCCGTATAGTGATTTTACTAACCAACATACTTTATTTTCATTTCCTTTGGAAATAAAACTCTCAGGTTGCTCCATGTAAATCTCCTAATCGAGATCTCCATTTAAGAATGCTGTTTTTACATCCATCTGATGAATCTCTAGATTATATATGGATGCAATTGCTATTAACATTCTTATAGAGGTTATTCGTGTAACCAGTGAATAGGTATCAAAGAAATCTACACCTTCTTTTTGACAATATCCTTTGGCTACTAATCTGGCTTTATATATATCAATAGAGCCATCTGGTTTCATTTTCTTCTTAAAAATCCATTTGCAGCCAATTGGTTTTATTCCAGGTGGAATATCAACTATTTCCCAAGTTTTATTACTTAGAATTGAATCAATCTCACTTTGGATTGCTTCTTTCCAACATGAAGATCCAGAAGATGACATTGCTTCCTTGTATGTTTGAGGTTCGTGTTCTAACATATAAGTTAAAAAATCCGAACCAAATGTCTTGGAAGTTCTTGCCCTTACGCTTCTTCTTGGTTCAAATTCATCTTTGTCCTGATGAGTTTCATTATCTCTTGTCCTCTTTGGGACAAGGTTTCCATCGTTTCTTTTATGTGGGAACACATCTTCAAAGAACAAGGCATCTCTTGATTCCATGATTGTATTTACATGAACATCGGCTATATCAGACTTGAATACCAAAAATCTGTAGGCACTACTATTTTAGGCTGGCCCTAGATAGTAACAATCTACTGTTTTTGGTCCAAGTTTGACTTTCTTGGGAGGCGGAACTGGAACTTTTGCCAAGCGCCCCCACACTTTGAGGTATTTAAAACTTGGTTTGTGTCCTTTCCATAACTCATATAGAATTGTTCCTGTTTTATTATGAGGGACTTTGTTTAATATGTGATTAGACATATTTAAGGCTTCCCTCCACAAGTTCGTCGGTAGACCAGAGGTTAAAAGCATGGCATTAATCATGTCTTTGAACGTTCTGTTCTTCCTCTCGGCTACACCATTTTGTTGTGGTGAATATGGAGCTGTTGTTTGATGAATTGTACCATTTTCGGCACAGAACTGTTCAAATGGTGATTCATATTCTCCACCTCGATCGGATCTCAATATCTTGATCTTTTTATTTAACTGATTTTCTACCTCAGCCTTGTACTTTATAAATGATGTAATTGCTTCATCTTTACTATTCAAAAGATAGATAAAACAATATCGCATATAATCGTCAATAAACGTGATAAAGTACTTTTTCCCACCTCTTGTAGGTAACAATTTAAAATCACATAAATCTGTATGAATCAAACCTAGTGGTTCAGTGCTTCTATCAACAGATTGAAATAGTTTTTTTAACCATTTTTGCTTCTACACATATCTCACATTTGTAGTTCTTATCTACTAGGAATTTCGGAATTAATCCCAAGTTTGATAATGTTTTCATTTTTCGGAAATTTATGTGTCCCAATCTATCATGCCATAGTAAAAGTTCGTGCTCAAGCAAGTAAGAAACTTCAATTTCATTAATAACACAATCAGAATACATAGTTTTATTGCCGATAACGGCTACATTTGCCTTAAATAGGCCATCACATAAATATCCCCTACCGATATACATTCCAGCTTTGGACCGAACCATCTTGTCTGACTCGAACACCATTTTGAATCCTTTCTTTGATAGTACCGAGCCAGAGATCAAATTCTTGCGTATGTCTGGAACGTGGAGCACGTCATTCAACTTGATAGTTTTTCCAGAAGTAAACTTGAGGATTACTGTGCCACTGCCTTTGATCATGGAAACAGCAGAATTACCCATGTAGAGTTTTTCTTTCTGATCAAATTTCTGATATGTAGAAAACATGGATTTATCAGAGCAGACATGACGAGTAGCTCCTGTGTCCACCCACCATTGGTTAGGATTCTGAACCAAATTGCATTCAGATATAACTGCTGAAAAATTGGACTCGTCCACTTCCATGTTGTCAACTATATTTTCCTCTGAGTTGCGTTCCTTCTTGTGTCTGCAATCTCTAGCGGCGTGTCCCATTTTGCCACAAACCCAACATTCGCCATTAAACTTCTTGGTTTTATTATCTTTGGGTTTGTTTTCAGGAGCTTTCCTCTTCTTTGAGAAGTTCTTCTTTTTGTTGAAGTGGCCTTTATTCTTGTTCTTCGACCCTTCTGTTACCAATGCCTCCTCGCTTTGTTTGGTAATTCCGCGGTTATCTGCCTCAATCTTTAATCGTACGATGAGGTCCTGCAAAGAAATATCTTTCTTTTTATGCTTTAGATAGTTGTGGTAGTCTCTCCATGACGGCGGCAGTTTTCCCGTGATGGCTTCAACCAAAAATGATTCTCCAACCTTAAGACCTTCCGCTTCGAGTTCATGAATGATGATTTGTAGTTCATGCAGCTGAGCAGTCACCGGTTTGGAGTCAACCATCTTGTAGTCCATGAATTTGTCTATAATGAATTTCTTAAGACTGATATTCTGCGTCTTGTACTTCATGGCAAGTGCATTCCAGAGTGCTTTTGTTGTCTTTAGAGGTTGATATACTTTGTATAGCACCTTGTCGAGACATTTCAGAATATAGTTTCTACATAGAAAATCGGAATGCTTCCACGTATCAACATTTGATTCATTGCCTGGTGCAGGAATCGGTTCCTCCTCATCGAGATACCGTTGCAGACCGAGTGTGGTGGGATAAAATAACATCTGATTCTGCCATGTTAGAAAGTCGTCACCATCTCCTTTAAAAGGATCGGGCCTGTTGTGTGTAGTAGCCTTTGTTGAGAGCTCTACTATTGCCATCTCTGTTTTAGTGAAAACAGAAAAATTCTTAAGATGTTATACGTCCAGTATACCAAAACAGAGAATAATCAATTATAAACTCGTCTCACAAGTTTATCAATCATATTTCCACTACTTTGGAAGTCTGTATTAGCTAATTTAAGCAATAGGTATGTTGTAGTTAAATTACAACAACAACGTTATACTATCGTAAAAAATAGCACAACGTAGAAACCGGAAAGATAAAAGAATGATGTATAAGAATATACAAATAGACTAGAACTTGACTGGTTAACTAAGGAAATTCTGTCCGAACCTTGTCGAAACAATTTCCTTAAGAATTTTTTATTCAAATTCTCCCAAGATACAACAGATGTAATCTGCACGAGATTGTAATGAGTATGTCAACTCTGTGATTTATTGTATAGAGCAGTAGAGAAGAAGAAGTAGAAGGAATTGAATTGAAAAAATGGAATGAGAATGTAATCAGTATTCTCTCCTATTTATAAATTCGTCCGCATCCCTTCAAACAGTCGCGTCCGCTTGACGGGTCGCACCCATTGCCTGCTACGGTTTGTTAACGGGTCGCACCCGCCTGCTGCTCCTATCCGTTCCCCCGCGCATCTTCAGTCGCCTAGTACTGTTCGCCCGCGCCTCTTTGATCTCCCTCCTCACAACGAAGCAAACATTTGGGTGCCCCAAGGCCCCAACCCCTTCATTACAAAGCTATTAATATACTAGAATAGTTTTGCAATTTTTGACGATGTGGGACTATATTATTTTCATTCAATTTAGTATTAGGAATTCCAACAATTATATGTGAAGTCTATATGGGCACGTGGCTCTTTAAATTAATTAATCCAAGTAGCTAAGAATAAGAAGTAGTGTGCAAAACAAAGGCATGTGAAATATATTTATATGTCCTTCAATGTTTTTGCTTCATACAAAGGACATAATGATCTTTCATATTTATCAAGTTTTTATGCACCTAAACAACTGACGCAGCGGCGGAATACAAAAATTGATGATACGATGAACGTAGCAATCGGTGGATTGATGAATACTGAAATGCCCTAATTCGTTGATCCAAAGATACCGAATTTTAGCTATCTATGTCACGTTGATCGATCTCGATACCGTGAAAGTAGATCTTCAATTCTTCGAGCGTTGATCAAGCGCACTTGATACCGCGAATTGGCTTCACGATCGTTGAATCGAGCGCACTCGATTGACCGAAGGTGGAGATAGGAGATCACACTCGACTACCAATTGGTTGAAAGCACAAAGCTAACAAAGGAAATTTTATTTCAAAATCAACAACCTTTACAAATGATATAACTCGCCTATTTATAGGCATACAACACAACACTTACAACACAACTCATAGGTCTTGAATGACCTAACACTTAGAATATTTACAACACTTAACAGATACAACTTTCTAACGATATAAGCAAATAACGACCTATACAATAGTACACGACTTAACTATATTGTTTAATGACCTAAAGTATTAATCGACATCCGACTTATAAGCCTCACGACTTATCAAACCAACTCGCGACTTATCAACATCAGCTCACGAGTTATCACTTCTTCTTCCGACTTATCAAATCTTCTCACGACTTATCTCGCGAGCTAAGGAAGTACTACCGCGACATAGAATAGGGTTTCGCGACTTAGGCTATATATTCGTTCGCGACTTACTGTAATGCCGTGACTTAGACAAGGTCGCTCGCGATTTATCAGGAAGCGTTTCAGAGTTAGGTCGGAGCATGTGATGTGGGTCCAGTGACAAGGGCTTAGGTCGGAAGTCGTTAACGACATAGGGTTGCTTAGGTCGGAAGTCGTCAACGACATAGGGCTTAGCTTGCGGTGAAGAATTAGGTCGGAATAGTTTTAGGTCGGGGATGATTTGAGTTAAATCGCGGCGAAGCTTTCTGTTAGGTCGAAACTTGGAGTTAGGTCGTGGTGGAGTTAAGTCAGTGAGCTTCGGTAGGTCGTGGCAATTAGGTCGTGGGATTTGGTAGGATTTTAGGTCGCGGGTACTGGAGTTTAGGTCGGAGAATGCTTTCGTCTTCGAATCCAGGTACGCTGCTGCATCATCCTCCCCTTGTTGACAAAAATTCGACCTCGAATTTGTACTTCTCTCTTCTTCAACAAGCTCATCCCCATGGTACGGAATCAAATGTTTAACGTTGAAAACGTTAGCAGTGTGAATATGATCTGGCAACTTCAACCGATATGCATTATTATTGATCTTCTTCAAAATTTCTAACAAACCAATTTTTCGAGCTTTCAACTTGTTGTACGTTCCAACTGGAAATCGATCCTTTGTCAACACCGCGTACACAAAATCACCTTCGTTGAACTCCACACTTCTTCTCTTCTTATCTGCCGCTTGTTTATACTTCTCATTCGTCTTCTCCAAACGTTCCTGAACGATTCGATGACAATCTTTCAACTCATCAACAAAATCTGACGCTCGTTTAATCACTCCTTTCGGTTGTGGTACTACCGTTAAATCCAACGGCCCCTTTGGCAAACTTGAATATACAACTTGAAATGGGCTGTAACCAGTGCTTCGGTTAATAGCATGATTATGAGCAAACTCTGTCTGACACAACTTTAAGTCCCAACTCTTCAAATTGTCTTGTACAAGACATCGCAACAAGTTTCCCAACGATCTATTTACCACTTCCGTTTGCCCATCTGTTTGAGGATGATATGCACTACTAAAATTCAGCTTCGTTCCCACCATCTTCCACAAACTCAACCAAAAGTGACTCAGAAATCGAGTATCTCGGTCGGAAACAATAGCTTCAGGTAATCCATGTAAACGATATATTTCTTTAAAGAATAACTGAGCGACTCGGACGACATCTGCTGTCTTCTTACATGCGATGAAATGTGCCATTTTAGAAAACCTTTCCACTACAACGTATATTGAATCATTTCCCCGTTGAGTTCTAGGCAGTCCCAAAACAAAATCCATGCTCACATCCTTCCACGGCTTAGTAGGCACAGGTAACGGCATATATAATCCTGCGTTTGTAGCGGTTCCCTTCGACACTTGACAGATATGACATCGTTCCACAAATCTCTCAACCTTTTTTCTCATCGATGGCCAAAAGTAAGATTGAGAAATCAGCCGTAGTGTACGGTCTCTACCCACATGTCCTTCCTTATGCAGCTCCTTCACTATCTTCATTTGCAAGCTACAATCTGGTATGCACAATTGATTTCCCTTGAACAAGAATCCATCTACCATCACAAACTCATCTGTCTCTCCTTTCTTCACTTTATCTACAAACTTCATAAAGTAAGGATCTTCAACAAATAACTCTGGTAGCACATCAAACCCTGTCACTTCGACCTTCATTGTAGTCAACACATGATTTCTTCTACTCAATGCATCTGCAACACGATTCGTCACTCCCGATTTGTGTTTCACAACAAACGTAAACTGTTGAAGATATGCAATCCATGATGCATGTCTCGATGAAATCTTGTCTTTCCCTTGTAAATGTTTCAACGCCTCATGGTCAGTGTAAAGAACAAACTCTTTCTGAAATAGATAGTGTCTCCAGTGTTTAATAGCTTGCACAACAGCATAAAATTCCACATCATACGTACTATATCTCATCTTCGCTCCTGATAACTTCTCACTGAAATATGCAATCGGACGTCCCCTCTAACTCAACACTCCTCCAATTCCAACCTTTGACACATCAGTGTGTAGCTCAAACAACAACTGAAAATATGGTAATACTAGAATTGGTGCGGACGTCAGCAACTCCTTGATCTTCCCAAAAGCATCTCCTGCTTCCTCTGACCATGAAAACTGTTTACCCTTCATACAATCTGTAACAGGCGCCATCACACTACTAAAGTGTGGAATAAATCTTCTATAAAATGAAGCCAACCCATGAAAACTCCGAACCTCTGTTATCGTCTTGGGCTGTGGCCAATCTCTAATCGCCTCTACTTTACTCCGATCCACATGTATTCCTTCCTCTGATACAACATACCCCAGAAATAAAACACTATGCGTCATGAACACGCATTTCTTCGTTGCAGCATAAATTTTTTCTTGTCGCAGTACCATCAGCACTTCTCTCAGATGATTCAAATGTTCCTCTGGACTTCCACTATATATCAGAATATCATCGAAATACACCACCACAAACTTCCCAATGAATGGTCTAAAAATCTGATTCATCACCCGCATAAATGTACCTGGCGCATTTGATAAGCCAAATGGCATTACCAACCATTCGTATAGACCCTCCCTGGTTTTAAAAGCAGTCTTCCACTCATCACCTGGCCTGATACGAATTTGATGATATCCGCTCTTCAAATCAATCTTCGAAAAGATAGTAGCTCCACTCAATTGATCTAGCAAGTCATCCAACCTTGGCATTGGAAATCTATATCTCACAGTAATCTTATTCAATGCTCGACTATCAGTGGACATTCTCCACGTCCCGTCCTTCTTCGGTACTAACAAAGCTAGCACAGCACACGGACTCAAGATTTCCTGCACACGCCCCTGTTCAAGCAATTCTTCCACTTGCCTCCTCAATTCTTCATGTTCCTTCGGACTCATTCGATAATGTGGTCTATGTGGCAACATTGCTCCCAGAACAAGATCAATTTGATGTTGAATGTCTCTTAGTGGAGGTAACTCCTTCGGTAACTCATCTGGAAATACATCCTCAAATTCTTTCAAAACTGGCTTCGCTTCTTCTGGAATTTCAACCTCTTCACTGCTCTCTCGCCCAATCAACAAAAACACCTCAGGCTCCTCTTCGACTTCTTTAACAAACTCCTTCAAAGATAATAAAGTTTTCAGCTCTTCAATCTCCTCCAGTTTGTTTTCTTCTTGTTGTCGCTTCTTAGGAACCAAAGTGATTTTAGTACCTTCAAACATGAAACTATAACTGTTGTTTCGCCCATCATGTTGCACCGCCCTATCATATTGCCACGGTCTCCCCAGCAACAAATGACAGACATCCATATCGACAACATCGCACCAAATTTCATCTTTGTATTTCTTCCCAATCGAAAATTTAACACAAGCCCTTCGTCCAACTTTTACCTCACCACCCTTCCTCAACCATGCTAACTTGTACGGTTTAGGATGTTTCTCAGTTTTTAACTCTAACTTCTTCACCGCTTCTATAGAGATAATATTGTCACAACTTCCAGCATCAATAACAAACTTGCAAACTCTTCCTAGAATAGTGCATGTAGACTGAAAAATGTTATTCCTCAACCAACTGCTTTCCTCCTCTTGCTTTGGGGTCAAACAACTTCTCCTCATCATCAATGAGTACCCTTCATCTCCCGACAACAAGTCTTCCTCCTCCACTGGTAATGAATTAGAACATTCATCTTTTTCCTCCTCATCCTCAGCTTCTGCAACCATCACTCGCTTCTTAGGCTTTGGACACTCATTGCTTTTATGACCCATCTCCTGGCAATTGTAGCATTTGAAACTATTGTTAACCTTCGCCTTCTCAACCTCCTTCACAACTGGTTTTGCAACAACTTTTGAAACATTAGAACTTCCACTAACACCCTTCACTGGATTGTTGGAACTTGTAAACACACCACCTCCTCGTCTTCCCTGTTTCTCCCAAGCCAACGCTTTCTGGTGTGCTTTCGCCACAGATCTGTTATCAAACATGTTAACCATATCTTGAATCTACATTCGCAACCCTCCAACAAATCTAGCTGTTAATTGTTCCTCTGTCTCCATAATATCGTTCCTTGCAATCAGTTGATAAATTCGTCAGCATAGTCATTCACAGATTTCGTCCCCTGTCTCAAGTTTTGCAGCCTCTGATACATAAGCGATTGATAATTATAAGGTAAGAATGTGGCTTTCATCATTTTCCTCATCTTTTCCCATGATTCAACCTTTGACTTCCCCATCCGTTCACGCGTAAGTTTGGTTTGCTGCCACCATGCCAAAGCTCTACCCCTCAACCTTGTAGCAACCAACTTCACTCTACGATGTTCTGGAACTTCCTTGAAGTCAAAAATCTCCTCCACATTAGACAACCAGTCCAAAAACTCCTCAGCTTGCATACCACCTTTGAATTCTGGAATTTCAGTCTTCATCCCAGATTCCCACTTGTGATCGTACTCCGACTGATTTCTTCCTTGTCCACGTCCTCGTCCATGAACACTACCACCATCATACTCTTCTTCACAATCCAATGTATATCGATGTCGATCCTGACCACCAACATCTCTACCACCAACATTCCTACGATCTACATTCCTCCGATCTCGATCAGTCACATTTCTATCACGACTTCGATCATCAACATTTCTATCACAATCTCGATCCATGCTTCTATGATCACTATCAACACTTCTCTCTCGATTTGAATGTGGTGAAACTCTACCTCTCCCATGGCTCGATTCAGGTGATACCCTTCTCTGATTTTGACTCATTTCCAACATCATTCTCTCTAATCGACCAATCCCTTCATTAATCTTCTCATTAAAGTTTTCGTTAATTCTTTGCTCCATCTCATCGGCTTCTTCTCTCCCATATAAAGCATCAATGTTGCGATAACGGTTAGCTCCTCTCGGAGGCATGATCACTCTTCAACAAATTCCAACAAAAACTTCACTTCGATCTAAAAATCTTCAAATCAAAACTACCCACTTGTTGAAATCTTCAAAAATCTCCAAACGAACAAATCTCTTCAAAATCTCGATAACCCACTTCTCCAAATGATGTAAATCTCGCACAACTCCAAAAATCTACGCAAACTCCTTGCGTTCTAGCTTTGATACCAAATGATGCAGCGGAAGAATACAAAAATTGATGATACGATGAACGTAGCAATCGGTGGATTGATGAATACTGAAATGCCCAAATTCGTTGATCCGAAGATACCGAATTTTAGCTATCTACGTCGCGTTGATCGATCTCGATACCGTGAAAGTAGATCTTCAATTCTTCGATCATTGATCAAGCACACTTGATACCGCGAATTGGCTTCACGATCGTTGAATCGAGAGCACTCGATTGACCGAAGGTGGAGATAGGAGATCACACTCGACTACCAATTGGTTGAAAGCACAAAGCTAACAAAGGAAATTTTATTTCAAAATCAACAACCTTTAAAAATGATATAACTCACCTATTTATAGGCATACAACACAACACTTACAACACAACTCATAGGTCTTGAATGACCTAACACTTAGAATATTTACAACACTTAACAGATACAACTTTCTAACGATATAAGCAAATAACGACCTATACAATAGTACACGACTTAACTATATTGTTTAACGACCTAAAGTATTAATCGACATTCGACTTATAAGCCTCACGACTTATCAAACCAACTCGCGACTTATCAACATCAGCTCACGAGTTATCACTTCTTCTTCCGACTTATCAAATCTTCTCATGACTTATCTCGCGAGCTAAGGAAGTACTACCGCGACATAGAATAGGGTTTCGCGACTTAGGCTATATATTCGTTCGCGACTTACTGTAATGCCGCGACTTAGACAAGGTCGCTCGTGATTTATCTGGAAGCGTTTCAGAGTTAGGTCGGAGCATGTGATGTGGGTCCAGTGACAAGGGCTTAGGTCGGAAGTCGTTAACGACATAGGGTTGCTTAGGTCGGAAGTCGTCAACGACATAGGGCTTAGCTTGCGGTGAAGAATTAGGTCGGAATAGTTTTAGGTCGGGGACGATTTGAGTTAAATCGCGGCGAAGCGTTCTGTTAGGTCGAAACTTGGAGTTAGGTCGTGGTGGAGTTAAGTCGGTGAGCTTCGGTAGGTCGTGGCAATTAGGTCGTGGGATTTGGTAGGATTTTAGGTCGCGGGTACTGGAGTTTAGGTCGGAGAATTCTTTCGTCTTCGAATTCAGGTACGCTGCTGCATCAACAACAAATGCGAGACAGTACACGGCTGAATATAGGGGAAGAAATGGAGCTCGATGTAAAGTTTCTTTCCATCAAATCTCATGGTGTGAGTTATTTTTCATCTGCCCTTTTTAAAGAAGGTGGAAAATTGTTTTTATCAATTTATAGTCATTTTTTTGTCAGCCTTTAGTTCTCTCAAATAGGTGGTCTACTTTTAATTTCATATGGAATCATTGATGTGTATAAAAGTTCTAATTTCATTTTTCTTCCACCTTCTTTGAGTAGGAAAATAAATACGCATGTAGTTTCGTATGTGTTATATATAGATGGTGTTCCTTGTTTACTTTTTTTGCAATGGGTTCCTTATACCATTTGGATAGTGTTTTGCTTTTAACTACAGATTTGATTTCATAAGTTTATTTATATGATCAGTACTTTCTTTCTAATTACAGTTAGTTGTTAGGTCTGCATGTCTACTTGCCATTATCAAGTTCATAGAATTATTCAAATTTGATTTTTTGCTTTATCTTTTTTTATGCAAGTGAAATAATATAAAAGTTTATTATTCTCTAAGCAATGTATTGTTCTATCATTTGACCAGTCTAAAATTTTTGTCATTTGATTGATCTAAAACTTATTCCTCCCTGGCTTTTTCAGTCTCTCTTTCTTCCATGGTACTTGGAAAGCTTGAAAAGAAATTTCATATGGTTCAACAAAATAGCTTTTATGTATTACAGCTTGGCAAGTGTGGGAATAGCTTTTGACTAAAAAACTTGAGATCATTTATAGGTTTCATCAGTTATGATCCACTGTATAATATATAAGTGTATGATTCACTATATAATTGACTATATCTCATGTACAAAAATAGGTTTCTAGAAGTCATTGAAAATGTACATTATCAAATCCCAGACGTAAACGAAATGTGGAGTTTGTGTGCATATGATGTATTATGTGAATGTATTTCCCAATTCAAGTGCATGTACCTTTGTTGGGTGCGTGTTCTAGATTGAATTATTTTGCTATTGCACATATGTTGGAAAAGGTGGCACTAGAAAACTAAAATGTAGAAATGCACTAAACTAGACTAAACTTGACTATTAAATAAAAGAGTTGTGTAGAAATGACAACCTAAATGCCAAATTTTTATGTGTAGACAAATGGGTACCTAGGCCACGTATCCTATTATATATATGTGTGTATAATGTATATATATAAAGATAAACTTAATGGTTGATTAAGGTATGTGCGCAACTTAACTCTTTATCATTTTAGTTTGCATGACCCATTATTTCAGCCTACTTTAGTGCCCATATTTATTTTGAGTAACTTCCACTTCCTATAATTATCTATGCTTATATAAAGTATCCAGTATCTCTCCTCCATTCAACGAAAAATATCAAGCTATAAATTTTTCGTTCTCCTAAGGTAAATTATGTTTTTTTCCTACAAGACTATGTTCATGTCTAAGGTAATTCAAAATTGTCAAAATTGTATTTATTTATATTGTATAATGCTTTTCTCACTTTTTAAATTTACTTATAACATATTGTACTCTAGGGTAAATCTATATGTAACAAAAATGATAATTCAATATGCACTCGAAAGCAACAGCTAAAGCGAGCAGGGAAGAAACACATTGATGAGTTGCTACAACATTCAAACCTCTTCTCGATTAAAATAGAACCATTCAATCAGTCATCAGAAACTACCATGTTTACTGCAATTAAAGTGAAAAAAGAAGACAAAGTTTTTAACGAAACTATTGTTGTTCAAGAATCAGAAGGAACCATGGATGTCCAAGAATCCAAGATAATTATGGACCAACCATCCATGATCGATGAATGGGATGAACCATTTACAAATGCTGTGATAAATAACAAACTAATAATTTATTTACTTATCCACATAACAAACATTTACGTCATGACTCTACCTTTTACAGATTGCATGTTGCAAGAAATTTGACAAGTGATGATCGATATTTCAATGTACCTTTCAAAGATTTATGCTAGATGTTTATGTTTTCATGCATTTTTATTTATGTACTGCAATCCCTTAGACATTATTCCATAATAAAGTTAGCTTTGTAAGTTTGTTTTCATTTCATATGAATTTTTCATGGTTAAGCTTTGTAAAAATACAAAAGATTTGTCCATCTTTTGTCATTTTCTGATTTAAAAAGTATGTTATCTATTTATCGTAATAGATGCTGAAAAGTTGTTCTATATTTATGGTTGTTATTTTTAGTACAACTACAAATGCCATTACTCAAATCATGTTGAACAAAATATAGACCATGCACAAATAAAGAATTGTATATAAATTGTAGCATTTGGAAGGAGTAACATAAAATATGATATTCTTATAAATCATTTTAAGAGTTATTTGCAACTATGGAAGGTTTACTGACTTTTACGTACTGATATCAAATGAAAATGTAACAGAATGGTCAAAAATAAAAATTCTGAAAATACGTAAATTCTTACAACGACCACAGGCTAGACAACAAAACTTTTTTTGTTAATTTATAGTTTAGATATTTTGGTAAGATGTTGAAAATTTATGCAAATAATAATAAAAATATAATTAGAGTAAAAGTCACTCCTACCTTTGGTACAAACATGGTACATGATATATTTCCATCTATTATCAATTTAATCATTAATTTATTAATGTTAATCATTCTTTCCATCTTCTCTTATATTATTTCCTATAGCTATAAAACCTCCCTACCCACGCAATCACTCCCTTCATGATGCAGCACGAAATCAAGACGATCGAATTACCTTAGGTCGCTCCACCATGGTAGGTCGCGAGGAAGAAGGTCGCGCGCGTGATAACCCTAGGTCGCGAGAGCAGAAGGAAGAAGAAAGTCGCGTGCGTGATAACCCTAGGTCGCTGATTTCTTTATGTCGCGTACGATCTTCCTTAGGTCGCGAGTTTCTCCTAGGTCGCTGCCGTATTTCCAAAAGGTCGCGAGAAGCTCCAGCCTAGGTCGTTGATTGTTGTCAGCGACCTAACGTCATCCAGAAGGTCGCGAATGTTTTCCAGAAGGTCGCGAGAAGCTCCAGATGCTAGGTCGTTGATTGTTACTTTAGGTCGTAAGAAGATAAGTCACGAAGCAGATTGAAGAATTAGGTCGCGAGAATTTTAAGTCGTGGCTATATATGTTTGTTAGGTCGCTATTGTATAGGTCGTTACTTTTTATGTCGTTTGTTTGTAAGTCATTGTGAAGTGTTGTAATTTTCTTAAGTCTTGTGTTGTGTTGTAAACCCTATAAATAGGGATGTGATGTCATTGTAAAATGGTGGTTGAATTTGAAATAAAATTTGGTTTGTGCTTCTTGCCTCCATTAAAATCGGTAGTTGAGTGTTATCTCCTATCTCCACTTTCGGCATTCGAGTGCGCTCGAATCAACGATTGTTGAAGCCGATTCACGGAATCTAGTGCGCTAGATCAACGTTCGAAGAATCGTAGATCTTATCTCACGGCATCGTGCGCGATCAACGTGTCGAAGATAGCTAAAGTCCGGTATCTCGCGAGATCAACGGATTTGGGCATTTGGGTATTTTCAATCCATCGATTCTGCATCAATTCATCGATTAATTTCGCTAATCGGATTGGATCCTGGACGGATTCGATTGACATCGTTGAATTCGCTTATCACGCTGCGTCATTTGGTATCAGAGCTAGATTGCAAGGAGTTTGCGTAGATTTTTGGAGTTTGTGCGAGATTTGCATCATTTGGAGAATTGGGTTCTCGAGATTTTGAAGAGATTTGTTCGTTTAGTGATTTTTGAAGATTTCAACAAGTGGGTAGTTTTGATTTGAAGATTTTTAGATCGAAGTGAAGTTTTTGTTGGAATTTGCGGAAGAGTGATCATGCCTCCGAGAAGAGCTAACCGTTATCGTAATATTGATGCTTTGTATGGGAGAGAAGAGGCCGATGAGATGGAGCAAAGAATTAACGAAAACTTTAATGAGAAGCTTAATGAAGGGATTGGTCAATTAGAGAGAATGATGTTGGAGATGAATCAAAATCAGAGAAGGGTTTCACCTGAATCTAACCATGGGGGAAGTAGAGTTTCACCACATTCAAATCGAGAGAGAAGTGTTGATAGTGATCATAGAAGTGTGGGTCGAGATTGTGATAGAAATGTTGATGATCGAAATCATGATAGAAATGTGAATGATCGTGATCGGAGGAATGTAGATCGAAGGGATGTTGATGGAAGAAATGGTGGTAGTAGAGATGTTGGTGGTCAGGATCGACATCGATATGCATCAGATTTTGAAAAGGAGTTTGATGGTGGTAGTTTTCATGGACGAGGACGAGGTCAAGGAAGAAATCATTCGGAGTATGATCACAAATGGGAGTCCGGGATGAAAACTGAAATACCGGAATTCAAGGGAGGTATGCAGACCGAGGAATTTCTTGATTGGCTCGCTTATGTTGAGGAAATTTTTGACTTCAAGGAGGTTCCGGAAGATCGTAAAGTGAAGTTGGTTGCTACTAGGTTGAGGGGAAGAGCTATGGCGTGGTGGCAGCAAACCAAACTTACTAGAGAGCGGATGGGGAAGTCGAAGATTGTTGCTTGGGAGAAGATGAAGAAGTTGATGAAGGCTACTTTCTTGCCCTACAATTACCAATCACTGATGTATCAGAGATTACAGAACCTGAGGCAAGGGACGAAAACTGTTACTGATTATGCTGATGAGTTCTACCAGTTGATTGCTCGAAATGACATTATGGAGACAGAAGAACAATTGACCGCTAGGTTTGTTGGGGGACTTAGAACACAGATCCAGGATATGGTGAACATGTTCGACCCTAGATCTGTGGTAGAAGCACATCAAAAGGCGTTGGCTTGGGAGAAACAAGGTAGACGTGGGGGAGGTGTGTTTCCAAGTTCTACGGGGCAGAACAAAGGAGCGGGTAGTAGTTCTAATATTCCTAAAGCATCGAGTAAGCCGGTTGTTCATGAAGTGGCTAAACCAAAAGTCAACACCAATTTCAAATGCTATAATTGCCAGGAAGTGGGTCACAAGAGCAACGAATGTCCGAAACCGAAGAAGAGAACTATGATTGTTGAAGTGGAAGATGAGGATGTAGAAGAAGATCTCAATTCACACCGTGATGAGGAGGAAGAAGAGGTGTCGGGAGACGAGGGATGTAATCTGATGCTACGGAGATCTTGTTTAACCCCGAAGCAGGAAGAGGAGTCGAGTTGGTTGAGGAGTAACATTTTTCAGTCAACGTGCACTATTTTGGGGAAGGTATGTAAATTTGTCATTGACGTTGGGAGTTGTGATAATATCATTTCAATGGAAGCTGTGAGGAAGTTGAAGTTGAAAACGGAGAAACATCCTAGTCCTTATAAACTTGCTTGGTTGAGGAAAGGAGGAGAAGTGAAGGTAGAGAGGAGAGCTCATGTTCCATTTTCTATTGGGAAGAAATACAAAGATGAGATTTGGTATGACGTGGTTGACATGGATGTTTTCCATTTGCTGTTGGGAAGGCCGTGACAGTACGATTGGGAGGTACAGCATAATGGTCGAACAAATAGTTGCAGTTTCTTGTTCGAGGGCACGAAAATCACTTTAGTTCCGAAGAAGCGACAACAGAATGAGAACAAGCTGGAGGAGATTGAGGAATTGAAGACTTTTTTGTCCTTGAAGGAGTTCGTGGAAGAGGTAGATGAGAGCCCTGAAGTTTTTATGTTGATTGGGCATGAAAACAGTGAAGTTACTGAAGTTCCAGAGGAAGTGAAGCCAGTTTTGGAGGAATTCAAAGATGTGTTTCCAGAGGAGTTGCCGAAGGAGTTACCACCGCTTAGAGACATACAGCATCAGATTGACTTGGTGCCAGGTGCTGCATTACCTCATAGACCGCACTATCGGATGAGTCCAAAAGAACACGAGGAGTTGAGAAGACAGGTGGAGGAATTACTGGAACAAGGACGTGTTCAGGAGAGTTTGAGTCCTTGTGCAGTGCCAGCTTTGTTGGTGCCGAAGAAGGATAGAACGTGGAGAATGTGCACAGATAGTAGAGCATTGAATAAGATTACGGTGAGATATCGATTTCCTATGCCGAGACTGGATGATATGTTGGTTCAGTTGAGCGGTGCTGTTGTGTTTTTGAAGATTGACTTGAAAAGTGGATACCATCAGATTCGTATTAGACTGGGTGATGAGTGGAAGACTGCTTTTAAAACTCGGGAGGGTCTGTACGAATGATTGGTGATGCCGTTTGGCTTGTCAAATGCTCCGAGTACATTCATGAGAGTCATGAACCAGATTTTTCGACCATTTATCGGGAAGTTCGTAGTGGTATATTTTGATGACATCTTGATCTACAGTGGGAGCACTGAAGAACACCTACAGCATTTGCGGGAAGTGTTGTTGGTTTTACGACGTGAGGAATTTTATGCTGCAACGAAGAAGTGTACCTTCATGACTACAAGTATTATATTCTTGGGCTATATTGTGTCGAAGGATGGTATTCAAGTTGATCAGAGTAAAGTTGAAGCTATTCGAAATTGGCCACTGCCTAAGACAATAACAGAAGTGAGGAGTTTTCATGGTTTAGCATCATTCTACCGAAGATTCATTCCACACTTCAGTAGCGTGATGGCACCAGTTACTGATTGTATGAAGGGAAAACAATTTTTGTGGACGAAAGAAGTAGGATTAGCTTTTGAGCGGATCAAAGAGCTTTGGCGACAGCACCAATTCTAGTATTGCCAGATTTTCAGTTGTTATTTGAGCTACATATTGATGCCTCAAAGGTTGGAATTGGGGGAATGCTGAGTCAAAGAGGTCATCCTATTGCCTACTTTAGTGAGAAAGTGACGGGAGCTAAAACGAGATCTAGTACTTATGACTTGGAATTCTATGCTATAGTCCAAGCCATAAAGCATTGGAGACACTATCTATTTCATAAAGAATTTGTGCTATACACTGACCATGAAGCTTTGAAACATTTGCAGGGGCAAGATAAAATTTCAGCAAGGCATGCTTCATGGGTTGCTTATTTACAACAGTTTACTTTCGTTGTGAAGCACAAATCAGGAGTTACTAACCGAGTGGCCGATGCAATGAGCCGTAGAAATCATTTGCTGACAACTATGCAAGTGGAAGTAGTGGGATTTGATTTGTTGCCAGAGTTGCTTATTTCAGATTCTTATTTTGCGAAAGTGCTGGATCAGGTGCAGGAAGGGAGTTTTGATGATTTTTTGGTGAAAGATGGATTCTTGTTCAGAGGAAATCGATTGTGTATTCCGGATTGTAGCTTGAGGTTGAAGATTGTCAAAGAATTGCATGAAGAGGGTCACGTGGGCAGAGATGTACATTGCAGTTGATTTCGCAATCATATTTTTGGCCTTCTATGAGAAAATAAGTTGAAAGATTTGTGGAGAGATGTCATATTTGTCAAGTTTCCAAAGGGACAGCGACGAATGCGGGGTTGTATATGCCATTACCCGTGCCTACTAGACCATGGGTTGATATCAACATGGATTTTGTTTTGGGATTGCCAAGAACTCAGCGAGGGAATGATTCAATATATGTTGTAGTGGACAGGTTTTCGAAAATAGCACATTTTATAGCCTGTAAAAAGACCGCTGATGCAGTCGGTGTTGCTCAATTGTTCTTTAAAGAAGTGTATCGACTACATGGGCTACCTGAATCCATTGTTTCTGACCGAGATACGCAATTTCTAAGTCATTTTTGGTTGAGTCTGTGGAAGATGGTTGGAACGAAACTGAATTTTAGTAGCGCCTATCATCCCCAAACAGATGGGCAGACGGAAGTGGTGAATAGATCGTTGGGAAACTTGTTGCGATGTCTTGTGCAGGATAATTTGAAAAGTTGGGATATGAAGTTGTGTCAGGCAGAGTTTGCTCATAACCATGTTGTTAACTGAAGCACTAGTTACAGTCCATTTCAAGTTGTATATTCAAGCTTGCCAAAGGGGCCGTTGGATTTAACGGTAGTGCCACAACCGAAAGGAGTGATTAAGCGGGCGTCAGATTTCGTTGATGAGTTGAAAGAGTGTCATAGAATCGTTCAGGAACGTTTGGAGAAGACGAATGAGAAGTATAAACGAGCTACAGATAAAAAGAAAATAAGTGTGGAATTCAACGAGGGTGATTGGGTGTATGCTGTGTTAATGAAGGATCGTTTCCCAGTGGGTGCTTATAACAAGTTGAAAGCCCGAAAGATTGGTCCAGTAGAAATTATAAAACGGATCAATGAAAATGCTTATAAGTTGAAGCTGCCAGAGGATGTTTACACTTCTGACGTGTTTAATGTTAAACATCTTATACCTTATTATGGAGATGAACAACCCAATGAGGAAGAACTTTTAAATTCGAGGACGAATTTTTACCAACCAGGGAAGGATGATGCAGCACGAAATCAAGACGATCGAATTACCTTAGGTCGCTCCACCATGGTAGGTCGCGAGGAAGAAGGTCGCACGTGTGATAACCCTAGGTCGCGAGAGCAGAAGGAAGAAGAAGGTCGCGCGCGTGATAACCCTAGGTCGCTGATTTCTTTATGTCGCGTACGATCTTCCTTAGGTCGCGAGTTTCTCCTAGGTCGCTGCCGTATGTCCAGAAGGTCGCGAGAAGCTCCAGCCTAGGTCTTTGATTGTTGCCATCGACCTAACGTCATCCAGAAGGTCGCGAATGTTTTCCAGAAGGTCGCGAGAAGCTCCAGATGCTAGGTCGTTGATTGTTACTTTAGGTCGTAAGAAGATAAGTAGCGAAGCAGACTGAAGAATTAGGTCGCGAGAATTTTAAGTCGTGGCTATATTTGTTTGTTAGGTCGCTATTGTATAGGTCGTTACTTTTTATGTCGTTTGTTTGTAAGTCGTTGTGAAGTGTTGTAATTTTCTTAAGTCTTGTGTTGTGTTGTAAACCCTATAAATAGGGATGTGATGTCATTGTAAAATGGTGGTTGAATTTGAAATAAAATTTGGTTTGTGCTTCTTGCCTCCATTAAAATCGGTAGTTGAGTGTTATCTCCTATCTCCACTTTCGGCATTCGAGTGCACTCGAATCAACGATTGTTGAAGCCGATTCACGAAATCTAGTGCACTAGATCAACGTTCGAAGAATCTTAGATCTTCTCTCACGGCATCGTGCGCGATCAACGTGTCGAAGATAGCAAAAGTCCGGTATCTCACGAGATCAACGGATTTGGGCATTTGGGTATTTTCAATCCATCGATTCTACATCAATTCACCGATTAATTCCGCTAATCGGATTGGATCCTGGACGGATTCGATTGACATCGTCGAATTCGCTTATCACGCTGCATCATTATGATGCAGCACGAAATCAAGACGATCGAATTACCTTAGGTCGCTCCACCATGGTAGGTCGCGAGGAAGAAGGTCGCGCGCGTGATAACCCTAGGTCGCGAGAGCAGAAGGAGGAAGAAGGTCGCGCGCGTGATAACCCTAGGTCACTGATTTCTTTATGTCGCGTACGATCTTCCTTAGGTCGCGAGTTTCTCCTAGGCCGCTGCCGTATTTCCAGAAGGTCGCGAGAAGCTCCAGCCTAGGTTGTTGATTGTTGCCAGCGACCTAACGTCATCCAGAAGGTCGCGAATGTTTTCCAGAAGGTCGCGAGAAGCTCCAGATGCTAGGTCGTTGATTGTTACTTTAGGTCGTAAGAAGATAAGTCGCGAAGCAGACTGAAGAATTAGGTCGCGAGAATTTTAAGTCGTGGCTATATTTGTTTGTTAGGTCGCTATTGTATAGGTCGTTACTTTTTATGTCGTTTGTTTGTAAGTCGTTGTGAAGTGTTGTAATTTTCTTAAGTCTTGTGTTGTGTTGTAAACCCTATAAATA
Organism: Allium fistulosum; assembly: GCA_030737815.1. Lineage (NCBI taxonomy): Eukaryota > Viridiplantae > Streptophyta > Magnoliopsida > Asparagales > Amaryllidaceae > Allium > Allium fistulosum. The sequence continues at coordinate 19,412,243 of JASFAW010000013.1, forward strand.
GGGATGTGATGTCATTGTAAAATGGTGGTTGAATTTGAAATAAAATTTGGTTTGTGCTTCTTGCCTCCATTAAAATCGGTAGTTGAGTGTTATCTCCTATCTCCACTTTCGGCATTCGAGTGCGCTCGAATCAACGATTGTTGAAGCCGATTCACGGAATCTAGTGCGCTAGATCAACGTTCGAAGAATCGTAGATCTTCTCTCACGGCATCGTGTGCGATCAACATGTCGAAGATAGCTAAAGTCCGGTATCTCGCGAGATCAACGGATTTGGGCATTTGGGTATTTTCAATCCATCGATTCTGCATCAATTCACCAATTAATTCCGCTAATCGGATTGGATCCTGGATGGATTCGATTGACATCGTCGAATTCGCTTATCACGCTGCGTCACTCCACCACCATGTACGCACTTCCACCTGACACCATACGCCGCTATCAACCACTACCCTGGCGCGCCCATGCCTCCTCCACTCCAGCTATCGCCCAGGCTATGAACTCCAGCCCTCCTCCAATTGGCCACATCACCTGCTAGTTTGCAATATATGGGGACCTGGAGACCTAGGGCCATGCCTGCGTTATATATATTAAACATATATACAAGTACTTGAAATAAAATATGAATATAAAATGGGCACGGAAGCAGTAACATATAGAAAGATTGAAACAACTGCATGCATATAGCCACGGTCCATAAAACACATAAGCATCGGCGTCCATGCATTTAGAATTCACTCATCCAACAGTTTATACAAAGTACTGTCAATTTTGTCTACATGGAAATGTAATTATAGAAGATGAGAAGATGCAGATGATTTCAACCCAGAAAGGTTTGCAACAAGGTCACATCTCTTACTCATTCATAGCACATGTTACTGTTGCTCACATATTATCTTTTTATATCAGTAAATTGTTCTATTTTATATATCTTCACTCAAATGCAATATAATTATTTTCTAAGCTAACCAAACAACTTCTTATTGAACTTTACCGAACTACCTCATATTGTTCAGTTTATGATTAAGTTTCTTTAATCTTCATCATCTTATGGCTGAAATACAAAGAGAGAGATGACGCGAGAGCCAACGGTCTAGATGTGAGCATGCAAGAGAGCAAACTATTTCCAATAAAAGGTCCCAAACAAATGAAAACTCTCATTTGAGTCAACCAGTATTTATTTTATATAGATATTTTTGTCTTCAATTTCCATTCATATTGTATTGAACTCAGCTACCTCATTATATTTTATTTCTTTGACTTTAACATTTTTGTTCGATGGTTAAGCTGAAATGCTCCTTTACTTCAACTCTTTATGTTAAACTTTTTAAATGTTCATAAAACATGGTAATTGTTTCTAATCAACTTTGGAGATATTGGTATTATCAAATGATACGACTTGATAATGATGAGACCACAGCTGTAACACTAAACTTAGTTTATATCAACACAAGTTCAAAATGCGCAAATGTCAAAATCTAAAAGACTGCTTAGAATATACTTAGTAGTATGAATATAACATGATATGGATTGACAGAACCAAAACAAATTGTGCTTACATTTGTGTGCCTATAAATGTATATTGAAGAATATTTTTTGTTTGAAAGCGTTCCAACATTTTAGTCAGAGAAACATAACAAAAAAGGAATATTGGGTTACTGAGCTTCTTAACAAGAGAGAGAAAAGAGCACTGCTAAAAATCACTAAACAAAGTTCATTCAATGCCTGCAGTTCATACAGGAATTCTACCCACAAATAATTAGTGTTGGCCAAGTCTTTAAGTGATGAGAAAAGCAAGAGTACGTCAGTGTCCAAATATTTAAATTTGGTTGAAAGCTGGCATCACTAAAATACAAGAGTTATATGACTGAAATTTCGTATAAAATAAATATTAATACCACTGGTGTAACGATCCAGAATTTCAGTCATTCGAAATTGGGATATTTAATTTATTTTAAATATACAAAAGTAAATTTATAAGTTGAATAGCTTATATTTCAAGTATAAGGATTGATTTGATAATTATATTGTTAATTTTATATTTGAAATTGCAGAAATAATTAGATTTTGAATTTAATGTGAATGAAAATGATTTATAAAGTTGATTTAAATTCTATTTGAATTAGAATGGAGTTAGTAAACTTTTAATTTTGATTTAAAAGTGAATAAATAGAAATTGGAAATTTATTAATTTAATTAACGTGTAAAAATTATCATTTTTGACACTGTCTTGGATTTCGACGAAACCGGTTTTATTGGATCTGTAATAGTATATTATTATAGGATTTCTAATTTTGTGTCGATTGGACTAACAATTTGGTTGTGCGAAGCTGAAACGCACAGAAATTTACTTAAGTAAATTTAATTAAAATAATTCGATTCGAATACCTATCTTCCAAATACGATGGAATTAGCCTCTGATATTTATTCCATTGTATTCGGAATAGGGGTACAACAATATGAATGTCAGGCGGCACACTTCATTTGGAGTTCGGGAAATTTTTGGGTGAATAGTGTCATTAGATTGTCTATATAAGGACCCTAAACATACAAACCCTAGCCCCTTTCATAGACGCCGCAACTAAACAAACAAACGGCCAGAAAACTCAATTCTTCCTCATCCGTTTTCTTCCAATCCATCCACTTATAGCAAAATCTTCCAACTACAATATTGTAGAGTTTGGTGAGTTCCATAAATCCAACGGTGATGATCACCCATAACGAAGCAGATTGGCGACGATTAGTGTTTGAAGGATGTACTTTCGAGGGGTGTTTGTGCGTGCTAGAGTTGATGAGGGGGGATCAGATTCATGGCAGAGGTGGAGCTCGCGTAGGCGCTCTGTTTGGCGTTGTCTGATCGACCTCTGGACGAGCGATGGAGGAGCGGCGATCAAGGGTTTGCTTGCATGAATGGGTTCAAACACGTGCGTGGCCTGTTACAAAGAGGAGGAAACAAAATAGGAGGGTAAAGTTTAAACATTTTTTTATTAAGTGTAATTAAGTTAATTTAATTTAAATTTAAAATCATGTAATCTTATAAATTGTATAACTCTTACATACGAGGTCGGATTCGCACGAAATGAATTACGTTGGGTTCGTATCTGAAAATACTGCGCTATGGAGCTGGTTTGGATATATTTGGATCTTGTAGGATTTTTGGGTAAAATTAAACACTCGTTTAATTTTATTCCAGATAAAACGCTGCAACGACTAGAAATCAAAGTGAGTAAAACTCTCACTCTTTGGCCCGCTTAAATTTTTATATAAGTGGGAATAAATTTATTTTATGCTCTATGCTATATTATTAGTAGTTGGATATATTCCTGCCTATTGAAGCAGATGAGACCCTATACGTTCCCATGTATAAGCAGATGACCATTTGTACGCACGTCCGCCTCAAAGCAGACATTGTACATATTTTTTCATATGTATATTTGTTGCAGGTTACAGGTTGGAGGGGTCCAACAGGATTCCTCACCATGGTTGATGTTTATTTACACATATTGTTATATATGCTGTATTATATGATGTTTGATGTGATGGATGCCATGATTGCTATTTTTGATGTAAATCCCCTTATTTAGCGCTTTTGCAGCATTGGGCCATATTTTGAAATTCTAAAATATTAAAATGATGATTTCAAATTAAAAGGAATTTCAAAGTAATTTTGAAAATATATATGTTTTAAGAATTTTTGAATGATTAAAGAAATGGATTTATTTTAAATAAATAAAAAGTTATTCAAAAGTGGTTTAAATGTTGTGTTATAGTTTGATGGCTTATGTTGAGCTAACTAATAGCAAAAATGAGCCATACTTATGATAAGCACATCAATTGAGCTAACTAATGACAAAGAAAAGAGAGATCATAACTTCATTTTGTTGATTTATGTGATCTAGGGAGTGGATGTTGCCCCTAAATTGTCTTAACACTCTCATATTTTTATCTATTTTCTTTTAGCTTGTTTTTACTTTATTTTAGTTAGTTAACAATCACTCGACTTTGGTTTAATTTGATTGAATAGATTTTTAAAATCATCAATTCTCTGCGGATCGACTCGTATTCGCCACGTACTACAAGTGTACGTCGTGCGCTTGCTATTATATTTTTAATTTAAATTCGTTCGACGGTTTTCTAAACCGATAGAATTTCCGTCGACGAACAAGTTTTTGGCGCCGTTGCTGGGGAATCATTTTGATTTTATTTTCTATTCTTCGAATTATTTTAGTTTGAATTTTTGTGTGTTTGTTTGCAATTAAAAAAAAATTTGTAGCTTGCATTTGTTTCTGTGATTGTTTTTGTTTCTATTTCATTGCATTTGCATTTCTATTAAAAAAATTCATTGCATTAGTTACATTTTCATTTTCTTAGTTTCATCTTTGTGTCTAGCCTTCAGCTTTAGTCTTTTCATTTGTGTCCACTGTTTGTTTTGGTGCACTACTGTTGTGTTGTGCATATTTGTTGTATGCATTTGCACTTGTTTCATTTCATTTCTGCTTTGTGCATTTTCTGAAAGTAGCATCTTAAAAAAACTACACATTTTCATTAAAAAAGAAAAAATATCTTTTATTCCATTCCTTTTTTAATCACATTTTACATTGCTTTTACAAACTCTTTTCACTGTTACACTGCATTTTCTTTTCACATTTCTCTGTTACAACTTGTTGTTTCTGTTCCTCCAACCCTTGTGATCATCACAGTCTTCACATCACTTCCTTGCTGCCTGACCATTTTACAACCATCATCTCACAAGCAACTACCACCACTAACCACAGTCATCCACTTCAACCCATACAACATCAACTGCAAATAGTGACAAACCACACAATTGCTGCACACGTCCACTGTTGCCAGACCACCATTCAACACTTCCATCAATTACTGGCCATCTTCACCATTCCAGACTATCATCTTCAATCGCAACTGCACAGCTATCACAAATACATCTATACAACTCATCATTAACCAACCATTCAATCCTCAACCAACATATAACCACTTCACACTCCTTCCCACATTCACCATCTACAACCCTGCAGTTTCTACCAACTTGCCTGCCGATCATCTCCCAACATTCAAATCCCTTCAACCACCTCTCACCAAAAAAACGGCCATATACAAAACATTCCACACACTGTCAATATCACCACAATCCTCATACAAACTGCCTGTGCACAGAATTGTGCATATCACAATACTGTTGCATTGCCTGCTACCTGAACTCTCCTGTCAAAATAGCTTCACAAACCTTCCCTCGCAAACTACATACCATGTTCCTATACAAACCCCTACCAAAGAGAACTGCTCCTCAACAGACTACATCTCTACTCTGTACATGTGCTCCTCCCACTACTGCCTCCTTCCTCGACTCAGACCAACATCAACTCACGACACCCTAATCCATACATCCCTGCCTTGCCTGCACATAAACACCCCAAACCATACCTCTTCTGCCTGACTCGCTACCACAACCTCTCTGACCATACCATACTTCTACTCAACCAAACCATTTCCAATTACAGCGTATTCGACTGCCACATCACTTCTTCACTTCAATACAACATCAACCATCACCTTCAAACCCCCCAACTTCCATCCACCAATCTAAACCATCCTTTGCCATAACCCATTCAAACTCCACTCACTGCATACACACAGCCCATATTGTCTACCAATCCACTCACTGTCACTCTGCTTCTTATCTCCATATCACGAAAAAACTTCCCAAAGCAACACCACCACCATCATTCAATATAACAGCTTCACTTCTGATATCAAACTCAACCACCAAGCAAATCCCCCACCATCACCACTGCAAGCATATATACACCCCTATCCTCTACCATCAACACTGCTCCTCCGTGTCACCAAGCAGTTCACTCTTAAGCATTCACAACAACAACAACAATCACAACAGTCCCACCATACAACTTTATTCACAGTATCACAACAAACAAGCACTTCCATTCTCCTCCCCTATCCATTGCAAACTCCTCAATCATTCAACTGATACAACACAGCAACTTCACCTAAACACCCTGCCACTCACCAGTCCAGCCATATCAACAAACCACAATTCAAATGTCGAACCACCTCAACTGCCTGCATATATTTCCATCAATACAACTACCCCACTCTCACAATTATAGCAGCAACAGCCTGCATACATTTCACTTACTTCATCAATTTCTGCCATTCACAACAACTCTGCCTCGCAAAAAAAACAGAGAAAAGAAGAAAAAAAACTGACCTTCTTCATAACATTCTATCCACATCTATCAAAAACTCAAATCCACAAACATCACCATCTCGACTACAATTGAATTGCAGATCAACAGCCTCGACCTGAGAACAGACCGCCACAACCTCCATCTAATCAACACTCCATCACGACAATCGTGCCTCGAACTAGTCGCGGCCATCAAATCCAAATCCAAGACCATCGACACCCGAACTCCATCGCATCCCTAAATTGCGAACCCGCAATCAATTGCCGCACCCAATCAACAACTGCCTGAAATCGCAACCATCTCAGCAATCCTATAGGAATCGAATTTTAATTCGATCCTTAATTTTGAATTCGATTTGATTTTGAAGTCAATGGATTTTGAATTCATTTGGTTTTGACCGAATAAGAAGAAGACGATTTCATTTGATTTTGAAGTCAATGGCCATTTTAATTCTGGTTGTAAGCTTTCTTTGGTATGCGACTTTGATAACGGGCCAGGCTCTTTTGTTCTAAAATAAAATAATTTTTGTTATATTTTTTTTAGTTTCTTTCCAAATTAAAAAAAATCCCTTTCGACTTCGGGTAACAAACAAGAATTTCTATGTTTTGTTATATTTGATTTCGAATTTATTTGTTTGATTTTTCTTTTTTTTTTATTTTTCTTTGATTAAAAAAATGTTTTTTTAAGTAAAACTTCACTTTAAAATTTTGTTTCATTTTCAAAAAAAAGAAAAAAAAATTAAATTTTGTTTTGAGTAGTTTTCTTTCCAAAACTTTTCCTTTATAAAAGAAAAAAATAACCAAAAAATAATAATAATAACAATAACAATTGTATATATCTTGTTTTTAATTTTCAGGTTGCCAAAGCAGGAAATAAAGGAAGAATAGCTTGCTAAAAACTACCACTCCGCTTTCCAAAAATAAATTGTTAGCTTGCTTATATAAGAAAATTTGCTGCTTTTAACCTCATCTCTAATTTTATTTGAATTGCATTGTTGGTTACTTGCATTTGCATTTTATTAAAAAAATTCAAAATAAATTCAAAAACAAAAACAAAAATCCATTCGTAGTTGCATTGTTAATACACGTTTAATTTCTGCTTTACATTTCATTTTGATTAATAATAAGGTTAGACATTGATAACACTTAATTGTATATTGGCAAATTGTCTTCTTTGAACAATTTTATTTCTCGGTGTCTAGGCTACGGCAGAGCAATAACCATTTATAAATATTACGGTGATTCGTAAATATTATAGTGGTTGTTTCTCTGAAGGTACTTAAACCTTCGGCTGCATTGCTACGGTGATTCGTGGTGCACCGATAAATCCTGTCTGTTACCTGGCTAAGAACTATCTTGTTTATTTAAGACAATGTCTGATTATATAATTTTAGGTTAACATAGGATAAATCATTTGTAATTAACCTTGCATTCATTTAGTTGCATTAGTTCATGCATATTTAAGAAAAATCAAAATCCAAAACTAAAAAATTGTAAATATTCCTTTTCCTTTGAAATTTTTAAATCCTTTTTCTTTGAAATTTCAAAAATCAAAAAAAAATTAGAAAAGCCAAAATCCAAAAAGAAATTATAAAACCTTTTCAAAAACAAAGAAAAAAATTGGAAAAACCAAAAAAAAAAACAAAACAAAAATCAATTTCCCTTTTGAAAAATAAATTTTATTTGTAAATATTTCTCCTTTATAAAAAAACAAAACAAAAATCAATTTCCCTTTTGAAAAATAAATTTTATTTGTAAATATTTCTCCTTTATAAAAAAAAAGCAAAAAAATTCTTGAAAATTTCTGAGTTTCCCCACTCATTTGAATTTTACAATAGTTGTGAAAATCAATATAATTCATATGATTTCACTCCAAATTCGTATGGATATTTTAACGACAACTATTCTTTAAACAATTCGAATTTTGAACAGCAAAGTATTCAAAACGATGACCAACCCTCAAATCTTGAAAAGAGCATTTCGTCTTTACTTGAAATCTCTACACAACAAAATCAAGAGATAAATGATTTGTGTAATTCATATTTGGGCAATGATTCAAATCAAAGTTTTCAAAATAATCAAAATTTGAATTCACTTCAAAATTCAAACGATTTCGAGTATAACCCATGCCAATTCAATTTTGAACTCCAAAATGAATTTCAAAATCAAAACGAAAATGTGATCTATTTTTCAAATAATTTTGGCAATGGGAATAATCTCGACTATGATGCAAGTGAAAAATTTTGTTCTCAACGAATCCAAATCGAAAATCCTCAAGCTAATAATTATAAATTGGATTTTGTTGAACAAATGAACGAAATTTACGAGGATCACACGGATTCGTTGTTTGAAACTTATATGAAACAACGTGAACAACAAAACCAAATCCCAATGTGTGACGAGTCAAGTGATAATCCATCTTTTACCCAAAATGACAATTTTCAAAAAACAACTTTTCAAATTGAAAATGATGATCTTAATGAAGTTTTTGAAAATTTGGTAATTGAGTTGGATTTCAATTCTTTTGAGGATGAGAAACTCGATTTAAATTTCGATCTTCCTTTTTCTGAAAATTTGAATACAACAACTTTGAATTTTTAACTTGATTTATGCAATAAAGTTATTGATAATCCAACAAAGGAAGTCGAATTTAACGAACACGAATTTTATGGACTTTTTGAAAATGAGTCGTTAAACTCTGATGGAGAAGATTTAAATCACCAATTTGATTTTGAAATCAATAATTCTGAAGAATTTTTCAATGAACAGCTTGAATTTCAATTTGGTGAAAATAAACTTGAACTTCAATCAATCGTTTTATCAACCCCAAAAATCATTGAAAATAAAACGACTCGTACAATATTTAATAAAACGGCATTCGTTTTTACAAATCCAAATTCAACTTCGAAATCTTGTATGGTTTGGTTTTCCGCGCTTGAGTTGTGTCTTGCATATTTGACGAGGCAAATGAATCAGTTTTTGGAAGACCATTTCATTTACGCTTTGACGATATACTTTCTGATCTCGTGTGAATACCGTAATTTTCATTTAATAAAGGTCATGTTTTTGTTTTTATTTTTCTCCTTCCACTTAGGTTGACTGTGGGGACACAGTCAAAATCAAGTGTGGGGGGAGACTCATCATCATTTTTGATTTTTCATGGTTTATTTATTTTTATTTTTATTTTCTTTCCAAAATTTTAAAAAAAATTCTCAAAAACAAAATAAAAAATTTAAAAGCATTTTAATTTATTTTTAAAGAAACACTATAGGATAAATATATGGTTTTGGTTTATTAAATTGAAAATTTTGAAATTTAAGTTGTCTTAACAAAAATAAAAATGAAGTTTGATTACAAATAAAAATGGTTTAACTAGTATATAGGAAGATTCATATGTGATAATTAAAATATATCCTAATTGAAAATCTTTGTTTTAAAAAGTGGTTGATTTAAAGTAAAGGATATAAATTTTTTTTTGTCTTCTAAGTTAAATGATGCTAAGATGATCTTGCAAAACTCTCTCCCTAAAAAAAACAAAAACACAAAAAAAATTATTTCTTGTATATAAGTATATATTTTCTTAATAAACACATAGAGTCATGTGTTCACACTCGTGTGTTCACTCGCCATGCTCTGTACCCTTCTCACGTAAGCCCGAAAGGCAGTGCACGATCGGTATATCTGGCCTCAGTTTATCTGAGTTAGGTGTGTATATAAAAATTATTTACTAATAACGCCTACAGTCAATAAGTGTTCACACTTGTGTGTTCACTCGCCACGCTCTGTATTGCCCTCACATCAGTCCGCAAAGCAGTGCATAGGTAATATATCTGGCCTCAGCTTATCTGAGTCAGGCATATGTAAATATTGCTAATATCAACAAAATTTTCAAAAGAAAAAATGGAGAGAGTAAGAAATTGAAATCCAAGCACTATTTTAACTTATTTGATTTGACTTGTTATTGAAAAGAAATAAAATTACCACTTTGATAAACTTTGATAATCAACTAAGGATCCATTTTATAATTACACTTTGTTATCAACCGAAACAACGAGTTAAACTATTGTCTATTTGTTATGATTACTTGATTTTTGTTGGAAATTTTGACAAGTAAATGACTTAAATTTTCAAGATAATAACAAAACCTATATTTAACTTACTTGTTTCGATTTAAAAGTAAACCCTTCATTTGTATATATTTTCAAAAACTTGCATTCATCTCTTTGTAAATAAATCTTGCATTGTGTAAATATTTTCATCCTGCATTAGGATTTTGTGGGTAGTATCCGCTGAAAACCCTCACGAGACAACACTCGTCCTACTGGGGACACCCAGAGGTTTAACGGCTTATTGCATACGCTCAATGCAATCGTGCTCCCTACGAAATGGATTTATCTTAGTTTTTCCTTTATTCGAGGACGAATAAAAAGATAAGTGTGGGGGTATTTGATGTGCACGTAAATGTGCATATTTTTACCACCATATTTAATCTATTTAAATTAAATAAATGATCATATCGGGCATTTTAACTTGTTTATACCAAAATTCATATTATTTTCAAATCGTCACATATTTATCTTCATCCAAGGGCAAAATAGTCATTTTTGTGCATATATATATTAATTTGAGAAAATTTAAATAGAAATTTCTATATTATTTTATAGGAATTTGGCTTCATATACAAATGGTTTCATCAAGATGTATGCATGCACAAGAGTGAAGATAAAGAAATGAAGATGGAAATAATTCAAAGGCATGATAATGGAGGACCCCACCTACCCACATACCTTCATGTACAAATTAGAGGCCAATGCACATGCTAATAGAGTTTAAAAGCTTCATGCACATCTAAATGAGGATTATTTGAAGTTAATGATTACTTGGCCTCCATACTTCCTAAGAGGGTATTTTAGGCATTCCCCAAAAATATGAATTAGGGTTTAACACATGTATAAAATCCCCTTATGTTTCATGTAACCCTCTTCTTCTTAGTCTCTCTTTTAGGCTCTCTTCTCTTAGGAAAATAAAAGGAAAGCTCTCTTTCTCTTTTCATGGCTACTTAGCCATTTTTATTTTATGTAATCTTCTTTTCTTTTTATGCAATGTTAATTATCGTTTTCTTTTACTTACATGTTCATTTCCTTTCATGCTAATAGTGTAGATTTACTTTTATGCAAGTAGATTAGTTTTTTCTTTCATTTAGCTCTCTTTTCCTCTTTGTTTTGTTCTATGTTGCAAGCTATATTTGTTGATATGATAACAAATATGAGAAGCTAAACCCCTTCAATTTAGGGGTAATGAAGCTCTCTAATTATATAGCTTCAACAGTTTGATAAATGTTATGCTCTCTTTTTGTGCTTCATGTAAAATGATGTTTATGTAATTTTGTGCTTATTATTGAGTTTGATAGCTTATGTTGTTTAAAACAAATAGGTTATGCTTAGTCATATGAATCACAGATTGCCTCTTCATCTATATAAGATTATGACAAAGAAGTGAATGTTTAAATCAAAATTTGATGGCCTGTATTTCTAAACAATGGTTAATAAGCCATGCTTAAAATAGATTTTCATTTTCAACTTTGTTGTCATTTTCATGAGAATTAAAAGTGGTTTAAAGGTTGTGTTATAGTTTTATGGCTTATGTTGAGCTAATTAATAGCACAAATGAGCCATACTTATGATAAGCACATCAATTAAGCTAACTAATGACAAAGAAAGAAGAGATCATAACTTCATTTTGTTGATTTATGTGATCTAGGGAGTGGAAGTTGCCCCTAAATTGTCCTAACACTCTCATATTTTTATCTATTTTCTTTTAGCTTGTTTTTACTTTCTTTTAGTTAGTTAATAATCACTCAACTTTGGTTTAATTTGATTGAATAGATTTTTAAAATCATCAATTCCCTGCGGATCGACCCGTATTCGCCACGTACTACAAGTGTACGCCGTGCGCTTGCGGTTATATTTTTAATTTAAATTCATTCGACGGTTTTCTAAACTGATAAAATTTCTATCGACGTACACGTAACTTGAATCCTTTTAGGATTTAAGCATCATACAATATAGTAGAGTCAATACACTTAATGGCTTAATTGACCACTAAGGAGCATCTATTCTTGACATTGATAAGTAATTCAGATTCTCTTCATTATTTGAGAATACTTGTTAGACACTCTAATGTGATGTGTTCGTTTAGATTAGGTTAATTTCATTTCATTCCATGTAATCAGTTTTATCTTTGTATCGTATCCAAATCCGTTTTACTACCAATAATTTCTCAAAGAAGTTCCTTCCTTATGAATTTGGTATTTTCTGAAATAATAGTTGTTTCTCAGTGCAACAGAATATGTATTCATATACACTTTAAGAACTGCGTTAGATATCTAACTAATTTTCTTTTAGTTCAAAATACTCATGTTTAAACCATAAATTGGTCATCCAATGTCTATCATTCCCAAATTTCTTTAGGGGCAATTCATACAAGATTCCACATCTATAATTTTTACATGCGGTCTTTCGACTCACACATGCTGCTAACTCCTTGACCTAGGATATGTTGAGATTTCTTATAAACCATTACCTCGTATGATCTTGTAAACTACTCTTTAGATGAAATTAATTTAACTTTGTGTACAACTCTTAAGTACACGACCTTATAGAAAGAACCTAACTCCACTTCACCTACAAATGTTCGTACTTTGTTCATCAAAGTTCAATTACTCCTTATTGATATAACATCATGTATCATAAGTAGGAGTGAAGCCTGGACAAAAGGCGGGATAACACTTACCCACCTCCCCTCCCCCCATAGCATGCCTTACGAATGGAAGGTGTGTTTTGCTCAAGAACAAACGTTGGTGTCGATGAGATGCTAGTAATTGAATTTCGTGGTTATCAACTTATCAATCCATTGCGAATCATCATGTTCCTTTGGATTCTCTTGTCAATCATGAGTCGATTCAAACTAGTCGTAGCATAAGACTCAAGACACTGTCCAAATGTTATCTATACATCATCACAATTTCGATTTCATTCGGATCCATTACATCACATATCAAAATCATCTTGTGTTCATCCGGGATTTACATCATTATCATTCTTGTTTCATTTACAAGGCGTTCAAATCCTTTTATCAAAATCAAATATGATCTAAGGTTTAATCTCTCTAGATATTTTTATATTTAGTTCAGTGTGTGATTTCTTTGGATCATTTAATGTTTAAGTTAAGTAAATGATCTCTCTGAATCGCTAATTAAATCCATGGTCTCTCCGGACCGTTAATCAAATCAATGGCCGTTTGAGTTTGATAATCAAATCCATGGTCTCTTTAGATCCTTGCTGAGCCCAATCCACTCGCTTTCAGTGAGGGTACTCAATGGTAAACAAGCCCATCCACTCATACTTCGGTGAGGTGACTTACCTCTTGCATTTCGGTCTCGTCTTTTTAGACGAGACTGAAAGCGATCAATGTTGTACAAGTCCATCCGCGCACGCTTTGGCGAGGGGACTTGCACCTTGCACTCTAGTCCCATCCCTCTGGGCGGGACTTTATACCGATTAATATCATACAAGTCCATCCGCTCGCGCTCAAGCGAGGGGCCTTGCACCTTGCATACTGGTCCTGTCTCTTCGGACGGGACTTTAAAGCAATCAATATCAGTCATCACATTCAATTTGGATTTTAATAATTCGAGGTTCATCTAACGGAGTCAAATTCAAACATAAAAACATAAAACCTAATATCAGAATAGCTGCATCACCAGGCGTTACAGTCTAACATCCAACTCAGAGCATGCCTAGGGACCGATCGAGATCCGATACACGAGTAAGTAGTTAGACCGTATTATTTCATTGTTTATTGAAAAGGGGAGATAGAGTACAAGGGCCGAACCTAACTCATGATATCCCAATAAAGCGATGACTATCCTTGACCCTGATCCTGGGCTATTTCCATTTGCTGCGGTTAATGATTGATCTTGTTCCACCACAGCTGTTTGATTTCTCATGTACTTCTTTAATCGGTTATCTTTGAAATGATCCTCGTTCAAATTCGGTAGGCGTCCGTAACACATCAATTTTTTTAATAATAAATTAAAATATTAATAAGGATAAAAACATAATTTTACAAAAAGGGACAAAATAGTAAATTTTTACAAATGATGGAATTTGGAAATTTGACTTTTCTATCATGTTAAGTAGATTTTTCTAGCCCAGATTCATATATAAGTTGTCAGAAATGGATAACGTATAAAGAAGATACGGAACATTCACTATAGCGCGCATTTTATATTTTGCGCCTATTTTGAGATTAAAGGATTAATGCAAGAATAAGGAAATAAAATATTTGTTAATAAATAAGTAAAATGTGTATGACTTACCTTAGTAAAGTAAAAGAAAAGAGAAAGGTACAATGATGTATGTGCATTTAAAAGAGGAGAAGAAAATGTATTTATGCCCACAAATGTGAGAATGCTTCAAGAGGAAAGTATTAATGATAGAATTATTGATGTACCTAAAAGGTTGAATATACTTAAAAGAAAAACAAGAAGAAAAGAGAAAATATGTCAATATTTAAAAAGAGTATAGTCTGGTCAATGAATATTAAAGAATAAAAAGAAGATAATTAATGTAAAGAGAAAGGGAGCACTAATTACCCTTTTTGGAATTTTTTGAGATTAGAATAAATGATACATATTTTGAAAAGAAATGGTAATAATATATTCATGGAATGAAAGCATTTCTTAAAGAAAAATGTAAGATGTGATATTTCTTTATTAGTTAAGAATAAAGAGTAAAACTATAACGACCTACTATTTTGGACCATTCAAATCGACAATAAAACCACACATGTCGGACTTGAATAATGCAAAATAACAGATTGTAATAAAAATTTGGAGCAAATAAAACCAATCACAGAATCACGGACACAGAATATCAGAATAACTCACAGCGAAAAATAAAATAAATAGTGGTTCATGAAGCCACTACAATACAAAGTCTCAAACAGATTCAAAATACATAGTCTAAAAAATAGATACAACAGAAGTCTGAATACATAAGTATAGTAGAAATCCAAATACATATGTCTCTAATACAAAGCTGACATAGAAATACTGAACGGTAATAGATAGCAACTAAATAAAAGACGATCTCCAGCAGTCCTAGCTCTAGAAGGTGAGATCCAAAGCTGATACTCAGGCTGACCCGAGCGTAAATAAAACACAAACACTCGAGTCAGGACATACGTACTTATACAATGTAAACCAACTCAAGTGAACTGCATAAAAGAGTACAAGTAACTTAATGAATGCTTGGGATCGTCCATTCTTTAAGGATCCGTTAAACTATCTACTATGTAGTAATATTCGATATTATAATAATGTCTAATTATAAAATAATCTTACTTTAAAATAGCATTAAGGAGTGACCCAATATTCCCCTTAACACGTAATAGTCCCAGTAGTCTATCCAATATTAGCATACTCCCAGATTGGGGGCTACCCTCAATACTCCACAGGCTACGGGAGAAATCCAAACTCGTAGCAAAGCTCGATATGGTAGGTGACACGGCACAACAAGGCAATGCCAGGGTAGATATACTAATTACGCATCCGGGCCGGTGGAAACGCATAGCAACCACTACCGCCCACCTCGAGCCACACTCCCAAAATCAAGGGGTGCACCCAATCAATCACAAAAGTAAATAGAATGGTATCGAAGAAGTGTGTCCGATCAGAGGTGCTACCTCATTGGCCCGTCAATCGCTCCTGTTTTAGCCACCTTATTCCAACTCACGGGAGTTGGGTCCACGCAAATATACCTATATGATCGTCTCCACCATCCTACTTCATTCTGGAATCTCCACTACGTACACAGTTGTTAAAGTGGTTTTCGGTATCGACAGAGAGTATGTCCATATCCGATCCCGGTCTCTTTAACAACCAATCGTTATTATAACCCGTGGTTATAAATTCAAAAATAGTTTATATTTCAAATCAAAATACTTCATTTAAACCATTTAAAAGTAAAGTCATTATACTTACAAATCAAATATTCAATTCCCAAAAACTTAGCCATTTCTGAGTTCATTTATTCAGTTAAATACTTTAAAACATTAAAATTTTAGCTTTTGCAGCACTTAGAAAATGCTGCGGTAAGTTACATTTTAAAACAATTCAATTCAGCAAAGACAACGTTTATAAACTGCTGTAGTAGTTCAGTTTCATTTGAAAACAAGTTAAATTCAGCAAAGACAACATTTATAAATTGCTGTAGTAGTTCAGGTTCAATTGAAAAATCTTAATTCAGCAAACTGCAGCACTTATCAAGTGCTACTGTAGCTCCTTTATTAGTTTCAAGTTTTAGTTTTAATTCAGCAACTACAGCACTTACCAAGTGCTGCAGTAGCCCTTAGTTAATTTTAGCCCTTAGTTCATTTGCATCAACCACAGCACTTACAAAGTGTTGTAGTATCCTTTACTTCAGATTTTAAATTTATTCCAGAAACGATAGCATTTCTGAAGTGCTACTAAAAGAATTTCCAAATTTATACCAAAATTCCAGAAACAATTGAACTTTAATTTTAACCATTTTAAATTATAAAAATCATATTTTCCCACTTCAAAAATGTTCATTTAAATACCCTTTAACTTATGATTTTTATAAAGAAATTTTTTACAATAAAATTAAATTTTCCAAAAATTTCACTTATTAAATTCAAGTGTACAATTTTCTTATTCTTTCATTTTTAACAATTTACCTTTACACTTAAATACAAAATTTCCATTTCAAAATTAAAACTTAATTTCCATTTTATTTAATTAACTAAAACTTCCATAAAAAAATCAAATCACAAATTTCCAAATTAAGTTATGTTTCAAATTACAATTTTTCCATTCATTTATTTAACATTTTTAATACATAGAAAAATCATTATCACTTTATTAAATCATTTTAAATTCAATTGAAATCAAATTATCATATTTTTACATTTTAAAATACTTAAAATTTTCCAGAAAATTTTATAAAATAACCACGGGTCGGTATAATAATTTCTAACCTAAGTCAAGTGATACGGATAATATATCATTTCAATCCGTAATTTACAAAGAAAAATCCGGGTTCTATCATTTCAAACCCGCAATTCCAAGTAAATAAAAAATAAATAAAAATCGCTCAGGCCTATCATTTCAGCCCATAACGATTTTTCCCTATTCTAAAATCTGTTCGGGTATGTTTCATTTCAACCCATAGTGATTCTATTATACAAGGAACTTGCAGTGTGAGAAACATAATAAAACAAACAATATAACAGAATATAACATAGCAGATGATGTGACAAGTTTATAACAGGGTTTAACATCAGATAATACATATCACAAGTAGGTATAACATGATATAACAGTTCTACATATTCACTTGTTGTCACTTTACAATTTCTAGAAGTACGAATGTCAAGCGTGAATAACTCACCTTTTAAAGCTGGAGTTCGCAAATCAAAACACACAAACAAATTCCAGAAAGCACGATAGCATGACTTTTGATTCAAGTGGACAGAGAGCCAAGATATTAATCTTGTATACAACAATAAAACCAAGCAAAATATAAATATAATACCAAAATTTATTGGAACAAAATGGAAATAGAATATACGAAAGACATCACCAAGCTTTTCAATCAATTTTGCTTGACCACTAACAACTTTTGCTCAGCCATAATGCTTTATTGGTTCGGCCACAAAATGTTTTCAGGTGGAAATGGAACGGGTTTGGATCATAAAACTCACGGCTAGCAAGAATGTGGAAGGTTTGGGAGTTACAAGGTGGAAGGTCAAAAGGCAAGGCTAAAAGGGAGGTATGGTTGCAACATTTTGGCTCGGTCAAAGGTCAAGTGGGCTCGGCCTTGGCTAGGTACAGGTCTGGTGATGGCTGAAGTGATGGCCAGAGGTGGTGTACTTGCTGGTGGTGGTGGCTAAGGGTGTGGCCATGGTCAAAAAATGAAGGGGATGGGAAAAACTAGGCTCGGCATGCATTATTGGAAGGGTTTTGCAACTTTTGTGGTGTTGGGTTCATATGGTGGTCACGACCACTACTGGTCAGAGGAGATGGTGATGTTGCCGTGGATGATGTAGGGAAGGAAGTGGTGGTGGTCGGTGGAGGAGATGGTGGGGTTTAGAGCAAATATATAAAGAAATCAAGGCAAAATCATTGAAAAAAATGAAGAAGAAGATGAGAAAAGAGGCCATTGCTCACCAAAATATTTTCAGAAATGATAGCCGTGAATGATGAAGAAAGTGAGAAGTTTCTCACGTGAAAAAGCAATAAAACTCATGGCTACAACATGAGAAAAGAATGGCCAAAGAAATGAAGAGTCTAGACAATGAAAAGTCACAAGTTTAAAGCTTTAGTCTCTACGAATTTCCACTTTCTTTTATTCAAAATAAACAAATAAAATATCAAGTAAAATAAATAAAAGAAAAAAAAAATAAAGTGAAAATGAAAATAAACAAATATTCTTAGGAAAATAAAAATTAAATAAAGAAAATAGTTTATTATATTGAAACTAGGATTAAAAATTGCAAACAAAATACAATTTACTTTCGAAAATTATAACTATACTTCTAAAATGTTTTAAAAATAAAATATTGTAATAAAATTTAATTTAAAATAATTTAAAAATATTTTCAAAAATATTGGGTTGTTACACTCTCCCCCACTCAAATCTTTTCGTCTTCGAAAAGAACGAAACAAGGAAATAAGGAAAAACAAGATAGAAAGCAAATAGTACCCAAAATAAACAATTCCGGATTCGAAGCACGAATGCTCTCCTCCGTCTCCCAGGTACAGTCTCGATCATCAGTATTCCACTATACTTTGACCAGACTAACAGATTTCCTTCTTAGCTGCTTCGTACCTCTGTCGACAATATGAAGTGGCTTCCTCTCGACGGTCAGATTAGGCTCAATATCCAAACTATCAAGAGCGGAAGGCTGAACAATAAGAGATTGGTCATGCAGATAGCGATGAAGATGCGAGACATGGAATACATTGTGCACTCCAGAAAACTTCTCAGGAAAATCCAGACGATAAGCTAAAGAACCAATCCTCTCCAAGATGCGGAAAGGACCAATGAACCCAGGAGAAAGCTTCCCTCTACGACCAAACTGAATAACATTCCTTAAGGGAGAGACCTTAAGGAAAACCAAATCACCAACGCCTATCAGGGTACTTCTTCTGCCTATCCTGAGCAATCCTAATCTTCCTCCTAATCTCTTCAACTCTCTCAGAAGCCTCTAAAATCATCTCAGGACCAAGAACCAAACGATTACCGGATTCAATCCAGCAAGATGGAGATCTACAAGGTCATCCGTAAAGAGCAGCAAACGGAGACATCTTAATGCTAGCCTAAATTCGAAGATAGAAATGAGATAGATAAAAGATTAAGATAAGATTAAAACAGAAGATTAGATTATACCTGATAACTATTATTATAGGTGAATTCGACAAGATGGAGATGATCTTCCCAAGATCCTCCATAATCATGCACACAAGCATGAAGAAGATCCTCTAGAATATGATTCACCCTATCTGTTTGACCGTCGGTCTATGGATGGTAAGCAGTGCTCAGATTCAGATGTGTACCCAAAGATTCCTGAAAAGCTTTCCAAAACTGACTACTAAAAATAGGATCACGATCACAAACAATACTGAGAGGAACACCATGGAGACGAACAATCTCCCTCATGTAGATCTCAAACAAGCTAGAAGCAGAACGGGTAGACTTGACCGGAATGAAATGAGCTGACTTGGTCAATCTATCCACAATAACCCAGATACTCTCATTACCCCTCCTAGTCCTCGGTAATCCATCAATGAAATCCATAGAAACTTGTTCCCACTTCCAATTGGGAATCTCAAAAGGCTGCAACAAACCAGGGGTCTTCTAATGATCGTCCTTGACTTGCTCACAAGTCGCACACCTACTAACAAAGATGGAGATATCTCGCCTCATAACTCTCCTCCAATACAACTTCTTCATATCATGATACATCTTGGTCACTCCCGGATGAATAGAAAGTCTGGATCGATGATTTTCCCGAAGTAACTCCTGTCTCAATCCATCAACATTCGGGACACAAATCCTATTATTAATCCTCAAAATACCTCTATCATCGATCTGGGCTCCACTACCATCAAGACTACTACTACCAACTCTGCTACGAACATTCTCCTTCATCAATCTAAGCATCTCATCCTCATCCTGCTTTGCCATGATACGATCCAAAAGAGGAGAAGAAACAACCAGCTGACATAACATAGCCTTCTTCCGACTCAAAGCATCCGCCACAACATTAGCTTTCCCAGGAGTATAGTTGATGTCGAGGTCATAAGAAGCAAGAAACTCTAACCACCTAAGTTGTCTCTGATTCAAATCCTTCTGAGTGAAAATATACCTCAAAGACTGATGATCAGTGAAGAGCTCAAACTTAGTTCCCAAAAGATGATGCCTCCAAAGCTTCAAAGCAAAAACCACAGCAAGCAATTCCAAATCATGAGCAGCGTAATTGGCTTTATGGGTCTTCAACTGACGACTAGCATAAGCAATGACCTTCCCATCCTACATCAAAACAGCTCCCAAACCTTCACGAGAAGCATCAGTGTATACCGTTATTCCCTCATTTCCATTTGGAACAGTAAGAACTGGTGCGGAAGTAAGCTTGTGCTTTAACTCACTGAATGCAGCTTTACACTCATCACTCCAAATAAACTTAGCATTCTTTCGAGTCAAAGCGGTGAGAGGTGCAGCAATCCGAGCAAAATTCTCGATGAATCTCCGATAATAACCGGCAAGGCCCAGAAAACTACGAATATTAGTTGGAGTCCTAGGAGTTTCCCAATCTTGCACAGAATAGGGATAAATAAGGACAACTGGAAAGATAGAATAAATTGAATGAAACAAGGAAAGAGAAGGAAAGAAAGACTTACATTGATCGCAGCGATCTTGACTGGATCAACTGAAACTCCATTACCAGAAACAATATGCCCGAGGAATCGGACTTCATCCTTCCAGAAATAGCATTTAGAAAATTTAGCTTTCAACTGATGATTCCTAAGAGTTTCAAGAATAGATTTCAAATGCGACTCATGCTCTTCCTCAAACTTAGAGAAAATGAGAATATCATCAACAAAGACTAGAACAAATTTATTAAGCACATCACGAAAACCACGATTCATCAAATCAACAAAGAAAGCAGGAGCATTAGTCAAACCGAAAGGCATGACTAACCATTCAAAAAGCCCATTCTCAGTACGGAAAGCAGTCTTGGGAATACTTTCCTCAGCAACTCTGAGTTGGTGGAAACCTGTGGCAAGATCAAGCTGAGAGAAAACAGTGGCACCATAAAGCTGATCGAACATATCATTGATGAGAGGCATAGGATATCTGTTTTTCATAGTGAGCTTGTTCAGCTCCCTATAATCAACACATATCCTCAAAGATCCATCGGACTTTGTGATGAAAACCACCGCTGCTCTCCATTCTGAATGGCTAGATCTGATCAGACCTTTGGAGAACAAGTCCTCAATTTGCTTTCCCAACTCAGCCTTCTCGCAGGGTACCATTCTTCTTGGAGGAAGAACTACAAGTCGAGCTCCAGGAATAAGATCAATACGGAAATAAATTTCCCGCTTAGGAGGTAAAGTAGTGACTTCACCAAATACATCGGGATAAAATTTGACCACATGAGTCGACTGAAGATCAACAGGAGAAGAATCCAAAGAATAAATAAAGCTGCCAGCATAATCATGAGGCATACGACACTGAATAACCAAAGGATTTCCCCGATCATCCTCAAGAGAAACAATTCGGGATTTACAAGAGATATGAGCATCATGCCTCTTAAGCCAATCACCTCCAAGCAACAAATCAAAAGCATCAAAACCAAGAACATAGAAATCACCAAAAAAATTATGGCCAGGATAGAAGAGTCTCACTTGCTTACAAATCCTATTAAGTTCGCGGGACCACCAATAGGATTTTTAACACACAAAGATTCAACAGCAAACACAGGAGAAAGAAGATGCTCGAACTTATCACAAAGATCCATAGAAATAAAACTATGCGAAGCTCCTGTATCAAATAAAACACGAACATGATGATGAAATAAAGAAAAGGTGCCCTGAAGAGTACCTTGATTATCACTAGGAGCAGGAGCAGGAGCAGGAGCAGGTGCAGGTGGAGCAGGTGAAGAAGCAGAGGTAACAGCAAAAATACCAGATGGCTTGCCCTTCTGATACAAAGGACAATCATTCTTGAAATGATCAGGCTGTAGACAAACATGACAGAGGTTATTCCTGGTACTCTGAGGTGGAGGAGCAGCAGCACCAACTAAAGTAGGGAAGCTATTTGCATAGTGTCCCTTCTGATCACACTTGAAACATGTAATGGTAGATAGGTCGATAGGGTGCCTCTTAAAAGGAGAAGATGAAGATCCCAATCCTGGATGCTTGAGCCAATTCTTCTTCTACTGATGGAAATTTGGCTTTCTCTTCTTAGAGTTAGCAGAGGAAGACTGAGATGCAGGAGCACTAGCAATAGCAGGACCCTTGGAAGTAGGGTTCTCATAACGAATAGCCATATCCATAAGCTCGATGAAAGTTCCATGAACATGAGAAATGAGACGATCATAGAACTCTGGGCGAGCTCCAGCTATGAACTTTTCATTCTTCTTAAGTTGGGTGTCAATAAGGCCAGGACCAAACTTGGAAAGTTCATTGAACTTCCGCTTATACTCAAAAAAGGACATGGTACCCTGCTTGAGATCCATAAATTCACGATAAAGCTGAGATTTCCTGGCTTCTGGCATCCATTTTTCCACAAAATCCTCCCTGAAAAGAAGATACAGAAACAAAACTTATGATAGATTCCAAAGAAAAGAAATGGGAACAAATTCCAAGATAACACAAAGAATACCTAAACTGCTCCCAGGAAATATCACCCTCATTGGTGTGAGCTGTAACAGACTCCCACCAATCTAAAGCTGACTCTTGCAGCTGCCAGGCTGCTAACTGACGCTTCTGGGCATCAGTAATCTCGAGACTGGTAAAGATCCTCTCTAAACTCCGTAACCATTGATGGGCTTCGATAATGCTCTATGAACCGGTAAACTTGGTACCACCAAGTTGAGAGAATTCCTTACAGAGAACAGTAAACCTAACAGGTGCAGCAGGTTGAGGAGTTGGGGCAATACCACGACCCCTACCTCTGGCATTTCCATGATTCATCCTGAAAAAAATCAAGAATGAATTTTAGGACAAAGGTAACGAGAAGACAAAGATAAGATAAGACAAGATAAATTCACTTGGATGAATATCCTAATTAAAGAAATTTCTAACAAGGTAGATACGAAAGGAGGAAGTTTAGAAAAATTCGCTTTCAAAACAAGAAAATTTTATATCAAAATCATTTTTGAAAAATCCTTTGAAAAATCATTTTAAAATCATTTTATACTTTGAAAATACTTTCTCTCACAAAGAAATGATTCTGAGGTTGATTTCACTCATTCTAGGGTATTTCTACCCTATCTCTAATGAGTTTTTGCTCCATAGGCTAAGGTTTGCCTAAAAACCAAAGCTATGATACCAAATGTAACGACCCACTATTTTGGACCATTCAAATCGACAAGAAAACCAGACATGTCGGACTTGAATAATGCAAAATAACATATTGTAATAAAAATTTGGAGCAAATAAAACCAATCACAGAATCACAGACACAGAATATCAGAATAACTCGCAGCGGAAAATAAAATAAATAGTGGTTCATGAAGCCACTACAATACAAAGTCTCAAAACAGATTCAAAATACATAGTCTGAAAAACTGATTCAATAGAAGTCTGAATACATAAGTATAGTAGAAATCCAAATACATATGTCTCTAATACAAAGCTAATATAGAAATACTGAACGGAAATAGATAGAAACTAAATAAAAGATGATCTCCAGTAATCCTAGCTCCAGAAGGTGAGATCCAAAGCTGATACTCAGGCTGACCCGAGCGTAAATAAAACACAAACACTCGAGTCAGGACATACATACTTATACAGTGTAAACCAACTCAAGTGAACTGCATAAAAGGGTACAAGTAACTTAAAGAATGCTTGGGATCATCCATTCTTTACGGATCTGTTAAACTATTTAATATGTAGTAATATTTGTTATTATAATAATGTCTAATTATAAAATAATCTTACTTTAAAATAGCATTAAGGAGTGACCCACTATTCCCCTTAACACGTAATAGTCCCAGTAGTCTATCTAGTATTAGCATACTCCCAGATCGGGGACTACCCTCAATACTCCGCAGGCTACGGGAGAAATCCAAACTCGTAGTAAAGCTCGATATGGTAGGTGACACGGCACAACAAGGCAATGTTAGGGTAGATATACCAATTACGCATCCGGGCTGGTGGAAACGCATAACAGCCACTACCGCCCACCTCAAGCCACACTCCCAAAATCAAGGGGTGCACCCAATCAATCACAAAAGTAATAAAATGGTATCGAAGAAGTGTATCCGATCAGAGGTGCTACCTCATTGGCCCGTCAATCGCTCCTGTTTCAGCCACCTTTTGCCAACTCACGGGAGTTGGGTCCACGCAAATATACCTTTAGGATCGTCGCCACCATCCTACTTCATTTTGGAATCTCCACCGCGTACACAGTTGTTAAAGTGGTTTTCGGTATCGATAGAGAGTATGTCCATATTCGATCCCGGTCTCTTTAACAACCAATCGTTATTATAACCCGTGGTTATAAATTTCAAAATTGTTTATATTTCAAATCAAAATACTTCATTTAAACCATTTAAAAGTAAAGTCATTATACTTACAAATCAAATATTCAATTCCCAAAAATGTAGCCTTTTCTGAGTTCATTTATTCACTTAAATACTTTAAAACATTAAAATTTCAGATTTCGCAGCACTTAGAAAATGTTGCGGTAAGTTACATTTGAAAACAATTCAATTCAGCAAAGACAGCGTTTATAAACTGCTGTAGTAGTTCAGTTTCATTTGAAAACAAGTTAAATTCAGCAAAGGCAGCATTTATAAATTGCTGTAGTAGTTCAGGTTCAATTGAAAAATCTTAATTCAGCAAACTACAGCACTTATCAAGTGCTACTGTAGCTCCTTTATTAGTTTCAAATTTTAGTTTTAATTCAGCAAACTGCAGCACTTATCAAGTGCTACTGTAGCTCCTTTATTAGTTTCAAATTTTAGTTTTAATTCAGCAACTACAGCACTTACCAAGTGCTGCAGTAGCCCTTAGTTAATTTTAGCCCTTAGTTCATTTGCATCAACCACAACACTTACAAAGTGTTGTAGTATCCTTTACTTCAGATTTTAAATTAATTCCAGAAACGATAGCATTTCTGAAGTGCTACTAAAAGAATTTCCAGATTTATACCAAAATTCCAGAAACAATTAAACTTCAATTTTAACCATTTTAACTTATAAAAATCATATTTTCCCACTTCATAAATGTTCATTTAAATACCCTTTAACTTATGATTTTTATAAAGAAAATTTTTACAATAAAATCAAATTTTCCAAAAATTTCACTTATTAAATTCAAGTGTACAATTTTCTTATTCTTTCATTTTTAACAATTTACCTTTACACTTAAATATAAAATTTCCATTTCAAAAATAAAACTTAATTTCCATTTTATTTAATTAACTTAAACTTCCATATAAAAAATCGAATCACAAATTTCCAAATTAAGTTATGTTTCAAATTACAATTTTTCCATTCATTTATTTAACATTTTTAATACATAGAAAAATCATTCTCACTTTATTAAATCATTTTAAATTCAATTTAAATCAAATTATCATATTTTTACATTTTAAAATACTTAAAATTTTCCAGAAAATTTTATAAAATAACCATGGGTCTGTATAATAATTTCTAACCTAAGTCAAGTGATATGGATAATATATCATTTCAATCCGTAATTTACAAAGAAAATATCCGGGTTCTATCATTTCGAACCCACAATCCCAAGTAAATAAAAATCGCTCAGGCCTATCATTTCAGCCCATAACGATTTTTCCCTATTCTAAAATTCGTTCGGGTATGTATCATTTCAACCTATAGTGATTCTATTCTACAGGGAACTTGCAGTGTGAGAAACAGAATAAAACAAACAATATAACAGAATATAACATAGCAGATGATGTGACAAGTTTATAACAGGGTTTAACATCAGATAATACATATCACAGGTAGGTATAACATGATATAACAGTTCAACATATTCACTTGTTGTCACTTTACAATTTCTATAAGTATGAATGTCAAGCGTGAATAATTCACCTTTTAAAGCTGGAATTCGCAAATCAAAACACACAAACAAATTCCAAAAAGCACGATAGCATGACTTTTGATTCAAGTGGAGAGAGAGCCAAGATATTAATCTTGTATACAACAATAAAACCAAGCAAAATATAAATACAATACCAAAATTTATTGGAACAAAATGGAAATAGAATTTACAAAAGACATCACCAAGCTTTTCAATCAATTTTGCTTGACCACTAACAACTTTTGCTCGGCCATAATGCTTTATTGGTTCGGCCACAACATGTTTTCAGGTGGAAATGGAACGGGTTAGGATCACAAAACTCACGGCTAGCAAGAATGTGGAAGGTTTGGGAGTTACAAGGTGGAAGGTCAAAAGGCAAGGCTAAAAGGGAGGTTTGGTTGCAACATTTAGGCTCGGCCAAAGGTCAAGTGGGCTCGGCCTTGGCCAGGTACAGGTCTGGTGATGGCTGAAGTGATGGCCAGAGGTGGTGTACTTGCTGGTGGTGGTGGCTAAGGGTGTGGCCGTGGTCAAAAAATGAAGGGGATGGGAAAAACTAGGCTCGGCATGCATTATTGGAAGGGTTTTGCAACTTTTGTGGTGTTAGGTTCATATGGTGGTCATGACCACTACTGGTCAGAGGAGATGGTGATGCTGTCATGGATGATGTGGGGAAGGAAGTGGTGATGGTTGGTGGAGGAGATGGTGGGGTTTAGGCCGAGCAAATATATGAAGAAATCAAGGCAAAATCATTGAAAAAAAATGAAGAAGAAGATGAGAAAAGAGGCCATTGCTCACCAAAATATTTTCAGAAATGATAGCCGTGAATGATGAAGAAAGTGAGAAGTTTCTCACGTGAAAAATCAATAAAACTCACGGCTACAACATGAGAAAAGAATGGCCAAAGAAATGAAGAGTCTAGACAATGAAAAGTCACAAGTTTAAAGCCTTAGTCTCTTCCAATTTCCACTTTCTTTTATTCAAAATAAACAAATAAAATATCAAGTAAAATAAATAAAGACATACAAAAATAAAGTGAAAATGAAAATAAACAAATATTCTTTGGAAAATAAAAAGTAAATAAAGAAAATAGTTTATTATATTGAAACTAGGATTAAAAATTGCAAACAAAATACAATTAACTTTGGAAAATTATAACTATACTTCTAAAATGTTTTAAAAATAAAATATTGATTAGAGACATTAATACCCATCAATTACAAATTGATTAGGTAGTTAAATAGTAGGGAATAAGGTTAACACAATATATATGTTTGCTGAATACCAATTAGTGGAATTGATTTGAATTTTAATTAATTGGGTTAAAATATAACTAATGACATTAATTAGAGTAATGTGACCGTTACGTTATCAAGTGAAAAGGGAAAGGATTATATGCATACAATTGAACACAAATGCATGATTCTCTGCCATATTCGCTAATAATAAAAGTGCTAAACATAAGTGAATAGTATTGACTAATGTAAATAAACGAATATTAATGATATTAAAGAGGGGGATAAAAATGTTACCTATTTAAATAAAGAGAAGGAAATAAATTATATAGCTTTGGAGCTTAGTTATGATGAGCAAATCTGATGTTATGAAAAGAATTTCTAACCTAAATCTAATAGTCTAAACTATTTTGCAAACCCTATAGTTTCAACCTAAACCTAACCCTAATTCACTATTATCTCATCATATCTAAATATTGTCACTCTTCCTCTTCCTTTCCTCCACACTTTTTCTTAAATATTAAACTAAACAAATCTTGAAGAAAGCAAGCTTTTGGAATCAAGTTAGATCTAATAAAAGAACAATTTTTAATCAAATCAGAAAGAAAGAGCTTAAGATCGACGTGAGTGGGCACAGATAAATTAAATGGTTAAATCAATTAGTTTCAATTTTATTTTAATTAATTAAATTGTTAAACACCCAGTTGAACTATTAATCTAAAACTAAGATTAGTAAATTATAGATCTATAGATTAAATAGAATTTGATGTTAAACCTAATTATTTAGATATTCAAACTATAAACCCTTTTAAAATTGAATATGTTGAATAATTAATTATTCATGTGTATGGATTAGAATAGTAGGCACTGCCAAATTGGAAATACAACAAATTGTTAACCTTTTCTATCATCAAACTGTAAACCCTAATCTAGACCCCAAATTGAATTGTAATTGATATACTAAAATATGGATTAGACTAGAATCAGAAATTTGGCTAATTATTGTTGCTAATGAAAATTAACTGAACTAAAATTTACCAATGGCAATTAATTAAAGCACGAAAGTAATTAACGGATTGAAGACATAAAATTGCACTGGAGCGGTCGACCGTTAAGACTCCAGGTCGACCATGGGCAACCGACCGTGGGCCTTCCAGGTCGACCATCCCAAACGTTAAATGGTGAATTTGAGTTTTGGGCTTCGAGCCTAATTTGGTTAATAGGTTCGATGAATTTTGAATGGTATACCGCACCGACCAATGCATATGTTAAATAATAGGGAAGTTGATTTTCTATCTAAATTATGGGGTGAATTTATTTTGCTAAGTAGGAAAAATCCAATAGGTCCGTAAACATAGCCAATTGGAGCAGTCTATTGGCGGATGTGGAAACTGGATTAGGTACGATTAGTTCTTGAGGGGCCCGGTCCTAGCAATGGTTTACTTGTGACGAACATTGGAGTAGGAAATAAGAGGCCATAGGATTTGAGACAAGATGGAATGGTCTCCCGTCCTGGTGTTGATTTGCATGTGGCTAACATCGGAGTAGGTAATAAGAGGTTCTAGATCTCATGACAATACCAGGTGGGAGCTAGGTCCTCATGGTGATTCGCATGCAGTGAACACCGCGGTAGGCAATAAGAGGCAGTTTGTCATTATGATCGAGAGATGAGCACGGGTGTATATGATGGGTCACTTTGTGAGTTTGCATCTCGTGTTTTCCCTCTCCAAGCATAGTGGAGTAGTTGAGGGACAGCAGATCCCCGGTTTGGCCGATCGATAAAGTGGGATTGACCTTTGGATCTAACCCAGTGAGTTAGATAACTATCCTTAGGTATATGACCTTAGGAATGCACTGACCCTGTGTACACTCTATGACACTTAGAGTAGATTTAGAACTATCTGGACTTAGTCATCTTATTAGTCTGGTTCTCATTCACCGGTCTTTATGTCTAACCCACTCCTTTTCTTTCCAATGTTCCCCCACCATAGAATCATAGGTCAGATGTAATTGGACATAGTATGGAGAAGAAAGGAGCTCAGTGATGGAGTTCTAGTATTTTCTATTGTTCTCTTACAATTACTTATAGTATTAGAATGCAGACTTATATTGTAATTTGAAAACAATGTATTTTATAAAACAAGTATTTTGGAGTATCTTTCTGTATTTTTATTTTAATTCCTTCTGCTGTGAAATTTGAATGTCGAGAATGTCTTAGAACTCTATCTCTGTAATTATGATCTATAATGTTTTAAAAGTCCAAGAGCTCGTATTTTCTCGTCATGATTCATGTCGAAAAGTGAGGGTTGTTACATTTGTTATCAGAGCTTAGGTTTAGGATTCCCTAGGGGTTAGGAACGTATTGAGAGAATGTACTTGAAAGTTTTTTGAAAAAAAAGGATTTTCAAAAGGTTTTCGAGAAAGTTTTCAAAGATGGGTTTTGGAAATGTGTGTATATATATAGATAAAAGATTTTGTTAAAGAGATTTCTAAAATTTTTATCTATATATGTCAAAGTTTCTTCTCTTCCAGCCTATACTATATGTGGGGAAGGTTGAGAAATAATTCCCAGAAACAGATAGTGAGAATGAGAACAAATTTTAGGGGATAGGATGGACCTTTCGTATTTATTTTGGTAAGAATGCTAGTAGAGGTTTCTTATACTAACTAGCAGTGACAGGTAATTTATGGATTTAAAAGCGAAGGAAGTAGGTTAGCACCATGTGACCTGTATAATGAGAATAAGATGAAGATAAAGTATAAGAATGTGAAAAAGGACTTTATAGTTTTAAGGAAAATCTCCAAAGTCAAAGTAGAAACCATATTGGTAGTAGTTGTAAGGATTCACATTTACTTAAAGGAATAGCTAAAGCATTTTCGTATTTAAGTTAAGCATTGTATTTGGAAGTAAGACTTGATTTGACTACCTTTGGAAAGAAGAACGAAAATTTTTGAGCATTTAAGGCATTGATAGTTAGAAGCGGGCTTAAGTAATTAGGTTTCTATTTTCTGCTCTAGTTCAAGTGATAAACTAGTGAAAATGTTTTCTAAAAGTTAGAAATGGTAGACATCTGATATTTTAAATAGAAAAGAAGTTGATTTACGATCTTATATAAAATAGTTAGATAAATTTTAAGGGATTTGTGTAAGAAGAAAAAATTAAAGAATTTGGTAAAAAGTTTTTTTTTCAATAACCATTGTCAAGCTTTTGTTGTTTTAGGCACACTGTTATATTCACCCTTAATGTGCATTTTGCTTTTAGTAAGAGAACTTTTAAAATGAAAGCAGAGGATGTCTGATATTTTAGTTTAAAATTTTCTATAAAATAATTGGACAAACTTTGTAAATTTTGTTTGAAAAGCGAGAATAAAAGAATTTGACAAAAAGTTATTTTGGATAGGATTGGTAAAGACATGTCATCGGGTCACTTGAGGTGTTATGCCATAGACTCGAGAGGATGGTTTCAGTGGGATGGTAGGGTTTGTGTTCCTCGTAGTGTAGATTTGATTGATGAGGTGTTGGCTGAGTCTCACCATTCTAGGATAACCATTCATCCTGATAGAGGTAAGGTGTATACGGACATGAAGCGAGTTTTTTTGACTCGGTTTGAAGAGGAATGTAGTAGAGTATGTAGCTATGTGTATTTTGTAGATAGTGAAGGCGGAATAGAAAAAGCCTAGAGGATTGTTAAAGCCGCTGGATATTCCTAAGTGGAAACGAGGGAGCATTTCTATGGACTTTGTTGATGGATAACCAATGACTAGGAGAAGAAATGAGAGCATTTGGGTTATAGTAGACAGATTGACCAAGTGCGCTCATTTCATACCAACAAGGAGTACTAGGACAATAGCATCGTTGGTAGCTTTGTATGTGAAAGAGGTCATTAGACTTCGTGGAATTCCTATTAATATAGTTAGTGACTGAGACCTACTTAACACTAGTGAGTTCTAGAGAAGTCTACAGGAGGCATTGGGACTGAGTCGAGGTAAAGTTCGGTATACTATTCACAGACCAATGGACAGACTGACAGTGTAAATTAGGTTTTTGAGGATTTGCTGCTGATGTGTATCATTGACTTTGGAGGTTCTTAGGAGGATCATTTGCCAATGGTTGAGTTCACATATAATAATAGTTATTAGGCTAGTATTGGGATGGAACCATTTGATGCTTTATATGACAGACAATGTAGATTGCCATCGTGTTGGTGGGACATGATGGATAAGATCATTCTTGGGCCGGATATTGTTAGGGAGACGTCAGAGAAAGTGGATTTGATTCAGCGGAGGATGAAGACTGCCCAAGTTAGGCAGAAGTCTTATGTAGATAGAAGGTGCCCAGAGTTGGAGTTTGCAGTAGGGGACATGTTATTCGTGATGTTTTCACCCTTGAGGCATGTAATGATGTTTGGAAGGTCGAGGAAGTTAGCATCGAGATTTGTTGGACCTTTCCTGATTGGGGCTAGGATTGGTAAGTTGGAATATAGGGTTGAGCTTGCGGAGAAGCTAGCTAGGGTGCATGATGTTTTCCATGTTTCGCACTTGCGAAAATGCTTGCATGAATCTGCTGCAGTTGTTGAGCCTAGATATTTGGAGGAGGTAGAGGTGAAGTGTGAGTCACACATTTGCCATCAACCTATGCATACTTAGAGCATGGCACAAAGAGACTCCATAATAAGGAGATTAGTTTAGTTAAGATTCATTGGGGAAACGATCCAGTTGAGAGTGCATGTGAGCTCGAGGAGAAGACTCGAGCTTCCCACCCACAACTCTTGTCTTAAGCTTCAATCTATCTTACTTTAGTTAGAGCTCTTATGCTAGGATTTAGGAAGGTATACAATGTTAGGTAGTGACCTTTGGATGATAAAGATGTTTGTAAATGTGTCAATAGGACATGTTATGGATGATGAATGCTAGTGGATGTGTATGGATGCTTATGGATGTATTGATTGAATTTATATTTCCAAATATTAAGATAGTAGGTCCTAGGCGCACACACTCAAATCATGTGCATATTGCTTTTGGGCTTGTTGATATTCCATGGATATTATGCATATGGATGTGGCGTAAGGTTGTATGGTTCTACATGCATATAGAATAATCTATATATCATTAGGATCTTGCATACATTTGGATACATAGCATGAGCTTTCTTGCATAAACAGGAGGTCGACTGAATCAGTAGACCAACTACTCTTTTGCATTAGCGTAGGTTCACGTGCATTCCACATTGCATAAGTACATAATTGCATTAGAAATATTAAAGACTATGGTTGCCATGAATGATCGATGGGTAGATGGATGTAGATTTTTATTGTTGTGTGTGAGTTGCATTTTTCCCTCCTTAAAGATTTCGGGATCGAAATTTTTTTAAGAGGTGGAATGTAACACCCGAAAATTTACCAAAATTAAAAAAATTAAATTTAGAACAAACAAGGACTTAAAACTAAATTTTCATAAACGTCCGAATTTGGCAATGGGACTTGCACTATTGTGTGCATAGCGATTTTCTAGATAATTTTCATATATAACTTGTCGTAATTCAAGTTAGTATGAGAGAGTTAAGAGTGTTAGAAAGATTAAACGAAAATTAAAATAAATACACTAATATATATATATATATATATGTATATGTATATAGGGTCGACCTAAGGGGGTCCTAGGTCGACTAGTAGCGGTCGACCAAGGCTACGAGGCAGTCGACCCATGTAATTGAATTTTGGGCATTGTTTTACTTTGTTCTATCTAAGGTTTATGGCCAAGATTGATTACGTGGGAATGGAGTAAAGTATGAATAGCTGAGATGATTGTTGGGTTAATCTAATGGCCTTGATTAGCTAATTACTTCTATAAATAAGACGTTAACCTAAACCCTAATCTCTAGTTTGAGTCGACAGTAACTAGGTGCTGCCAAAATCCATACTAAACCCTAATTTCTTCCCCAATTCTCAAATAAAAATTAAACCCCAAATTAAAACAATAAGTAAATCAAATCAAGAGCAAGATAAAGAGGAGAGGCACGAAATTAGGAGATCAAGAGGAGTGCTATCAATTGGAGGTCACTTTTGTAGATTCAGAGCTAAGGCTATGAGATGAGTGGGCACAGATCTACTGATTGATTATTTTAATTAAGTTTAAATCTTTTTTAATTGATTAGATTGCTCAAAAGCCCTAATTAAACCCTTAAATGGGAACTGAATTGATAATTTATAGACCCTATAATTTACACTTGAATTTGATCTTATAACTTTTAACCTGACACTTGTTATTGTTGAAAGTAAACCCTAGATCTGCTAGAAATGGATATTGCAATTAATAAATCTAGAAATTATGTCAAAATTAGAAATTAATCAGGCGGTATTAACTAAATAATTAACCAGTAAATTGCATGAATTAAAAATACAAAACTGATAGTTTATAATGGGTGCGATCGACCTTGGGGTAGCCCAGGTCGACCGATAGTGGTCGATTTAGGGAAGGTCTGGGTCGACCATATGTGTAAAAAATTGGTGATTTGAACCTCAGCCTTAGGCCCATTTAAATAAATGAAGGTTTGATACTTAATAAACCAGAAAATGAACCGTTTTGGGCCACGTTGTATGCATGAGAGAATAGGGAAGTTAGTTCCTTATCCGAGTGGTTGCGGATTTAGTTCGTCATGATGATAGGATAGAGATGATCTAGAAGTTTCATAAATGATAAGATGAATGGTTAGGCAGATATCGAGGCTGGATAGTTATGAAGAGATGTAGGCGATTTATTTCGCATTGGACTCAGAAGTGTTACGATCGGGTAAGCGCATGTGACGACTGCCCTACACCTTCGACGCTCACATAAACAAATAGTGCACTGCTGGAGCATCCGGTCGAGGTAAGATGATTGTCAAGGGAAAGAAAAAGAAGTAAAGAAGATAAGAGAATAGAAGGGAAGAGAAAGAAATAAAACATCACACAATCACATGACCTGTCGTATATCTCACAACACATCAGATAAAATATAATAGTCATCACAGATATAAAACAAGCGAGACAGTAATAACTATATGAGCCATATAATTAGAGTGCACAAGCTTATACAAAATAGTAATAGAGTTTATACAACTAATAAATAAACTCAACTGATAAACTGTCTCTAATAATATTAAGTCAACACTATCAAGGCTTCATAATGTCACACAGCAGAATAAACAATAATAAGTCTAAAATATAAATATGAGAAAGCGTCACCTCCTGCCAGTCCATCTACACAACCTCAAGTGTTATTTACACCTGTTATCTAGTCTACTCATTTAAGAGTACCCAAGATAACAAGAAGCAAAGCATAAAACTTCGAGTCAGACAATGGTTTACTATGAGCGATACATAATCTCAAAACACTATAAAAGTCGGTATAATATATGGAACAGAGGGTATAGAGAATCATACCTGCCATGTCCCTACATCCATAGAGTTATCATATAACACATGATATATACTACTTTATATCATAGTCGTCATGGGTGTACTATACATCAAAGTACTAAGGGTGTCTAGATATCTGCATCGGTAATATCTACATCATGTGACATCCCTACGATATTAAACAATCAGGCAAACATAGCATCCATCATCAATCCTCGCATTCACCCACTTCGTCATTAAATATATGATACTCATATGATGTGACGACCGCCCATGACCCCTGCACTGAACCTAGAGATAGTGCGCTGTAAAGTGTGCCAGGCGACCATGGACGATTGCCAGGGTAAATTAAAACAACAGAATCTATCGTATTACTCATAGCGCATGGACAAAATACAATAGAACATATATATAGTGAAGCTTCACAAAATAGAATCTCATCAATAAACTTCATAATAGTTGAATACAAACATCTGAATAGTCAATACATCAAGCCTCACTACATAACACTCAGAGAATGACACAAAGCAGCGGAACATCCAGTACATATAGTAAGAAAATAATATGCAAGCCTCCAGCTCGTCTTCGACATCAGCATCGTAGAAAGCAAGAACAGCACCTGTCACCTGCTACCTAGTCTGCCCGTCCCAAAATGGACGAACAGCCCAAGGCAATAAGAGTTAAAACATAAAGCCTTGAGTCAGACAACAGTCTTAGTGAGCGGTAAATTAACTAACAACATACCAAAAGAGCATAAAGGAAAAGGAATAGGAATACAACCCTCCCACTCCACCTCTTTCTACAGTGATAGCCCCCAGACACACACTAAGTAGAAGCAAACATAGCAAAGCATACAATTTAAAGTAAAGCAATTATCACTCGAGTCAAGGGCGATGTTTTCCAAGTACAAACCCCCAAGGCCTAAACCAAGATCAGATAAGCACCCAGAAAACACTGCTCTTGAGTCCGAATGACGATACAACCAAACATCCATGACTCTGGCTATCACTGTTATCATTGCTTCGATATCATCGTTAATTGAATGACCGGCTCATTCTTTCATCCGTCTGTCAAGGGCTAATGGAAACCTCGGTTCTAGACATAACTCTACACATCATCGTGACCCGTGCCTAGGACTATCGAATCTGCCCAGAGTACTTGACTACCCAATCAGTAGCCTTCAGGGACTATCGAATCTGCCCAACGTACTCTTGCTTTGAGCATGCTAGAACCTTCAACAACGATGAGATCTCAGCCTTCTAATCATCCTCCTCGACGACTATTTCCATACTAGCTCAAGCGCCTCTCAAGCAAACCATTATCCTCAAACTCGAACATTTCACCGAGTTATCAACATGCTTGGAATGATCCCGTCTGGATTAGACCAAGGCTATCTCATATCATGCTTCGCCTCATCATCATCATAGCAAAGCTTCATCTCAACATCATCATCAAATCTATCCATATGAGCTTCCTCATCCGCCACATATGCCACAAGCAGCTTTCCCAATTCAAGAGCCTTTCCCTTAGCTTTTAAATCGTCTTCGGTCTAAATTAAATCATCAGTCATCTAATTCATAGCAATCAATCAAGTCAAACATTAATCCAAGTAATCAAGCATTCAAATATGATTTAAATAGACAATTATAACAATAATGGCAATTTCGTAATTAAAGAGTCAAAAGTCTAACAAGCATGAAAACATGAACAATATCTCTATAATCTTGATGAATGAACTTGCATAAGTTAACATGTAGTAAAATGGATATCAAATCATCATGGACAATGGATCTATATGGATCTACACATATGATTAGGAAAATGCATGGAAATCTCTACTTTAACATCAAATCAAGCCAACGATCCGATATACTCCTTTGGATCCGTGTGAGAGATAATCACCACTCACCAAATCACCTAAACAACCCAAAAGCAACACACTTCAGATCTGGACAGCGAAGGATCTAACTCGATCTATCACAAATCCGCTTCAAACGATGAAATCTCTCATCGAAGAATGTAGATCTTCAATCTAAGCTCTTCGATCTTCAATTTGATCTTCAACTTGGATGGATGGAATCACTAGATTAGAGTGGAGAAAAGAAGTGAAGAAGTGTAGAAGTCGAGCTCTCAAAATGGCAGCACTTCGTCACTTCGAAATCCGGATCCCAAAAAGTGAGAAAAACCCTCCTATTTATAGGCTGAAATATCCTTAGGTCGTCCACTTTTAGGTCGTCCACGACCTAAAGAGCCCTCCGACCTACAACTATGCGACCTAACACAACGCAGGTGCGCGACCTACCACCACGCGACTTACGACCTAACGAAGATGCGGCTTAGCGACTTATCAAAGATCGCGACCTAACACATCACGACCTACAACCTAAGAAACCCCACGATCTAAGTTCTTAGCGACCTAAGCCCATGCGCGACTTACCACATGCCGAGTTAACACGGAATATCTCTACAACTCCTAGGTCGCTCACGACTTAGCGACCTA
Organism: Allium fistulosum; assembly: GCA_030737815.1. Lineage (NCBI taxonomy): Eukaryota > Viridiplantae > Streptophyta > Magnoliopsida > Asparagales > Amaryllidaceae > Allium > Allium fistulosum. Next base: position 19,449,965 of record JASFAW010000013.1, read on the forward strand.
AACCCTTAAACCTTCACGCGACCTAAACAATGCGCATCCACGACCTAACTATACCCAGTACTATCATAGGTCGTCTACGACCTACTACTCCTGCTATAGTGACTCAACGACTCAAATGTCTCCGACTTAAGACTTAATAGATCTTACGACCTAACCCTGACACGCTCCTAAGTCGCTCACGACTTATCACGCTCCTAAGTCGCTCACGACTTACCCTCTTAGGTCGCTAACTCGCTTATCCTCTAAGGTCGCAAATCCTTAGGTCGTCTAATTCTATAGGTCGCTCATATCTCTTAGGTCGTCTACGACCTAACCTATTCTACGACCTAAGCTATCACACGACCCAACTCCTATACAACCTATTCCCAAAATCCTTAGGTCGCCAGTTTCTATGAGTCGCCTATTTCCTTAAGTCGTCTACGACCCATCCTCCTTCACGACCTAAGCCTCAACATACGACTTATCTATCATGCGACCTAACTGCTTAGGTCGTTCCAACCTCTTAAGTCGCTCTACTTCTTAGGTCGTCTACTATGACCTAACCACCATATGACCTAAGACATAAACTCTGAACGACTCATCAAAAATGCGACCAATTGTCAACTGTTTTACGATGTTTCGATCCGTAAAAATACGGGTCGTTACATTCTCTCCCCCTTAGGAATTTCGCCCCCAAAATTCCAAACAAACAGAAGCAATCAAAGACTATTCTGCATGCCTACCATCCATAGCAATCAACAAACCATGCATCCAATTCTAGCTTAGCATGCAGAATTCTAAAACTTAGAACAAGTTACAATGTCGTCAGATGACACGACACCTTAGGGCCATACCTTGAAGAGTTCGGGATGAGCTGCTTTCATCCTCTCTTCCACCTCCCATGTACAGTCGTTATCATCATCACTCCATTGTATCTTGAGCAACTTAACTACCTTCCTCCTAAGCAGTTTCGTGTCGGTTTCCACAACACGAAGCGGCTTACGAGGTCTCCTATCGACTGGATCAACTTCGAAATCTTCACAGCTATCAGCAGAAACCACTGTATTCGAGTCGTGCACATATTTCCGTAGATACGATATGTGAAAAACATTGTGCACACCCGACATCTTTTCTGGTAACTCCAATCTATAGGCGTGCTTTCCAATTCGCTCGATGATCGGGAATGGTCCAACAAATCTCGGAGTCAATTTCCCTTTCTTCCCGAATCGAATAACATTCTTCAGTGGAGAAATCTTCACAAAAACCATATCACCAACGTCGAATTCCAAATCCTTACGACGCTTATCGGCATAACTTTTCTGTCGGTCTTGGGCTGCCTTCATTCGTCGCCGAATGATCTCTATACAATCCGAAGTCTGTCGAATCATTTCTGGCCCAAGTATCAGCTTTTCTCCTGTCTCTAACCAACATGTCAGAGAGTTACACGGTCTCCCATACAATGCCTCATACGGTGCCATACCAATGCTTGACTGGTAACTGTTGTTATATGCAAATTCCACCAAATGAAGGTGATCTTCCCATGATCCTCCGAAATCTAAAACACAAGCTCTGAGGAGATCTTCCAAAACTCGGTTGACTCTCTCGGTCTGACCATCTGTTTGAGGGTGATAAGCTGTACTCAAACACAACTCGGTTCCCAAAACTTCCTGGAAGCTCTTCCAAAATCCACTAGTGAACAATGGGTCTCGATCGCTCACTATACTCTTCGGAATACCATGGAATCGAACTATCCACTTAACATACAACTCTGCCAACTTTGATGCAGTCCTAGTCGATCGAACAGGAATGAATCTTGCACTTTTAGTCAGACGATCTACAATGACCCAAATCCCTTCATTTCCCGTTCTTGTTCTAGGTAGTCCATCAATAAAATCCATCGATATTTGCTCCCACTTCCATGTAGGAACTTCTAGTGGCTGAAGCAATCCACTTTGCTTCTTCTGTTCGGCTTTCACCAACTGGCAGTTCATGCACTTGGAAATAAAATTTCCAACATCCTTCTTCATACCTTCCCAGTAATAGGTTCTCTTCATATCCCGATACATCTTATTTCCACCTGGATGAATTGTCAGCTTCGAGTAATGACTTTCCTTCAGAACTTCACTCCTCAATTCATCTATATCGGGAACAACTAGTCGTCCTTGCTTCCGAAGCCAACCCTCTTGATCGACCTCGAATCCTTTATCCTTTTCTGGATCCAATCCAGATTCCAAATCACGGATAATTTTGACAAGCTTATCGTCTCGCTTTTGACTCTCGCCAATCCTTTCCACAAGAGTCGGTCTTATCGATAAGTTTGCCAACATCTCAGGTTCCAATTCACATCTGGGCCTGAAGTCAAATCCAGCTAAATACTCAAGATTCTTCCATTCTGAAAACATGGCCCCCAATCCTGCATGTCATCGACTTAACGCAACTGCCACTGTGTTACCCTTTCCCGGAGTATAAGCTATACCAAAATCATATGATGCCAAAAACTCTAGCCATCGTTGCTGCCGAAGATTCAAATCCTTTTGGGAGAAAAGATACTTCAATGACTTATGATCCGTAAACAACTCGAATCTAACTCCCAATAGATAATGTCTCCACATCTTTAGAGCAAATACAATCGCCGCTAACTCCAAATCATGAGTTGGGTAATTCCTTTCATGCGGCTTCAGTTGTCGACTGGCATACGCAACAACTTTATCCCTCTGCATCAGCACTGCTCCAAGTCCAGTACCACATGCGTCGGTGTAAACCACCATCTCATCATTCCCACTTGGAATAGTCAAAACAGGAGCACTTGTCAATCTCTCTTTCAGGATTCTGAAAGCTTGCTCACACTTATCATCCCATCTGAACACTTGGTTCTTTTTCGTCAATCCTGTTAACGGTGCAGCTACCTTGGAGAAGTCTTTGATAAACCGTCGATAATATCCTGCTAATCCAAGAAAACTTCTCACATCAGATGCATTCTTAGGTCTAACCCAATCCTGGATTGCTGCCACCTTGGCGGGATCAACCGCTATTCCATTTCCAGAGATAACATGACCTAAGAACCTCACTTCACTCTTCCAGAAGTGACACTTCGAAAACTTAGCCTTCAGCTGATGTTTCCACAAGATTTCCAAAACAATACGCAAGTGCGTCTTGTGCTCTTCTTCAGTTCTGGAATAAATCAGAATATCATCCACGAACACTAGCACGAACTTGCTCAACTGATCTCTGAACACTCTATTCATAAGATCCAAAAAATATGTTGGCGCATTAGTCAATCCAAACGGAATTACCAGCCACTCAAAGAAACCGGATGGTGTCCTAAAAGCAGTCTTCGGCACACTATCCTTAGCCACTCTTAACTGGTGAAATCCCGTTGCCAAATCCATCTGAGAAAACACCTTAGCTTCGTGAAGCTGATCAAACAAGTCATCTATTCTCGGCAATGGATACTTGTTCTTCTTAGTCACCTTATTCAGCTCACGATAATCCATGCACAACCTCAACGATCCATCCGCTTTGGTTGCGAACACAACAGGTGCACCCCATTCGGACACACTACGCCGAATGAATCCTTTCTGCAAAAGATCATCCACCTGCACCCTCAACTCCTGCTGTTCCCTAGGCGCCATCCGCCTAAGAGGCATCACAACAGGTCTGGCTCCTTCAACTAGATCTATATGAAACTCGATCTCTCTATGCGGCGGTAACCCTTTGACCTCGTCAAAGACATCCTCAAACCCATTAGCGATTGGCACAGATGACAGTCCATCCCGTGGAACAACCAGCGAATACATGAAGCTCATGAAGACGCCTTCTTCATGCTTACATCGTATCACAATCTTTTGCCCCTCCACATTCTCGACTGTCACCTCCAACCTTTCACAATCAACCTTTGCCGCATACTTCCTAAGCCAGTCCATACCCAAAATAATTCCGAACCCCGCAAAGTTCAGAACAAAACAATCACAAACAAAAGAGCAGTCATGACTCGATACAATCAGACCATGGCATAACATACACAAACAAGACGAACCCCCGACTGGATTAGTCACAACCAATGGCCTATCAACAATATCTGGTTCCAAACCTAACCGGCCTACAAGTTTGTTACAAACAAACGAATGCGACGCCCCAGTATCAAATAACACTCTTACTGGAACTCCACATAGGAAAAGAGTACCTTGAACCACTACACTCTTTCCCTTCTCTTCAACCGTAGGAGCTTTCGAAGACGATGGAACAGCTCCTAAAGCATAAGCTTGCACAATCTGCTTGTCCTTCCTCGGTTCTGGACAATTCTTCCTGATATGCCCCGGCTTGTCACAGTTGTGACACTTCATCGGCACCTTCGGATTCTTGCAATCCCTGGAGAAATGGCCCTTCTGCTGACAATTGAAGCAGGTCACCTAGCCTTTCGGCTTCTTCTGACCATCCTTACCCTTTTGCTGCTGCTGCTTCCTTTTCTTGCTCCTACCCTGCTGTGGTTTAGACTCTCCCATGTCACAGCAACAACAGATCCTTCCTTAGGAAACAGACTCTCATGTCTGAGAGCTTTCTCCACAAGCTTCTCAAATGAATCGTCCAAATGATCCACCAACTGCCTCCCAAGATAACTGTCCAAACCTGTCACAAACTTCTCATTCTTCTGGTATGAAGATTCAATATATGACCGGGCATACTTGGACAAAGCTTCAAACTCAGAAACATACTCAAGAACTGGTCTTTCTCCTTGCTTGAGCTCCACAAACTTCTTGAACAGAACAGACTTCTGAGCTGTAGAAATGAACTTAGCTTCAAATCTGGTTTGGAATTGTTCCCAAGTAATCTCTTCTTCCGGAGTATTGATGGTAATAGAGTTCCACCAATTAGAAGCTCTCCCTTGAAGCTGTCTTGATGCTAACTTCCTCTTAGTTGCATCTTCAATTCCCAAATCACTAAAGATCCTTCTACAAGCATCTATCCATCTCTGAACTTCAATGGTTGGTTCCGTTCCCAAGAAAACTGTAATACCCCAAAATTTTGTGAAAAATCATTTTTGTAAAATGATTTAATTTTGAAATATTTAGATTTAAATATGGTGAAATTTCTGGAATAAATAGTGTGCAAGTATATGTGTGCACGTGCACACTGAAATGGCACAAGAAAGAACTCCAGATTTCTTGGATTTAAAACAAGAATTAAAGAGCAATACAAACATGATTTTGCAACATGGTTATTTGATTTCTGAGATTTTATGGGTCATCTTAGAAAATAAGAAAAGTAAGTTTTACTTTAGATCAGTAAACAAATTTATTTAAAACCCAGAAAAGAAAATAATATATATATATTTGTAAACTTGTATACATATAGGTGCATATGTTTCTGAATTTAAAAGAGGAATTAAAATAAGCCTAGATAAGATATGTATACAAATATACATTTTTAAATACTGAAAAGTACATATATATATATTAGCAAGTGAAACCATAACATTAAAATGACATGAAATGTGATACAAGTCAATATGCTTGTGTAGGCAAAAATAGCAAAGGGGATTTTCAGAAATAATTAAAATAAATAGAATAGTGACACTTTTGACATGACTAAGTGAGTGGCCATTTTCTAAAAAAGTAAAAGAAAGAAAATGCAGCCTTTAAATTGGTTAATATGGCCGGGGTAATATGAATGAAAAATGCATGATGCTAAGCCAGGACAGAAATGGAATTCTGTTTCAATAAAACCCTAGAGGAAAAATGCTTATAAATAGGCAGTTTAGCCAGTAGAATTATTTTACCCCGAGCTGCATAAAAATAAGAAAAGAAGAAGAAAATATTGAAAGGAAGGAGAAAACACTCAAACAAGAATTTTCTGGATTAATAAGAAGAAACATTTAGGTGAGTAATCTCACTGAGTTCATGGCATTAAGACCTGAGTTGAGGCAGCCACTTTTTATATTGCCATTTATGTATTTCTGGTTTTGATGTATATGATTTCATCAATGCTTTTTGGATGTTTTATTTTAAATCTGATATGATTTAATATGGATGATTTTGATGATCTTTGATTGGTTGAGACATTTGTCTTTGGATGAGTATCATACTGTTTTATTTATACTCATAAATGTTAAAGTTTAGGATCTTAAAAATTATATAGAGAATACTCTCAACTGTTATAGATCTATGGCATGGAAACCTTATAAAAATGATTGGAGCTGCATTATACTTGGTATAAGTGCTGAGGCTTGAAAAGAAAAATGTTAAGGGTGCAATAGAAATTTTCTAAGTGCTGAGCCCTTAATCAAAAAAAAAACCCACAAGCTAAAATTATGATTGAACCAGATCTTGAATCTGAATCAATCATAAAGGCTTGCAGATCAGTATAACATGCCATGCCTCTTTTACAGTTGAAAATGTTCTTATATTTACTAAGATCAAGACATATTGACCCCATTTAGGAAATGACTGTCTGATTATTTCTGAGGGGAAATTATACTAGAAGAAATTATGGATGTTTCCATGTTTGCAGTGACATGTTCACTTAGCATATTTGATATTAGGATTTAAGACAATACACTAGTAAATAAACTAGGGAAGGGAAGGCCAAGATGACTGCTGGAATGCTTGTCATATTTGAAGTATGCAAGTTGGCACATGGTTTGTTTAAGCCCTGAGATCTTTGTGCAATGATGTGAATTAGTTCATTGCAATGTGTCCCAGTGATTCCTTAATAGCAGATGAGGCAGGGATTTAAATTGAATATTACAACCTGTAAATGAAGAAATAGGAATGTGGATATTTCTTAGGTTGAATGGTATGGAACCAAGATGATTCCAGTAAATGAAATTGATGCCAATAGATAATCATGTTTGCATGATTATGTATGCAAGTGAAGGAATGATAAGTGAATATATCATACCTGAATCAACTTAATTATACTATGTTAAAATATTTGATTGCAGAAATTTGCTTAAATAACAAGTTAGTACCCTTATATTCTCTATTGCTTAATATCATGAATGAATTGATGTTATTCATACCAGATCATAGATCTGACCCTTGTTTGCTCATGGCATCTGGGGTGTCTCATTTTAAAATGAGGCAGCCACTTATGTTCTTTCAGGTAACCCAGGCACTAAGTAAAAATGAAGTTATGGCTTTTATGGAGGAGTGAATGAACATGCTAGCTAGTCTCAATAAGAGTTTAAATTGATTATATCTGCATGTATTCAGGAAAAATATTATGTTTCTAAGACTTCCAGTCATGTAATGAGTTCTATTATGGTTAGATGAACTAGTTGTATCATGTTAAATATATTGTTATGCACTAAGGTTTAAAATCTCAAAGGAAAAATCTGACTGGGAAACAATGAAATGATTTTAATTATTGATATGAATGTTTGGAAGAGAAATATGCACATGTAGTTGAGCTACTGTTTTGTATAATTTATATTATGTATTAGTTAACCTTGAGACATAACAGAGCACTGAGTTTTAGAACTAAAATCTGGATTTAGCAAGAAGTAAACTTAAAGGATTTTATTTTCTTTTTACTGAAATGCTTTGTAAATAAATCTGAATTCATTTCTGAATTGAATTGGGAAAAGTAAAATGTTTTTCTAAAAGCTTCAGATAGAATGAAATGAAAGGTATCTCCCTTGTTTTTGAACTAGTGTATAGCATATACAAGACTCATGAGTTAACCAGCCTCAACTAAATGAAGTATTGGTTGATCATGATAGACTGTATCTTGAAAATATAGATGCATTTCAAAGCATAGTACATTTAGCAATTGTTTCACTCAGTTTTCTGGAAACTGGGCAAAGGTAATGACATGTACATAAATACCTGTGTACATGTTGATAAATTGGGCAAAAATATAAATTTAAATTCTTAGAACAGCTATAGGAATGGGATTCAAAAATAGTAAAGTAAGAAGAATTGTTTTGTATGTTAGGTTATAGGCAAACATTAAATATATATGTACAAAGATAGGTAGATATCAGATTTCAAACCATACTGGAAAAAGAAAAAAAAAAGAAAAAAACAAAAATTGTGTTTGAACCGACCAGCATAGCACTCGAACTCGTGACCTTTCATGTATAAGTTAGGCGCGTTTCCATTACGCCTAGATGTTGCTTGTGTTCACTTAGGATCCACTTACTTTTATACTGAATTTGATATTATCCAGACTTTAACATAATCATCTATATTAAAAGCTTGTTTACCACTGATTATTACTTGATCATTTCTTAATCCTAATGACAGACTAAAGTACATGTTTCTAGTGGATATTATGGCCAAAAATCTGAATACAATAATTTATCTGAATTGCTAAAAATCTAAATCAAACAGAATGTTCTTGTACAAAAAAATGAAGTATACACTCTGAACTTAGATAAGAAGATCACATACATCTTCATATGTATGTGTATGTTATTAGATATACACTGATATATTTATATTGGTAAGTTATTTTGATCCTGGATATATTTTGTTTATTGGAAAAAGAAAATGACCTTGGAAAAGATATTTGCAATGAATGATATATCTATATATCATCTCTTAGCAAAAAAAAAATCCTTATGAAATTAGGGTGGAAATAGGAGGGTCATTTCAGTTGGTATCAGAGCACTTGGTTGCATTGATTATTAAGTATTATAGAAATGTATAATGTCTGTTTGTTTTGGATGAAATAATTTAGATAAGAAATTAGAAATTATAGAAGCACTCATAATATACTAATACCATTTACCCAGAATTTAGTTAGCAGAACATGGTAGGAAGAGGATCTCATCACAATGCAGGAACCAGTGCACCTCAAATGCTTGATATGCAAGAATTTGTGAGGGTTTTAAGAGATGGAATTGGGCATAGGCCTGAGAACCCACATGAAGAGCTTTCAAAACTACTGAAGACTTATTCCAATTTGGGAGGCAAGAGTTTTGAAGGAACAGAGAGTGTGATGGAAATTCAAGCATGGTTGAGAACACTTGATAGGATTTTCAATGACATGCAGTTGGATGACCAAAGAAAGAGGCAAGTAGCTTCTAGACAACTGAAAGGGGTAGCTTTAAGCTGGTGGGAGGTGATCATAGCTGGAAGAAATGAAAATGAAATCACTTGGAATCAGTTCAAGGAGATGTTGGAGGCAAGATTTGTACCAGCATCAGCCAAGACCATTTTGCTTGAAGAATTTATCAAACTTAGGCAGGGAACTTTGAATGTCACTGAATACACTCAAAAGTTTGAGGGGCTATCTAATTATGGAGCAATGCTAGTGGCAGATGAAGCATCCAAGAATGATAGGTATATAAAAGGGCTGAACCCAGGACTTAGCAGAGCTATGCTACCATATGCAGATAGAACATTTGATCAAGTAATTGATCTGGCTTTGAAACTGGAACAACATGACAAAGAAAGAGAGAAATATAGGAATTTTAAGAGCAACAACAAGAAGGATAAGGGAAGATATCACCCTTATGATAAAAAGAAGGAGGAGGCAGACAACAGGAAGAGTAAAGATACTAAAGCCAATGATACTAAGAAGAAATTGGTTTGCCATCATTGTGGAAAAGAAGGACACATCAAACCAAGGTGCCCAGAGTTAAAAGGAGGAGCCTTCAAATGCTACCTATGTGGGAAAGAGGGGCATATGAAGAGGAACTGTCCTGAGAATAAACAGCAAGGGAAATTGGCAACTTTGGAAGGAAAAGGCAAATCTGCAGTGAAAATAGATGCTGAAAATCATGGCCAAGTGGAAGGTACATTACTCATTTGTGCCATACCCATACCAGTAGTATATGATACTGGAGCAACACACTCTTTGATTTCCTATGAATTAGTTAAAGTGTTAAAATTAAACTGCAAATTGGTTGAAACCCCATTGCTTGTACAAAGTCCCCTAGGGAGTTCTAGTGTTTTGAACATGAATTGTGTGGATGTGGAGTTAAACATAGGAGGAAATATTTTTATTTCCAATTTATATGTTTTAAATTACCCAAATATAGGAGTTATATTGGGGGTAGATTGGTTAAGGCAATTTAAAGCCATAATTAATTTAGACTCATCCACCATATCATTGCAAGATTCTAGAGGCCAGAGAATCACAGTTCTATGTGAAATAGCTAAGGAAGGGAAATTGTATCATTTAGTTGACTTAGAAAAAGATCTGAGTGAACTAACCATTGATGAAATTCCCATAGTTAATGAATACTTGGATGTGTTTGGGGAAGTTAAGGGTGTTCCACACCACAGACCAGTTGAGTTCCAAATTAATCTCATTCCAGGAGCAAGTCCAATAATCAAGAAACCTTATAAAATGGGGCCAAGTGAACTGAAAGAATTGAAAAATCAGTTGGAAGAATTAGAAGGCAAGGGATTTATAAGGCCAAGCAATTCTTGCTGGGGTTCTCCAGTAGTGTTTGTAAGAAAACATGATGGTACCTTGAGAATGTGCATAGATTACAGAGAACTAAATAAAGTAACCATCAAGAATAAATACCCATTGCCTAGAATAGATGATCTCTTTGACCAACTCAGTGAAGCTAAAATATTTTCTAGGCTAGACTTAGCATCAGGATTCCATCAAATGAAGGTTGAAGACTCAAGTGTTAAGTATACTGCATTTAACACAAGATATGGCTTATATGAATTTTTGGTCATGCCATTTGGTTTGACAAATGCTCCTTCATATTTTGTTGATTTGATGAATAGAATATTTAGAGATTATCTAGACAAGTTTGTACTGATTTTTATTGATGACATTTTGATTTATTCTAAGACAGTGGAAGAGCATAAAAATCATTTGCATTTAGTTTTGTCAAGACTAAGGGAAAATGATTTAAAGGCAAAATTTTCAAAATGTGCATTTTGGAAAGAAGAAGTGCATTTCCTTGGGCATGTCATCTCTGCCAAAGGAATATCAGTAAACCCTAACAAAGTAGTGGCAATCCAAGCATGGAAAAGGCCTAGCACCATCAGTGAGATTAGATCATTTATGGGGATGGCAGGATATTATAGGAGATTCATAAAAGATTTCTCAAAAATATCATCACCACTTACCAATTTAACTAGAAAGAACCAAGCCTTTGTATGGACAGAAAAATGTGAGCAAGCTTTTATCAAAATAAAAGAAGCCCTGATTGATGCACCAGTATTGAGAGTGCCAGAAGGAAATGAAAATTTGGTTGTGTACACTGATGCAAGTGGCTCTGGGTTAGGGGCTGTGTTGATGCAGCAAGACCAGGTGGTAGCCTATGCATCTAGGCAATTAAAGCCACATGAAACCAGGTATGCAACCCATGATCTTGAACTAGCAGCAGTTGTGTATGCTTTGAAACTTTGGAGACATTATTTGTTAGGTGCCAAATTCATTTTGTACACTGATCATAAGGCACTGAAATATTTATTCTCACAAAAAGATTTGAACATGAGGCAACATAGATGGGTAGAGTTCCTAGCTGCCTATGACCTAGATATACTGTATACACCAGGCAAGGCAAATAAAGTTGCAGATGCCTTGAGTAGACAACATGCCAAGGTAGCCATGTTGATGATGGAAGAGTTTAGGGATTTGTCTATACTTACTGATTTGGAAATTGAGGAAAACAGTGAGGAACAAATGATGCCTATTGAAGAAGGTAAAGGTAAAGGAAAATTAAGTATGATATCTCTGCAATCAGATTTACTTCTTAAGATTGGACAAATGCAGGAACAAGACTTAAACATGATGATGCTCATATCAAAAGGGGAGGAAGTAATAAATTATCAAATTGATAAAAATGGTTATTTAAGGAATAAAAATAGGATATGTGTTCCAGAAAATATAGAATTGAAAGAGGAAATATTAAATGAGTACCATAGGAGTAAGTACTCCATACACCCAGGTAGCACCAAGATGTATCAAAATTTGAAAAGAAATCTTTGGTGGAAGGGGATGAAGTCAGATGTGGCCAGATATGTTGCAAGGTGCATGACTTGCCAACAAGTCAAGGCAGAGACACAAAGGCCATCAGGACTATTGCAACCCCTTAGTATACCACAGTGGAAGTGGGAGGATATATCTATGGATTTCATAGATGGTCTTCCTAGATCTAAGAAGGGAAACACAAGTATATGGGTAATAGTGGATAGGCTAACTAAGGTAGCACATTTTATCCCAGTTAAAACAGAAAGAAATGCTCCAAAATTGGCTCAAATATTCATGAAAGAGGTAGTAAGGTTGCATGGCATATCCAAAACCATTGTGAGTGATAGGGATACCATCTTCACCTCAAGATTTTGGAAAAGTTTTCAAGAGGCTATGGGGAGTGAATTGTGCTTAAGCACTGCCTACCATCCACAATCAGATGGTCAAACTGAGGTGGTGAACAAAGTCTTAGAGGATTTGTTGAGAGCATGTACACTGGACTTTGGAGGCAACTGGGAAGACCACCTCCATCTAGCTGAATTCACCTACAATAACAGTTACCAAAGCACCATAGGGATGGCACCATTTGAAGCCTTATATGGCAAGCCATGTTTATCACCTATATGCTGGGTAGAGGCTGGAGAAAGGGCTATTCTTGGACCTGAATATGTTAAAGAAACCACAGAAAAAATTGGGTTAATAAGAAAAAGAATAGCAGCAGCTCAAGATAGGCAAAAGAAATTTGCAGATAGGAAGAGAAAGCAAGTGGAATATGAAGTGGGAGACTTTGTTTTCATCAAGATTTCACCTATGAAGAAAGTCATGAGATTTGGCAAGCAAGGTAAGCTTACACCAAGGTATGTTGGACCCTATAAAATTCTGGAAAGAATTGGTTCATTGGCTTACAAATTAGAACTACCAGAGGAGATGAAAGCAATGCATAATGTTTTTCATGTGTCCCAACTTAGAAAATGGGTACATGATAAGGAAGACATTTTGGAAAAGCCTACCAAAATTCAAATAAATCCTGACTTGGTTTATGAAAAAGAACCAGTGGGGATTATAGCCAAGGAAGAAAAGAAATTAAGGAGCAAAACCTTGATACTAGTTAAGATCCAGTGGAGTAGTGATCCTAATGACTGCACATGGGAGTTAGAGGATAAGATTAGAATGGATTATCCTAAGCTTTTTGCAAATTAAAAGGTAATTTTTTTTTCTTCTGGAAAAATTATTTGTTATGCATGGTTGATATGGTTGAATTTGTTTGCTTATGCATATATTTGATAAGTTTTCAGAAAAGAAAAATGATGCTTACTAAATGTTAGAAAAATTGTGAGGACACAATTCCTAAAAGGAGGGGTGAATGTAATACCCCAAAATTTTGTGAAAAATCATTTTTGTAAAATGATTTAATTTTGAAATATTTAGATTTAAATATGGTGAAATTTCTGGAATAAATAGTGTGCAAGTATATGTGTGCACGTGCACACTGAAATGGCACAAGAAAGAACTCCAGATTTCTTGGATTTAAAACAAGAATTAAAGAGCAATACAAACATGATTTTGCAACATGGTTATTTGATTTCTGAGATTTTATGGGTCATCTTAGAAAATAAGAAAAGTAAGTTTTACTTTAGATCAGTAAACAAATTTATTTAAAACCCAGAAAAGAAAATAATATATATATATTTGTAAACTTGTATACATATAGGTGCATATGTTTCTGAATTTAAAAGAGGAATTAAAATAAGCCTAGATAAGATATGTATACAAATATACATTTTTAAATACTGAAAAGTACATATATATATTAGCAAGTGAAACCATAACATTAAAATGACATGAAATGTGATACAAGTCAATATGCTTGTGTAGGCAAAAATAGCAAAGGGGATTTTCAGAAATAATTAAAATAAATAGAATAGTCACACTTTTGACATGACTAAGTGAGTGGCCATTTTCTGAAAAAGTAAAAGAAAGAAAATGCAGCCTTTAAATTGGTTAATATGGCCGGGGTAATATGAATGAAAAATGCATGATGCTAAGCCAGGACAGAAATGGAATTCTGTTTCAATAAAACCCTAGAGGAAAAATGCTTATAAATAGGCAGTTTAGCCAGTAGAATTATTTTACCCCGAGCTGCATAAAAATAAGAAAAGAAGAAGAAAATATTGAAAGGAAGGAGAAAACACTCAAACAAGAATTTTCTGGATTAATAAGAAGAAACATTTAGGTGAGTAATCTCACTGAGTTCATGGCATTAAGACCTGAGTTGAGGCAGCCACTTTTTATATTGCCATTTATGTATTTCTGGTTTTGATGTATATGATTTCATCAATGCTTTTTGGATGTTTTATTTTAAATCTGATATGATTTAATATGGATGATTTTGATGATCTTTGATTGGTTGAGACATTTGTCTTTGGATGAGTATCATACTGTTTTATTTATACTCATAAATGTTAAAGTTTAGGATCTTAAAAATTATATAGAGAATACTCTCAACTGTTATAGATCTATGGCATGGAAACCTTATAAAAATGATTGGAGCTGCATTATACTTGGTATAAGTGCTGAGGCTTGAAAAGAAAAATGTTAAGGGTGCAATAGAAATTTTCTAAGTGCTGAGCCCTTAATCAAAAAAAAAACCCACAAGCTAAAATTATGATTGAACCAGATCTTGAATCTGAATCAATCATAAAGGCTTGCAGATCAGTATAACATGCCATGCCTCTTTTACAGTTGAAAATGTTCTTATATTTACTAAGATCAAGACATATTGACCCCATTTAGGAAATGACTGTCTGATTATTTCTGAGGGGAAATTATACTAGAAGAAATTATGGATGTTTCCATGTTTGCAGTGACATGTTCACTTAGCATATTTGATATTAGGATTTAAGACAATACACTAGTAAATAAACTAGGGAAGGGAAGGCCAAGATGACTGCTGGAATGCTTGTCATATTTGAAGTATGCAAGTTGGCACATGGTTTGTTTAAGCCATGAGATCTTTGTGCAATGATGTGAATTAGTTCATTGCAATGTGTCCCAGTGATTCCTTAATAGCAGATGAGGCAGGGATTTAAATTGAATATTACAACCTGTAAATGAAGAAATAGGAATGTGGATATTTCTTAGGTTGAATGGTATGGAACCAAGATGATTCCAGTAAATGAAATTGATGCCAATAGATAATCATGTTTGCATGATTATGTATGCAAGTGAAGGAATGATAAGTGAATATATCATACCTGAATCAACTTAATTATACTATGTTAAAATATTTGATTGCAGAAATTTGCTTAAATAACAAGTTAGTACCCTTATATTCTCTATTGCTTAATATCATGAATGAATTGATGTTATTCATACCAGATCATAGATCTGACCCTTGTTTGCTCATGGCATCTGGGGTGTCTCATTTTAAAATGAGGCAGCCACTTATGTTCTTTCAGGTAACCCAGGCACTAAGTAAAAATGAAGTTATGGCTTTTATGGAGGAGTGAATGAACATGCTAGCTAGTCTCAATAAGAGTTTAAATTGATTATATCTGCATGTATTCAGGAAAAATATTATGTTTCTAAGACTTCCAGTCATGTAATGAGTTCTATTATGGTTAGATGAACTAGTTGTATCATGTTAAATATATTGTTATGCACTAAGGTTTAAAATCTCAAAGGAAAAATCTGACTGGGAAACAATGAAATGATTTTAATTATTGATATGAATGTTTGGAAGAGAAATATGCACATGTAGTTGAGCTACTGTTTTGTATAATTTATATTATGTATTAGTTAACCTTGAGACATAACAGAGCACTGAGTTTTAGAACTAAAATCTGGATTTAGCAAGAAGTAAACTTAAAGGATTTTATTTTCTTTTTACTGAAATGCTTTGTAAATAAATCTGAATTCATTTCTGAATTGAATTGGGAAAAGTAAAATGTTTTTCTAAAAGCTTCAGATAGAATGAAATGAAAGGTATCTCCCTTGTTTTTGAACTAGTGTATAGCATATACAAGACTCATGAGTTAACCAGCCTCAACTAAATGAAGTATTGGTTGATCATGATAGACTGTATCTTGAAAATATAGATGCATTTCAAAGCATAGTACATTTAGCAATTGTTTCACTCAGTTTTCTGGAAACTGGGCAAAGGTAATGACATGTACATAAATACCTGTGTACATGTTGATAAATTGGGCAAAAATATAAATTTAAATTCTTAGAACAGCTATAGGAATGGGATTCAAAAATAGTAAAGTAAGAAGAATTGTTTTGTATGTTAGGTTATAGGCAAACATTAAATATATATGTACAAAGATAGGTAGATATCAGATTTCAAACCATACTGGAAAAAGAAAAAAAAAGAAAAAAACAAAAATTGTGTTTGAACCGACCAGCATAGCACTCGAACTCGTGACCTTTCATGTATAAGTTAGGTGCGTTTCCATTACGCCTAGATGTTGCTTGTGTTCACTTAGGATCCACTTACTTTTATACTGAATTTGATATTATCCAGACTTTAACATAATCATCTATATTAAAAGCTTGTTTACCACTGATTATTACTTGATCATTTCTTAATCCTAATGACAGACTAAAGTACATGTTTCTAGTGGATATTATGGCCAAAAATCTGAATACAATAATTTATCTGAATTGCTAAAAATCTAAATCAAACAGAATGTTCTTGTACAAAAAAATGAAGTATACACTCTGAACTTAGATAAGAAGATCACATACATCTTCATATGTATGTGTATGTTATTAGATATACACTGATATATTTATATTGGTAAGTTATTTTGATCCTGGATATATTTTGTTTATTGGAAAAAGAAAATGACCTTGGAAAAGATATTTGCAATGAATGATATATCTATATATCATCTCTTAGCAAAAAAAAAATCCTTATGAAATTAGGGTGGAAATAGGAGGGTCATTTCAAAAACCTTTCCTCCAAGAGCAGAATAATCCTTACACAACTTAGCAAAATCCACCGGCTTTGGAGTTTGAACTTGAACTCCAACATCCAGCGATGGCCCCGGAGCTGGCATCCTTCTCATGATCGAAGTCATCATTGCTTCGAACATAGCAACATAATCAGCAGCCCCCTCAGTAGCACGGCCTTCCCTAGCAGCTGGTCTCCCTCTTTGACTCATCCTTAATATCTATAAAAAGGAATGATTAGCACACCTAGAGAAATAACTGCATAAAGGACTCAAACTCTACTAAGCTAATATATTATATATAGTAATCATCCATCAAAATACAATTACGTCTCTCATACGTAGTTATGTCAGCAAGCGTTGGGTAAAATCGATTAACCAAAGCTCTGATACCAAATGTGACGACCGCCCATGACCCCTGCACTGAACCTAGAGATAGTGCGCTGTAAAGTGTGCCAGGCGACCATGGACGATTGCCAGGGTAAATTAAAACAACAGAATCTATCGTATTACTCACAGCGCATGGACAAAATACAATAGAACATATATATAGTGAAGCTTCACAGAATAGAATCTCATCAATAAACTTCATAATAGTTGAATACAAACATCTGAATAGTCAATACATCAAGCCTCACTACATAACACTCAGAGAATGACACAAAGCAGCGGAACATCCAGTACATATAGTAAGAAAATAATATGCAAGCCTCCAGCTCGTCTTCGACATCAGCATCGTAGAAAGCAAGAACAGCACCTGTCACCTGCTACCTAGTCTGCCCGTCCCAAAATGGACGAACAGCCCAAGGCAATAAGAGTTAAAACATAAAGCCTTGAGTCAGACAACAGTCTTAGTGAGCGGTAAATTAACTAACAACATACCAAAAGAGCATAAAGGAAAAGGAATAGGAATACAACCCTCCCACTCCACCTCTTTCTACAGTGATAGCCCCCAGACACACACTAAGTAGAAGCAAACATAGCAAAGCATACAATTTAAAGTAAAGCAATTATCACTCGAGTCAAGGGCGATGTTTTCCAAGTACAAACCCCCAAGGCCTAAACCAAGATCAGATAAGCACCCAGAAAACACTGCTCTTGAGTCCGAATGACGATACAACCAAACATCCATTACTCTGGCTATCACTGTTATCATTGCTTCAATATCATCGTTAATTGAATGACCGGCTCATTCTTTCATCCGTCCGTCAAGGGCTAATGGAAACCCCATTTCTAGACATAACTCTGCACGTCATCGTGACCCGTGCCTAGGACTATCGAATCTGCCCAGAGTACTTGACTACCCAATCAGTAGCCTTCAGGGACTATCGAATCTGCCCAACGTACTCTTGCTTTGAGCATGCTAGAACCTTCAACAATGATGAGATCTCAGCCTTCTAGTCATCCTCCTCGACGACTATTTCCATACTAGCTCAAGCGCCTCTCGAGCAAACCATTATCCTCAAACTCGAACATTTCACCGAGTTATCAACATGCTTGGAATGATCCCGTCTGGATTAGACCAAGGCTATCTCATATCATCCTTCGCCTCATCATCATCATAGCAAAGCTTCATCTCAACATCATCATCAAATCTATCCATATGAGCTTCCTCATCCGCCACATATGCCACAAGCAGCTTTCCCAATTCAAGAGCCTTTCCCTTAGCTTTTAAATCATCTTCGGTCTAAATTAAATCATCAATCATCTAATTCATAGCAATCAATCAAGTCAAACATTAATCCAAGTAATCAAGCATTCAAATATGATTTAAATAGACAATTATAACAATAATGGCAATTTCGTAATTAAAGAGTCAAAAGTCTAACAAGCATGAAAACATGAACAATATCTCTATAATCTTGATGAATGAACTTGCATAAGTTAACATGTAGTAAAATGGATATCAAATCATCATGGACAATGGATCTATATGGATCTACACATATTGTTAACCCTCTTTTAGTTCATAACTTAATGAGTTGAAGGCGCGACCGACTCAAGACGAAGACCGACCTAACAGATCTGACTTAAGGCAACATACGACCTAAGCTACAGGTCCGACTTAACAGTAGCCAACTCAAGGAAGGCTCCGACTCAAGGAAGGCTCCGACTTAAAAAAGGTCTCCGGCTTAACAAGCCACGACCTAAGAAAGCTCTGACCCAACAGCTGTTGATCTAACTACTGAGAAGGGCTACCGACTTAAGATGTGTGCCGACCTAGGAGCCTACCGACTTAAGGAAGCCAACCGATTTAACAAACTGCGAGTTAGCAAGGGCTTTCGAGTTAAAAATTGCCGACTTAAGATTGCGAGTCAACTCTGCTCCGATCTAAGAAAGTCTTCGACTTAAAGACCTACGACCTATCTCTTAAGTCGTCGCCGACCTACGACTTATACTGAGTCGTATGTAATCTCAGAACACCTTACATCTTTACCTCGTCACCGACTTACCTTAAGTCTTCGACGACTTGGGACTTAAGCATAAAACCAGAAAAGGAGGCGAACTACTATGGAAGTGTTGATGAGCCGGCTGCGACCTATCATAAGTCGGCCGTGACTTATACTAAGTCGGCGATGACTTAGGACTTAGGAAAATTTCCAGAGTCCAAATCAGCTCCTATAAATACCCCACCACTTCCAGCATAAAGAGGACTTTTGGCCAAATCATTTCTTCAAGCGTCGTTACTCTATCGAAATCTCCATTCATCCAGCAATCAAAGATCCTCAAACATTCAAGACGCTACAACAATCTTCAAGAGATAATTCCCTACATCCAACATGGATTCATCGAATTTCATCAACAAAGATTGAGCTAGTAGTCAAGATTGTTTCTTTTGATCAAGTTGTACTGTTTTGATAAGAGATTTGTATCGATTTGTAACCGAATTCAGCAATAAAAGATTATAAAGTGGACGTAGGCTCAATTACGGGCCGAACCACTATAAACCTGTTGTTCATTTACTGCTTTTCTGCTATTTTTAGCTTATATTCTGTTCCCGTACCGACGGGTGGTGCTTTCACGATTCTATTATACACACCGGGTGTTAGCGTTCACTTTTTATCGTTAACATTTTGGTGCTTTCATTGAGAGTTGAACTCAGGCGATCATCCACCTTTGCTTCGCAAAGATTCATAAAAAGAACCTCTCTTAAAAACCAGATCCGAAATAATGGCTCCTGGAGGAAGAGGTAGACCTATCAGATCCGGAAATGCTCACGAAGGGACTTCCGCTTCCCTAACAACAGACCAAGCAACTCCAACCATTGGAGTCACCAGGGCTGAATTGGATGATGCAGTTTCTGGATTATACCAACAGATTGAAACCCAAAACGCTTTGATGATGGATAGGTTAACTGCTCTGCTCGGGGCAAATCGTCAGCCAGAAAACCATCAAACTACTCTTCCTGAAATGCCACCTTTCCAAGCCGATGGTTCTATGCCGCAACCAACTTGTCATGAACATATGCCCGGGCAAACTTCCGAGGGAAGAACTGATGCTTGTCCGGAGGTGTCTTTGAAAGATAAAGAATACCTGTCTGAAATGGTTAACCGCATCATGAAAGAGAGCATGCTAAGGGAAGAGGATGAGAACGACTGGGGATTTGCACCAAGCAGAACTCCGTTTACTGAAAGGATCCTGAAAGCGGAGTTTCCAAGGAAATTTGCACCTCCTATTATCCAAGCCTATAGGGGAACCAGTGACCCTAATCATTTCCTCTACAAATACGATTGGCATATGACCGGTGCAAGAGCATCAAACGAGATCAAGTGTCGATACTTTCCAGTATACCTGGAAGGTGTGGCTTTACTTTGGTTCACGAAGCTTCCAGTACGGTCTATAGATAAGTTCTCCGACTTAACGCAAAAGTTCAAAGAACAGTTCAGATTGTATGCTTCAAAAGCTAAGGATATAATGTCACTGTCTAACCTGGAACAAGCGCCCGGAGAATCGATCAAATCTTTCTTGAGCTGTTTCAATATAGCTTTAGCCAAAGTAGAAAATGCGGAACCACGCATGATCCTGACTTATTTGATGCGAGCCATTGATAAATCGAGTAAATTTGGAATATGGCTAAAGATGAAGGAACCGAACTCACTTGATAAATTTTATAAAAAGGCCGACGAGTTCATTCGCCTTGAAAGCCTTTCTACGACGTCGAAGGTGGTTACTGCCCAAACTAATAATAACAGTGTCCCATCTAAGAAAAGAGAATCTGAAAGTCAGAAAAGGGAGAATGAAGGAGGAAAGAGCCAGGGAAATGAAAAGAAACCTCGCCGCTTTAATTCTTCGGATTATACTCCTTTAACTGATACACCAAGAAATATCTTTTTTGCAACAAAAGACGTTGTCCGGTATCCTAAGCCACCTGAGATGACGAAAGGTGCAAAGCGTAATGGAAAATTCTGCCAATTTCACAATCAACCTGGCCATGACACTGACCAATGTCGCCAGTTAAAGAAGGTGATTGAAGAATTGCTGGAACAAGGTAAACTCCAACAATACGTTAAGAGAAGCGGAGTCGATCCAACCTCATCCACTCGGGATCAACAACACCCTACCCGTCAATCCGATTCTCACAACAACACTGCAGTGCAAGATTCAGAAAAGCTTGTCATTAATGCTATCACAGGAGGACCATACCCAGCAAGCAGAAGTTGGGACGACTACTAATTACCCACAAAACTGCGGCTGGGGCATCTCTCACTTTCTCTGGCATAAAAATCCAAAAGCTATGAATCAAGCACAAATGGAAATCCAGCTTGGAGATTCTGAAACAACAATAACTAGCATTCATTTTTACTTAACAGCATTGCTTGAATTTGTAAAGATAATGATGGATGTGTAACTTCTGCATTGTAAACCGCTGAGAAATCAGCGTGACTCAATAATGAAAAACTATGCATTCTGTGTTTTCTATTATAAAATGCCTGTTATATTTCGATGTGTAAATACTCTAAATGTATTGCTAAAATGTCGATCTAATATTGCAGGTCATTAAAGCAAAGCTCACC
This sequence comes from Allium fistulosum, assembly GCA_030737815.1. NCBI lineage: Eukaryota > Viridiplantae > Streptophyta > Magnoliopsida > Asparagales > Amaryllidaceae > Allium > Allium fistulosum. The sequence goes on from JASFAW010000013.1 coordinate 19,471,803, forward strand.
CATCGCAAAGCTAAGCGAGCCTTACAAATCATTTATTAAAGCAAATTTCAAGCAACAAAAATTCCAAACTCAAATCCCATACAAGAGGAACTTCACATAAAAAGTTGATGGCTCCACTGTGTCAAGCCCTCGTTAACTGGTTGCGATCGTTGATATAAAAAGGCATCCAACCAAATAACTTGCGTTTACTCTGTGGAGTCATTCAACAGTGAAGTCTACTTCTTCGGATAAAGCAATTTACTTGCAAAAGAAAGGAAGACGCGCTTGGAAACGATGATAAAGGATCGCAGATTGGCAGATGATGATACAACATGAGCGGGCAAACATGGAAGCAGCCAAAGGGAGATATGCCTCTCAACAGGAAAGCCGGTAGATCCACTAAAGGGACACCTTCCCAAGCAGAAGGAATAAGACCCTCGCTAACTGATTGTGATGCATCCGATCAGGCAGCTTGTGTCCATCCCGTGGATCTACTTGCCCCTAAGACGCAACCTTCCTGGCACACCAACCAAAGCCCTCTATCGAGGCATGCCAATAAATGGGAGTGCTTTCCTCAATCAAAAAGATTGGTAGGACCACCGAAGGGGCACCTTGTTAATTGATTGCGATCGTTTGTACAAACAAACATCCAATCAAGCAACTTACGCCTGTCCCGTGGACCCCTCCGACCATGAGAAAGTAACTTCCAGGCCATCAAAAGCCCTTTTCGGAGGCACAAGCCCTCTTCGGAGGCACAAGCCCTCTTCGGAGGCACAAGCCCTCTTCGGAGGCACAAGCCCTCTTCGGAGGCACAAGCCCTCTTCGGAGGCACAAGCCCTCTTCGGAGGCACAAGCCATCTTCGGAGGCAAAAGCCCTTTTCGGAAGCACATTTCACCCGTGTAGAAGTGCAAAATGTTTCTCTTCGGAGACCCACTTCACCAGAGCAGAAATGCCAAAAATGCTTCTCTTCGGAGACCAAAACATGCTTCTCTTCGGAGACCAAAATTGCTTCTCTTCGGAGACCAAAATTGCTTCTCTTCATAGACCAAAAGACCTCTGTAGAGGCGTACTTCACATTGCTTGAAGTACCAAAAATAAACCCTTTACTGGGGCACAAAATCAAAACCTTCTACAGAAGCTTATTTCACTGTGCAGGAAAATTCACCTTTAAACAAATAAAAGTGATCATTCCCAAAAGTTGAAGTGTTCTTCAGGAAGAAAGAGAAAGTAAAAACTTCTCTAAAAACGATACATACTCAATTAAAAGCGGAATGATTCCTTCCTCAAAAGTGGAATAGTTATTCTCAAATATAAGAGTATCAGTCTTGTAAAAGCGAGTAATATTGCAATGCACTTGTGGTATGGGGGCAACATTATACAATTTAGTTACATTAATAAAAGTAATATACAAGCGACACACCACAAGTTCATTGCAATATCACATAAAGAAGATGTGGAATAAATGCGTTCTTGAAACACAGACAAAAGTTTGTACAAGTAAAAAGAATCGTTTACTCTACACTTCAAATGAAAAACAAATCATTCTCACATACACAAGAGTTTGTATAAGTAAAATAATTGTTTTATTTAGTACTATGAAAATTCTTTACATGTGCAGATATCTCAAAAAGCAAAAGCAGGGACCGGTACCTGCACAATCCCTGGTCGATACATGCAAAAAGCAAAAGTAAGGAGTAAAAAATCTAGCTTGTTATCCCTTCTTCTCGCCACCTTTGGATCCTTTCCCCGGCCTAATGATTAGTTTTTGGAGCCGTTGTGGACGGGTCGGGGCAGAAGGAGAAAGAGGCGCGGCTGGATCAACTTATGCTTCCTCCCCAGTTGAAGCACTTCTCTTCTTCTTCCTTATGCCACGCTTCCCCTTCCTCTTTGAAGAAGATTCGCTCCCCGGAGTGGCAAGCAGTGTTGAAAGCTTCGTGTCATCATCAAGGGACTGCTCCGGGGTCTTCTCGACGTCTTCAAGGTCCTCCGCCTTCTGTTCCTGCAAAGCTGTCGGGTCATCCAGGCCTTGAAGGGCTTCGATTTTCTCTGCCTGTGATCCCGGCTGGGAAGCAGAAGGAGGAGTAACCTGTAAAGATGAAGGGACGGCAACTGAAGGAGTGGAAACTTATGCAGTGTTTGGTGCCTCCGCTGTAGAAGAAAAGAAGTTAAAATCAACATCTTCCGAAAATAGAGAAGGTATCGGTTCACCAAAGTTCAAGTAACAAGTAAGAAGGTCATCAAACTCGGTTAAATCAAATAACTGGTTCATTAGACCCGGAACTTCGCCAAAGTTACCTGGAGGAGTTGGCTTTGCAAGTTCAATTTCAGATTTATCAGCCTCAGTTTCTTCCTGGCTCTTCTCTTCAATTTGGGAAAGAGGAGTCTCGGAAGTATCGAGTTTAGCTTCAGCATCTTTTGCAGCAAGTGGAGATTGAGAGCTAGAACCGATGATATCAACATCAGTCAAAGTTGAAGTATGGGCAGGGGCAGGTAGTGATGTTGTCTTTTCTGGATATTCTTCTACCGCTGTCCCGGCTCTAGCTTCGGCAAGTTGCTCTTTGCCTCTAATAAGCGCATCACGTGCTTCATCGTCTAGATAAAGCGCTACAAGGTCTGCTTCCGCATAACTGGCAAATGTGTCAAGTATAGTCTCCCAAACTTCAGCAAGTGTAATCTCATATTTGGGACCCAAGAAGGAAAGGCTGCCACGGCCCAAAACGCTGTGCATATAGAAGTCAAATAGAGTAGAATCGATGCTAGCTCTAGTGGCGTCGTGAGACTCTTCGGCCGCAACTTGTCCAGCGACCGCGTCATCACGCTCCTTCTCAACTTTAAGAAGCTTAGCTTTCAGCATCTCAATCTCTGCATTTTGGGACACAATTGTTCCCCGCAGCTCAGTATTTTCTGTGCGATATTTCTCAGTAATATGCTGCTCAGCTACAAGCTTCATTTCGACATCTCTTTGTGCAGCATGTGCGTCCCGCACTTGCTTCTGAAAGACTTCTTCCTTTTGAGTGTGCGATGCAGAAGATGAGGCCAGATCTTCCTTTAGTCGTTTGACTTCAGATGCAAGCTTTGCGTTGTCATCTACAATGCTTGTCATTTCCGCATCGTGTTGCTTGCACCATTTGTCCCATTCTGATTTATCATTCTCCATGGTCATCACCGCCTCAAGATTTATGTGGTTAACCCTTTGGAGTTCGTCGACAAGTTTCTGCCATTGCGACATCCTCTTGATATTAAGTCTGACCGCGTCAAGACTTTTAAGCATGTCTTGCTTATCAATTGGAATCAAATCCAAGTCAAAGCGCACTCCTTTTAGGCACCAATTTGGAAATCGGCTCTGGAGCGTTGGAGGGCCGTCTTTAACTTGATATTGTGGCCTGTTAATGATTGTTTGAATATCAGACTTCTTTAGAGGAGGAGAGCCGGCCGGAGTATCAGAAGGAATAGGAGCGTCAGCCTTTTCAGAAATTTCAGACGCGTTCTTCTCATCAAGTTTAACCCGTTTACTTGGGTCATCGGTAGCATGCTTCTTCCCTTTGTCATCATGATATTTTCTTTTATGAGAGTCATCGTCTCTCCTTCTTTGCTGCTCTTCGTAAGCACGCCTTTCTTGAGCTTTTCTAGCTGCACGCTCTTCGTCAGATTCTTTGCGGGAGGGAAGATAACGTCCATAATCGTAAGAATCACGCCCTCCGTAGCACCGAAAGTTGTCATAGTATGAGCTGGTACGTCCCATCGGAGAATTTGAGAAATGGAAAAGAAGTAAAGATTAGAGATTTCCAGAAAAAGAGGATAAATGCTTATAAGTGCTGAAAAATCCTAAGTGTGTGCGGCGTGCAAGCTACATGCGTCAAACTACAGACCACGCTTTAGTGTGGAAATAGAGACGACTGGCGTAGTAGGCGTCAGGGTTTGTTTTAGGGTGGAAGTCGCTTCAACAATGGGAGAAGTCACTTTTGGATTATTATCCCCGAAAAGCTCTTGAGAAGTTATCATGATATCGCTCAAGCCATCAAAAGTGTCATCACCCTGGAACTCAGCAGATTTCTCCTTTTCAACTTCCATATCAATGGATTTCTCAGAAACTCGAGGATTCTCTTCCTCCTCAATAATTGGGGCAAGCGCCGACTTGCTGACTGACCCTACAACATCAATGGATGCGGAACATTTTACCAAAGCAGCTTCTACAACGGGTGCTTTTGATGCGATTTCATCTACAGAAGTTGGGGCATTCGAGGCCTCTGCTTGAGAACCCGAAGCAACTAACGTTTCCGCATCAGAACTAGAAATTTCATGAATTCGAGTCGATCTGGAAGGATGTAAAAGCCCAAATTGGTGCAAAAGCTCATCATTTAATAAAAACTGGATACTCCTCTCCTCTATCGGCACCGCCATAAGCCTTTCAAAAATCACTTTGTGACCAGGATCTTTAGAGGGAAGAGGAAGTGCTGAAAAGGAAAAAAGGCAAAGTTAGCACTTGATAACTCGGACTTCAGTAAGTTTGAAATAACATAAGAAACAGAGGCAAGTGATCTTACTTCCTACTCTCCAAATAGCATAAAACCCTGGGGGACAGTGAACATAGAAAAACGGGCTCAGGAAACTATGAACACTTTCAAGGAGACCGGTGATCAACTTGCGATTTCTAGCACTCCTCACGACTATGATAGAGGGGTGATCTTTATTTTTGGCAAAAGTACACAGATAGCGAATTTCTCCAAAACTAGGAAAGCGGTCCAGAGTTCTCCTAAAAAGCACGCATAGTCCTAGCAGGATGGCGTAGCCATTGGGGTGTAATTGAAAAGGGGAGATAGTTAGTCGGAGAAGAAGTTCTCGAAGGCAGTCATTGAATGGGGGAATAGCTCCGCTCGAGAGCATTTGGTGGTTAACTGCGACAAAGCCATGGGGCGGCCTATCAGCAGTATCATTTATTTCTGGAAGCAAAGCGTCAGCTTCGGCAATGCCAAACTGGATGCATAATTGACGAAAGGCTTTATGGCTCAGGGTGGTAGGAGTCCTTTCTGGAGGATCATTTAGCGGGACAGCAACTGGAAATGCATCTTCAACTTGCTCCGTTCCTTCTTGTGGAGAAGACATTCTACACAATCAGCTGAGTGTTCAAATGTGAAGGTGCACGTTTCCTAAAAAGTGTGAAGTGTTGTGCAAAACTAATGAAAATAAAAGACAAGCATAACTAGAATTAAATTAGTTGACAATCAATCGATTACAGAATTTCAGAACTTGTCAATGTTCAAGTGCAGTGTTAACAAATCAGTTTCATTTGACTATTACGATTTTGTTTTAATACTTCACTTGAATTGGTTATTGAACAGCATCTCATTCATATTCATTCAATTTAACTTTCTCTTTACCAACTAATCTGTCATTCGATGTGGGCAGTCAGTGACAGTATATTCGTCCCAGTACTCTGTGAATGTTGTGTTAGACAGGACTGTTAACTTGCAAATTGAAGCAATCTGTAAAAAGAATAACATGCAACACAGTTCATAGTTCAATAGTTTGAAGTCCAAGCAAAGTTTAAAAGTCATCTGCTAAGTCGCCGAAGACTCAAATGCTAACTCGGTGACGACTTAAGGAAGGTTCCCTATGAGTTAAGTCAAGTCATCAGTCCCTTAAGTCGCACTGCAAGGAAAAGTTTCAAGTCCGAATGCAAAAGTGCAATGTCCTAGGTCGTTGCCGACCTACGACCTACTTTAGGTCGTCAAAAATTTAGTTGCGATTTCTGTTCAAAGGTGTTAAGTCGTTCATTCTCCCCAGTACATCAATCCGTCTAACTCCTAGCCCGTTAACCCATTAGCCTCTCCTTCAACCGAAACTCTCGTCCCCTCAATGTACTCAACCATCCCGAAATCACCATACGCCCAGTGTAATGATATTCCATCACAAATCACAAATCGGTCAAACTGAATCGCCGCAATTCGTCGCCTTGTTCACACAAGACTGTCCAAGACTAAGACAAATCATCTTGAATCCATCAATAACCGATTGAAACAAAGGCGGCAGTGAAGCGTGGCAAAGTAAAAGTGGGTTGAAAATGGGGATCATAATTCAGTGACAGTTGGGGATTGAATAATCGAGTTCACTTACACAGTATAACAATGAGGATAACTGGCGATTGAATAATTGAATTCGTCTTAGAAGAACTCGAATGCTTGCAAATGGCAGAATGAGATGATAGGAACAAGTGAAGGAGGAAAAGGAACGACTTAAGCTATTTATAAAGGGGCGGTGAGATTTGAATCGGCACAAACGACTTACGACTCATTTTAAGTCGGTCACGATCTAACGCACTCATCAAGAAGCAGGCTAAGAAAATCGAAGCACACGACCTACGTATTAGGCATATGCTTCGAGGGGCAAATGTTAACCCTCTTTCAGTTCATAACTTAATGAGTTGAAGGCGCGACCGACTCAAGACGAAGACCGACCTAACAGATCTGACTTAAGGCAACATACGACCTAAGCTACAGGTCCGACTTAACAGTAGCCGACTCAAGGAAGGCTACGACTCAAGGAAGGCTCCGACTTAAAAAAGGTCTCCGGCTTAACAAGCCACGACCTAAGAAAGCTCTGACCCAACAGCTGTTGATCTAACTACTGAGAAGGGCTGCCGACTTAAGATGTGTGCCGACCTAGGAGCCTACCGACTTAAGGAAGCCAACCGATTTAACAAACTACGAGTTAGCAAGGGCTTCCGAGTTAAAAATTGCCGACTTAAGATTGCGAGTCAACTCTGCTCCGATCTAAGAAAGTCTTCGACTTAAAGACCTACGACCTATCTCTTAAGTCGTCGCCGACCTACGACTTATACTGAGTCGTATGTAATCTCAGAACACCTTACATCTTTACCTCGTCACCGACTTACCTTAAGTCTTCGACGACTTAGGACTTAAGCATAAAACCAGAAAAGGAGGCGAACTACTATGGAAGTGTTGATGAGCCGGCTGCGACCTATCATAAGTCGGCCGCGACTTATACTAAGTCGGCGATGACTTAGGACTTAGGAAAATTTCCAGAGTCCAAATCAGCTCCTATAAATACCCCACCACTTCCAGCATAAAGAGGACTTTTGGCCAAATCATTTCTTCAAGCGTCGTTACTCTATCGAAATCTCCATTCATCCAGCAATCAAAGATCCTCAAACATTCAAGACGCTACAACAATCTTCAAGAGATAATTCCCTACATCCAACATGGATTCATCGAATTTCATCAACGAAGATTGAGCTAGTATTCAAGATTGTTTCTTTTGATCAAGTTGTACTGTTTTGATAAGAGATTTGTATCGATTTGTAACCGAATTCAGCAATAAAAGATTATAAAGTGGACGTAGGCTCAATTACGGGCCGAACCACTATAAACCTGTTGTTCATTTACTGCTTTTCTGCTATTTTTAGCTTATATTCTGTTCCCGTACCGACGGGTGGTGCTTTCACGATTATATTATACACACCGGGTGTTAGCGTTCACTTTTTATCGTTAACACATATGATTAGGAAAATGCATGGAAATCTCTACTTTAACATCAAATCAAGCCAACGATCCGATATACTCCTTTGGATTCGTGTGAGAGATAATCACCACTCACCAAATCACCTAAACAACCCAAAAGCAACACACTTCAGATCTGGACAGCGAAGGATCTAACTCGATCTTTCACAAATCCGCTTCAAACGATGAAATCTCTCTTCGAAGAATGTAGATCTTCAATCTAAGCTCTTCGATCTTCAATTTGATCTTCAACTTGGATGGATGGAATCAACAGATTAGAGTGGAGAAAATAAGTGAAGAAGTGTAGAAGTCGAGCTCTCAAAATGGCAGCACTTCGTCGCTTCGAAATCCGGATCCCAAAAAGTGAGAAAAACCCTCCTATTTATAGGCTGAAATATCCTTGGGTCGTCCACTTTTAGGTCGTCCACGACCTAAAGAGCCCTCCGACCTACCACTATGCGACCTAACACAACGCAGGCGCGCGACCTACCACCACGCGACTTACGACCTAACGAAGATGCGGCTTAGCGACTTATCAAAGATCGCGACCTAACACATCACGACCTACGACCTAAGAAACCCCACGATCTAAGTTCTTAGCGACCTAAGCCCATGCGCGACTTACCACATGCCGAGTTAACATGGAATATCTCTACAACTCCTAGGTCGCTCACGACTTAGCGACCTAACCCCTTAAACCTTCACGCGACCTAAACAATGCGCATCCACGACCTAACTATACCCAGTACTATCATAGGTCGTCTACGACCTACTACTCCTGCTACAGTGACTCAACGACTCAAATGTCTCCGGCTTAAGACTTAATAGATCTTACGACCTAACCCTGACATGCTCCTAATTTGCTCACGACTTATCATGCTCCTAAGTCGATCATGACTTACCCTCTTAGGTCGCTAACTCGCTTATCCTCTAAGGTCGCAAATCCTTAGGTCGTCTAATTCTATAGGTCGCTCCTATCTCTTAGGTCGTCTACGACCTAACCTATTCTACGACCTAAGCTATCACACGACCCAACTCCTATATGACCTATTCCCAAAATCCTTAGGTCGCCAGTTTCTATGAGTCGCCTATTTCCTTATGTCGTCTACGACCCATCCTCCTTCACGACCTAAGCCTCAACATACGACTTATCTATCATGCGACCTAACTGCTTAGGTCGTTCCAACCTCTTAAGTCGCTCCACTTCTTAGGTCGTCTACTACGACCTAACCACCATATGACCTAAGACTTAAACTCTGAATGACTCATCAAAAATGCGACCAATTGTCAACTGTTTTACGATGTTCCGATCCGTAAAAATACGGGTCGTTACATATGACCTCACCATCCAGTCAAGGACTACTCCATTTCTTGGTTTCTTGGTACTTGAATCCATGCCACTCAGTCGGCTAGGAACTAGACTACCATTGCATACTCTAGGGTACAACCATGGTTTTAAATCTCCTATATATCGCCCGAGATCTCCTCCGAGATCTCCTTTTCACACTTAAACGAGACGAGACATCAAATCTCTTCCATATCTCCCTCGACACTCATCTCGTCCGAGATATTCAAATTTCACCCGAAATATGGATCAAAATCTCAATCCGAGATCTCACCCGAAATTATACATTTTTCTTATTTTCCATAATATTTTTTATTTTCATATTGATTCAAAAGAAACTACTCAATCCAATTATAATTTACCAACTTCTTGAACATATTCTTTACTTTTTATCTTAATGAGTCATAGCAAAATGTTTCACTTCTTTATTATGTTCAAATAAAAGGATATTATTCATTACCAAATCAATTAAGCTAATCAAGCTACTGCTCTTCTAAAAATGTTCCTTTTTCCATGTAAATCAAGTATATTACCATTTTTATTTTTACTAAGAAAGTTATAACCGTAAAATAAATTTTTGACACATCAATTTTAGACACATAAGTACATCCGAGATATTCCCGAGATGCATTATAAGACCCGAGATGTCAATCCGAGATGTACACCCGATATGTACTCATCTCGTCCGAGATCTCCCCCGATACGAGATAACTTATGTAAAAATTCCGAGACGAAACGTGACCGAAATCCGATATTTAAAACCTTGGGTACAACAAACCTAAACATCCCGCGATCCAGGGGCAAGCGCCACCCCAAGTGAGCGCCTTAACATAACCCTGTGTCACAAATGCACATCTAAAATTACGAATATCAACGATCCCTTAGCATGCATTGTCCATTATAGAGCTCATATCGAAACTGTTCTTCCAACTCCCGTCTTAAGTCATCATGGTAGGGGACTACTCTTGGCAACCAACGTAAGCAATAGATTGTCGTATTGTGTCCAATAACCTTCCTCCTACAGTCCCTTCCATCCGATTACTCTACATCTCGATGTACAGCCATGCATCGTCGAAGTCGTCACTTCCCATCATGAATTCATCGTCGTTAAATTATGAAGTAATCACGTCAAGGTGCCATATCTTCGCTTCACCACCAAAACCACTCATCGATGAACGGTAGCACCAAAATCGTATGTCAAATGAATGAATGAACCATCGCATCATGCTCCTCGAAGCCTCTCCATCTTCCATGTCAAAACTGGCTAAATCGGCAACCACCAATAGTGGTAGATATCGACCACTCCAAAGTAGTCGATAACAACCACTTTGGTCGTATACTTAGCCAAAAATATTAAGTAAAAACAAAATGAATACATCTAACATCTATCCAGAAATCCAAAGCACATCCTTCGTCTTCAGATCAATCGGCGTTCACGAAACTTTATGCATGAAATCCTATCCTACGGGATATTTTGTATTCCAGCATTGCCTTTGAATGGCATTTTCAACCAACTAACAAAAAAGCAAGCATGCAACCAATAAGTATGGAAATATCTATAATAGCTTATATATATCTATAATAACACAATACAGTGCATTCAAAGCAACCAATGTGGGATAAATATCAGTAATAGCTTAAATCTATCAATATTGTCAAAATAGTGCGTCAATAAGGAAAATTGTGATATTTAATTTTAAAAAAATTAAACGGTTTTAATTCTTTTATAAAATAGGTTATGGGTTTATATATGTCAAAAATCACGTTTCGAAGTTAAAAATCATTTCAAAACGTTGTTTTAATACTATACTAACATCATAGCATGTGAGCGACAATATCACTCATCTCAACTAAATTTGACCAAACTAGCTCCAAATTGTAGAGCTATCCATTATGAGCGTAGTGCAAGAAACCACATCAAAAATAGACCTCGTATGCAAAAGATATGCATTTTATAAGATAACGAATTAAATAAACAATTAATTAATCTTAACAAAATCATTGACTAATATAAGTACCCTTAAAATCGTCTTCCTCCCCCATTTACATTCTCCTATAAGTGGACATCCTAGAACCCATCACCGGGTGCACATTTCCATAGTGACGGAGCCCCACCAAAAGAAACCAAATGTCGTTTGCGTTGTTGTGCTTTACATCGATAGCTCAACCTACTGACATTAAAATCATCCACTCCGACGCTGCCGATCAAAATGCATCACCTGCTCCTTTTTCCTCAACCTATATGGTCGCGATTCTCCTAGGTTGATTGGCCATAAATCAAAGGTATGGGGAGGAGAGCATCATGAAGGGAAGTTCACCAGTAGCCTCCTTTTCACCTCTCATCGTTTCTACCTAGGCCTAACCCTAATTTCGCCATGGAAGAAGGAGGCTCGGCCAAGCATGATCGAACCCTACAAAGTTAGTATGGGTTTGAAGCTTTTCTTGGTACGAGTTAAATGAGAATGGTTTTGCAATTTTTCACGGCCCGAATCGTCAGATTTAATTTTTGAATAAAGCAAAGGAAGTGGCGGCCATGTTCATAATCTCCGGGCAATAAAACAGTAATGATCCAATGAGACAGTAGGGTTTGGGTTTAATTACATTAAAAAAGATATTTAATTTTTTTTTCTCAAAATAAAAGGGTCGTATGTTTCGAGCTCGCATGATCATATCGTGTGTCTGATCACAATGAAACTCATCTGCATACATCACCTTATTTTTTGGTCTAGATGGTATAAATTTCATCGCCATCCAAGGCAGTGCTTTGGGATGATAATTTCATGCTTTTGGAGAACGTTTTGGCCTTCACATCGTCCGATCTCCAAATGTAGCGAACCTTATACTCATTTTAATTCGCAACCTCGATACGAACTCAACGGAAGTTGTCTTGAGTCTTGATTCAATCATATGCGAAAAAAATACATTTTTGGGACTATTAATTATTCAATGATTCAATATTTAAATCAACAATTTAAATATTTGATCATTAGAAATACGGGTCATTACATACTCCCCTCCTTAAAAGGATTTCATCCTCAAAATCCCAAGGACGAAGCAATAGAACCCAACCCCTCATATAAGTAAAATTGTCAATTATCAACTCACGACAGCGATCACTGAAAGTGATCACAACAAAGTGAATAGGCTCGAAATTAGCATTGAGTTATCATCCTCATCCCTAAGTCCAATCATTATTAAACCTGAGATTAATGTGGCAAAGAAAAACATCTAAGTTATGCAGTTATTTTCAAAGAAATTGACCAAGGAAAACAAAAGCGCCAACTCACTAATCGATACGCAAGTCATCTAAATATCATGCATTACCAACTCTCTCAACTATCGACAACATCTAATATCCTATACATCAACTTTTCTCTTAATTTTGACTTATTTCACAGAAAATTTCGACAGCACCTCATTTGCGCAGCTTGGTTCGGGAAAAATCCCCATACAATAAAAATATATAAACATCTCATATCTGAGGCATCTCATTTCTAAGGGCAACCATGCATATATAGCCAAATCTACACTATAGATGTTACTTACCTCTTTAATAGCAAGATCATACCATTTAGATGCGAATAAAAGTGAGTAAGCATCCAAATAGCCAACACTTGCTTCCATGTACCTAATCATGTACTCAATAAAGAGGATTAATCACAATAGCAACATCATCATGTAAATAAGCATACTAGATCATATATATGGCAATCGTCTCAAATAAAATGTCATATCAAACTGTAACCATCTCGAATGCTTAACAACCATATAAGCATAAGTAATCATGCCAAATGCCGAAAATAAAACATCAAACATGCACATACAATATCAAATATAAAAAGGAAACATCCATGCCTATCCTAGCAACTAAACTATATAGTATAATGCATCAAATATGATATCTTATTTGAAAGCTGGTGAGAAATAGAAATCTTCCCTACTAAAGAGCTCTGGATGAGTGTTATTCATGCTCTCATTGGCCTCTCATATGCAATTGCCTTCACTTTCACTCAACTAAACTTTTACTGCTCTATCGTCTTCCTCCTAAATTGTTTCGCATCACGTCTATTAGTACAAATAGGCCTATGAGGTCTCAAAGTCAATATTTTAGTCTCGAAATCATCTAGTTGATTTGGTGTCAAGTTTCCTAATGCCTCTTGTAAGTTCTCCAAAAACCCACTGGTGAACAATGGGTTATGGCCACTTACAACGCCCTCGGCACACAATGGAATCACACTATCCATTCCACATACAACTCGAATGATTTTGATGCCATTCTACTGGACTTAACAAAAATAAATCTACCATTTTTCATCACTCTATCAACCATGACCAAAATGTTATAATATTCTCTTTTAGTCCTTGGCATTCCATCGATGAAATTCAGAGATTTTTGTTCCCATTTCCACCTGGGAATCTCAAGTGGTTGTAGTAACTACTTGGCCTCTTATGTTTAGCAGTTACTAGCTGACAATCCATTCTTCTCAAAATGAATGCCCGACGTCCTTCTTTATCCCTTTCCAATAAAATGCCTATCCTGTATCATGGTGCATTTTATTGTCATCAGGATATATAGTCAATCTCGAACGAGAGCACTCTTATGGTGCCTCATCCATCAACCTAACGACATCAGGAACAATAATATCGCATCCTTACGGAGTCAACCATCTCGGTAGAGTCTGCATTATATCACCTCTACAGACACTACCCATTCCTCTAATTTAGCTATAATGTCCGCTAGTCTAACTTCATGCCTCAGACTAGTACTAATCTAATAAATCAAAGAAGGTCTGAAAGTAAAACTGGCCATCATCTTCAGCACTAGCTCATATCGAGTTCTGAAGTCATAACCAGTGACAAAATCGAGCAATGTCCACTTTAGGAATATTGCTTCCAAAGTGGTATGTCTTCCACTCAAAGCAAATACGATCGGTGCCCACTCCAAATCATGAGTCGGATACTCACTACAACAGATTATGGGTTTCATAGCGTTTGAAAATCGCTATAACAGGCTACCATAGCGTTTCAGAGAATGCCGTGGAACCACAAGCTATGGTAGGCTGGCAGCATTACATAGCAGGAAGGAAAACGCTATAATAGCTAATAGCGTTTACAAAAGGGCATAACATTGCAACCTACCATAGCGTTTTTTCTCTGTTATTAAACTTAAACGCTATAGGGAATATAATCCTTCATTTAACTTCTATAGCGTTTTCGAGCACATTTTATAGCATTTCATCAAACCATGTTATAGCGTTACAATGTTTTTCGAAGCATTTCTTGTCATGCTTGTATAGCGTTTTTATTTTCTACTATAGCATTTTTGATTCTATTATAGCGTTTTTGATGCATAAATCTTACATCTCATATAGAGTTGCGATAGCGTTTGATGAATCAATAGCGTTTTTCAAACGCTATTCTATATAATATTAATTTTCAGCATTTGTTTCAATTTTCTTTTTATTATATTATATATATATATATATATATATATGCACACGGATAGATATATGTATACACATTACACACATATATATATATATATATATTAAAATGTGGATCCCAAAAATAACAAATCGAGAAGATGACAACAACTATATGTAACAATGATAACGTTGCAGTGAATTCTAATTTGGAAACACACAATCAAACCAGTGGAAAAGTTTTAAATAATTCTGCTAATATTTCAAATACTACAGGACATGATCGCATGATAATAGTTCAAAATAGTCTAACAAATGAACATAAATACTACAAGACATGGTCACATGATAATAGCTCAAAATAGTCTAACAAATGGACACAAATACTCAGTTATGGAGACGATGATACGGAAATGGCTGCTACAGAAGATTCTTGCAAGGATCTAAACATTGCTCCAGGTTGCTTCAGTGTTAACCAAGTTCCTGCATTAAATGACAAAGTAGACAATGACAGTTCCAGGTTGAATATACTAAATTTATAGATAATAAATGACAAAGTAGACAATGACTTGTAGGCAATGGAGTAAATGACTTGGAGGCCTAATATGAAAATCTATCATTATTATTGTCTAACTTTGTTCGCATCATGAATATCATATTAATACATATACTAACCCACCTACCATTTATGAATTTGCAGATTAAATTGGAAGTACAAAATGGATGTTGATTATGTTTACGCTCCACCCTCTTCCTATTACGCCTTTTATGCTTGTTAGCTGTTACTGTATTTTTTGTTCAACTTTCTTATTATCAAAAGCTAACGAAATCTTATCTTGAATATTTGTATTATGTCTTTGTTAGTTGTGTATTCGTTTTGCGTTGCAACTGTATTTCTGTTCCAATATTTGTTTGTTTCATTTGCATTTATGTTTAATTTAGTCGATTGGTGAAATTGTGTAAGGGAATAAAACAAAAATAAAGAGGAGAAAACTGAAGTGCGGCATAACAACATTTAAGGTGAAAACAAAATTTTACTCAAACATTATCCTGAGCCTAGCAACCTAAATTTAATTTGTTTGAATGGTTAGCGTTGTGTTCGTCTATATTAGAGCAGGCTCGATATTAGAGCATCCTAGGGATTTGAAGTTGGCGTTGAGTTCATCTGCTCTGATGTACGAATAATATAGAGTTATAGAGCATAATATGGTAGCAGTCGTGTCACAAATAGTATGAGTAAGGCGATAAAACATTGTGGGGGGCAGCTGAAGCTTACAAGTGACAGTGTGATAAATGTGTAAATGGATGTCATAGATATCAACTACCTGGAAACACATGTAGCATTTTTGAATTAGGTAAAGGACTTGAGTGAAGAGTTGAAAACATGCTTACATGATATATATACTGAATGAATAGCTTACCTATGAGATCTTCACCTTTGTCCCAGAATAAGAAAAAGGGACCAGGGATTTTAAGTCTTCGATTCCTTCAATTTGTTTGGGTAAAATCAGATTAATAAATCATAAACAAACTACATTATGTAATGGTAATATTAAAATATTAAAATTGACACTTTTGAATAAGATGAAAACAAAATTATTTACAAAAATAAAATCACAGTGAAAGACCAACATAGGCTTATGGTCCTAAAATGCTTACTCAACATGAAAGTTGTAAGAGAAGTGTAACGTAATAAGGAAATAATTTATATTTACCAGCAGTCCTGCCAAAGCCAACATAGGCTTTAGCTGCATCTGTGAAGTAACATTCAAGGCGAACAATATGGCTATCAATAAGCATCCCACGCATGTTCCAGTTGATGATACCTGGTGTGTTTTACAAAGCATTACTATCTCTTCACCCTCTTTTGCTGCTAGTACTTTTCTTCTTCTCCTTTTGTTGTTTACATTTTCATAAGTCACTATTATCCGAACTACAAAAGACAAATGGAGGATATAAAGAAAATTCAGATTCCAGCATTTGGAAACTGGGATAATTACAGCAACTATGATGTGCCTGTTACTTGGTATTCTCAGTAATTAATTAAATTTAAATTGTACACTTTGTCTAAATTGTGTAATTGATTGAATTTATGTTGACTGATGTATAAGAAAGTTTCATTAAATAAACTAATGTTGTATATTAACTCAAATGAAGGGAAATATCTATGAGGTGACCAAATTCATGTGGATCAGTCATACAATAAACTGCAATGGTCTGTTGCCACCTTTTAAAAGCAGAATAGTGTACTTAACTATTTGAATTGGTTTGCAGTACTATCATGAAAAAAAAATTGTCAAATATAAACAGTTTTCAAACACTTTGAATTGATATGAAATAGTCATAGAGAATATATTAAGTGATTGGGATGGTTGTGCATATGTTAAGTGAGAAATTAGATTGGGATGGTTGTGCATATGTTAAGTGAGAAATTATGCTTTGAACTAGATTGAAAACTATGAAATGTTCTTCTATAAAACAATTAAGGAATGCTATATTCTCCATTTTTTGGATATTAGTGACATATTATAATCTTTACATATAGGTTCAAGTTATATTATTGTCGAATGCATGTTAATCCCTTTACCGTGTTCATTTGAGACATGACTTTTAGTTATTTACTTTGTCCTCTCAAAGTTTTGATAAATATAGTTTACAATATTGTTAAATCTTAGCTTTATTCAATGTGCTCTCCTTTGTTAGGTAACATGCGAAAGCCAATTTTGGATTTACATCATAAATCTGTCATTTATCAAGAAAAACAAGATTAGACAAACTCATAGATCTGCATGTCTTAACCTTGAGTGAGTACTCATAAATTAGAATACTAGTAAGGTAGGAAAATTTCATAATTAGTTGTAAACAAAACTAAGCTTAAAATTATCATAGAACTCATAAGATCAATCAATATCACAAAACTAAGCTTAAACTTTCTTAATTGGTTGTAAACAAAACTATTATCACCTTAGAATGCTCTTCAGCCTTTCAACCATCTAACTGAGTTCATTTGTTCAGTCTATATAGTCCCTCGAAACTTCGATCATTAATTTTGTGCAGTCAAGGCTTCAACGTTTAAAAATCTGCCGCTCCACAACTATTGCTTCGGGTTTGCTTCAGCATTCGCATCAGTTGCTCAACCTTTAGTGCTTCGGTTTACACCTAAAGTGTTACCTGTGTCATGTTCCAACGCAATTCAGCACATAACATTACAACTTTAGCTCATAAATAGCAGTTCAACTATGTTTAGTTATAGTATATCTACATTGCTCTTGATGGCTGCACATTTCATTATGGCCAGAGCACCACCGTCTTAGTAGTTTCAGCAAAGTGGTACAACCTTGGGTTCTTGATCCTTACGTCACTCAGTTTTTCAGTAAAGTGGTACAACCTTAGCATAGTGGTTCATATTATTAACACATAGCCATTATTAATATCTGCTAATATGTGATAACCTACCCACATTCATCTGTGTTATTAAGAAGCTCACATTCAAGTTTGAGTTAAGTTGTTTAAAATGAGAGATATTGCATGAATGATGAGTGATTGAAATACCACACCAAATTTAGATATCAGGCTAAGGTTTTAAGGTTGTCTATACCACTAATAATGTGAAATATTCGACCGTAAAATACATACAGATACAGGCATATCTCAAAATAAGAAATGCTTTAAGTAATGAAATACCTTTTTCTAACATAATTGGAGTTGGAGAAATAAATTGCCGAATCAACTCTGACTATTAGCACTCCTGGAACTCTATTTGCTTCTGTGTACTGTTTAATATTTCTATACACTGTGGTTCCTGATATGTTTCCTAGTATAGCTATTCAAGGTCTAGTCACTTGTAGCAGTATTTTAGCAAAAGAAAGGGAGACATGTACATGAAAAAAAATGAAAAAAATTGCAAAGTGCATTGTATTTTGAATACAACAGCAATTTTACACTAGAGCTTACCGCGATCAAGAGGCCAACTTCAACAGACACAAAGACTACACCAAAAAAAGCACCCATACAAGCTATAAAATCCAACTTATCGACTTTCCAGATCAGATAAGCAGCTTTGTAGTCAATTAGTCCAACCACAGCCGATATTATGATGGACAAAAGTATCGCATTTGGAGTCTATTTGACCAATGGTGTTAGGAACAATAATGTGAAAATACCATTGTTGACATTACTAAATTTGAGACTGGTGTGTGACATCCTGACATGTAATTCACCGCCGACCGTGAGAATGACCGTGAAATAAAAATTATTATAAGAAAAAAAACTAAATTTTCTTAAAATACTGCTCATGAAACCAACATGGAGAAAAAGATCATAAAACCAACATTTGTCCATTTATTTATTTTAAAAAAGGGTAAAAAATTACCCAACATGGAGATAAAGGTCATGAAACCAGCTGATATTTACACAACCTTTCGACTCCCAATTATAGTTGATCTCAGTACCCTAATGTTCTTTCTGAAATATCCAATCTTGTAGTATCAAACAAGGAAATATAGCTATAAAACTTGAGAAAAAGGAAAAATTTGGAAAGATGATACACTTATACTAAGACAGT
Organism: Allium fistulosum; assembly: GCA_030737815.1. NCBI lineage: Eukaryota > Viridiplantae > Streptophyta > Magnoliopsida > Asparagales > Amaryllidaceae > Allium > Allium fistulosum. The sequence continues at coordinate 19,490,632 of JASFAW010000013.1, forward strand.
GGAGCAAGTGCCAGTGCCAAATAAACCATCTAAAAGAATACCAATTACCTACCCATTTTAAGAAACATAAATATCATGTAACTAGTTTACTAAAAATATAAATATAAAAATATTACCTGAAAGAACAATAATGCCACCTGCCATCCAATACCATGACTAGGAACATGAACAGGAGGTGGAATTAAACTTGCCAACCTCGCTACATCTTTGTATGCTGCCGTTGACTGCCAAATCGGAATCAAGTTAAGTTTCAGAACGCTTTTTATTTTATTTTCCTATCCTTGAATGCTTCTAATATAAGAGACATAAATACACTCTTGAATATACATATACTAAGACATTCTCATATTATTATTATTATTTTGATAACCAATATGTTAGAAAAATACATTTCCAAACTAGAACGTTGACTATTATATACATTCTCACTTGAACATATTTCTTTTCAAATCATCCACAAAAATGTACCGTGATGTGTTTCAAAATAAAATTACTTGTTCATAACATGTACATTCTCGCAAGGCAACAGCATTAAATATGCTCCTAGTCCATAATACGACTAAAGATAAACCACGTGTACATATCTAATTTGGGTGAAAATGATTGTATCCAGTGTACCTGGATAGCATAGGTTACTGTAGACTACACTAGTAAATTGAAATAGCTTCCATTGTAATTGATGACAGACTTCTATACTGACCAAAATTTATGGTCTAAAAAATTGCTGGAGTAAATTCAACTATCCGACAGTAAGTAGAGCTGATGATTCCTGATATAATCGATAAATTCATCATGAATGAGATATTTTACAGAGAGCCCTCTCTTTATGCATTCCTTAAAAACAATTGATAAAGTACTTGGGTATCATTGAAATGATCCAAAGTCCAAACATTGGATAAAATTATCTGTTCAGATGTTTTGCACAAAGGTACTTGATAGTTTCAAAAATAGATTATTATTTTTTTACCTTTGTGTGATATCTTCCTGTTGCTATCTCTTATATTATCATAAGATTTTTATCAGGAAACAGATTTTTGTTTTTATCTTACCATTTGAAGTGTTATTAGCTAATCAAAGAACATAAATTATCTTTGAAGGATCCAAAACAAAAATTTACATATTATTAATGTTTTCTTTAATGTAGAACTATATGGAAAATTTTGTTAAACATTTAGTTGTCATTGAATTTTATATGCTACGTTTATTTTGCAAATATATACAAAAATAAAATTAAGCGAAATTTTGTAACTATTTGTGGTGGTAATAACTAAAGGTGTGATTATAGCCTTTGAGTTATCCATTGAGCCGCAATTTGATGAAATAAAACAAATAGAAAAATATGAGGAGAAAGAGAGGGAGAAAATTAAGATAAACGAGTAGGTTGGTGTGATGTTGTTAAATGCATGGACATTATCCATAAAAATAAGGAAATACTACTAAAATTATTACTATGAGATTGTGCAAATAAAAAGGAGCAGAGTGGAATTAGTAAATAAAGGCAAACCAGTGGTTTTGGATGACACTTCATGCATCATCCGTGTGACTCTCTAGTTTTTAACTAAATTATTACTTAAAAAGGAAAAAGGAAAAAGGAAAAAAGCCTACTGCTATCAGCTGTATTTGTTCAATTTATTCATTTGATGCCCTTTACGCCTACATTCTCTGTTACGTGATGCATAAAGTAAACTTAAATTATTCTTCTACATACTAATTTGATTCAATCGATTATACAGCATAGAAATTCAGTTTGGTTAAGCATCCACATCTTCTTGAAAACTAATACCTAGTTATAGCTAGAACCAAAGAGGCCAAGGTAAAAGATGATCACTGTGACACTAGTTGACTATCATGATGAGAAAATATGAATATAAATATGAACACACATCACCTACATATATGAATTCTAAAATCTACTCCATTTCAGGTAACGAAAACAATACCAAAACAAATCCAAAATTCGATTAAACACAATCTTTAGTCTAGAAGATTGTTCTGAAAGGATTAAGATCTCCAAACAAAGGTAATAATACAATCAACCTTAATAGTTAAATACAAATATTATAGGTCTTTGAAGCACCCAAAAATGCTAAATTCATAACCTGGTAGATATGCACCGGGTACGAGTTCATATCTCATGTTTTCGGTTTCTTTCTCTATATGCTCAACAATGTCTCATCCATTAAAATGTGCTAACACAAACATCACCATTTGATTCATGCTAATTAGAAAATTAAATCTTACCTAGTTGAAGCAGAAGAAACCAACAAAAGAAATTTGATCCAGAAAGAAGAATTTGTTGCTGCGGAGTTGAGGAAGATGAGCTACAGTGTTTAAGCATAGATTTTCAATGCTGTATGAAATTGCTGATTTTGGAATAAGCGTGGAATTACTGCTTAATAATATCTCAGACTTCTCGTTCCAGATCCGACGACTGATTCAAAACAAGCAGATTTAGGGTTTAGGGTTCTAGGTAGGTAGTTGACGACGGTGGTTCAAATTGGCTGCTGCTTGAGAGAGAGAGATTACATCACCAATTTGGATCGACTGTTGACGACGACGGTTAGGGTTTTGCGATTCATGATTTTGGTCTACGTGTTGCGTTTTGGGGATTTCACGAAGTTTGGTTGTTTTCTAGAGGAGGTGATGAAGGAAAAGAAAACAAGTGTTTACCTGAGGAGGTCACCAGTTAGAGGCGCAATTTTTTGATTCCCGCACAAAATAAATTGTGTCCCGCCTTTTTGATTCCATAGCGTTGAATACACCAGATTTATTTAACTAACAGCGTTAAGTACCCTGCCTTGCATAGCGTTTAAAAGGAATAGATGGAAACGCTATGTTTTGCTGCTATCAAAAGTCATTATTTTTGTAGTGACTTCCTCTTGTGTAGTTTCAACTGTCGACTAGCACATGCGGCAATCTTACCTTTCAGCATCAATACCACACCTAATTAAGTACCATAGGCATGTGTGCACTATCGACTCCTCACTCCTACTCGGAATGAGTAAAATCAATGCACTCGTCAACCCCTCTGTCATACTCACTAACGTGTGTCTACACCTTGTGTCTTAAGTAAAAGTTTGATACACCCTCGTCAAATCGGCTAATGGTGCTGCTACTTTTTAGAAGTCCTTGGTAAAGTGTATATAACATCATGCCAATCCAAAGAAACTTCTCATCATCGGACGGTGTTTTCTCAACACCTTCAATAAAATCATCAATCGTGTCTTATGCCCCTCTTTCATCCATGAGTAGATGAAAGTATCATCAACGAGCATAAGCACGAACCTACTAAATTGATCTCTTGAAATACGATTCAAGAAATCAACAAAGCATGCCGACTCGTTGGTTAGCCCGAACGGTATAACCAATCCAACCAAAAATTAAAGTAGCATATGAAACACTATTATTAACGCACTCTCTCCAACTAATCTCAATAGATGAATCCCATCACGAAGTCCAACTGAGAGAATATCCTCGCACCATAAAGCTGATCAAACAAGCCATCAATAAGTGGGAGTGGATACTTGTTCGTCATCTCATTCAACTCACGATAATCAACATACAATCTCATAGGGCCATCTGCCCTAGTGGCAAACACAATAGGTGCATCTCACTCAAATAAGCTCCTATGGAAAAAACCTCACCTCAATAGGTCATTTGCTTGCACCATTAACTTCCTCTACTCTTTGGGCATCATATGCCTTAAAGGCATAACTAATGGTCTAACATCTCTACCATATCGATACCGAACTTGATCCCCATATGATGGTAATCTGGTCACCACATCAAATGTGTCTGGATACTCTCTAGCTACAAGCGCAAATGACAACTCATCATGTGGGACATTGAGCGAATATAGAAAGCTAACCATCACCTCATCATCGGGTGGGCAGCTGAACGATAACTTCCACTCATCGTTGGTCCCTATCTTCACCAACTGCCTTTCAAAATCCATCACTATTCCATACCACTTCAGCCAGTCAATTCCTAAACTATAATAATGTACATAATTAAACCTAAAAATTGATAATAAACAAATAAACATCTATGGGTCGATAAGGCTAAGTGTAAACAAACCATGTTGTTACATTCCCTATTTTGAGGACCGAAACTAAGCACTACGGATGCTGCAGTCATCCATAGTATTAGTTTCTGGTGATAAAATATAGGATGTTACACATATATAGGCTAGATGAGCCCCCAACCAGGTTCTTCTTAATTTAAAGGTCGGTTTACTATCCCGGGTTTCAATCCTAATCTATCTATCAAATCACTAGATACGAAGGAATGCGAAACCTTAACGTTAAAATAAAACATGTATGGAATCACCATAAATGGAAAGAATACCCAAGATGGTGATGCCATTTCCCTTCTCTCTCGTCGATGGAGCACTCGAAGAAATCGAAACAACATTTTACGCATATTCTTTCATTATTTGCCCTACTTAGCTTATTTGGGATCATTCTTCACACTAGGTACAGGCTCTCATATCATAAACCCTTTTTGATCAACTTCTCGAAGCTCTCATCAATACGAAAATAGTCGCTTCCCAAGATGATAACTCAACCTAGTGATAAATTATTCATTCTTTCTAAGTGGAGTATTAATGAAAGATAGGTCATACCTTGATAACACATCGAATTCGGCCACATATTCTAGCACTTCAAGTCAGCGAACTTCTTAAACAACATCTACTTCTGAGAAGTCGAAATAAATCTCTCCGATGCAAATTATGAACTAGTCCCAAGTAAAATGATCCTCGGGAATCGAAGCCGTAAGAGTACTCCCCCAGTTCATTGTTCATCCCTGGAGTTATCTAGAGGTTAACTTCTATTTCATTGCATTATCTAACTCTAAGCCATCGAAGATCCTTCCGCAAATATCCATCCCGCCTTTCACCTTAATAGACAACCCCGTTCCAAGGAATGGTTTGCCTCCTAGACTCACATAATCTTTATAAGCTTAGCAGAGTCGACTCTAGGCATTTTCACTTGAGTGCCATAATCATTTGGAGCAACTTGGGCATTCTAGAATAATGTTTTGCACCATCTCTATGGACGTATTATATAAATCGAGCTAGTGATCCCTGATCCTTCCCACTCCTTTACTACATAGATGGAGTCAATAGTAACATGACGTATGCTAGATCATTCCTAATCTATAATAAGAAGAATCAGTCTCTCATAAATAAAAACTACATCAATAGTGTTTGTTTGTGCAATACAACTTATATATTATATATACAACTATATAGATTTCAAAATTAAAATATATAATAAATACGCACTATCTTGTATATAGTATACTCTCGATCCAATCTAGGGCGACAACTCCTAACTATGTGATAACCCTGATTTTATGAACAAGTTTTATAATTTAATTTAATATACTTGTTTGAATTATTTTTGGTTGCCTAGGAAAAATATATATGATAAGTTGACCATAAATATATTGGGTAAATATTGATATGTATACAAGATGATATAATACATATGTACATACTTTTCTGAAAAAAAAGAAGCAGAAAATTATTTGTAAGCTAAAGAAAACTATAGATACATGAACATAACATGATTATTACAGATATGAATGTGTCATTGAAACAAAGTCTAGAATAAGAAAAATAAAGGTTTAGGCAAGGATAGAAATATAGATATTGTACAGGCATTTTAAACAAAGGCTGGCTAAAGAAAAATTATTAGAAATTGCATGGAAATGGTATGAGTTGTTGAATAAATACTTTATCCACTTTTAGCAATTCTCTCAGCTTTTATAGAGATCATGCAAATATGGTGACTGGGGTAATAAAGTGTAATTTCTGTTAATAGAACCATGGACCATTTACTCATTTGCTCTTAAAATAGAAAGAGAGACTGATCATAAGTGGTGGGGTAAAATTGACATTGGGTAAATTTTAAAACCCTAGAGACAGTCAAGGTCTTGTATAAAAGAGGGTTTAAGGGTGAAAGGATCTGTCACCATTTTCTTAAAAATAAATATACAGACATATAGATAGTTAGCAAAAGAGAAAAATTGAGAAGCACTGGCCATTAGAGATAAGTAGGAGATAGCAGATCAAAGGAAAAGGATTAAGGTGAGTAACCTCACTGAAAATTGGCATTAAGTCCTGAATATTGAGGCAGCCTAAATGGTTTTTATATTTTTAATTAATCTGTGCTTATTTTATGATATTGGTGTGTTGATGATCTGCTTAAATATTTTGTGTTAATATACCCAGAAAATATATTGATGGCTTTCATGTTTGAATGATTATTGTGTCATGAAATTATCTTTGAGATGAGATGCTCTCTTTATGTGACTGTTGCATATAGATTAATTCATGGAAACTCCAGGGATATATGATATAAATCTATGGTCTAAAAATGGGAAAAATGTAAATGGGGCTGTAGCATAAAGTGGTTGCTGCTTATGTCTCAAAAATAAACATGGTAACATAGAAGTGCAATGATATACTTGTGCTGAACTTCTATGATTACAAATAAATCCAGATAAGAATATAAGCTTGTGGTTTAGTCAGATCTTATGAATCTGTGATTATCTGATTAAGCCAGAGGTAAATGGATGCATCAAGGCAAATTATACATGACCATATATTTATAGGCATGATTTCCCAAAACCCATGATTTAAATAATATGTACACTGAGAAATCAAACTAGCTTGTATGAATAAATCTATGATTATTAAAAAATTATCTGTTGTTCTTTGAACACATGCATGATGGTTGAGTTGTTTATTTTCTCTGATTAATTTATGAGATGCAGAAGGGATTAGCATAAATGGGGGAAAGAGGGAAAATGAACACTTAGTAATATAACTAAGGATTTGGATCTTAGGGCTACAAAAGTATGGCTTGGCAAGGGAAATATTGCAAGCTCACACATGGTATGATTATACCCAGAGGCCTGAGTGTGCTGGGTTAACAGTGAATATGCCCCAGACAGTGTGTGTTTTAATAGAAGGAAAGTAGCTAAAGTCCATCATAAAATACCTGAGATTGAATTTGGAGAATAAGTTCATAGGTAGGTTTGGGTAAAATCCCTGATAGCCAGAAAGTTATGGATAGGGAAAATGATTAAATGATGATCATATTGGTTGGTTTAGAGTATTCTATGAGAATTATATGTTAGTGCTCTCTGAAATAATCCATTGAATTATGTATTATTATGTTATGCATTAATGAACATGCACAGGTGATAGAGGAATGTATACTAGAGAAACATTGCTTTAACTTATCTGTTTTATAAAGTTATTTAAATTTTCAGTAAGATTATTCATACCAGACAATTTAGTCAGACCCTTTGTGTGTTTGTATACCATTGGGTGTCTCATCTTTTTATGAGGCAGCTCGTGGTGATTGTGCAGGTAAATAGGCATTTTCTTGATCAAGAATTGGATGAATTAGCTGCTAAGGAATTGGATATAATAGTTACAGACTCAAGGATATTAAAATAGATGTTAAATTGAACTTATGCTATGAAATGTTGGTTAAGTTGTTTGGGAAGAAACTAATGTAATGCTATTTTCAGTTTGCAAGTGTTGAACTACTCATGAGACTTCTGTTGAAAGTTGTGAGATGCTTTTGAGAATGTTTTACTAAGTGATACAATTTATAGTATTAACTCCCTGAATGCTTAGCAAAAGTGTGCAATGATAAGAATAATCTGAAATGATCTGTAGATTGGAAATTAAAAGAGTAACCAGAGATCTATTGTAAGTATTGATGGAAAATAAAGTAGGATAGAAACCCAGATTAATCTGTATGACATTTGTGTAAAGTAGCAGAGGAATTCAGGCTAATTTGACCAACTTTGCCAAGCCTGGGTTCAACCAGTCTAATACCCTAAGCTATTTGGTTAAGAAAGGTAACAAATAAAGCAAACCAGTAAACCAGGATTGATATAATGGAAAAATATGTTACCTGAAGTCACACAGATACACACATGCACCCAGAACATAGATACACACATGCACACAGAATACATATACACACACTTGCACAAAGGATAATTAAGTGTTCAGTAGATCTAAATTCATGGAAATCTAAACAAACTCTAAAACTAGAGAAATAACATCTAGGATTTGCCCAAAAATTAAGTAAGACAGAAAGCTTCTTTGAAAATTATTTTGCCATGAGAAAATTATATAGAAAATTCCAAAAATAAATTCTCTGCTTCCAAAACTCCTCTACTCTGATTAAAAAGAAAGAGGAAAACTCCAAGTATCATATATATATGGTTTCTTGTATGTAAGTTGGGTGATTTGATTACAACAATATTTTTATATTGGTTGAAAGATCCTGGATAGTAGAGAAAGGATGTTCTCTTGAATAGATGATCACTGTAAATTAAAAAAAAATCATTTGTGAAAAGTGGGTCATCTCACAATCTCTACTGGATTATGGAATCAACTCAGGTCAATCACGTAACCTAGGCTTTGATACCAAATGTGATGACCTCCATATACATCTTATGCGCATATAACCAAATAGTCATTATTGGAACATTCGGTCGATGTAGGATGATTTTAAGGGAAATAAAAAGAAGTAAAGAAGAGGAATAGAAAAGAAGAGAAAGCAATAAAACATCATGTTAACAAGAATACTTTTCAACGCCTCAAAGTGAATTTCGAAGGATAAGTGGTCTCCTCGAAACCTCTTTTTGATATAGGTGGAGATAGTTAATGTTAATGTTCCCTGATTAGGCAAAGGTTGTTGAAAACACTTCTGTAACACCTTTGACTCATTTGAAAGGCTGACTTCTTTGTAGGAAATTCCTTTCAAATTACTTGATTACTGACTCTATCGAAACCTCCTTTCGAAATGGTCAAGGTGCCTAAGGTTAGGACTTAACAGCAGGTGTTTCGACTTGATTGGAAGGTAACCCTTCGACTAAATTAACCGTAGATAATCACAACCATATAAAATGAGTATCTCTAACTCCATTATTATCAAAATTGCTATCATTCTTCATTTATTTATTAAGTGATGTATAGATTGACTAAATCCCCAATTTATAAAATTAGGGTTTACAAGCTTTAGAAAGTATAAGGAAGAAGTGAATGGAAAATATGATCCCTTAAACATGACCCTTAGGGTCTCATTTATAGGTGCGGGTCAACACCTTTCGACTAAATGCTTTCGATACGGTCGGAAGGTTTGCTTTCCTGCTTTCATGCGCATCTCTTAACTCATGGCTTTCGACCTAGTCGAAAGGTCGAAAGGGTTATATGGTCATCCTTTCGCTACCACTGAAGACTAGGCTTCCTTCAATTTTGCTTTATTCCTTTCAACTTCGTCCGAAGGCTAATTGCTTTTATTGTTTCTGATTTCATCGAAAGGTACTGCTCAGTCACTTTTGACTCCGTCGAAAGGTGTACAATTGCGCTCTTCCTTTAGTTGTAATATGCCGCATAAATTGATAAAGGAGTAGGCTTCCGATGTTGTCGAAACATGTGCTTTGTGGGTTTCGAATGAGTCGAAGCACTGTTAAGAAATTGGCTGTAGATAACATTATTCGAAAGCGCTCTCTCTGATTAGTGTGGTCCTTATATTTCTTCCTTCATGAGTGAGGATGGCTTAAACCAATTCGAAAGGCTAATATATGCTTTTGAAAGGGTTGACAACTGAATGTTCTTCTAGTGGAGGTAAAGAAAAACGAAACCAATCATTTCGAATGGTTTAGTGCAAAATGTTGAAAGTATGTTATTCATTGCCTTTAGAAGGGAACTTTCGACCTCGTCAAAAGCTCTTTGCTCATCTAAAACTTTTTTGAAACATCCTTTTGACCTCTTTGAAAGGTGATGTTGGTGCCATCATCTTCTCTTCTAAAGCTCTATCTAATATTGAGATAGACCACCCTACTGCCTTCTGGTCTTCATCAATTCTCTTGCTCCTTCATACTTTTATTCTTGAGAATATTTTATGGGTAACATTCAGCCCCTCCTACCTAGTATGAAAGAAGCTTTATTCTTTAGGACAAAAACCCAAAGGATTTATTTCTTTGTTTCCTGCAAAGAAAATAATAACCTCTATTAGGATCATAATTTTGTCATGAGACCATGATGGGTAACTTTATAACCCAAGTTACTATTTGATAGTATTATTAGGTGGAGTATTCAAATAAATACATAACCTAATCTTTTTAATACTAATAATAGAAATATGAAACAATATTACCTGGTTCACGGTCGTTAATTTAAGCAAATAAACCTTCTCTGAAAGGCCATTGCATGCTCCAGATCCACTGTTCTTTGGTTATGTTTTCTTCGGTCACTAGGGATTGATTTATTTTGTTGGTTTTTCCCTTCTTCCCTGTTATGACTTTATTTTATCCCTACACATCATTCTCTAACAAAAAGGAATGAAGTCTGCTTGATAAGAAACTCTTTTCTAGAATTCTCATCTAATATTGGCACAAAAATGTTAAATTTTCAAATAATCCTTGGTTCAAAATTTACAAATTCAATGGGAAATCCATAACTCATCAAGAGAATTCAATAAAGAAATCAAGAATTTATAAAACCAGAAAACCAATATGAAAGAAACTAAAAGTCCATGCATTCAAGAATGTAACCGAAAACTTACGAGGATTTCATCTTTCAAGTAGACCGCTTCAAACTTTACCTAATACCAATACAAAGCCAGAAATTCAATAAAAAGTCTTCAAATCTTCATGGAAATTCAATAAAGAAGCCAAGAAATCAATAATTTGTGAAAACAATAAATCAATAAGAAATTATTACGAAATCTGATGAAGGAAGCAAATATATAAAATCCGCAAATCATCCCGAAAGTCAATGAGGAAATTTAGAAATTACGAAACTAGAAACCTAATCAAGGCATCATTATGAAAATTCAACAAGGAAACTAAGAATACGAAATCCACCAATCATCATAAAAATCAATATGCAAATCCAGAATTTACAAGTTCAGAAATTCCATAAGTGATCATTGCAAGAATTGAATCAAGAAGCCAAAAATGAAGAATTCATCAATCACCATAAAATATCAATAAGTATATCTAGAATTCATTAAACCAGAAATCCAAAAAGAAATCTTCACAAAAATCCAATAAGGAAACTTAGCATATAAAGTCCATAAATCACCATGAAAATCTGATAGGAAATATCAAGTTCATGAAACCAGAAGCTCAATATGAAATCTTTACAAAATTTGATTGGGAAAACTCAGAAATGAAACCCATAAATTACCATAAAAATCAATAAGGAAATGTCAAGTCCATGAAGTCATAAATTCAATAAGAAATCTCTACGAAAATCCAATGAGAAAACTCAGAATATGGAATCCAGAAACTAACATAAAAATCAATGAGAAATTTAGAAATTCACAAAACTCAATATGAAACCTTCATGGGAAGAAACATGGAAATTGAAAGTTTGTGAAATCAGAAATCCAACCAAAATCTTGTCAGAATTTCATTTCATGAATAAATTACTCAAAATCTCATTCAATATAAACACAAAATCTGAAACGTATCTAGTAATGGTAAATTTAATAGATTCAAGCAAAAGATTCCTATGCCTATCTGGCCTTAATTATAAAGCTCTACCTAAAACGTTATGCTAGAGATCTGTTTTAAATTCATGCCTTGAATAGTAATGAGGATTCCTATTATTCAAAGATTAGTATCCTGTTAATATATGTGTAGTTCCTAATGTGCCTACATGTTAGTAGTATTATTGTTATATTGGAGCTGAGTAGTTCCGTAATGCCATGCAGTCATTCGGAATAGTAGTTCTGTAATACCAGTCAGCCATTCAGAGTAGTAGGTCTGTAGGACCAGTCAACCATTCAGCAGATAGTTCCGTTTAGTTGTTCAGCTTTTCAACCTTTCAACCATTCAGCAGGTAGTTCCGTTCAGTTGACTGGCCGTTCAGCAGTGCAAGCTCCGTTTGACTAGTCAGTCGTTCAGCAGTGCAAGTTCCATCGTATTGTTTGGCCGTTTAGCAGTGCAATGGTCCAAATAACATATTAATATATATACTCTTTTATCCTAAAGGATCACCTTATTTCTAAGGATTTGGAAGTGGTTTACTTAATCTTCTCTTAAAATGAAGTCGCTTTAATCTTTATAATAAAAATTTATTATTTATTCTATCCTTTTAACTTTCGTACATACCTTTGCTTTCCATATCATGTTAAGGATTTCTTTATCTATTTTCTTGTCTTGTATCTCCTTTCTGAATGCAAGTTTTTTAATTTCTTGACGTGATAGTCAGCATTTCGGTTTTTGGATACACTGAAATTTGCTTTCTCATATTTGGTCTTTCCTGATTATGATTTTTGACCTCTTGTCTGTTTCTGATTATGGCACTGGATATCTTCATCCTTTTTCCTTTATCTGTACCATTTTCTTGGGTTTCATCTTTATCTTAGATGGTAGATAGATTTCTTTCTTCAACCTTTCTTTCTATTGGGTTTTGACTTTTGCTTTAAGTTGTAGACATCTTTGTCCTTCTCTATCTGTTTGGTGCCTCTTTCGGGCTTCCCTTGGTTCTAAGGGATGTAGTATGTGTTGAGTTGACCTTCCTCTAAAAGGTTTCTAATGGGTGCTTATCTTGACCCTCCCCCTAAGAGGTGATTTGGACATTGGGGGTTTCTTGATTTTGTGGGTGCTTAACCTGACCCTCCCCCTAAGAGGTGATATGGACGTTAGGGGTTTTGTCCCTCCCTCCAAGAGGTGCGATGGAAGACCATCGTATGCTTTTTAGAGGTTTTGACCCTCCCTCTATGAGGTGCCTTTGGTAAGGGCTTAAGAGGGTTTGACCCTTCCTCCCGGAGGTTCCTTTGGCAAGGGCTTATTTAGAGGTTTTAACCCTCCCTCTAGGAGGTGCCTTTGGAGAAGGTTAAAAATTGTTTTTCTCATAATGGAAATACGAATCTCAAATAAAAGACTAAGAGGTCATGATCCATGAACCAAAAGTTTTTTAAGCAAGTATGGGATTTCCTAGTCTGAGTTTTTATCAATGATCTTTTGATAGCTTTAAAACTTTTGTGAAAAAGTATGAATAGACTTCTCCTCGCAAATGTTTCTTTAGAAAATTTTGAAATGTCAAGATTACTTAGTTAAGAAAAATCCTTTATGTGCATTCACTAATGCTATGTAATGTCTTTGAAAGATTGCATAAATTAGTTTTTGAAATATATATAGATATTTGTCCTCCCCTGGTTGCGAGGTTACTGGAAATAGCCATATCTTAGTAGGCACTACTTTAGTAATGGAGTGGTCTATTTGTAAGATTTCCTCAAATATTGATGGAGGATTGACGGCGGTAGGTTTCATGAAAGCGAGCCTTTATATTTGACTGAAACATTGATAGTCATTTCATTTCAGGCATCTGAGCTGTCTTTCGTAGGTAGCCAGAAGTTTGTTGTGCTCCAAGTGTCTGTTGAATGCTATGGACTGGTTTTGTTTTTATCTGTGATGACACTCGAATTTTGGATTAGTACATGACCATTTTTCAGCACAAATCAAAGTACAAATCAATTTAAAAAGTTAAGAAAGAAGAGAATTCATGGTTGAACTAATGTTGCAAAGCTTCGTGGTTTGATAGTAGTCCATATTTTGAAGTTGCTAAGCTACTTTCTTCAAAAGTTTTCTTTATGTCTCTTTAATGAACTCCTTTAAAGTTCCTAATATGATCATGTTCTAAATTATTCTAGCCAATGCGCCGCACTCATCGGTCTTATGTCCATTTTCTTTGTGACAATCACAATAACTTCCTCCTTTTCTGGATTCTGACTGGCTTTGCATTTTATGAGTAGTGAAAAAATTCTATCATCTTTTGCTGTGGCGAAAATATGAGAAAGAGGTTGATCTAAGGCTATATAGTTAGACTCTGGGATTCTTTTCCAATTTCTTTCACCGTTTTTTGACTTTTGATCGGAATAATTAGGACTAGGTCTTTCTTCTTCTATGCCTTGTCTCGATTTTTTCTTGTCATGTCTCATCTCCTCTAAACAAATAAATTTGTTTGCTTGGGAATAGAAGTACCTTAGAACTTTGCATCCGTTAATATAAAGGTCCTTCCAAAAAAGGAGTTTGTTTGGTTAGCCCCGACCGAATCGCAATCAGCTTGTCTCTATCAGTCGCACCTTCTACTTTCAATGCTTCTGCATTAAACCTTCTTATGTATTCGTCAAGTGGTTCTACCGGTCTTTGTCTACTGGTTGCTATCAAGCTAAAATGTATAGTTGGATCTTTGAATGCATAAAATTGTGTCACGAATTCATAAGAGAATTGTTCCCAAGAATGGATAGTTTTTGGTTGGTAATTCTTGTACTATTTGAAAGTTGTTCCTTGAAAAGTAGCTGGGAAGAGTTTGCAGCGAATTGCTCCAGGGGCATTATATAAGTTCATCAAATTTTCAAAAGCTACTAAGTGATCCGCTGGGTTAGAGGTTCCATCATAGTGGGGGAATTTGAATGTGAGTAGGGATGCCGATTGCTATTATTTCTTCTGTAAATGGAGTCTTTTGTAGGATAACATATTTCTTTAGGCCAGAGATTCCTTTTTCCTTAGGTATATCCATTATCTTTTGGCATAGGATGTCCTTTTGGTCGACTTCATTTTTCTGGCAGCCTTTATTGTTTCTTTATATTGGACTATTTGATTGCTCAGGGAACCATTTAACTTGGCTTTCTTGGTCTAACTCTTCATCTTTTTCCTCATTTGGAGATTGTGCTTTGTCTTCTCTTTTCTTAATCCTTAATGATCTTTGAGATGGAGCTCTTTCAAGAAACTCTCGCATTACTATCATTTGTTGTTGTAGATTCTGGACTTTGATCTCATTGTTTTCTAATCTCATTAAGGTTGAAGGCTACCCAATTTCCATATTCTCTAAGTTAAAGTTTAGGACTATGTTATCTTCCAAAGTTGATTGTAATGCAGCTTCTTCATTTGGATTGGCATTATTATTCCTTACTCTGACCATTTTCCTCTTTTGAGTGAAAAAATCTACACAACTTAACTTAGGATGAAAGTGATTGAGAATCGGAGGTTCAAGCCCTCTTTCAAGAGTTAAAAATGTTAATAAGAAAACTTGTCAATGCCTCAACGTGAAGTTCGAAGGATAAGTGGTCTCCTCGAAACCTCTTTTCAATAAGGTGGACATAGTTAATGTGAATGTTCCTTGATTAGGTAAATGTTGTTGAAAACACTTCTGTAACACCTTTCGACTCAGCCAAAAGGTTGACTTCATTGTGAGAAATTCCTTTCGATCTACTTGATTAGTGACTCGGTCAGAACCTCCTTTTGAAATGGTCAAGGTACCTAGGGTTAGGACTTAACAGCAGGGGTTTCTACTTGATCGGAAGGTAACCCTTCGACTAAATTAACCTTAGATAATCACAACCGTATACAATGAGTATCTCTAACTCCAACATAATCTGCTATCGTTCTTCTTTTATTTTGATTCAATGATGTACAGACTGACCAAATCCCCAATTCTAAATTAGGGTTTAGAAGCTTCATAAAGTATAAGGAAGAAGTGAATGAAAAATCAAATCCCTTAAACATGACCCCTAGGTTATCATTAATAGGTGAGTGTCAATACCTTTCGACTAAATGTTTTCGATACGGTCAGAAGGTTTGCTTTCCTTCTTTCGTGCGCATCTCTTGAGTCATGGCTTTCGACCTAGTCGAAAGGTCGAAAGGGTTACATGGCCATCCTTTCGCTGCCACTGAAGACTTGGCTTCCTTCTATTTTGCTTTATTCCTTTCGACTACGCCGGTAGGCTAATTGCTTTATTGCTTCTGACTTCATAAAAAGGTTCTTCTTGGTCACTTTCGACTCCGTGGAAAGGTGTAATATTGCACTCTTCCTTTAGCTGTAATATGTCGCATAAATTGATAAAGGAGTAAGCTTCCGATGTTGTCGAAACATACGCTTTCTGTGTTTCGAATGAGTCGAAGCACTGTTAAGGAATTGGCTGCAGATAACATCATTTGAAAGCACTCTATTTGACTGGTGTGGAACCTTATATTTCTTCCTTCATAAGTGAGGATGGCTTAAACCAATTTGGAAGGCTAATATATGCTTTCAAAAGGGTTAACTTAGCTAAATGTTCTTCTGGTGAAGGTAAACAAAGACGAAACCAATCGTTTCAAATGGTTTGGCACAAAATGCTGAAAGTATGTTGTTCATTGCCTTCGGAATGTAGCTTACAACATCCTCGAAAGCTCTTTGCTCATCAAAAACTTTGTTGAAACACCCTTTTGACCTCTTCGAAAGGTGATGCTGGTGCCATCATCTTCTTGTTGAAAGCTCTATCTAATGTTGAGGTAGACGACCCTAATGCCTTCTGATCTTCATCAATTCCCTTTCTCCTTCTTTCATACTTTTATTCTTAAGAATATTTTATGGGTAACACTTCACATAATCACATAACTTGTTGTATATCTCACAGCACATTAGATACAATACAATAGTCATCACAGTGCATTGGATATATAATACTCATATGACCTCACCACCCAATCAAGGACTACTCAACCTCCCAATTTTTCGGTACTCGAATCCATGCCACTCAATCGGCCAGGAACTAAACTATCACCGCCATAGTCCAGAGTACAATGGATCCAAACATCATTTGATCTAAGGGCTATCGCCACCCTAAGTGAACATCCTCATATACCCTCACTTCACGAGTACACATCTAAACCTACGAATATCAATGATCACTTTTCACATGTCGTCTATAGCAGTGCTCATCTCGGAATTGTTCTTTCAACTCTGAAGTCATCGCGGTAAGGGACTACACTTGGCAACCATCGTAAGCTATAGAGTGTCATCGTGTGTCCCATAACATTCCTCCGACAGTCCCTTCCATCCGACTAGTCTACATCCCTAAGTACAACTATCCATCGTCGAAGCTGTATCTTCCTATTACAAAGTCATCATCGTCGAATCATGAAGTCATAGCATCGAAACACTACATCTTTGCATCGCCACCACATCTTCGCATCACTGCCAAAACCACTCATCGAAGAGCAGTGGCACCAAAATCGAATATCGAACGAATGAACAAACCATCGCATCATGCTTATCGAAGCCTCTCCATCATCTATGTCAAAGTTGACCAAATCAGCCATCATCAAGAGTGGTAGATATCGACTCTAGAGTAGTCGAGAACGACCACTTGTCGTGTACTTAACTAAAAATTGTTAAGTACAAATCAAATGAAAATGTTTGACATCTATCATAAAATCTAAAGCACATCCCCAAACTCATTCTTCATCCTAATATTAATCGGCATGCATGAAACTATGTGCATGAAATCCTATCCTATTGGATATTTTCTAATCCTATATCGCGTTCGAACGGAGTTTTCAACCAACTAATAAACAAGCAGACATGCAATCAACAAGTATAGAAATGTCTATAATAGCCTACATACATCTATAATAATAGAATAGAGTACATCCAAAGCAGCCAATGTAGGATAAATATAAGTAATAGCCCAAATTTATCAATTGAAAGGAAGTGCGGATTAAGGATCTTAAGGCTAATTTAACACTAGAGGGAGGTGAATAGTGTTTAATGGATTCTAAGACTTATATGGACTAAATTAAAATTATAACACAAACAAATGCAGAACTTAATCACAGAACAATCACAGAATCAAACACAGATGCATAAAGTAAATAAAAAGAAGTAAAAGGAAAGAACACACAGGATTTTATACTGGTTCGGAGTTACCCTACGTCCAGTCCTGCACCTAGGCAAACACCTCGTACAGATTTTTATTATACCAATGTCGAGATTACAATCCTCAATTTCTAAAGGCCTTAAGGTACCCTCCTGCCTTCAAGTCCGGGGCAAACTCTCTTGATTTTCAAGATACAAGATCACCCAATTGATTTCTAGGCACAACCACACCTTATAGAGAGACTCGATAAACTTTTGATTACAAATTGATCCTATAACTCTGAATAGCACTTTGATCTTCGAGAGAGGGCAGAGAATCAA
This sequence comes from Allium fistulosum, assembly GCA_030737815.1. Classification (NCBI taxonomy): domain Eukaryota; kingdom Viridiplantae; phylum Streptophyta; class Magnoliopsida; order Asparagales; family Amaryllidaceae; genus Allium; species Allium fistulosum. The sequence continues at coordinate 19,508,642 of JASFAW010000013.1, forward strand.
ACAAGAATGAGATTCTAATTTGCTTCACTTGAGAATTCGGCAGAATTTCGGCACGATCTTAAAAATATGCAAATTTTAGAATATGGATTTGTGGAGAAGAAGGAGTGAAGAAAATAAGAAAATAGTTAGTTAAAAAATTCATTTGTGAAGGCTATTTATAGACCAGTAACGGTCATAACCATTCGTGAAGAGATTTAAACGAATAGACACTTCTTTTGAAAATTGAAACTTTTGAATTTAACGGCCACCATGTCGACATGGGGTATCCCATGATGTCGACAGCCCTTAGTTAAAAACAATGTAAAATTTGTTTTGAAAATGGTATTGAAAGGAAAACAAGATGAAATGATTCTGGAGTAAAATAAACTAATTTTCCTATGTTTTAAAATAAAGAAGAGTAGAAAAATATATATTTAGAATGTATATATAAATTTGATTTTAAATCTCAAGTATATATATTATAAAAGAATATTTAAAAATCAGAAGATAGTTTTAAAAACAAACGAAGTTTAAAACAAGAGTTTATTTAAAAAAAAAACAAAGAATATTTTAAGGCTAAAACATCTTTTTGAAAATCATTTGAAAAGATAAATTTTAATGCTAAAACATTTTGAAAAACAGTTTTGAAAATCATTTTGAAAAACCATTTTGAAGTAGTTTTGCAAGCTTCTTCCTGTAGAATATCTCATCACATCAGGACTCGAGAACTTGTACAAAACCAGGATGTTCGTGGGTTTTTAAGCCACTTGTCGTAGGTTTGTAAGCTACTTGTCGTGGGTTTGTAAGCCACTAAGAAGATAGAAATGGGTTCCATCCCAAATGAAATTTGGAATGAAGATTTCCGTGCTATTATGAAGTTTTAACAATAAACTAGACGCATAACTTGAAATCTTGATCTTGATACTCTAGAGTCTTCAATCTTGAGTCTTGAGTCTTTATACTGATTAGCCTTCAGTAATCAATACTTGCATATATATGTATATATCCTGCATATACATATCTATCTAGACAATAGTGTTAGTATATATTTTATAATAAGATAAGTTAAAAAGGTTGTTGTCATCAAAACCAACATCTCAGTTCCTTACAATCTCCCCCTTTTTGATGATGACAACCAGTATTTATAAAATATACTTACCATACCATAGTTCCTATCATAACTCCCCCTTACTCCATGACTCCCCCTTACTCCAATCATAACTCCCCCTTACTCCAAGCCAACTACTATTTTATAACTTCTCCCCCTTTGTCATCAACAAAAAAACGTCTTACTAATAAATTCCCTGAACTTGATATAAGATGATCAACCATAATACAAATAGAGTAATCCATATATAAGTGTAATAAATGCTAAGTGTGATCATAAGTATGAAATGTGATCATAAATGTGAAATGTGATCATGAGTGTGATCATAAGTGTAATCCAACAGTAAATCAATCATCATCCAATCATATTTACAGTAATTATTCAATCAGTCATATATACAAACCACACTAAATGTTTTAAATAAGTCAAGTCAATCAAGTTTAAAACATGCCAATAACATACAGAATGACTAGACTCCTTGGTACTTTCACCCATCCATCTTCTCCAAAGATAGGGTCTGCTTTGATGGCATCCCATTCTTCTTTATCTTTGTCGAGAGTGACTGGTGGATTTCCTTCGAGATCGTCCTTGTTAAGGGCTGAGATCATCCAACGAAGGGCGTCGAAATGTCTCTCTTGCTCCTTGATCATCTGCATTTGACTCAATTCTAAGAGGCCCTGATTACGAAGTATGAATGTAAGGATATTCTTGAATGAAGTGAGAGTTTCCTCAAGATTATCACTTAGATTCTTAATCGGAGAGGCCACAATTCGAGAAGTAGAAAAAATATGAAAGGGAGTGATTAGAAATGAAGTTTGATAAATTAATCTAGAAGAAACATGTATAAATAGGGGTAGAAAGTTGTTTAAAATGAATAGACACAAGTTAGTTACATGAAATAAAAATTTGAAAGTGTAACTACTTTCTGTCCGTTGTATGTCGACATGGGGGGATGGGGTATGTCGACATGCCTCTGTCTAAAGTGACAATTTGCTTTGTTTTGAATATTATGAACAAATCTATGCAACTATAATTTGTATAATATAAAAACAAGCAATTACAGAGACAAGTGAAGTTGAATAAAAGATTTCATTGATGATTCTAGTCAACGTTACATAAACTAATATAATATTAACTAAAATAAAGGAAAATACATGGATAGAACTTGAAACACACAAGATAACATGAATTAAAACTAATTAGATGAAGATGAAGAAGATGATAGTCCAAGCTTTCTACTAACTTTCCCGAAGAATTTGTCGATTTTAGTGGAAATCTTATCCATTTTCTTACTCATTGATCTTTTAAGTGTCTTTTGATTTTCCACTATAATTCTTTGATTATTGAGAATGGTCTTACTGGATGGATTAGCGGGATTAGTAGGATATTCAATACTTTCTAAGGAAGTTTCTTGATCTTCCTTTTCCTCCTCTTCAATTTCCATTCCTTCCTCTTTCTCTTCTTCTTCTTCCTCCATTTCTTCCATCTCTTCGTGAGCAAGCCTTTCTTCCTTTTCCTAAGTGTTTCATATGGTTGAAATACTAATGGAATTTGCATAAGGGAAATGTTTCCATGGTTGAACACTTTTCTAGTTATAAATTCTTCCCTTTTGAAATCAACTCCAAAGTAATTAAAAATCCGAGTGAGATAAATTCCATGATATAATGTGTTTTCTCCTATAGTAAAATTCTTGGCCTTAGCTCATCCAAAATAACTTGAGCCCAATTGATATCATAATTTCCAAAAATTGCAAAAAGAGCTTTGCAAACTTTCAGAGTTGGGTTGTTGTAGTTTCCCGATCTTGGTATAATGGTGTGTTGAATAAAAAGGTTAATAATTCTTGCTTTTGGACGAAAATAACGATTTTTGAATTCCAAATTGTCATCCCCTTCAAAGATGTGATGAAATGTCTCTCGACCATTTTCATTTATTTGAAATTCCGAGAGATTCATTCCGGTATACTTGCATCCCAAAATATTTCCTAAAATTTCATAATCCAAAACTATTTGTGTTCCTTTAACACTACTCCAAATTTGACCATCTTGCCCATCATAAAAACCACGATTTAAATTCGCATAAAACATCTTAACAAGGTTTGGATAACATACAAAATCATTTTGTTTGTTATCTACTACACTAAGAATAGAACATTGTTGAAAAAGATTTTCAACTTCATAAGAAGGAAAATCTTCAAAAATAGTAAATTTCCCCGTATGTATTTTACTAAAGTTTATATAGTTTATGTAAGCTTTGATAGCTTCCGGGTCATTAAAGAGAAAGTTTTTGATAGATTTTGGAAGTCTAATAGTGTTAGGAGTGCTTGAAGAGGACATTGAAGAAGTTTGAGAGGAGTTGAAGATAATAAAGATAAATTTGAGATTTGAAATAAAAGTGAAAAGTGATGATAAAGAGAGTAAATTAAATAGAGATTCTATAGACATGTTCTCTGGTCAAGAGGCATCTTTCCAGAGCATCGAAGTCGGTGAAAAGGTGGAGGGAAAATCAAAAGTTTGAATTCAAATTTGAAATCAAATTTCTGAGGGGCATGTTGACATGGGGTATCCCGGTATGTCGACATGTGCCTATTTAATCAAAGGACAAGTGACTATTCCTAATTTCTAATAAATGTATATATTATTTCCTATATTCTACTTATATAATTCCTGTGATAACATTAAATATAATAATACTTAAATATTAATAATTTAATATTTAAAATATTATAAAAATAATATTGTTTTTTAATTTAAAATTCAAATTTCAAGGGAAAATTTTGAATTTAAAATTCAAGGAAATTAAAAAATCAAGCAAACAAACAAGCATCCATTAAAAAAAGAAAACTAAAAATAATGTAAATGCGTACCTATTTTTAGATCCATACTCCCATCGTCGTCTGATTCATGAATAGCAGTGAAACACAGATTTGAATTATCCATCTTCTTTTCATCGTCACTGGATGATGAGTCTGAGTCATCAAGAGTTGTTGTGTATGCTTTCTTTCTTTTCCTTGATGGATCATTGTTTGGAGGGAACAACTGTTTATCTGGATACGGACAATCTTTCCTATGATGCCCGACTTTATTGCAATTGTAGCATCTATCATTGTTGATGTTCTCCGTATTATTTTTGGAATTTCTTTGATCGTTTCTTTTGTAATTATTCATTTTCCTATATTTAAGGAATTTCCGGAAGTTTCTTGTCATGAAAGAAATCTTCTCATCACTGTCTGGTTCCGAATCTTCAGTTGTTGCATTGAATGCTAATGACTTCTTTTCTATAACCTTGTTTTCTCTTCTTCCTTGTAGTTAAACTTCATAAGACATCATATTCCCAATCAATTCTTCTATTTTCATTAGACTGATATCATTTGCTTCTTCGATTGCAAGTGTCTTTTGATCCCATTCTGGAGTGAGTGAATTTAGAATTTTTCTGACTTGGTCTTCCTCCGAAAAGCTTTTTCCCAGTGCAATTAATGAATGGACAATATCTTGAAATCGACAATACATGTCGGAAATGGACTCATTTGCATGCATTTTAAACAATTGAAACTGATTAGTTAATATGGAAATTTTAGTCTGTTTAACTTTTCTTGTTCCTTCATGAGTAACTTGCAAAATTTTCCAAATTTCAAATGCAGACTTACAGACAGACACTCTATTAAACTCATTCCTATATAGCGAACAAAATAATATATTCATGGCCTTTGAGTTATTTTGTACAACATTCTTTTGCTCAGTAGTCCACTGGGCAAAATCAGTAGTTGGTTTAACATACTCAGTTTGTGTGATATTCCAAGTCTCTAATCCTACTTATTTTAAATAAATTTCCATTCTACAAGCCCAATATGCATAATTACTGCCATTGAAAAATGGTGGTCTGACAGTAGACTGACCTTCTACTAATGTACTAGTGTTAGTGTTAATAGAACTAGTGCCAGAGTTGACATTACCAGTGTTGGTAGCCATTAAAACAATTTTCAAGTTTCAGATTATGATAACTATGAAAACCTATGCTCTGAGACCAATTGAAAGGAAATGTGGATTAAGGATCTTAAGGCTAATTTAACACTAGAGGGGGGTGAATAGTGTTTAATGGATTCTAAGACTTATATTGAATAAATTAAAATTATGACACAAACAAATGCAGAACTTAATCACAGAATCAAACACAGATGTAGAAAGTAAATAAAAAGCGGTAAAAGGAAAGAACATACCAGATTTTATACTGGTTCAGAGTTACCCTACATCCAGTCCTATACCAAGGCAAAACACCTCATACAAATTTTTATTATACCAAAGTCGAGATTACAATCCTCAGTTTCTAAAGGCCTTGAGGTACCCTCCTGTCTCATGAGTCCGAGGCAAACTCTCTTGATTTACGGGCCACAAGATTACCCAATTGATTTCCTGGCACAACCACACCTTATAGAGAGACTCGATAAACTTTTGATTACAAATTGATCCTATAACTCTGAATAGCACTTTGATCTTCGAGAGAGGGCAGAGAATCAAGCAAGAATGAGATTCTAATTTGATTCACTTGAGAATTCGGTAGAATTTCGGCACGATCTTAAAATATGAAATTTTTAGAATATGGATTTGTGGAGAAGAAGGAGTGAAGAAAATAAGAAAGGGGTTAGTTAAAAATTTCATTTGTGAAGGTTATTTATAGACCAATAACGGTCATAACCATTCGTGAAGAGATTTAAACGAACAGACACTTCTTTTGAAAATTGAAACTTTTGAATTTAACGGCCACCATGTTGACATGGGGTATCCCATGATGTCGACATCCCTAAGTTAAAAATAATGTAAAATTTGTTTTGAAAATGGTATTGAACGGAAAACAAGATGAAATGATTCTGGAGTAAAATAAACTAATTTTCCTATGTTTTAAAATAAAGAAGAGTAGAAAATTAGGCCCCATTTGGTTTGCTATTTTTAGTTTTGTGTTTTCGTCTAAAAAAAATTTGCATTTATTATGTATTGTTGAAAAACATACGATTTTGAAAAATGAAACTAACATAGAAAATAGAAAATAGAAAACAAGTTTATTTGATTTTTCGTGTTTTGAGACATAACAAAAGGATGGAAAACAATTCATCTCCTTCATTTCCCGTCCATCATCGCAATGGCTAAGAATTGTGAATTTTTTTTCCACATTTTCTTGTATTTTGTAGTGTATGTTGAAAATGCAAAACACAAAACTCAAAACGAAACCAAACGGGGCCTTATATTTTTAGAATGTATATATAAATTTGATTTTAAATCTCAAGTTTATATATATTATAATGAATATTTAAAAATCAGAAGATAGTTTTATAAACAAACGAAGTTTAAAACAAGAGTTTATTTAAAAACAAAAACAAAGAATATTTTAAGGCTAAAACAACTTTTTGAAAATCATTTGAAAAGATAATTTTTAAGGCTAAAACATTTTGAAAAGCAGTTTTGAAAATCATTTTGAAAAACCATTTTGAAGTAGTTTTGCAAGCTTCTTCCTGTAGAATATCTCATCACATCAGGACTCGAGAACTTGTACAAAACTAGGATGTTCGTGGGTTTGTAAGCCACTTGTCGTAGGTTTGTAAGCTACTTGTCGTGGGTTTGTAAGCCACTAAGAAGATAGAAATGGGTTCCATCCCAAATGAAATTTGGAATGAAGATTTCCGTGCTATTAATTATAAAGTTTTAACAATAAACTAGACACATATCTTGAAATCTTGATCTTGATACTCTAGAGTCTTCAATCTTGAATCTTGAGTCTTGAGTCTTTGTACTGATCAGCCTTCAGTAATCAATACCTGCATATATATATATATATATATCCTGCATATACATATCTATCTAGACAATAGTGTTAGTATATATTTTATAATAAGATAAGTTAAAAAGGTTGTTGTCATCAAAACCAACATCTCAGTTCCAAACATAATTATCATTAAAATAGTGCATCAATTAACAAATGTGATATTGAATTAAAAACTATTTTAAAACATTTTTAATTCCTTTATAGAATAAACTATATGTTTATATATGTCAAAAATCATGTTTTAAAGTTAGAAATCATTTCAAAACGTCGTTTTAATACTATACTAATACTCATAGCGTGGTGAGACACAATATCTTCCACTTCAACCAAATCTAGCCAAACAAGCTCTAAATCGTAAGGCTCTCCATTACGAGCACAGTGCAAAAAACCGAATCAAAAACAGACTTCGTATGAAAAAGATACTCATTTTATAGGATAAAGGATTAAACAAACAATTAATTAATCTTAACTTTAACCAATATAATTACCCTCATAATATTCTTCCTCCCCTTTTTACATTTTCACGTATGTGCAGATCCCAGAACCCATCACCATGTGCATATTTCGATAGTGATATGAATCTCCACCTAACAAAATTGAAAGTCGTTTGTGTCGTTGTGCTCCATATTGATAGCTCGACCTACCGACATTGAAATCATCCACTCTGACACCATCGATCAAAACGCATCACCTACTCCTTTTTCCTCAACCTATATGGTCATGATTAACCTAGGTTGATCGAACCACAAATCATGGGTATGGGGAAGAGTGCATTGCAAAGGGAAGTTCACAGGTAGTCTCTGTTTTGCCTCTCGTCGCTTCTACCTCCACCAAGGCCTAACCCTAGTTTTTCTATGAATGAAGTAGGCTCGGCCAAGCATGATCGCACCCTTCAATTTTGGTATGGGCTCGAAGATTTTCTCGATACGAGTTGAATGAGATTTGTTTCGTAATTTTCCATAGCCCGAATCATCATATTTTAATTTTTAAATGAAGCAAAGGAAGTAACGGCCGTGTTCTTAACCTCCAGGTAATGAAACAGTAGGATCCCATGGGAGAGGAAGGTTTGGGTTTAAAAGATTAATAAAATGTTCAATTAATTTATTTTCTCAAATAAATGATTGTACGTTTTGAGCTCGTATGATCACACGATGCATTCGATCGCAACGAAACTCGTTTACTTACATCACCTCATTTTTTCAGTCCCGATGGTATAAGTTTGTCGCAATCTGAGATAGCACCCTGGGATGATAATTTCATGTTTTTCGAGATCATTTAGGCCATCAGATCATTTGAGCTTCAAATATAGCGAACTTATACTCATTTTAATTTGCAACATCAATACAAACTCAATGGAAGTGGTCTCAAGTTTTGATCCGATCGTATGCAAAGAATTACATTTTTGGGACCGTTAATTAATTAACGATTCAATATTTAAATCAATTATTTAAATATTCGATCATTAAAAATATGAGTCGTTGCAGCATAGCAGTGAAAAGAACACTATCTAAGGGGCCCGATTCTTATGGGATATCCAAGTACTGCATGTGTTCTTGCACAACGTGGTACGGGTGGACATTGGCACAAGACAATAAGTGGTTATAGGAAGACGACTGTTAAAAAGAGCCTGGTCCTAACAGGGTGCACATACAACGGGCACTAGCACTAGACAATAAGTGGCTACATGATAGATTGGTCCTGGTACTAAAAGGAGTTCACACGCGGTATGCACCGGAACGGTACAATATGAGGCACATTGCCACTATGATCAAGAGATGGACATGGGTGCAAATGATGAGTCATTTTGCGAGTTTGCATTACGGTGTCCTCCCTCTCCAGGTGTAGTGTGAGTAGGAAGTGGATAGCAGATCCTAATTTGGGCGATCGATTATGTGAGTTCGACTTGTAGGTTGTCCCGTTATGTTTGACAAGTATACTTAGGTATATGACCTCAAGATTGCATGGATGCAGTATATGCACTCTATATCACTTAAAGAAGATTTAGAATTAATTTCACTTAATTATCTTATTAGTCTTGTTCTCATTTACCAGACTATTGACTGACCCATTCCATTTTTTCTTTTTCCCTACCTTAGGTGGACAGGGCAACTGGTGACTGGCCCATTCTTGCTTTTAGGCAGTCGTGCCTAGCTAGAGCTTAGTTTTCTACTCTTGTCCTTTATCATGTATTAGTTATCAGTACAGTTATCTTCATGTTTCGGTTTTTGTGGGATATTTTTGTGATATACTCTGATTTAGACTTATGTACTAATATTTTCTGAGACTACGATATGATATGATATTTCTGAGGCTGTTTTTTCTGAGATTATATATCTACTATATTGTTTCCGCTATAATGGTTGTGATTAGATAGCTTATTTTTCATATTGTTATCTTAGTCTTTGTAGTGATATTTTAGTAAATCCGATGTTCCGCATTTCTCGATGCGACATTTTTTTGGCATGTATAGAAATGCGAGTTATCATAATTGGTGAAAAATCATCCTAACAACCAAATTACCATCTAAATATGACACTCGATAATGTATATCTCGACTGTTGGCCATAACGAGAGATGAACCATTGGCCCTAACGAGAGATGAGAACTCTCAACTACATGGCCCTAAGAGACATATTCAGCATGATATGTGGACTCATAATGTAACACACAAACATAACATAATACGCAACAAAAGGCTATAAAATACCTCGACCAATAGTTCTAATAGGAGAAATTTCGCAACCAAATGACCCTAAGAGATATAAACATATGGAACAAAAATAGATCTCTCAATCAAATGACTCTAAGAGAGAGTGACAGACAAGCTTGTAGCTAGTCCCCAATGTCATAAAGAGAGACAACACACAGCTAGTATATGGTTAGGCTATCTGAGATGACAAGTGAGCATGTAGCAAGTCTTTAGTGTTATATAATCATCATCTCTAGTGAGGTAATAACATTAAATAACTCATTAGATGTGCATCTACTGTAACGACCCAGAATTTCAGACATTTGAAATTGGGATATTTAATTGTTCTTAAATATTCACAAGTAGATTTTATAAGCTGAATAACTTATATTTCGAATATAGTGATTTAATTGGATAATTAAATTGTTAATTTAATATTTGAAATTGCAGAAATAATTTGAATTTGAATTTAATGTGAATGAAAAATGATTTATAAAGTTGAATTAAATTCTATTTGAATTAGAATGATGTTAGTAAACTTTTAAAATTGAATTAAAGTTAATTTAGAGAAATTGAATATTTTAATATTTAATTGACATGTAAAATATTGATTTTTGATATTGTCTCAGATTTCGACGAAACTAGTTTCATTGGTTCCGTAATGTTATATTATTGTACGATTTCAAATTTCGTATCAATCGGACTTACGGTTTGATCGTACGAAGCTGAAAAGCGTAGAAATTTGTTTAAGTAAATTTTAATTTAAATAAGTCAATTCGAAAACCTTTCTTCCAAATATGATCGAATTGGGTCCCGATATATATTCCATTGTGTTCGGAATATGGGTAAAACATTGTAAACGCCAGGCGGCACGCTTTGATTGGAGTTTGAAATTTTTTCAGATGAATAGTAAATTTATATTGCTTATAAATAGAGGATCTTTATCATTCAATTAGTCAAAACCCTAACCCTAGGTTAACAGTAGCCACCACCTCTTCCCAATCAACGATTGATATTGTCCACGATGATCAGAGCCTCTTCAGCCAAAATGTTCTACATGAAAGTTGTAGTCCATCTCCCCATGAACAAATCCATACCCACCAATCATCGATCGAAGCACTGTGGTGGCCGTAATTAGCGTGCGTTCGGCAGTAGTTTTGGGTTCGCCGATGGGAATTTTGGGACGTAGGCGCGTGCGAGTGGCTATATGCGGCAAGAGGCGAGCATGGCGGAGGGTTGGCGTGAGCGGGCGGCGTTGGTGGTGGTTCCTAGTGGTGGCACGCGACGTTGTACGAAAAAAAAACGAAAGAAGGAAACGCGCGTACGTGAAAGCCTGAGGGAAAGAAGGTACTCACGGCCAGATCTTGGTTTTGAAATCAAGCGGCTGTGATAATTTAAGGTTTTAAAAATAAAAATAAAATTTGTAAATTAATTTATATATTAATTTGTATAAACTTTAAAATGCTATAACTTCTTCATACGAGGTCAGTTTTTGACGAAACAAGTTGCATTGGGTTTGTATTGACGAGAACAACATTTTAGAGCTGGTTTGGAGTTGATTGGATGTGAAACTTTTGGGTAAAATTAAACGCTTGTTTAATTTTATTCGGAATAAAACACTGCAACTGCTATTGGAACCAAAGTGAGTACAACTCACTCTTTCCGACTCAATGATATTTTTATATAAGTGAGAAATAAACTTATTTATGACGATTGATGATTGTTTGGATGGTATATTATATATATGGATTGATTTGGATGTATTCCTGCCTATTGGAGCAGATGTGACCCTATATGTTCCCGTGTATGAGCGGATAACCTTTTGTACGCGCGTCTACCTTGAAGCGGACATTGTACACATATTCTAATATATATATTTGTTCCAGGTGACAGGTTAGAGAGATCCAACTGGATTCCTTACCAGTGCTAATTTTATTTACAGATATTGTGATATATGCTGTTATCATGTGGTATATGATGTTTCGGATGCCGTGATTGATGTATTTAGTGTTGTTGCAGCATTGGGCCTATTTTTAGGTAAATTAAAATGTTAAAGTGATGATTTCAAAATAAAAGGGATTTTCATGTGATTTGGAAAATATATAAATTTTGAATTGTTAAGGAATGATTTATATTAAATAAATAAGAGCTATAATTTTTATGTTATAAAAATTATGATTTTTGTGAAATATATTAAAATGTGATTTTTGGAATATGGAGTTAACTATTTTCTAAAATAGTTTAAATTGATAATTCTTGACTTATTATAAATGGTATATATATATAAGATTTATAAAATCGATATTTTTATAAATAAAAAATGATGGAATTATAAAGGAGTTTTATAAGTGTTAAAATGGAGTTATAAATGGATTTTATAAGTAAATAAGATATATAGATTTATAAAATTTATGAAGTTATAAAAGAATGAATTTGTAAAATAAAGAGATTTACAAGTAATTAACTTATAATTTGATTTTGGAATATAAATGAGATATAAATGGAATTTTCTAATGAAGGAATTTTATAAATGGAAGTTTTTATAAAATAATAAATGGAATTTATAAACATTGTTTTATAAATCCGAAATCAATTTAATTTGATAAATTAATTATTATAGTTTATTAAAGGAGATATATTCACGATTTTGGACAGTGGATAATCCTAATAAATATGTAGAAGCAATGAATTTGGATAAGAGAATTATATTCACGATTTTAGACAGTGAATAATATTTTAAAATTAAATGAATGCTTTGAAAAGTGATATTATTAAATGGAGTAAAATGTTTTGAAGTTGTTTTAAAATGTGTTAAGTATCGAATGCATAGATTTCTGTATTCATTGTTGAAATAGACGTTTTCGAGAAGTAAGGAAATGATGGACTATAACACTGTTGTTATAGTAAATGATTTTTGAAAGGAGATGTTTTGTATAGTATATGGGATTTATATATCTATCTAATTATCGAATCCCTATACTAGTGATTTTGGGTTGTCGTAACGTTGTTTTACGCAACATTCATTTTGACCCGAATAAATGTGTTTAAGAGAATGTTATCCTTAAAGAATAAAATATATACTTAATCCTGATTTAAGTATATGTAATATTTTCTAAGTGTTGAAAATAAATTGATTTGTGAATTACTTATTATTAAATAAGTAAATGGAAATATTTTCCAATAGTAAAATCTTGAAATGGTTTTGAGAATATATCTTTTTTAAGGATAGTTTGAAGTGAATATTTGGCAAATGATTTAGTTAATAAAAGATTAATTAAAAGGGCCTAGTGATTGCTTATGGTGCTAGATGTTTGTTTGTTTGTTTTGATAATTAAAGAACCGACTATCAAATTTAGCCATTTTTAGTTCCTCGACTTGATGTGGGAACCATTTAGTCGTACACTTAGTACGTAGCCATCTGTGTAGGCTTGATTATCATTTGTGTTGAATATGTTGATTTGTATAGTGCGGAGTATTACTCAAATCTATCGAGCTTCCTTCTTGGCCGAAGGATAGCAAGTTGAAAGTTGGAGACGTGATAATTCTATGAGACTTAGTTTCTGTGTGAGGTTGAGAAACGCTTTTGCGTTGATTGGTGTGAAGAGACCGTGATTGGTTTATCCTAAAACCACTTCGAACCAACATTTATGCGACGATCGTGTTGGTTGGTCGATGATATTGATATTTAAGATTTTCATAGTGGAGGACTGCTTGTTGATCATTTGGGTTTAAAATCCCAATATACATCCAGTAGCAGTAGTCTATTCATTATGAAATATCCAATGCAAGGACTATTCGCTACTAATCCTAGGGATTTCCCGACAGGATGTGGTAGGAAAGTATCTTCGGTTTGACCTATTCCTGGATAACTTGTATGGACGTTTGTCTGTCATTGCATTTCTAAGATTACGTACATTGGTTTTTACAATCGTACATCGGTGGTGGCGGAGAAGGCAACTTCTCTTAACTTAACACCCTCCTTGAGACGTATGAGCTTAAGGGTTGTATTTTTGTGGAAGGCAATTAGTAGTCAACGGAAATGGTCGTGTGGCAATCAAAGTGATGTGATATGTGAAAGGTAATCGTTACCTCAGGCCTCATCAACCGGAAATGATTGAAACAGGGATAGATGTGGCAATGCTAAGTGGGTCGCTCCTATTAGGATATGATCATCCTCTTCTAGATATATTTCTTCCCGCTATGACGTTCGGGATGTAAATTAATGTGGTTTGTATGCTATGAGGGCCCTTAGGAAAGGTCGATAACGACCGGGGGATGATAAATTCGGTACTATCTAGTTACAGAGATAGGCCGGTCTTGTGTTGGTAGAGGTTCCTTTGTGATGTTCCTCGGTGCATTCCTCTAGAGATGTACTGCCGGAAGGTAGTCCCTTCTCCTGGTCATTTGTATGGAAATCCAAACTCCACTACGTGCCTCCCATTTTGATTGTATTACCCATTTTAGGCTATATGCTGGAATTTAATCAATGTAACAATTTCGGCTATGATTAATATTATTTGTATACTAGACACTAGTATAATATAAGATGATTTGATATGAGATGTTTTAGTTATCGTAAGGTAAAAACATGTCTGTGTTTATGTGTGGGCGTGTCTTACGAGATACTTTTGTTTTGAAAAGGAAAAGTTTGATAATTTAATAAATGCAGTTGAGTGTGTTTCTCATGCTGGTTTACCAGACTGATCTGGGCGTTCTTCCGTTTCAATGCTCGGGTCAAACAAAGTATATTTACAGGTTCAATTTTGGTGCTTTTGGAGCTTGAGCAGGCGAGCTGGAGATCTTCATTTTCGTATACACATATCTATTTTGATTATCCGCTGCTTTGTTGTTTATATTATCGGCAATTGTAAGGACAGGTTATTATGACTGTCCAGGTTGATGATTAGTGATTGATTGTTGTACTCTGATTGATGTATGTATATACAGTTTCTGTTTTGTAAAGATCATTGATATGATATTATATGTTTTCCGCTGCGATGTGAGATTCTCTATTGTTCTGTTTGGTTCTCTCTTCTCTCTTTCTTCTCTTCTCTTCTTCTCTCTTCTTTTCTTTCTCATGACTTTTCATCAGTTTGTGCTTTTTGGGTCGGACATGTGTGGTTTATTGTCGAATCAAAGGGTACGGATTTGTGGATCGTCACACATGGTATCATAGCTTAGATTTTGTATATTCCTATGCTTTGATGTGTACTCAGTATAGATAGGGTTAGTAGCACCCTAGATTGAGTTTGAGGGTATTATATATACGAGCGCGTATTTAGTAGCGATATAAAAATGTTTTATATTGTGTTTACTTATCCATTGAGTTGTTTGTGAATTCTGGTCGGTATGTGGAACACCATGCTATCGATAGGGATTTATAAACACTTAAATGAGGCAAGTCGACATAGTATTGTTTTTTAAATTGGGTAAATAAATAATTTTACCTCTATTATATTTTGTATATAAAGGAATAATTTTTCAGAAATCATTATAGTGTATCTAATTGATTGTTTGTTGTTTGAAAATGTAAATATATATAAGTTAATAAAAGCTTTTTGAATAATCTAAATAAATACAACAATTGTGAAAGAATAAATTATATAAGCAAATGAATTATAAAGTATGGAATTATAATTAATATGATTTAAAATTGGAAATAATCTTATATATATGAAATGAAACTACATGAGTATATTTATAAATATGAGTTATAAATAATAAAGATGGAATTTAGACTAAGAATTTGAAAATTTGAATCATGTTGATTTTGAAAGTTATTTTTCAAAGTTAAAGAGGTTATATTATTATGAATCTAAATAAGATAAATGAATTTGAAATGAATCTTATATAAGTAAAGTAAAATAGTGAAATTATATAAGTAAAAAAAATTTGTAAATGTGATTTATAAATAAAAAGGGATTTTTAAAAGAATAAAAAGCATTGAATTCACTACTGTTACTGGAAAATAATAAGGGTGATGACTGCAGCATCATCAGTATCATTTTCGAGTTTCTATGTGATGGATTTGTTACCATTAATAAATTGAAAATTTAAGTTTTGTTTTGATAAACGAATTTGAATTTAAAATCCAATTTGAAATTGATAAATATAAGTAAAATGAATTTGGACTTATAGTATGAGATAATAAATTTAACTTTGGTAAAGTTAAAATAAATTTGAGTTAGCATAATAAATATGTGATTTTAAATTTAACTCAAGTAAAGAAAAAGAAATGAGCTAATGAAATGAGTTAAATAAAATAGAATTTGAATTAAATTAGTAGTGAACTTAAGTTGTATATAGTGGAAGTAAATGCAAGTGAGAATGAAATGGAACATAACTTAAGTGGTGTTGAATGAAGTTGAATTTGATATCAAAATGAATTAATAAAGTGAAGTGATGAATATGAATTTGAGTTATATAAGGAAATTCAACTTTACTTGTAAAATGAATTAGCAATCGAATAATTGAATGAAAGTCAATTAGATATCAACTAGATGGAATTAAAAGTATTAAACCAATTGAATGTAAACGAAGTAAATATGAGTGTAAATTAAATTAATTTGGTTATGTTGGATATGCATTGGTTGTTAGATGGATATTAGTTGATTGAATAGAAATTCATTAAGTGTTAATGAAATTGAATTAATAAAATTGAAAGCTAAATAATTGAATTCAAATTGATAGTAAGTGAATCTAAATAGAATTGAATTTGATTTGATTTGAATTGGAAGTGAATTAACTTAAATGTAAATTAGTGAATGCAAACTAATTGAATATGAATAAATGAATGTAAGTAAAATCCAATGTTAATGAATCAAATGTGAATAAACTGAAAACCAATTCAATGAATATTAATTGAGAAATGAATTTATATTGATTTGGTTATGGATTGACTAGATAGAGATTGGTTTGTTGGATGTTAGTTGGATGATAGTTGTTTGATGGTTGAATTTATTGTTTTTGATTGCATTTGCTATATTGGCATATATAGTTGTTGTGTTGGTATATGTTGTATATTGATATTACTTTCTATATACATGTTTCTCATTTGTTTTTTGAGTATTTAGTAGGTGCGAATGGTGCTTGCTTCGCATTTGGAGCTCGCTTTCGCGCTATATCAGCCATATACACTCGCTAATAATACATAAAGTACATATCTCGGATTACATATTGTACTTTTATATTTTTTTCCCTACAGGATGCCTCATCCTCGAAGATGAGATGTATATTTGTGAGTGATCCTACTATGATTGAACCGTGCAAAGGAGGCTATGGCGAATTTTTTTGAAAATTTAAGGCGTTAGAAAAATTTTGGGAAAAATTGGAAAAAAATTTGATAACTAAAATGTTGATATTGAGTTAAAAGTTAAATGATATTAGTGGTTTTGAAAAGAAAACTAAGTATGAATTTGAAAACATAGAAATGTTTTTATAAGAAGTTTAACTAATGGATTTTGGAAAAGGTTAAAAGTTTAAATGAATTTGAAATCTAATTCGAACGATTCGTTTTTGAAAAGTTAATGTATTTTGTGACTTTTTCTTGCTCGGTAATTTCGAGAACGAAATTCTTTTAAGTATGGGAGAATGTAATGAACCATAATTTCAGTCATTCGAAATTGGGATATTTAATTGTTTTTAAATATTCACAAGTAGATTTTATAAGCTGAAGAACTTATATTTCGAATATAGTGATTTAATTGGATAATTAAATTGTTAATTTAATATTTGAAATTGCAGAAATAATTGGAATTTAAATTTGATGTGAATGAAAAATGATTTATAAAGTTGAATTAAATTCTATTTGAATTAGAATGATGTTAGTAAACTTTTAAAATTGAGTTAAAAGTTAATTTAGAGAAATTGAATATTTTAATATTTAATTGACATGTAAAAATAGTCATTTTTGATACTATCTCGGATTTCGACGAAACCAATTTCATTGGATCTGTAATGTTATATATTGTAGGATTTCAAATTTCGTATCAGTCGGACTTACGGTTTGGTCGTACGAAGCTGAAACACATAGAAATTTGTTTAAGTAAATTTTAATTTAAATAAGTCGATTCAAAAACCTATCTTCCAAATATGATCGAATTGGGTCCCGATATATATTCCATTGTGTTCGGAATAGGGGTAAAACATTATAAACGTCAAGCGGCACGCTTCGATTGGAGTTCGAAATTTTTTCGGATGAATAGTAAATTTATATTGCTTATAAATAGAGGATCTTTATCATTCAATTGGTCAAAACCCTAACCCTAGGTCAGCAGCCGCCCCCCTCTTCCCAATCAACGGCCGATATTGTCCATGACGATCGGAGCCTCTTCAGCCAAAACGTTCTACATGAAAATTGTAGCCCATCTCCCCACGAACAAATCCATAACCTCCAATCATCGATCGAAGCACTGTGGTGGTCGTGATTTGCGTGCGTTCGGCAGCAGTTTTGGGTTCGTCGGTGGGAATTTTGGCACGTAGGCGCGTGCGAGTGGCTTTGCGCGACTAGAGGCGAGCATGGCGGAGGGTTGGCGCGAGCGGGCGGCGTTGGTGGTGGCTCCTCATGGTGGTACGCGACGTTGTACGAAAAAAAAACAAAAAAAGGAAACGCGCGTACGTGAAAGCCTAGGGAGAGGAAGGAACTCATGGCCAGCTCTTGGTTTTTGAAATCAAGCGGCTATGATAATTTAAGGTTTTAAAAATAAAAATAAAATTTGTAAATTAATTTATATATTAATTTGTATAAACTTTAAAATGCTATAACTTATTCATACGAGGTCAGTTTTTGACGAAACAAGTTGCGTTGGGTTTATATTGACGAGAACAACATTTTAGAGGTGGTTTGGAGTTGATTGGAGCTAGTAAAAATTTTAGGTAAAATTAAATGCTTGTTTAATTTTATTCAGAATAAAACACTGCAACTACTATTGGAACCAAAGTGAGTACAACTCACTCTTTCTGACTCACTGATATTTTTATATAAGTGAGAAATAAATTTATTTATGATGATTGATGACTTTTTCGATGATATATGATATTATATATATATATATATATATATATATATTGATTGATTTGGATATATTCCTGCCTATTGGAGCAGATGAGACTCTATACGTTCCCGTGTATGAGCAGATGACCTTTTGTACGTGCATCTGCCTTGAAGCGGACATTGTACACATATTCTAATATTTATATTTGTTGCAGGTGGCAGGTTGGAGGTATCCAACTGGATTCCTCACCAGTTCTGATTTTATTTCCAGATATTGTGATATATGCTATTATCATGTGGTATATGATGTTTTGGATGCCGTGATTGATGTATTTAGTGCTGTTGCAGCATTGGACCTATTTTTGGGTAAATTAAAATGTTAAAGTGATGATTTTAAAATAAAAAGGATTTTCAAGTGATTTTGAAAATATATAAATTTTGAATTGTTAAGGAATGATTTATATTAAATAAATAAGAGTTATAATTTTTATGTTATAAAAATTATGATTTTTGTGAAATATATTAAAATGTGATTTTTTGAATATGGAGTTAACTATTTTGTAAAATAGTTTAAACTGATAATTCTTGACTAATTATAAATGGTATGTATATAAGATTTATAAAATTGATATTTTTATAAATAAAAAATGATGGAATTATAAAGGAGTTTTATAAGTGTTAAAATGGAGTTATAAATGGATTTTATAAGTAAATAAGATTTATAGATTTATAAAATTTGTGAAGTTATAAAAGAATGAATTTGTAAAATAAAGAGATTTACAAGTAATTAACTTATAATTGGATTTTGGAATATAAATGAGATATAAATGGAATTTGTTAATAAAGGAATTTTATAAATGGAAGTTTTTATAAAAAAATAAATGGAATTTATAAACATTGTTTTATAAATCCAAAATCAATTTAATTTGATAAGTTAGTTATTATAGTTTATGAAAGGAGATATATTCATGATTTTGGACAGTGGATAATCCTTTAATAAATATGTGGAAGCAATGAATTTGGATAAGAGAATTATATTCACGATTTTGGACAGTGAATAATATTTTAAAATTAAATGAATGTTTTGAAAAGTGATATTATTAAATGGAGTAAAATGTTTTGAAGATGTTTTAAAATGTGTTAAGTATCGAATGCATAAATTTCAGCATTCATTTTTGAAATAGACATTTTCGAGAAGTAACGAAATGATGGACTATAACACTGTTGTTATAGTAAATGATTTTCGAAAGGAGATGTTTTGTATAGTAAATGGGATTTATATATCTATCTAATTATCGAATCCATATACTATTGATTTTGGGTTGTCATAACAATGTTTTACGCAACATTCGTTTTGACCCGAATAAATGTGTTTAAGAGAATGTTTTCCTTAAAGAATAAAATATATACTTAATCCTGATTTAAGTATATGTAATATTTTCCAAGTGTTGAAAATAAACTAATTTGTGAATTACTTATTATTAAATAAGTAAATGGAAATTTTTTCCAATAGTGAAATGTTCAAATGGTTTTGAGAATATATCTTTTTTAAAGATAATTTGAAGTAAATATTTGGCATGTGATTTAATTAATAAAAGATTAATTAAAAGGGCCTAGTGATTGCTTATGGTGCTAGATATTTGTTTGTTTTCTTTGATAGTTAAAGAACCGACTATCGAATTTGGCCATTTTTAGTTCCTCGACTTGATGTGGGAACTATTTAGTCGTACACTTAGTACGTAGCCATCTGTGTAGGCTTTATTATCATTTGTGTTGAGGATGTTGATTCGTATAGTGCGGAGTATTACTCAAATCTATCGAGCATCCTTCTTGGCCGAAGGATAGCAAGTTGAAAGTTGGAGACGTGATAAGTCTATGAGACTTAGTTTCTGTGTTAGGTTGAGAAACACTTTTGCGTTGATTGGTGCGAAAAGTCCGGGATCGGTTTATCCGAAAACCACTTCGGACCAACATTTATGCGAAGATTGTGCAGGTTGGTCAATGATATTGATATTTAGGATTTTCATAGTGGAGGACTGCTTATTGATCGTTTGGGGTTAAAATCCCAATATACATCCGGTAGTAGTAGTCACTTCGTTATGAAATATCCAATGCAAGGACTATTCGCTACTAATCCTAGGGATTTCCCGACAGGATGTGTTAGGAAAGTACCTTCGGTTTGTCCTGTTCCTGGACAACTTGTATGGACGTTTGTCTGACATTGAATTTCTAAAGATTACGCACATTGGTTTTTACAATCGTACATCAGTGGTGGCGGAGAAGGCAACTTCTCTTAGCATAACACCCTCCTTGAGACGTATGAGCTTAAGGGTTGTATTTTTATGGAAGGCAATTAGTAGTCAACGGAAATGGCCGTGTGGCATTCAAAGTGATGTGATATGTGATATGTGAAAGCTAATCGTTACCTCAGGCCTCATCAACCGGAAATGACCGAAACAGGGTTAGATGCAGCAAGGCTAAGTGGGTCGCTCCCATTAGGGTATGATCATCCACTTCTACATATATTTCTTCCTGCTATGACGTTCGGGATGTAAATTAATGTGGTTTGTATGCTATGAGGGACCTCGGAAAGGTCGGTAACGACCGGGGGATGATATATTCGGTACTATCTAGTGACAGAGATAGGCCGGTCTTGTGTTGGTAGAGGTTCCTTTGCGATGTTCCTCAGTGCATTCCTCTAGAGATGTACTGTCGGAAGGTAGTCCCTTCACTTGGTCATTTGTATGGAAATCGAAACTCCATTACGTGCCTCCCATTTTGATTGTATTACCCATTTTGGGCTATATGATGGAATTTAATCAATGTAACAATTTCGGCTATGATTAATATTATTTGTATACTAGACACTAGTATAATATAAGATGATTTGATATGAGATGTTTTTGTTATCGTAAGGTAAAAACAAGTCTGTGTTTATGTATAGGCAAGTCTTACGAGATACTTTTGTTTTGAAAGGGAAAAGTTTGGTAATTTAATAAATTCTGTTGAGTGTGTTTCTCACGCTGGTTTACCAGACTGATCCAGGCGTTCTTCCCTTTCAATGCTCGGGTCATACCGAGTATATTACAGGTTCAGTTTTGGTGCTTTTGGAGCTTTAGTAGACGAGCTGGAGATCTTCATTTTCGTATACACATATCTGTTTTGATTATCCGCTAATTTGTTGTTTATATTATCGACAATTGTAAGGATAGGTTATTATAACTATCCAGGCTGATGATTAGTGATTGATTGTTGAACTCTGATTGATGTATGTATATATAGTTTCTGTTTTGTAAAGATCATTGAAATGATATTATATGTTTTTCGCTGCGATGTGAGATTCTGTATTGTTCTGTTTGGTTCTCTCTTCTCTCTTTCTTCTCTTCTCTTCTTCTTTCTTCTTTTCTTCTTTCTTCTTTTCTTTCTCATGTCTTTTCGTTAGTTTGTGCTTTTTGGGTCGGACATGTGTGGTTTATTGTCGATTCAAATTGTACGGATTTGCGAGTCATCACATCTACCTTAGTCATCTACATGGGAAACCAACGTACCGCGTCACTGCTCTAAGAAACACTAATGAAAATAGCCTATTTGCTATAGTCCCTTAGCAACTCCCATAATTGTGACACTCTTATTCATCACATGTCATAAACCAACTACACTAAAACAGAGAATTCTCAATGAGTATAAGTGTTGCAAGCAATTTCAGTAACACTTATATGTGCTGTTATAGGAGCTTGGGCATTTATTTGTGCCACTTATAAGCATTGGAAGATATTTTTTTCCAACGCTTGTATGCGTTGAAGAATACCTTTTCCCAACGGGTATAAGCTTTAGAACATATTTTTTAAACGGTTATAAGCGTTGATAATATGATATTTACAACGGATATAAGTAGGAGCAATAACAAACTAGTAACATAAACAAATGTTGGAAATTTCTATATTCTAACATTAATAACCGTTGCAATAACTAATATGGTATGCATGAGTACAATGTAGACTATATATAATATGAATCCAAAAATAATATTATCTCAATTTAGAAAATTATGACAAATCAATATCAATAAACAACATCCATAATCATGGTAACAAAATAGAGTATCAATTAACAAAAGAGAAACTGAACACGTAATTAGGTTACTAAATTCAACACATAGTTTACCAATTCCATAATAATATCAAATTGAAATAACAAAAGACAAGATACGGTTCATAGTTAAATTCTACGAATACCGAATACGAAACTCCGGCCATATAACGAAGCCACCATCTGAAAATTCACACAGCTTGTACATTCTATTTTGAGAACCATCGTAAATTAGTGCATCTGATTCAAGAACATCAACCACCAAAATAACTTTCTCTACAATCGGTATCACCTTCCTAAAATGATAAATTGGTTGTGTTCAAGCATAACCTTTAGCTACATATATATATATATATATATATATATATATTATAATAGCATTATATTTTTTCCCTTTTGTAGATGAATGAATATCATTATGTGAGACAGTTGGAGAGGCAACTAGGTTATTGTTCATATGAGAATCACCTAAATTAGAAGCACCTTATGTATATGGTATTACGGGACTAGCAACATGATTTTCTTGCAAATTAGGTATAAATTTCGTAAAAGTTAAAGAACTAGATTTGATGGAATCATTAACATCATTAGCTATGTCTTTCTATCTCCAATTTCCAAATAGAAAAATCCATGGCTTGTTTTTTTTAATTATAGCTTTTATAGTTTGAGTCATCTTTACTTATTTTATAGAAGAAGTAGAACCAATTGCTTGATAATAATTTCTCTTTCTATTGGAATCAAAGTGAGTACAACTCACTCTTTCTGACTCACTGATATTTTTATATAAGTGAGAAATAAATTTATTTATGATAATTGATGACTTTTTCGATGATATATGATATATTATATATATATATTGATGTATTTGGATATAATCCTGCATATTGGAGCAGATAAGACTCTATACGTTCCCGTGTATGAGCAGATGACCTTTTGTACGTGCGTCTGCCTTGAAGCGGACATTGTACACATATTCTAATATTTATATTTGTTGCAGGTGGCAGGTTGGAGGGATCCAACTTGATTCCTCACCAGTTCTGATTTTATTTCCAGATATTGTGATATATGCTGTTATCATGTGGTATATGATGTTTTGGATACCGTGATTGATGTATTTAGTGTTGTTGCAGCATTGGGCCTATTTTTGGATAAATTAAAATTTTAAAGTGATGATTTCAAAATAAAAAGGATTTTCAAGTGATTTTGAAAATATATAAATTTTGAATTGTTAAGGAATGATTTATATTAAATAAATAAGAGTTATAATTTTTATGTTATAAAAATTATGATTTTTGTGAAATATATTAAAATGTGATTTTTCGAATATGGAGTTAACTATTTTGTAAAATAGTTTAAACTGATAATTCTTGACTAATTATAAATGGTATGTATATAAGATTTATAAAATTGATATTTTTATAAATAAAAAATGATGGAATTATAAAGGAGTTTTATAAGTGTTAAAATGGAGTTATAAATGGATTTTATAAGTAAATAAGATTTATAGATTTATAAAATTTGTGAAGTTATAAAAGAATGAATTTGTAAAATAAAGAGATTTACAAGTAATTAACTTATAATTGGATTTTGGAATATAAATGAGATATAAATGGAATTTGTTAATAAAGGAATTTTATAAATGGAAGTTTTTATAAAATAATAAATGGAATTTATAAACATTGTTTTATAAATCCAAAATCAATTTAATTTGATAAGTTAGTTATTATAGTTTATTAAAAGAGATATATTCATGATTTTGGACAGTGGATAATCCTTTAACAAATATGTGGAAGCAATGAATTTGGATAAGAGAATTATATTCATGATTTTGGACAGTGAATAATATTTTAAAATTAAATGAATGTTTTGAAAAGTGATATTATTAAATGGAGTAAAATGTTTTGAAGATGTTTTAAAATGTGTTAAGTATCGAATGCATAAATTTCAGCATTCATTTTTGAAATAGACATTTTCGAGAAGTAAGGAAATGATGGACTATAACAGTATTGTTATAGTAAATGATTTTCGAAAGGAGATGTTTTGTATAGTAAATGGGATTTATATATCTATCTAATTATTGAATCTCTATACTAGTGATTTTGGGTTGTCGTAACAATGTTTTACGCAACATTCGTTTTGACCCGAATAAATGTGTTTAAGAGAATGTTTTCCTTAAAAAATAAAATATATACTTAATCCTGATTTAAGTATATGTAATATTTTCCAAGTGTTGAAAATTAATTAATTTGTGAATTACTTATTATTAAATAAGTAAATTGAAATGTTTTCCAATAGTGAAATGTTCAAATGGTTTTGAGAATATATCTTTTTTAAAGATAATTTGAAGTGAATATTTGACAAGTGATTTAATTAATAAAAGATTAATTAAAAGGGCCTGGTGATTGCTTATGGTGCTAGATATTTGTTTGTTTTCTTTGATAGTTAAAGAATCGACTATCAAATTTGGCCATTTTTAGTTCCTCGACTTGATGTGGGAACTATTTAGTCGTACACTTAGTACGTAGCCATCTGTGTAGGCTTTATTATCATTTGTGTTGAGGATGTTGATTCGTATAGTGCGGAGTATTACTCAAATCTATCAAGCATCCTTCTTGGCCGAAGGATAGAAAGTTGAAAGTTGGAGACGTGATAAGTCTATAAGACTTAGTTTCTGTGTGAGGTTGAGAAACGCTTTTGCGTTGATTGGTGCGAAGTCCGGGATCGATTTATCCGAAAACCACTTCGGACCAACATTTATGTGAAGATTGTGCAGGTTGGTCAATGATATTGATATTTAGGATTTTCATAGTGGAGGACTGCTTATTGATCGTTTGGGGTTAAAATCCCAATATACATCCGGTAGTAGTAGTCTCTTCGTTATGAAATATCCAATGCAAGGACTATTCGCTACTAATCCTTGGGATTTCCCGACAGGATGTGGTAGGAAAGTACCTTCGGCTTGTCCTGTTCCTGGACAACTTGTATGGACGTTTGTCTGACATTGAATCTCTAAAGATTACGTACATTGGTTTTTACAATCGTACATCAGTGGTGGCGGAGAATGCAACTTCTCTTAGCTTAACACCCTCCTTGAGACGTATGAGCTTAAGGGTTGTATTTTTATGGAAGGCAATTAGTAGTCAACGGAAATGGCCGTGTGGCATTCAAAGTGATGTGATATGTGATATGTGAAAGCTAATCGTTACCTCAGGCCTCATCAACCGGAAATGACCGAAACAGGGTTAGATGCAGCAAGGCTAAGTGGGTCGCTCCCATTAGGGTATGATCATCCACTTCTACATATATTTCTTCCCGCTATGACGTTCGGGATGTAAATTAATGTGGTTTGTATGCTATGAGGGACCTCGGAAAGGTCGGTAACGACCGGGGGATGATATATTCGGTACTATCTAGTGACAGAGATAGGCCGGTCTTGTGTTGGTAGAGGTTCCTTTGCGATGTTCCTCGGTGCATTCCTCTAGAGATGTACTGTCGGAAGGTATTCCCTTCACTTGGTCATTTGTATGGAAATCGAAACTCCATTACGTGCCTCCCATTTTGATTGTATTACCCATTTTGGGCTATATGCTGGAATTTAATCAATGTAACAATTTCGGCTATGATTAATATTATTTGTATACTAGACACTAGTATAATATAAGATGATTTGATATGAGATGTTTTTGTTATCGTAAGGTAAAAACAAGTCTGTGTTTATGTGTAGGAAAGTCTTACGAGATACTTTTGTTTTGAAAGGGAAAAGTTTGGTAATTTAATAAATTCTGTTGAGTGTGTTTCTCACGCTGGTTTACCAGACTGATCCAGGCGTTCTTCCCTTTCAATGCTCGGGTCATACCGAGTATATTTACAGGTTCAATTTTGGTGCTTTTGGAGCTTCAGTAGACGAGCTGGAGATCTTCATTTTCGTTTACACATATCTGTTTTGATTATCCGCTAATTTGTTGTTTATATTATCGGCAATTGTAAGGATAGGTTATTATAACTATCCAGGCTGATGATTAGTGATTGATTGTTGAACTCTGATTGATGTATGTATATATAGTTTCTGTTTTGTAAAGATCATTTAAATGATATTATATGTTTTTCGCTGTGATGTGAGATTCTGTATTGTTCTGTTTGGTTCTCTCTTCTCTCTTTCTTCTCTTCTCTTCTTCTTTCTTCTTTTCTTTCTCATGTCTTTTCGTCAGTTTGTGCTTTTTGGGGTCGGACATGTGTGGTTTATTGTCGATTCAAAGGGTACGGATTTGCGAGTCGTCACATCTACCTTAGTCATCTAGATGGGAAACCAACTTACCGCGTCACTACTCTAGGAAACACTAATGAAAATAGCCTATTTGCTACAGTCCCTTAGCAGCTCCCATAGTTGTGACACTCATATTCATCACATGTCATAAACCAACTACACTAAAACAGAGAATTCTCAATGAGTATAAGTGTTGCAAGCAATTTCAGTAACACTTATATGTGCTGTTATAGGAGCATGGGCATTTATTTGTGCCACTTATAAGCGTTGGAAGATATTTTTTTTCCAACGCTTATATGCGTTGAAGAATACCTTTTCCCAACGGGTATAAGCTTTGGAACATATTTTTTAAATGGTTATAAGCGTTGATAATATGATATTTACAACGGATATAAGTGGGAGCAATAACAAACTAGTAACATAAACAAATGTTGGAAATTTCTATATTCTAACATTAATAACCGTTGCAATAACTAATATGGTATGCATGAGTACAATGTAGACTATATATAATATGAATTCAAAAATAATATTATCTCAATTTATAAAATTATGACAAATCAATATCAATAAACAACATCCATAATCATGGTAACAAAATAGAGTATCAATTAACAAAAGAGAAACTGAACACATAATTTGGTTACTAAATTCAATACATAGTTTACCAATTCCATAATAATATCAAATTGAAATAACAAAAGACAAGATACGGTTCATAGTTAAATTCTACGAATACCGAATACGAAACTTTGGCCATATAACGAAGCCACCATCTGAAAATTCGCACAGCTTGTACATTCTATTTTGAGAACCATCGTAAATTAGTGCATCTGATTCAAGAACATCAACCACCAAAATAACTTTCTCTACAATCGGTATCACCTTCCTAAAATGATAAATTGGTTGTGTTCGAGCATAACCTTTAGCTCTGTGCAATTAATGCCCCGCTATTTCCCCGCTATAACCCCGCTATATCTCATAGCGGATTTCTACCGCAACGATTTTTCCATATAGCCCCAAAATATAGCCTTTCCGCTTTAAGCCCCGCTATTTCCGCTATATCCCGTTATTTCCGCTATATTCTGCTCTTTCCGCTATACCTTCTTTAATAAAATGAATTGAAAAATTGCATTTATACATTATAAAAATTATGAAACTAATTTATTTGATTTAATTTTTAATATATTCTCATAAATGAAAATACTATAATATTCTACTAAATTCAATTATGTTATATTGCAGTTTTACGTTTATTTAATGTATATTTGCACATGATTTTATTTAAAATTATTTATGTATTAATTATAATTCAATTGAATGATAATTTTTTATTTAATTACCATCTATATATTTGTAAAAAAACATTAGATACGAGTTTTATATGCTATTTTAGAGCCATCCGCTATATCCCGCTATATCCTCGCTGTATCCCCGCTATGACTTTTTGCACCTCCACCGCTTTAAATCTGCCGAGCGCTTTAACTGCACAGTTTAGCTACACACACACACACACACATATATATATATATATATATATTATAATAGCATTACATTTTTTTCCTTTTGTAGATGAATGAATATCATTATGTGAGACAGTTGGAGAGGCAACTAGGTTATTGTTCATATGAGAATCACCTAAATTAGAAGCACCTTCTGTATATGGTATTACGGGACTAGCAACATGATTTTCTTGCAAATTAGGTATAAATTTCGTAAAAGTTGAAGAACTAGATTTGATGGTATCATTAACATGATTAGCTACTTGTCTTTCTATCTCCAATTTCCAAATAGACAAATCCACGGCTTGTTTTTTTTAATTATAGCTTTTATAGTTTGAGTCATCTTTACTTGTTTTATAGAAGAAGTAGAACCAATTGCTCGATAATAATTTCTCTTTCTATTGGAATCAAAAACCTCCGCAATTGAATCATTTTCAAGATCTTCTACTCTACCATTATCACTAGAATTAACATCCAATTTCTTTTTTTCCTAAACTTCTTCTATAAGAGCATACATGTATTCAATATCACATTAAATTGAAATTTATACTAAAAAGAATTACCATTAATAATCAAGGTGATAACACATGATTTACAACAAAAAGACATTAAATAAAAAGGAAAATATACAAAAAATAATCAAGGTGATAGCGTAGAAAATTTGAAAGTTGGTAGACTCAGTTTTGAAAACTAAGACTGAGCTTTTAAAAACCGAGACTTGGTTTTTAATCAAGACTCGATTTTAAACTGAGACTCGGTTTAAAATAAGTCCCAATTTAAAATAAGTCCCAGAGCCTCATCTATCATTTCTTCATAAGAGTACAATTTTGACTACCACCTATTGGCATTTCTTCATAAGAAGTAGCCAAATTTTCACGATAAAAGCATTACTACTAAAAGTTTCCCATCATAGCACTTATTTAATGGGTCTTTAGCTGGACCTTTTTGATCTATAGCCCACTAAGCATACTGTTTGGATAGACCGGATAGTTTATGATTATGTACTATTATTATATAAACATTATATACTTTTGTTATATAAACACTATAGCACTGAAAAATGAATCCACTTTGTGATTATAAAAATAATCACTGTGTATTTGTATAAACACTATATAAACATGATAAAAGCATACTGCAAGTACTTGTAAATTGCTAAAGGAAATTATAAATTATTTAATAAACATTGCAAATTATGATGTATCCACTTCCAACCTTAGGTTATATTCTACCTCTCAGCCAATTTTTTTTAGTCAATCACGCTCGCTCATTTAGTTTATTCAACTTTGTGTTTATAATTTATAGATTTTATGCACTATCCTGCTGTTTGGTCAAACTGTAATGTATAGAGCTTACTGTAATGTATAGAGCCACAGCATAGTCTCAGTTCTCATCTTGATAAATGATATTTATTTAGGAATATGCAAACATGGTCTGATTTGCTCCATGGGAACCATACTAAAAAATAAAGTAAATAAAAGTAGTACTAATGTAAAGAGCAAATTTTATGTATTCAAATTCTAGTTTCTCATGTACCCACAAGTGCTTTAAATATAATTATGTCTTTTACAAAGATATTCATAGCGTTGAAATAGAGTAAACCTGTTTACAAAATTACGAAGCACATGAGAAATCGTGTAAAAAACACATGGAAAATAAATAGGTATTTAGGAATATATTTATGTTAAACCATATAAGCACCTTTTTTTCCATTGCCATTTAGCTAATCATATTGGGTTTTCATGTAATCGGTATACATATTTGTTAACGATGAAAAGTGAACGCTAACACCCAGTGTGTGTAATAACAATGTGAAAGCACCACCCGTTGGTACGGGAACAGAATATAAGCTGAAAATAGCAGAAAACAGTAAAGGAACAACAGAATTATAGTGGTTCGGCCCGTAATTGAGCCTACGTCCACTTTATAGTCTTTTATTGCTGATCTGATTACAATTTGATACAATATACTTCGAATACAATTTACTTCGATCACTCAAACACTTCAGATTAGTAACTCAAGCTTTGATGATGAGATTTGTTGAATCCATGTCGGATGTGTAGAGTCTCGTTCAAAGCTTGTTGTAGTATCTTCAATGTTTGGAGTTCTTCGAGTCTTGGATGAGTTGAGAGTTCGGCAGAGTAATGACACTTCAGAAAATGATTGGCCAAAAGTCCTTTTGCCGTTGGAGTTAGGGGGGTATTTATAGGAGTGATTCTGGACGGAACTTGCCCCAAGTTTTAGGTCGTGTACGACCTAAGTTAAGTCGTAGGTAGCGAGCGACCTAAGCTAGGTTGTAGTCCACTTCGCGACTTAAGAAGTCAGGCTGATGATGTTGTACTCGGTCTTGTCTGAACAAGAGATAAGTCGTAAGTGACCTAAGATAGGTCGTGAATGACCTAAGGTAGGCCGTGCATCCTTTCTTTGCTTTTAGCTCGGTAGGTTGTTAAATCCTTGAGTCGTTAGCCTCTTAAGTCGTAAGTCGCTGAGCCGCTTCAGGAGTTAGGTCGTGAACCCATTTAGGTCGGTAGGTCGTAGAGTCTGCTAAGTCGTGAAGTTTTTAGGTCGCTAACTTCTCTAAGGCGTTAGGTCGCTAACTTCCTTAGGTCGTTAGGTCGCTAACTTCCTTAGGTCGTTAGGTCGCTAACTTCCTTAGGTCGTTAAGCATGTTAGGTCGCGAAGTCCCTTCAGTAGTTAGGTCGTGAAGTCCCTTAGGTCATAGATAGTTAGGTCATGATACTTCATAGGTCGTTAAGTTGGCTCTGTAGTTAGGTCGTGAAGACTGTTAGGTCGTGAAGAACTTTAGGTCGCAGAGTTTTAGGTCAGCATAAAAATGGGAGTTAACATTTGCCCCTCGAAGTACACGCCTATGCCATAGGTCGTGTGCTTCGACTTAACTTTTGCTAGGTCGTGGACGACCTAAAACTCGTGCTAACTCGTGTGTCTATTTGCCTTCCTATCTCGGCCCCATATAAATTAGTTAGGTCGCTCCTTCCTCCCCACCTTACTGTTCTGAACTTCCGCTGCCATTGACGAATTTTCAATCTTTCGAAGGTGAATTCAATCCAGTTAATCATCGATCCATTTCTACCAGCATACTACGTAAGTGGATCCAATCTCTACTCCTCCATATTCGCCGCTCGATCATGAATCCACGTTTTCCGACCCAAGTCTAATTTCATGTGCCATGCTTCATTTTTGAATGGTTATTTCGATCGACTTTTAATCGTCGTTTGATACGTTGTGGTAATTCATGAACGCATGGTAATTTTCATAATGGATCGGAGGGGTTTGTAATCAATTTGTTGGGCGATTTGGTGGTATGTGGAGATGAAACGAAGGGGATGACAGATTCTTTTGTAATGGTGGTATTGGGTTATCGGGTCTAGTAAGTTGTTGCGTGGAGAGGAAGTCAGCGACCTATCAGATCTGCACAACCTAAAAGTTAGGTCGTGCTGGGATTCTTGGCGACCTAAGCCTTACGATCTAAGAATTCCTGCGACCTAAATAGTTTCCGACCTATGCCAAGTCGTGTGCAACCTAGGACTTAGAGAAATTTGGCCAGAAATTGACTGAGCTTTGAATTTGAACTGTGTTGCATTTCTTTTCAGATTGTCTTGACTTTAACGCTAATAACCTGTTTAAAAACAACATTTGCAGAAAAACGGGACAAATATACTGCCATTGACTGCCCACATCGCATGACAGATTAGTTGACAAAGAACAATTAACTTACATGAATTTTGTGAATGAAATGCTGTGAAATGATAAATTCAAATGAAGTATTAAAGCAAAGCCGAAATAATCAACCTAAGCTGATTTGTTTGCATCAACACAACATTGTATTTGAACTTAAAATGACAAGTCTCAAAACTTTATAATCGACAAATGTCAACTATCTCAATTTCAGTTATACTTGCTTGTTATCGTTTTAGTTTTGCACAACACTTCACACTTTTTTAGGAAACGTGCACCTTCAAATTTGAATATCCAGTTGATTGTGTAGAATGACATCTCAACAAGAAGATTCAGGACCAGCCGGAGAAGCTTTCCCGATTGCTAATCCACTGATCGATCCTCCGGAAAGAACTCCGACCACTCTGAGCCACAAAGTTTTCAGACAACTGTGTACCCAGTTCGGTATTGCCGAATCAGATGCTATATTCCCTGGAGCAAATGACACAGCTGACAGGCCACCTCTCGGTTTTGTCGCAGTGAATCGCCAGATGTGCTTAAGCGGAGCTATTCCACCTTTCAACGAATTTCTCTGAGAACTCTTTCTTCGATTAGCAATCTCGCCTTTCCAGCTGCATCCCAACGGTTATGCCGTCTTGATGGGGTTGTGTGTTCTGTTTAGGAGGGCGCTCAACCGTCTTCCAAGCTTCGATGAAATTTGCTATTTATGTACCTTTGCTAAGAATAAAGATCACCCTTCAATCGTGCTTGTAAGAGGCACCAGAAACCGGAAGTTGATTTTGGATTTACCCGATAGTGCTCACGGGTTCCTAAGTCAATTCTTCTTTGTCCGATGTCCTCCGGGATTCTACTCTGTCTGGAGAGTCGGGAGTAAGATTGCCTTTCTCTATTCATCTCATGAGCTTTTCGAAACCCGAATTTATCAAATGCTTATACTCATCCTTTTCTTTTTTCAGCACTTCCTCCCCCGCTTAGAAATCCCAACCTCAAGTCGATTTTTGAAACTTTAAATGTTGTGGCTATGGAAGAGAGGAGCGCCAAATTCTTGTTGAAAGATGAACTTTTGCACCAGTTCGAACTTTTACATTCTTCTCGTTCCATCCAGCTTCATGAAGTTCCTGATTCTCCGGCAAAGACGTCAGATGTCCCAGCCCTTGCCGAAGAACTTTCACTAAAAGAACCCACCACTGAGACTTCACTGGTGAAGTGTTCCACTTCTATTAATGTTGCGGGGTCGTCCAGCAAGTTAATACTTTCTCCAGTTATTGAAGAGGAGGAAAATCCTCACATTTCTGGAAAGACGGTTGACGTGGAAGTCGAAAAAGAGAGTTCTGCTGGGCATCACGGCGATGATACTTTTGATAATTTGAGCGATATAATGATAACTTCTCAGGAGCTTTTTAAAGATGATATTTCAAAAGCGATCTCTCCTGTTGTTGAAGCGACTTCTTCTTTGCAACAAATTACAACACCTTCAACACAAGCCATTGCCATTCCTACACCACAGAGTGGTTTGTAGTCTGACGCGCGTAGTTTGCACATCACACACGCTTAGGATTTTTTACAATTAAATGCACTTGTACGCACTTAAATTCCTTTTCTTCGAAGATTTTAAGACTTGTCTCTTTTTCTTTTTCAGATTCTTCGATGGGGCGGAGCGGATCGTACTACGACAAATTCCAGCGTAATGGAGGTCGCGATACTTATGATTTTAGGCGCTATCTTCCTTCCCGTCAGGAGACCGATGAAGAAAGGGCCTCTAGAAAAGCTCGCGAGAGACGGGATTATGAAGAACGCCGCAGAAGAGAAGATGAACAGCACTATGGGAGTAGGGACGAGCGATACGACTCTTCCCGTAGAAGTGACGATTCTCATAAAAGGAAATCTCACGACGACAAGGGGAAGAGTCACATTGTTGATGATTCTAGCAAGCGGACCAAACTTAGCGAAAAGGACGCGTCTGCAATTTCGGAAAAGACTGATGCTCCCATCTCTCCCAATATTCCATCCGGCTCTCCTGCTTTAAAGAAATCTGACATCCAGGCGATCATCAGCAGATCTCAGTATCAGGTCAAAGATGCCCCTCCTATTCTTCAAAGCCGATTTCTAAATTGGTGCTTAAAAGGGGTGCGCTTTGACCTTGACTTGGTTCCGATTGATAAACCGGCTATGCTGCGTAACCTTGATGCCGTCAAACTTGATATTGAAAGGATATCTGGATGGCAAAAACTTGTCGACGAGATGCAAAGAGTCAATCGTGCGAATCTTGAAGCCATGCTGACCATGGAGAACGACAAGACGGAATAGGACAAAATTTGCAAGCAGCATGACGCGGAAATGACAAGCATTGTTGACGACAATTCAAGACTTGAGTCTGAAGTTAAGAAACTTAAAGATGAGCTTGCTACTTCTTCCTCCTCCTACACTCAAAAGGAAGAAGTTCTTCAAAAACAAGTTCGCGATGCTCATGCTGCCCAACGGAATGCTGAGGCTCAACTTGAAT
This sequence comes from Allium fistulosum, assembly GCA_030737815.1. Taxonomy (NCBI): domain Eukaryota; kingdom Viridiplantae; phylum Streptophyta; class Magnoliopsida; order Asparagales; family Amaryllidaceae; genus Allium; species Allium fistulosum. The sequence goes on from JASFAW010000013.1 coordinate 19,543,275, forward strand.
CTGAAAAGAGGATGACAGAAATTTACTGCACCGACATTGCCCAGCTATGAGAGAAGGCGAGTTCCCAGGACTTGGAAATTACTCGGTTGCGAGCTCAACTGTCTCAAGCTGAAAAAGAGCGCGATGAGGCCATTGCCGGAAAAGAAGCGGTTGAGCAGTCGCATGAGGCGACGAAGACCAAAATCAACTCTACCTTATTTGACTTTTATATACATAGCGTTTTGGGGCACGGAAGCCTCTCATTTTTGGGGCCGGATTATGAAGTCACCTTGGCTGAAGTATGGGAGGCGATAATCGACATGTTTGGTGGTGCCGGTTATGCCGAAGCAGATCTTGAAGCAACTTATTTATATGAAGATGCCAATGCTGCACTTGTTAAGGGAAAGGAGCAACTTGCCCAAGCGCGAGCCGAAGCGATGGGAGAGAGGCGTTCCGAAAAAGAAGTACTTCCTACTGCCCCTGTCCGTACTTCGGTTTCAGCTTATGTTGATCCTATTGGCTCCAGTTCTCACTCTTCGCCTCCTGCTAAAGTTGACAAAGAAATTGTGACCACTCCCACAGAGGACGAGGCCCTGCAAGATATTGAGGCTGAGAAATTCGAGATTGATCTTGCAAAGTCGACCTCTCCAGGTAACTTTGGCGTCGAACCGGATCCAGTGAATCATTTATTCGATTTGACCGAGCTTGATGAACTTCTTACTTATTACTTAAGCTTTGATGAACCAATATCTTCTCTTTTCTTGGAGAATACTGATTTTAACTTCTTTTCTTCTGTAGCGGAAGTACCGAAAGCTGCGCTAACTTCTCCTTCTCCGGCTGCTGTTCCTCCTCCTTCTCGAGTCACTCCTCTTTCTGCTTCTCAACCAGGATCGCAAGAAGAGAAAATAGAAGCCCTCAAAGACTTGGACGATCCGGTTGTTTCGCAAGAGCAAAAGACTGGGGAACTTGAAGAAGGCGAAAAGACCCCGGAGCAAACTTATGATGACGACACAAAGCTTTCTGAGTTCTTTACTCCGGGGAGTGAGTCTTCTTCCAAGAGGAAAGGGAAACGCGCAATGAAGAAGAAGAAGAAGAGCACTTTGGCTGATGAAGAAAATGTTGAAGAAGATCCAGCCGCTCCTCTTTCTCCTTCCTCCCCGACCCGTTCACAGCGGCCTCAGAAACTAATCATTAGGCCGGGTGAAAGCTCCAAAGGTGGGAAGAAAGAGAAATGAGCTTGATTTTATTTTCTCCGTTTTGATTTTTGCTTGTATTGACCGGAGATTGTGCGGGTACCGGTCCCTGCTTTTTTGAGATCTGCACATGTAAAGAATTTTCATAGTATTGAATAAAATAATCCTTTTACTTGTACGAATTCTTGTATATGTAAGAATGCATCTATTTCTCATTTTAGTGTAGAATAAGCGATTCTTTTTATTAGCACAAACTTTTTGTCTGTGTTTGAGAATGCATTTATTCCACTTTTTTTTTCGCGTGATATTGTAATGTGCTTGTGGTATGTCGCTTGAATACTACTTTTATTGATGTAGCTGTATTGTATAATATTGCCCCTATACCACAAGTGCATTGCAATATCTTTTTTCTTTGGCGAGACTTGTACTCTTATTTTTGGAGAATAATTATTCCGTCTTTGAGGAAACAATTATTCTACTTAAATGGAGCGTGTCTCATTTTTGGAGAAGTTTTTGTGCTTCAACCTTCGGAGATGGTCACTTCATATTTTTGAGAAGTGAATTCTCCTATACGGTAGAGCGGGCCTCTAAAGAGGATTTTACTTAGCACTTCAATTTCTGGGGAAGAATTTTTTCAAGATGAACAAGTAAATCTTCCTTGAGAGTTGAAGTGTGCCTCTGAGGAGGGCTTTTCGTTATTTCTGAGGAGTAGCATTTGGACTCCGAAGAGTAGCCTTATGCTTTGTGAAGTAGCGTTATGCCCCCGGAGAGGTCTTGTGCTTCCGGAGAAGTCTTTTATTTGTGCTTCCGAAGAGGTCTTGTGCCTCCGAAGAGGTCTTGTGCCTCCGAAGAGGTCTTGTGTGCCTTAGGGAAGGTCTTCTGCCTCCGAAGAGGGCAGTATGTGCCTTTGGGGAAGGCTTGTGCCTCGTAAGAGGGCTTGTGGTGCCTCGGGAGAGGTCTTATGCCTCCGAAGAGGTCTTGTGCTCCCGAAGAGGTCTTGTGCTCCCGAAGAGGTCTTTATTTGATTGCCTGGAAGTTACTTTCTCACAGTTAAATGGATTCATAGGGTGGACGCAAGTTATTTAATTGGATGTTCATTCGCACAAACGATCGCAATTAGTTAACAAAGGCCTTGTCTCATTGATTCCATCAACCTTTTTGTTGAGAAGAGCATTTCCATTTATTGGCGTGCCTCTGAAGAGGGCTTGTGCCTCCGTAAAGGGCTTTATCCTCCGAAGAGTTGCGCCTCCGAAGAGGTCTTGTGCCTTCGAAGAGGGCTTTTGTTGATCAGCTCGCCCATGTCTCTTTGTCGTTTGCTCATTAATGGTCCCCTGTTATTGTCTCCGAGCCTATGTTCCTTTCCTTTGTAAGCAGTTTGCTTTATCCAATGGAGTGTACTTCACTGTTGATTGATTCCATGGGACAGGCGCAAGTTATTTAATCAGATGTCTGTTTATACAAACGATCGTAATTAGTTAACAAGCGTCTAGTTCCTTTTCTTTAGAAAAGTGCTTTTTGGTGGAATCATCAACTTTTGGTGTAAAGTTCATCTTATGTTGGATTTGAATTTGGAACTTTCTGTGGCTTGAGATTTGTTTATTGAGTGATTTATGGGGTTCACTTGGCATTGCGATGGGTAAGCTTTGTTTTAATGACCTGCAATATTAAATCGATATTTTAGCAATACATTTAAAGTATTTACACATCGAAATAAAACAGGCATTTTATAATAGTCAAGAACACAAAATTTATATTCTTTATTATTGATTCCCACTGATTTCTCAGTGGTTTACAATACGAGAGTTATACGTCTGACATTATTTTTACAAATTTAAACAATGCTATTAAGTAAAAATTGGATGCAAGCGATTGTTGTTTCTGAATCTCCGGATTGAATTTCCATTTCCACTGGACTCGTAGTTTTTTGGATTCATATGTCAGAAAGATTGGAAGATGTCCCAGCTGCAGTCTTGTGGGTAGTTAGCAGTCGTCCCAATCCCTGCTTGCTGGGTAAGGACCCCCTGTGACAACGTTAATGACAAGCTTTTCAGAATCTTGCACTGTAGTGTTGTTGTCAGAGCCAGATCGATGGACAGGATGTTGTTGAATAAAAGATATTCTCCGGTGTGTCAGTTAAGGGAGTGAAATCTGAAGAATTAAAGCGGCGAGGTTTCTTCTCATTTCCCTGCTTCTTTTCTCCGTCATTTTCCCTTTTCTGGTTTCCCAGTTCTCTTTTGTTAGGGGCAACATCGTTATTCTTGACATCGACAACAACTGCTTTTGCTGGCATATGAAGGTTTTCTAGACGCATGAATTCGTCGGCCTTTTTATAGAATTTCACAAGTGAGTTTGGCTCCTTCATTTTTAACCATCTTCCGAATTCACTTGATTGGTTGATAGCTCGCACCAGGTAAGTCAGGATCATACGGGGTTCTGCATTATCCACTTCGGCTAGGGCTATATTGAAATGGTTCAAGAAAGATTTAATAGATTCTCCAGGAACTTGTTCAAGATTAGATAGTGACATCATATCCTTAGCTCTTGAAGCATACAACCTGAACTGATCCTGGAATTTTTGAGTTAAATCAGAGAATTGATCTATGGACCGAACTGGTAGCTTTGTGAACCAAAGTAGGGCCACTCCTTCCAAGTACACTGGAAAGTATCGGCATTTTATCTCATTTGATGCCCTTGCACTGGTCATATGCCAATCGTACTTGTATAGGAAATGATTAGGGTCGCTTGTCCCTCGATAAGCCAGGATAGTAGGAGGTACAAATTTTCTTGAAAACTCTGCTTTCAGGATCCTCTCGGTAAACGGAGTTCTGCTTGGTGCAAATCCCCAATCACTCTCATTTTCTTCCCTCAGCATGCTCTCTTTCATGATTCGGTGAACCATCCCGGATAGGTATTCTTCATTGTTTTAGAGTCATTGCTGGGCAGACATCAGCCATTCTTTCAGAAGTTTGCCTGGGCAAATGCTCGCGAAAAGTTGGCTGCGGCCTTGGACCTTCAGCTTGGAAAGGTGGCATTTCGGCGTTGCCAGCTGCGCTTTGAGGAATATCTTTCTCTTGGGAATTATGAGCATCTTCGGTGAAGACTGTTTCATTGTTTTCTGGCCGTTGATTTGCCCCAAGTAGAGCATTTAATCTGTCCATCATTAAAGCGTTTTGGGCTTCAATTTGCTGATATAATCCCGACACTGCATCGTCTAATTCAGCCCTTGTGACTCCAACGGCAGGAGTTGCCTGATTTGCTATTGGGGAATCGGAGGTTCCCTCATGAGGATTTCCGGATTTGGTAAATCTACCGTTTCTTCCAGGAGCCATGATTTCAGATAAACTTCTGGTCTTTAGAGAGATTTTTTCAACAAACTCTTGCGGAGCAATGGTGAGAATATTCCTGAGTTCAATTCTCAGTGAAAGCACCAAAATGTTAACAATGAAAAGTGAACGCTAACACCTAGTGTGTGTAATAACAATGTGAAAGCACCACCCGTTGGTACGGGAACAGAATATAAGCTGAAAATAGCAGAAAATGGTAAAGGAACAACAGATTTATAGTGGTTCGGCCCGTAATTGAGCCTACGTCCACTTTATAGTCTTTTATTGCTGATCTGATTACAATTTGATACAATATACTTCGAATACAATTTACCTCGATCACTCAAACACTTCAGATTAGTAACTCAAGCTTTGACGATGAGATTTGCTGAATCTATGTCGGATGTGTAGAGTCTCGTTCAAAGCTTGTTGTAGTATCTTCAATGTTTGGAGTTCTTCGAGTCTTGGATGAGTTGAGAGTTCGGTAGAGTAATGACGCTTCAGAAAATGATTGGCCAAAAGTCCTTTTGCCGTTGGAGTGTTAACGATGAAAAGTGAACGCTAACACCCAGTGTGTGTAATAACAATGTGAAAGCACCACCTGTTGGTACGGGAACAGAATATAAGCTGAAAATAGCAGAAAACGGTAAAGGAACAACAGATTTATAGTGGTTCGGCCCGTAATTGAGCCTACATCCACTTTATAGTCTTTTATTGCTGACCTGATTACAATTTGATACAATATACTTCGAATACAATTTACTTCGATCACTCAAACACTTCAGATTAGTAACTCAAGCTTTGACGATGAGATTTGCTGAATCCATGTCGGATGTGTAGAGTCTCGTTCAAAGCTTGTTGTAGTATCTTCAATGTTTGGAGTTCCTCGAGTCTTGGATGAGTTGAGAGTTCAGCAGAGTAATGACGCTTCAGAAAATGATTGGCCAAAAGTCCTTTTGCCGTTGGAGTTAGGGGGGTATTTATAGGAGTGATTCTAGATGGAACTTGCCCCAAGTTTTAGGTCGTGTACGACCTAAGTTAATTCGTAGGTAGCGAGCGACCTAAGCTAGGTCGTAGTCCACTTTGCGACTTAAGAAGTCAGGCTGATGATGTTGTACTCGGTCTTGTCTGAACAAGAGATAGGTTGTAAGCGACCTAAGATAGGTCGTGAACGACCTAAGGTAGGCCGTGCATCCTTTCTTTGCTTTTAGCTTGGTAGGTTGTTAAATCCTTGAGTCGTTAGCCTCTTAAGTCGTAAGTCGCTAAGCCGCTTCAGGAGTTAGGTCGTGAACCCATTTAGGTCGGTAGGTCGTAGAGTCTGCTAAGTCGTGAAGTTTTTAGGTTGCTAACTTCTCTAAGGCGTTAGGTCGCTAACTTCCTTAGGTCGTTAGGTCGCTAACTTCCTTAGGTCGTTAGGTCGCTAACTTCCTTAGGTCGTTAAGCATGTTAGGTCGTGAAGTCCCTTCAGTAGTTAGGTCGTGAAGTCCCTTAGGTCGTAGATAGTTAGGTCGTGATATTTCATAGGTCGTTACGTTGGCTCTGTAGTTAGGTCGTGAAGACTGTTAGGTCATGAAGAACTTTAGGTCGCAGAGTTTTAGGTCGGCATAAAAATGGGAGTTAACAATATTGACCACACTATTTTACACAAGGTATAGAATTTAAAAAAAAACTTTTTTTAATGTAAAAGAATAAAAATACCTCAGTCTTCACTCAGGAATACAAAACCGACAGACCAAATTACTAACATGGTTTGTAAACTAAGGATTTGGATTTCAATGTAATCAATTTTCATGATCTGTTAATCAAGGCTTATGATTTGTAACACTGAGGTTGCGATTGAACATATGGTAACACATGGTTAGATTGTCAAGCAAAACACCAAAAAAGGCTTGCGATTAAACATGTTATTTCATGAAGGCGATATGGCAGTAAATAGAAATATAACCATTTTTATGAAAAAACTAGCATTTGACATGTGCTTTGCTAAGGGAACAGTTGATATTTTTTTTTAAAACTGCATGAAGTTAAACTTTGTAATCAAAACACTTACATACATTTCCATGAGTGATCAGACATTTTGCTTTGTTTTTGGCATTTCTTATACATTGCTCCATCTTTTTATTGGTATACTCAATATCAAAAAACTTTTCCCACCACACTTTATATATATCCTTTGGACATCTATCAATAGCAACACACTCAGGAATCATAGGTCCATCAACTCTAGAAAGACTCTTTCATAATGATGATTTCATTCTTCTATAAAATGGTGGGAACTATTTCTCTAATCTTGGTCGAGCTATGGTAGGATCTACATCCATCTCAAATTCTTCCTATTACAAGAAAGGGAAAGATTAAAGAAATCACGAAATGGTCATATACACCATAATTTAAACATGATGGTGACATTAATGATAATGAAAATATAAGTATTTAATTGGCAAATAAGTAGCATAACCAATTTCTAAAAAAAAATTAAATTAAATATGTAAATAAGTGTGCGAAATATCAAAAGTCCTTTCCATAGTTTATTCTTATAGAAGACATCTACCATCCTCCATTCTTTGTAGCCAATGGGTATATGACAGCGAATCAAACCATCAGAACGTGAACTCCATTTAGCCGCATCTTCTCCCTTTGCACCCTCAACACCAACCATTATAAAATACTTTTTACCTTTGGGTGGTTGAGCTTCAACAGTGTCCATTGTACTTAAATTTGCGTTGGCACTAAAATTGTTTGTCCTATTATAGTGAAAATCTACACAAAAAGAAGCAAACATAATATAATGTTAATATAACATTTGAAAGACATCAAATAAAAGGATATCATGCGTCGTATTTTATCATAAGCTGAATGACACCCAAACTATCTAAATATTTGCTATCAAACTAGTCATAGTGTAACGATCTAGAATTTTAGTGATTCGAAATTGGAGTATTTAATTTATTTTAAATATTTAAAAGTTAATTTTTTTTAGATTTAATAACTTGAATTTCTAATATAGTGGTTTATTGGATAATTTAATTGTTAAATTTAATATTTGAAATTGGTTAAATAATGAATCTTGAGTTTTAAGCTAGATAAAAATAATTCAAAGCTTATTTAATTTCTATTAATAAGAAGAAAGATAATAAAATATTTAATTTAGATTTAAAAGTGATTTACTCGACTTTTAAAATAACTCGTTTTAATTATCATATAAAAATAGCCTTTCGGGACACAGTCTCGGAATTCGACGAAACAAGTTTCATTGGATCCATAATAGTATATTATTATCGGATTTCAAATATCGTAGTGTTTGGAATTATTGTTTGGTCGTGAGAGATAGAAACGTATTGAAATTAATATTGAAAATTTAATATTTTAAATGGGTTCAAAAGGCTATCTTCTGCATACGATCAAATTATGACTCGAAACTTGTTCCATTGCATTAGGAATAAGGATATAACATTATGAACGCATGGCGGCATGCCTCGATAGGGGTTCGAAATAAATATCTAAATATTTTGGGAATTTTAAATATATATATTATTATCATCATTCACATCAGCCGCTATTACGTTTTATCAGCCACCCTATATTATTTGCTACCCTACCAGTGCATTCCTACTTCTTCAAAAAGGCACGTCCCTCTCTTTCCTTTGATTCCAGTTGCGAGAATGAGGCTGAAATATTTTTTAGAAAACTTTAAAATTTCAAATCCATCGATTTTGTCCATGGAAAAATATGAAACCACTTTCATTTAGATCGTATCGAGAGACTCTTCCATTTGATATCAAGATCGTGGTGTTCGACTTCATTTCTGGAGAAGGCCGAACGTGCTTTGAACTAGGGTTGGGAAAATATGAAGATTTAGTGCTCGATTCGTTGTGTGGAGCTTTGGTTTGAGTTCTTCAGGTCGATGCGCACTTAGGGCTAGAATGTAGTGGTGTGCGAACATGGGGGAGTGTCGCGTCACTACAGTGAAGCATAGGGGATGTCGTGGTCGCGTTTTGATATGCGTATGCGGGTTTGTCGATGAGGTATGGAATGTGTAGAGAGTTCGATGCTCGATGTGTTTGTAGTCTCGGAACGTCGAACGGGAGAGTGTGGCGCGTGTTCACGTGTACGTGCAGGGGGAGGAGGCGGTTCCAGTTTTGTGAAGGGGGAAGGAAGCTATTTGGGGAAGAAATAGATTGTGGGTCGGGTTTCTTTTTGGGCCTAGTGGGTATGTAATTAAAATTAATTTAAGTTATATAAATTGTTTTAATAAATTTAAATTCTTAGAAATTTCATATCTCGTTCGTTTTAGGTCCAATCGAAACGCCGTTTGTTGCGTTCGTATCGACGGATATGATGCATAGGAATTGAATTGGCTGAATTAAGAGCTTGCGGAATTTTCAGTTAAATTCGAACGCCGTTCGAATTTAATCGAAACCAAAACGCGAAAGCGACAATAGAAAATAAAATGTGAGTGTTTTCAACGCTCACGACGTATTATACTATTTTTATATTCGTTAAAAATTGAATCATGAAGTTACCTAATTTTATTGACTGTTATTTGAAAATGAAATTGACATATGAATTGACTGTTAAATGTGAAATTGGAATTTAATTGCCAGTAAATTACCTGATATCGATAACTATGAAATTGTTGTGAATTATTGGATGATTTGGATGTTGATGGTGATGGATGCTCTTGATTAATGTTTTGGATGATTTGGATGTTTATTTATTTTGATATATCATACTATCATCATGTATCTTATTTACAGTATATAAAACTATAAATTAGATTATTTCGAATAAATTAAGAAATAGGTTGAAATGATATATGCCTATGACATTATTTTGGATTGAAATGATATATATCCATCCTTGAAATAAAATTGAAATAAATGATCCAATTGGCCACAGGATAGAAAATTATATATGGACACCGGATTGGTTAAATTAAAGGATTTGAAAATTTTGATTTGAAATTTATTTAAATGATTTTGATTTAAAGGAATAAAAATCAAATTTATAGAAATCAAATTATTTTCGAACTTGAGCTTAGAATGTTGAAATTTAAATTTGGTAAACAACATGTTTTAAATAATTGAAGTTGAGATTTTTAAGTTATAATCAAATTATGATTTAAATTTCAGAAATTGATTTGATTTAAAGGATGGGACTTTTATTTGAACTTTGAATATTACTAAGTAAATGTGATATAAAACAATATTTTGAAATTGAGGTCGGAATTGAATTATATTTGAAATTTTGGATTTTAAATTGAATATTGAAGGTAAATTTGATTTAAGTGTTTTGAACCGATATTTTGAAAATCGAACTTGGAATTGATATTAAATCAAAATGGTTTAAATTTGGGAATTGAGTTGAAATTAATTGAGAATTGGAATTGAAATTAATTTGGAATTGGAATAGAAATTAATTTGAAATCGATTTGAATTAAAATTGGAATCGAAGTTAATTCGACTTGAAATCGGAATTGAATCGATATAATCGAAATGGAAATTTAATGTGATTTGAATTGGGAAATTTGGAATTGAATCGGTTTAACTTTGAAGCTATTTTCAAATAAATTATTGTAGTATAAGCTATTAAAAATCTATCTTTTTAGATACTCAAATTATTTTGATTTTCCAAACTATTTTACTATATAAACCATTTTCAATACTCAAACTATTTTCTATTAAACTATTTTAACTATTTTAAAACTATTTAAACTATTTTATAAAAATTCAAACTCGTCAAAAGGGTGGAATGTTTATATTTAAATCTTGGGTTTAAATACGAATTGGGTTAAATGAAGTTATAACCTAAATTGAAATTCGAAACAATTCTGGAAGCGAAATCGGGATATTAAGGTGAAAATGATTTTGAAATGAAATGGTATATTTTGAGTAAATATGATGATTTCGAAATGAATTTGATTTTGAGGCGAATATGATATTTTAATATCAAATACGAATTGTTTTTTTTTGAAATGTAAATGTGCCAACCGGTGTGTAAAACGACGTTTGATTGTTAAAGAGACCAGGGCCTCTTATTGGCATACTCTTTGTCAATATATGAACCACTTTAACAACTGTGTATGTGGAATGATGGTCCAGAACGAAGTGGTTGGATTTGGCGTCGTTTGTTGGATTTGAAGAAAGAGAACGATGATGGATTGGCTTGACACTTGTGTCAATTTGAAATGACTAAAACAGGAGCTGTACTGGTCAATGAGGCTAGCTACCTCTAGCGGATGCACTTCTTCGTATTACCATCATTTACATTGTGATTGATTGGTGCGCACCCTCGGATTTTGGGAGTGTTGGACGTGGTGGGCGATCATGGCTATGATGCATTACCACTAGCCGGGAAGGGTAAACTGGTAGTATCCTACCTTAGGCATTATCTCACGTGCCTTGTCATACTTTTATCCTTATACAAGACCCTTACGATTTTGGTTTAGTGTTGTCGTATAACGGTGCATCCCGGACTATCGACGTGTTACTAGTGGTGTCAAATGCAAACTGTATGACCATGCTTAAAAACGCATTAAGGGGGATTAATGTAAAGTCTTAACGCTAAGAAAATTATTTATTTTACTGATTAGACATTATATATATAGCGTATTCTACTATATATAAATATTTTGATGGATCCTTAAGAGATGGAAAATCCCGTAACATCTCTTGAGTTATTGCACGCACGTTATACACCGGATAGGAGATGTGAAACCCCTTAAACATCTCTGATGCCACGGCACTCATATTATGTGCGATATCGATTTGACTCACATAAGAATATTTTAGTCCTGACTTGAGTCTTTTGTCTTTTCCTTACGCTCGGGTCAGCCCTGAGTTTTCAGCTTATTGAAGATTTATTCTGGAGGACGAAGACGAAGATTTGGTATATTATTACTATTACTATTCCTGCATCATTTTGTCTGCTGTATTATTTATTTATCCCGGATGTATATATAACTCTGATAAATGTTGTATAGATTATAATCAAATGTATAATATAGACAGCTTCATGAATTGTTTATTTGATTATTATATTTTATCGTTCCACTGGGAGATTTTGTGTTTGTTTTCTTCTTCTTTTCTTATTTTTCTTAATTAACCCCATTGATCATCTATGTTCCGGATTGTTTAAGTCAGACATGTGTGGATTATTGTCGATTTAAACCTTTCGAAATGTGGGTTGTCACAATTGGTATCGAAGCTTTGGTTTAGCGATAACCTTGGCTTTGGTAGGGTAACTCATTAGAGATAGGGTCAGTAGTACCCTAGAATGAGTTTGAGTGTATTAATAGATATGAGCGCGTATTTATTAGTGATATAAAATTGTTTTACATTATTTTGATTGATCAATTCAGTGGCTTATGGATTCTGGTCAATACGAGTAATTAACATTATTGATAAGGATCTCTAAACACTTGAGTTTTTCTAAAAACATTCTTTTAAAACACCTTTAAAACTTCTGATTTATACTTAAAAATCTTTCTTTAAAATTATACTTAACTTATCAGGAAAATACACTTTTCCACTCTAATATAGCCCGTATAATCATTTATAAATCCTCCTCGATTTATCTCCAGTTTAATTTACGTCCCAATCCCGTAAATTTCCTTTCTCACATTTCTAAAAATAAACCACTATTTATTTCTAAAACGATTTATCCATCCCATTATAAATTTCCACCGTAAATTTATAATTTCAAATTATCCACTGATACATATTTCACTTTATTTATAAACCCAGTTTATAAATTCCATAGCTGCATTCTCCTTTTTAATCACTATTTCAAAACACTTAATAGATTTTCAAATCGATTTTTGAAATTGGGTAAACGCAATAATTTTACCCTGATTATATTTTATATACAAAGTAATAATTTTCGGAAATTATTATGCTATATATAGTGTGTTTGGTTGTTAGGAATGATAATATTGATTATTATCATTAATTGGTTGTTGTGCCTTAATAAAAGATGTTAAAATAAACAATGATAAAACATTTGTGAAATGTTTTTAGGAGGTGAAATTATGTAAGTATAATTTATAAATGTGACTTATAAATTAAAATGGATTTAAATTGAGAAGTTTTGAATCTAAGTCCCGGAGATTTTGAAATGTGTTCCAAAGTGTTTTGGAAAAATAATAATGATAGTATTATTTTGGAAGTATTTTTGAATAAAAATATTTAAAAATGGTTTTAAAAGAAATAAAAGCACAGAACTCACTTCGGTCGTTGGAAAATAATTCTGATGATGATCGCGACATCATCAGTGTTCATTTTCGAGTTTCTAAAGTGATGGATTGCTACCGTGATGATTTGCTAACGGAGTCTTGTTTCAATATCTTGATTTGATATAAAAGTGAGATATGTATATATATACATATATATATATGATTTCAAATTGATTTCAAATTAAACTGGGTGTTTAGATTCTGAAATTTGTTGTCTAAGTATTTGTGAAATGAATAAAGATAAGTTTTGAACCTATAAATTTGAGAAATGATATAGATAAGAAAAGAAATTGTGAAATTGAGATAAGAGATTAAATTTAACTTAGGAAAAGTTAAATGAAGTGATTGTGGTAGTAGAATAAATTAGTGAAGTGAACAAATTAAGTGAATTGAATTGAACTAATAAAGTGAAATTTGGAAATTTAGCCTAAGTGAGGCTAAATAAAATAAATTTTGGAAATGAAATTTATTGAGATTTGAAATAATTAATGAAATGGGCTAATTGAACAACTAATTTAATAAGTGGGTAAATATGGTTTGGGATATGGTTGATAAAATTCAATATTTAAAATTGGGACATAAATTGAGTTAAATGGAACCGAAATTGAATTTGAATAGAATGTTTATAATCGACTTAAGAAAAATTGATGAGAAAATTCTTAAGAGATAATCGGAAAGGAGTATACTAAGTAAATATTTGAATGCAGATCAAATAAATATGAATAACTGAAAGTGGGAAATTAAAAGTGAATAGGATGAATGTGAATTATAAATGTGAATGATAGTTGTGAATAATTGAATGGAAATGAAGTGAATATAAACAAAGGAATTTTGTATAGCTAAGAATCAATGGAAATAAATACGTAAGTTGTACGTATATTATTTTATTCGCATAACGATTTGATCCAGATTCGAGCATAGAATTTCAAGATAATTCATATCGATCCGAGTTAGGATTTTTCACTTGATTCTCGATGGCGAACACTAGATATGAATTTTTGATTGATTCTGGAATTATCTATCATAGTATATGGCTATGCAAGGAGAATGACGGTTTCTAATCAAGGAACCAGATCTGAGCCCGCGCTAGAGAGTCATGTGAACAATACTAGTTCGGAAGAGAAATTTTGTGATCGAGTAAGCGATCAGATTTAACATTGCATACGGATGATATATGTGCATCGTACGGGCTTAAGTAAAGCAAATATTGGAAATTGAAAATGCAAAATATAAAATGATTTTAAATTATACGATTGGATATCATTGGTAAATAAGATGTAGGTATTTAAAATCAAGAAATATTTGGATTGCTCGACAAAAAGGTACATGTTCATTTTGTCATTTGATTTGATGGTTTTATGGTTGAGCCACTTGGCTTTTGTTTTCTTTTGTTGGTTTGGGCACACAGTGGCATTTTGTAGTTGTTCGAATCTAACCGCGCAAAGGAGACGCTAGCGAAATTTTTTGAAAATTTAAGAAGTTAGAAAATTTTGAAGAGATTTTTAATAACTAAAATTTGGCTTTGGGATATAATTTTAAATGATTGAGTAAATGATATTATTTGGAATCTATGGATAAATTTGGAAATTAGTAAAAGTGATAATGTGGTTTCAACAAATTGATTTTGGGAAGTTGTTTCAACTGATTGGTTTTGAGAAAGTTAATAGGTTTTGAGCCATTCTTCTTACCTTGGCAATTTCGAAGACGAAATTCCTTTAAGGGAGAAGGAATTTAACGACCCAAAATTTTAGTGATTTGAAATTGGAGTATTTAATTGATTTTAAATATTTAAAAGTTAATATTTTTAGATTTAATAACTTGAATTTCTAATATAGTGGTTTATTGGATAATTTAATTGTTAAATTTAAAATTTGTAACTGGTTAAATAATGAATCTTGAGTTTTAAGCTAGATAAAAATAATTTCAAAGCTTATTTAATTTCTATTAATAAGAAGAAAGATAATAAAAATAATAATTTGGATTTAAAAGTGATTTACTCGATTTTTAAAATAACTCGTTTTAATTAACATATAAAAATAGCCTTCTGGGGAACAGTCTCAGAATTCGACGAAACCAGTTCCATTAGATCCGTAATAGTGTATTATTATTGGATTTCAAATATCGTAGCATTTGGGATTATTGTTTGGTCATGAGAGATAGAAACGCGTTGAAATTAATATTGAAAATTTAATATTTTAATTGGGTTCAAAAAGCTATCTTCTGCATACGATCAAATTGGGACTCGAAACTTGTTCCATTGCATTCGGAATAAGGGTAGAACATTATGAATGCCTGGTGGCACACCTCGATCGAGGTTCGAAATAAATATCTATATATTTTGAGAATTTTAAATATATATATATATATATTATTATCATCATTCACATCAGCCGCTATTACGTCTTACAAGCCACCTTATATTATCAGCTACCCTACTTGTACGTTCCTACTTCTTCAAAAAGGCACGTCCCTCTCTTTCCTTTGATTCCAGTTTCAAGAAAGAGGCCGAAATATTTTAAAAAAAACTTTAAAAATTAAAATCCATCGATTTTTTCCATGGAAAAATATGAAACCACTTTCATTTAGATCATATCGAGAGACTCTTCCATTTGTTATCAAGATCGTGGTGTTCGACTTCATTTCTGGAGAAGGCCGAACGTGCTTTGAACTAGGGTTGGGGAAATCTGAAGATTTAGTGCTCGATTCGATGTGTGGAGCTTTGGTTCGAGTTCGTAAGTTCGAGGCACACTTAGGGCTAGAATCTGGTGGTGTGCGATCATAAGGGGAGTGTTGCGTTGCTACAGTGAAGCACAGGGGATGTCGTGGTCGTGTTTCGATCTGTGTATGCGGGTTTGTCGATGAGGTATTGAATGTGTAGAGAGTTCGATGCTCGACGTGCTGGTGGTCTCGGAACGTCGAACGGGGGAGTGTGGCGCGTGTGCACGTGTACGTGCAAGGGAAGGAGGCGGTTCCAGTTTTGTGAAAGGGGAAGGAAGCTGTTTGGGGAAGAAATAGATTATGGGTCAGGTTTCTTTTTGGGCCTAGTGGGTATGTAATTAAAATTAATTTAAGTTATATAAATTGTTTTAGTAAATTTAAATTCTTAGAAATTTCATACCTCGTTCGTTTTAGGTCCAATCGAGACATGGTTTATTGCGTTGCGTTCGTATCGACGGATACGACGTATAGGAATTGAACTGGCTGAATTTAGAGCTTGCAGAATTTTAAGTTAAATTCGAACGCCATTCGAATTTAATCGAAACAAAAATGCGAAAGCGACAACAAAAAATAAAAAGTGAGTGTTTTCAACACTCACGACGTACTATAATATTTTTATATTCGTTAAAAATTGAATTGTGAAGTTACCTAATTTTATTGGCTGTCATTTGAAAGTGAAATTGACGTATGAATTGACTGTAGGTATTAAAATTGACAGTTAAATGTGAAATTGGAATTTAATTGCCAGTAAATTACCTGATATTGATAACTATGAAATTGTTGTGAATTATTGGCTGATTTGGATGTTGATTGTGATGGATGCTATTGATTGATGTTTTGGATGTTTATTTATTTTGATATATCCTGCTATCATCCTGTATCTTATTTACAGTATATAAAACTATAAATCAGATTATTTCGAATAAATTAAGAAATAGGTTGAAATGATATATGCCTATGACATTATTTTGGATTGAAATGATATATATCCATCCTTGAAATTAAATTGAAATAAATGATCCACTTGGCCACAGGATAGAAAATTATATACGGACACCGGATTGGTTAAATTAAAGGATTTGAAAATTTTGATTTGAAATTTATTTAAATGATTTTGATTTAAAGAAATAAAAATCAAATTTATAGAAATCAAATTATTTTCGAACTTGAGCTCGGAATGTTGAAATTTAAATTTGGTAAACAAAATGTTTTAAATAATTGAATTTGAGATTTTTAAGTTATAATCGAATTATGATTTAAATTTCAGAAATTGATTTGATTTAAAAGATGTGACTTTTATTCGAACTTTGAATATTACTAAGTAAAAGTGATATAAAACGATATTCCGAAATTGAGCTCGAAATTGAATTATATTTGAAAATTTGGATGTTAAATTGAATATTGAAGGTAAATTTGATTTAAGTGTTTTGAATTGATATTTTGAAAATCAAACTTGGAATTTATATAAATCGAAATGGTTTAAATTTGGGAATTGAGTTGAAATTAATTGAGAATTCAGAATTGAAATTAATTTGGAATTGGAATTGAAATTAATTTGAAATTGATTTGAATTAAAATTGGAATCGAAGTTAATTCGACTTGAAATCGAAATTGAATCGATTAAATCGAAATGGAAATTTAATGTGATTTGAATTGGGAAATTTGGAATTGAATCGGTTTTGACTTTTAAACTATTTTCAAATGAATTATTGTAGTATAAGCTATTAAAAATCTATCTTTTTAGATATTCAAATTATTTTGTTTTTCCAAACTATTTTACTATATAAACCATTTTCAATACTCAAACTATTTTCTATTAAACTATTTCAAAACTGTTTAAACTATTTTCTAAAAATTCAAACTGGTCAAAAGGGTGGAATGTTTATATTTAAATCTTGGGCTTAAATACGAATTGGGTTAAAATGAAGTTATAACCTAAACTGAAATTCAAAACAATTTTGGAAGCGAAATCGGGATAATAAGGCGAAAATGATTTTGAAATGAAATGGATTATTTTGAGTAAATATGATGATTTCAAAATGGATTTGATTTTGAGGCGAATATGATATTTTGATATCAAATACGAATTGTTTTTTTTAAATGTAAGAGTACCAACCGGTGTGTAAAACGACGTTTGGTTGTTAAAGAGACCGGGGCCTCTTATTGGCATACTCTATGTCAATATTGGAACCACTTTAACAACTGTGTACGTGGAGTGATGGTCCAAAATAAAGTGGTTGGATTTGGCATCGTTTCCTGGATTTGAAGAAAGAGAACAATGATGGATTAGCCTGACACTTGTGTTAATTTGAAATGACTAAAACAGGAGCCGTACCGGTCAATGAGGCTAGCTACCTCTAGGAGACGCACTTCTTCATATTACCATCATTTACGTTGTGATTGATTGGTGCGCACCCTCAGATTTTGGAAGTGTTGGACGCGGTGGGCGATCATGGCTATGATGCGTTACCACCAGCCGGGAAGGGTAAAATGGTTGTATCCTACCTTGGGCATTGCCTCACATACCTTGTCATACTTTTATCCTTATACGAGACCCCTATGATTTTGGTTTAGTACTGTTGTATCACGGTGCATCCCTGACTACCGACGTGCTACTGGTGGTGTCAAATGCAAACTGTACGACAATGCTTAAAAACGCGTTAAGGGGGATTATTGTAAAGCCTTAACGCTAAGAAAAATATTTATTTTACTGATTAGACATTATATATAGCGTAATATACTACATATAAATATTTTAACGGATCCTTAAGAGATGGAAAATCCTGTAACATCTCTTGAGTTATTGCACGCACGTTATACACCGGATAGGAGATGTGAAACCCCGTAAACAACTCTGACGCCACGGCACTCATGTTATATGCGATATCAATTTGACTCACATAAGAATATTTTAGTCCCGACTTAAGTGTTTTGTCTTTTCATTATGCTCGGGTCAGCCCGGAGTTTTCAGCTTATTGAAGATTTATTCTAGAGGACGAAGACGAAGATTTGGTATATTATTACTATTAGTATTCCTGCATCGTGTTGTCTGCTGCATTATTTATTTATCCCTGATGTATATATAACTCTGATAAATGTTGTATAGATTATAATCAAATGTATAGTATAAACAGCTTCATAAACTGTTTATTTGATTATTATATTTTATCGTTCCGCTGCGAGATTCTGTGTATGTTTTCTTCTTCTTTTCTTATTTTTCTTAATTAACCCCATTGATCATCTATGTTCGAATTGTTTAAGTCGAACATGTGTGGATTATTTAAACCTTCCAAAATGTGGGTCGTCACACATAGTATTGAAAGACATTAATAAAAGACACCATGTATCAAATAACACAGCACAATCGTACATTACATCAATAAGAGTTAATGCACTATGATCAAAACAAGCAAAATACATGCAAAATTGTTCCAATCAACAAGTTGATTTTGATCCAATACATTTCAATAATGGTTCTAAGTTTGCTTGTTCTTTCAAAATAAATTGAAAGGTTGTTGGTATTTCATAATCGTCTATATTATCCATCATGCATTTAGGAAAGCATCAAACAATGGACCAATCGGGATTTTGCATGTTTTTTATGTAAAATACTTAACTTCCTTCAGACATGGGAATAGTAGGTTCATCATATTCTTCATTGGGATTCTTGAGCTTCTTTAAGTTCACCATCAACAAATTAGTGTCCGGGCAAACTTTACAACCATTTGTCTTATCTCCTACATTCACACAGTCGCAATAGAATACTACATGTTGAAAATTATAGTAATCAACCTCCATGATCTCTTTAATAACACCATACCAAGTAATGTCATCATCTATAGGATTTAGTATTTTGAACGTGTAACAAATGTAGTGATTGCATCCACACAGATTCTACTATCTTGTATTGAAATTGTTATCATAATGTTGAGGAGAGAATGTATAGCCATTCATTCTATACATAAGATAAGTTTTGACTTCCCATTTTGGACCACTGACATACAACCACAACATTGTTTTCATGCATTTTTCTTCTACGAACTATTACAAATTAACAAAATTAGTTGAATAACATCATTTGAAGAAGAAACGTAATACTTTCGAGTGGATATAGCACACTTTCTTGTATACCAGATCAACAAATTCAGATTGGACTATTACTTCTGCCTTTGTGATATTTTTCCTTTTACCAAAAGCACCATCTTCTGAAGATAAGCGATATGCACTACAAATTGAATATCATGGTAAAAATATATATATATATATATATGCTTGACTAAATATGCGACAAGTATTTGAAAAAAGTGAAAAAAAAATTATAACCTATAGTATTCATCTCGTTCTCGTATATCAATTCTAAATAGTATCCATCGTCAAATCTACAATCGTTACACCCTAGATAACTTTAATGGTTTACCTTCAATGATATAGCGCTTATATATATATATCATTCTCATTCTCATCTAAAAAGGATGCTTGTTTAGAGCTATGATTTCCATTACGTGGGTTTGGCATATATTCCATTGCGTATCGAACTGATCTTGAAACAAGGCATGCTTTAGAAATTGATCCTTCTATATACCTTTTATTACTAGGTATGTTTTTGCAATCCTTCATAGCCCTAGTACACAAAAATTAATATGTGTACTCATAGTCAGTTACTTCATAGCCCTTAGGTAAAATAATTCGAATGCAAAAACAATATTATACCTTTCAAATGGATACATCCATATAAAATTCGATGGTCCACAAAGTAAAGTTTATCAACTAAATGTACCATCAAATTGATGCTTATATCAAAAAAGTGCATTGGAAGATAGTGTACCAACACACATAATGCTTCAGCAATCATATCTTTGGCAGCTTGCGCATGTTCTCAAACTATAACTTTTGAACATATTATGTTGAAGTACAAGATTACTTGTAAAATAGCTTGTCTTAACTCCCACACTTTGGATATGCATGTTGAACCATGATAGGAAGAAACTATTAGATAATAATATGATAATCATGTCTTTTTAATATGTAAACTGGGTGGTTGAAGACATATAAGGAAGTGTACTTAGTTGCTAGACATGATGGAAGTTTTGCATCTTTAAGAACTTGACAACATTGTAACTTGTGAATCTTATCCCATGCATATTTAGAAGATTGTTTTCCTTTCTCAAACATAGTGTTGATGAGGTGTTTAGCAAACATTTTTCTCAGTGTGCATTACATCAATAGTATGATGAACTTTATGACTGCTCCAACAATTTATGTCAAACAAAATTAAGTTCTTATACTACACCGATCTTTCATCCTCATCGCCAAAACAATCTACATTATCATAAGTTTTAGAAATAATCCTCTTCTTACTTTGTGGTAGTTGTCGAGGAACATATTTGATATGCTCAAGCTTTTCTAAGAGAGATAAGCCCCTTAACTGAGTTGGAGGTTTTTTATATTCAACATCCTTATACCATCCATGTTTTAATGCTCTATATGGTTGACCATCCTTTAAAAACCTTCTATACTTTGGGTTGATGATCTTATCGTCGATTTGCTCTGATTCAATCTCTATAGCACAAGTAGGACATGTTTTACAATCATGCATCACACAACTAGATAAGTTACCAAATGTTGGCAAATCATTCATTCCCCATAGTAATATTGCTTTCATATTGAAAATTTCTTGCTTATTTGTGTCAAAAACGTACACACCCTCGACTCAAAGATGCTTCAATTCATATATAAGAGGTTCAAAATATACATCAATGTCTTGACATGGTGCTCTTAGTCCGGGAGTTAATAGACTCCGCATTTGAAATTGTGATTTCATACACAATGAAGGAGGCAGGTTATAAGGTATTATATAAATAGGCCAAACATTATAATTATTGGAGAGAACTCCATTTCGATTAAACCCATCAGTAGCAATACCAAACCAAACATTGTGTCCTTCACTAGCAAATTTTGGCCACCAACTTTTGACTAGTCTCCATTCAGCTAAATCTATAGGATGTCGCATGGAATTGCACAAGGGTTTAGCTTTCTTGTGCCATTGCATTTTATGAGCTTCCCAAGGTATAGTGTACAATCTAGTTAATCTTGGAATTATAGGAAAGTATCTTAAAACTTTTCTTGGTTCCTTCATTAATTTGACCTCTCCTAACACTTTTTATTAGTTGTATATCCTGTTGTATGACATTAAGGACATTCTTTCGCATCAACGTTGTCTTTCTAAAATAATAGGCAATCATTTTCACATGCATGCATGTACTTCACCTCCATTCCCAAGTCCTTTAACATTTTGTTCATCATGGGATACTTGTCAGTTAAATTGTTTTCTTTAGGAAGCAACATTTTAATCGCTTCAATAACTTGGTCATACTATTTCCCGACCAATCAAATACTTTCTTAAGGTTATGAAACTCAACAATTATACCTAACGTTGTAAGTCCATTTTCGCAAGAAGAATAGAGTTTCTCATTTGCTTTGTTTGTGTATTCTTGGTGCTTTTCTCAATGTAAAGAATGAGAATTACCTATATTTTTCTGTTGAACATCCTCCTCACCGCTAGCTTCTGGCATATTATGCACTCCAGAAGCATCATCTATAGGATTTCTAAGAGCTCCCTTTACACATTGGTCAGTTTAAATTTGATCTTAGATATGAGGCTCTGTTATAATATTTTATGTATGATTCACCACTACATTATTATTGTTCACATCTCCATGGAAAAACCACCTATTATACATTTTAACCATACCATGAATAATTAAGGGTTTCTCAACGTTTTCCATTGAGAGTTTTTTAGAGTTTCCTCATTTATTACAAAAGGCAAGTGCATATTTTAGTATTGAGGGATAAGTGGTTCTTCACAATACTCATAAAGTCTAGAGCATCTTGCTTATATTCTTCAGTATTCAATGTGGACTTTTGATCCACTCTCTTGAACTTAAATTAGACATAAAGTGAAAGTTATACCCTTTGGCCTGTTAAAGAAAATATTGTTCATAATTAAAATGATTTAAGCATAAAAAAATGTAAACCATGCAACTGCGGTTTACCGGGGTAAGTTTTACCCAGGTAAGTGGTGTACCTTAATGTCTACACACAATATATGTTATCTAAACACATTCAAAAAACATGCACACATTTAAATCCCAAAACTTTAACAAGAGTTTAACACAATCACATTAAGGTACAATTTCAAATAAATACTATAATTATTCTTTTGTCATCCAATCATCTATGTTAATTTCCCTAAATTTTCCATATTTATGTTTTTGTTTTTTTCATTTTCACTTAATTTATCGAATAAGCAATGTTAATTTGATACCAATTACTACTTTAGCTTCTTCCTTATATATATGTTAAACATATAACTTTACTACCCTTCAACTTTTAGTTCTAGGTGCATGATAATAACTAATAAAATGAATTTTCATAAGCTAACTTACTAATTAGAAACCATGGAAAAAAATAGCTAATAAGAGAAGTAGCTCTTTCATGATCTTGTATTTAGTGATAAAATTTTCAAGGAAAATAAAACATATGAAATAATGAATAAGTAGAGTCTTCTTTATTGCAAGACTAATGAAGTGGCCTAAAACTAAATGGTTAAAACTAAAAAATTATTACATTAGGATTTTTGATGTAGTCAACATATACATATATATTTGTGAAAAAACACATATAATAATGAATGATATTCTTAAAAATATCGGGTGTTTTACACAAAATATCAAAACGATTGATCGGCAAATATCGGGAAATATATCGGTAGCAATATTTTACGTGATATCTTAAAATAATATCGGCTTAGGAGTAATAAGAGATATATCTGCGATATTATCGGATATTAACTACATAGGTTCTACCTTAGCAATTAGGCTTGCCTCCTAGCTAGGGTTAGCTCGAGAGGTCTACTTTTGGAGTGGAAGCATAACTATGTTAACCTTATTCGTATTGTCACTGATATTCACTCGATTCATCTTATCTTCAAGGATTCAAGAGAAGATTCCCTTTTACATATCTCTTACATGCCTCTTAATAAAATTGATAGAATATTCATTTGAAACGAATGTCTAGAGTTTAGGTCCCTTATTGTCGACCCTTGGGTTTTTGGGGGAATTTCAATGTATATAGGTTTCTACGAAAACACTAGCATATAGGAGACTTTTTTGCTATGAACGATTTCGACCATTTTATTATTAACGGTAATTTAATTGAGTTATTACTTACTAATAGGAGATTTTCTTCATCGAACACCAAAGGGACCCCTTCAATTTCTCCCTTTGATCGTTTCTTCGTTAGTGAAGGAATGGAAGATAGGTGTTACCATCAAATATCCTTTCGACCTTGTCAAAACCCTATTGAACAGAAGAACAAGAGAAAGAGGCTCCAGCAAGACTTTTTGAAGGAGTCGAAGGGATGCACAGCCAAAGACTAGATGCATCACAACCTTCTTAAGGGGTCGAAAGGGGCAAAAGCGCCCTTCCATTTTAAGAGAACTCCTTTCGAAGCGGATGCTTCTGCATGCATGAAGACCTTTCGATTGAGTTAAAGCAACACCGTTCGAAGATGAGGAACAACCACTCTTTATATGTGCACCAAACCTTTCAAAACTAAAGGTTTCGCCTTCACTCAAACCACTTAGAAACACGCCTTGGATGGAATAACCCTTTCGAAAGAAAAAGCAAGCCTTTTGAACCGGTCCAAGCCCTTAACATCCAAGGAAGGTTCTACATCAGTTCACAAGCATAAGTTCAGAAGTTACTAACAGTTTTGAAACCAGCAGCAATTCAACACCTTCGGAAGACATGGGAACTACATATCAATAGAGTCGAAAGCTTCTACCTTCATTCCTTATGACAACCAAGCAACATAAAGAATAAAATGCTCAACCACCCCTTTCGACGAAGATGGAGGCATTCAAACCCATTCGAAAGCATTACAGAGGGATGCGCAAGTGTCGAAGGAGTCGGAAGGTATCTGTAGTTACTTCTCGACCAGGCCGAAAGCACTGTGTCAAAAGGTGCCAACCCACATCTATAAATAAGACCCCAGGGGTCTGTTTTAGGGGATCCGAATTCACTCATTCCGAACTTGTATTTTCTTAATCTAAAAAAAGGTGTAGACCCTAATTAGTAAATAAAATTAAGGAAAGTGAATCAGCAGTTTAATCATTGAATCAATAAAAGGGAGTTTTTAATATTTCTGTTCATATAGTTGATTGAAGGCTGTTTACTGGGTTTAACTGTATTTGATATTTACCGACCTCATCGAAAGGCACCTTCTGAGTGAGACGATACCCCTGCATTTCCAGTAACCAAAGTTTTTTACTACAAGCTACCATTTACTAATCAACCAACTTTCAGTGAGTCGAACCCCTAACCGCAGATGGTTTACCTTGGATTCCAAAACCAATCCTGTCACTAACCATCCAAGATTTTGACAAGGTCGAAACCCTTCAATTCTAACCTTGACCTTGAATTCTTAGAGTTATCCTATACTGTTCCGCAACCATTTCAAAAGAAAGGTTTTGAAAGGGTAGTCAAACTACTTCAGTTAGCTTAACAGACCAAAAAGGAGGAAGTTCAAGTGTTTCAACTGGGTCGAAAGATCTTTAAGAGAAAGCTCTCTCAAAAGAAGCCTATTCTAAAGGTTGGGTCAAAGGGAATACTTACATCTCGTCTTTCCCAACTTAACTAAGAGAGATTGGGAAGGACTAACTACTTCCTTAAAATCAACTTTGGGATGTTGACAAGTTTTCTTTTTAACATTTTGGTGCTAAAAGGAAGGCTTGAACCTCCAACTCTGTTAAATATCCAACACCACATGTCTCTAACTGTAACATCCCCTATCTAAAGGCCCAAAGCTAAGTGCTATAAATGTTGCAGTCATCTACAATATTAACTTCCGATGACTGAATATGGCTATGTTAATGGTATTTATAATATCAAAAGCACTTGAATATGAAACAAATCACAGATTTCAAAATAGAATTTTCCATTACATTTCAAAACATATGTTCCATATTCAAATTGCACAGTCCCATAACGTTTCCCAAGCAAAGATCAAATATAAATATTACAAAGTACGCCATGAGCGACATATGAAGATGCCTCCTTGATTGATCAAAGTCATAACTAAATTAATACACAGCGGCAATAAACACAAAACAAAGAACTGCAACTCCTAAATATCTATCTATTAGCCTCCTGCTCGCCTCCTGTTGCTTTATTCGTCATCCTACTAAAACCTAAAAAGCCTCAACCCTTAGTCTGCTCAAATAAATTTTAAGCACCCGAGAGTTTAAGGGGAAGAACATAAACTTCGAGTCAGACATAAAGCCGGGTGTGAATAATACTATACATCCTGGTTATTAATGTTAAGTGAGACCACACCGCTTAGCGGAACGAGTTTCCCCTCACTAACATCCTAACATATCTTTTGCAAATCTTTTCCTACAACCAAAACTAGTTTAATATGTAAAGCATCATTATGTAAACATGCATATTAGGTAATATCAAAAATGTATTTAAACCCTTTTGAACCGAGCTTAAACAAGGAAAACATTTATTGTAACGACCCGTAAATTTCAACCGTTTTAATAACATTATTAATTGAAATTTTATGAAATTTTAATACGATAAAATTTTGAAATATAAATTTGATATTTGGAATGCGTCTAGTTAGACATAGTAACTGGTAAATTTTCGTCCCGAAATACGAAAGTTTATTTCGCGCGTAAATTCACTTCAATTTAATCAGTTAAAAAGCGATGAAAATAAATGTTTACGAAACCTAAATATTTTTACATAGAAAAATTCTAAACCATCTTCTGAGCAAGATGTCAGTTTGTCGTTTTTCCAAATTCGGACATCTTTGGCTCCGTCGATCTTAATTTTTCAGCGTTTTTCTTGCATTTTCCGCTATTAGAAAATTCGAATTTTATAATTCAATCGGATCACTGATATTTTTATACCGTTTTGATCGTCTCATTGTGCCGATCTCTGTAGTGTATTCACTTCTGTATTTCGGGGTCCGCAGTATAGTGCAATCTGCGATAACGCTCAGTGTATCGGTTCCACAACCGAGTCTTTTGAATTTCTCGTGACCATCCGCTTTCCAACGTGAAACTAATAGCCTTTCATTATTACTGAATTCAGCTTTCTATCCTTCGCTATTCCCTATATCTCATTTATTATGTGTGCCTTGGAAATAAATTAAACTATTCGTATACTTGACAGCTGTTCGTAAATATATTTTTTCTAAAACCATACCCTGCGTGCGCCCTTCTCATTACTATTTCCTGCTTCTCATTCTATTTGTCATCGTCTGACTTTTGCTATTTAACAGTTTGATTTATTTCAATTGGTTCTGATTCATACAGAGAAAACTTAAACTCCACGTTTCATATTGTTTTTTTTGCATTTCTTTCTCTTTGCCAAAGATTGTTCTTCAGCCTGTCACCTTGTTGCTCTGCAAAACCAATTCTCTATTTCCTTTGTATTTTTTTTTCTTCTTAAAGCCTCAACCCCACACTCTCTCACAACCTTGGGGCCTTCCTTCCCAAACTCCCCACCAAACCCAACACTTCCCAGTCGAGGCCGAGAGCCGTCGCCCGAAGCCTGGCCGAGCATCGTAGCTGTTCATGCCGAGCCGCCTCCAACCGAGCTCGACCCTGCCTCTCTCAAACTGTCCTCCTCGCCTTTGCTCGCCCCGGATCCAATATCCATCTTCATCCCACCGAGCCTTCGCTCCCCTTGCCGCCGTTCCACCCACGCCTCCGCCTACAGCCACGTCTTCTCCTATCTGACCTACCTCAACCTACCCACCTTAGCACGCAAATTCCTCTGCCTCGGCCACTGAAGCACCACCGCCGTCCAACTTTCACATGCCAACCCAAAGCGCCGCGCCCAGCAGCCTTCACTCCATAGCATACGTCCTTGCTTTCCCCTGCTATTCGCCAGCAACGCGGCACTCCTCCGCCTAACCTTCACCAATCTTATCTCAACTGCCGAGCTTCCCCAGGTGAATACTTGAGTTGGTTTTGAGTATGTATTCAGTGTCTACATGCAACTTTGTTTGTTATTTTGTAGCCTCATGTTCATTAGTGAACAAAGATAAGTGTAAACTAGATCTGAGATTATATGCCACAGATCCTATTTTCGATAGAGAAGCAGTAAAGGATTATATATGTATGTCAAGTTAGTGTATATATTGTTTCGGTTGTATGGTTTATTGGTATTTTAAAAAAAGTTATGATGATATATATTATTTTATGAAAGAAGTTATATATATTTGTTTTACAGGTTTGATTTTTTTTTAGTTATCTGTCTATATATCTATTTTATACCATATTATATATATAGGGTCATATGGGTTGGTATAGAATATGTTGCAGTGATATATTACAGGAAGTACAGTTTGCTACTGAGTCTAGGTATATATGTGTGTTATATACGTATGTATATTTTGTTGAAAATTTATATGGAGTCTGCATATTTATCTTGTCTGCATAGGTCTGTCTGCATATTTTAATATATATATTTTATATAGACTTGTTAGTATGTATGTGCAGTATGATATATTTAATGGTAGCAGTGTATATGTTGCGTACATGTAGGTGTAACAGTATATATTCTATAATATATGAGTTGGGTACTTTGTCAGTAAACATAATTCAAGTTATATTATGGATTAGCATTTGTTGTGTTGATAATATATGTAGAAAGTATGATTTTAATATGTTAAAAGTGTTATTTTGTATATACATATATACGTGTATATATATCTTATTTTAAATTATGTTATGTAGATATGTCGTTTGTTTATGTGTTTTATTCAAACCAATGATTTTGAAATATATTTAATTTTAAAATGCGATTAATTTAATATTGATTTGAAAATAAAATAAAATATATATTTTCCGCTTCTATCAACCCGATCTGATCCGTTTTCATCAATTTCTGTTATCAGCTCGGTTGTTCGTCAAATTCGTGCTTGGATCTGTAACTCTTCTCATTCTCCTTCATCTCTAGCCTCGAAAGGTGAGCACTCACTCACGATTAACGTTCTTTTATTTATTAATTTTGATTTAAATTGAAACGACAATTGAAATATGCTGCTGTTTGATATTTACACTATATTACCTGTATCAGTTTCACATGTGACATCTGACACCATTATTTGTTAATTATACGATGATAATCCAGTGTGGTTGTTAAATGATTGATTGTTTGATGTTTATATTGGACGTTTAACTGTTAATGATGTAAGTGATAAATAATTTGAAATTGAACTTTGACGTAGGATAGTTAGATTTGATATATGTGTTAAATTTGATTAAATGACATTTGTATAATATGACCCCTTTAACTGTTCAATTTATTGACACGTAGGATTTGTTTAATTACACTCTGAACCACTGAATGTATGTTGTAAATTGATAATGTATGAAATTATAAATAGATGACAAGTGAAGAACCGTAATGTAATAATCTTTAATCTACATGAAATGATAGTGTAGATTCTAGAAATAATTATATTAATTCGTACAAATAACAATGCGAATTAATACGGTTATTTCGGGATTATTTGAATTGATTATTGGAATGTTATTGATTGTTGTTATTGCTTGTTTATTTACTTTGACACCATCCCAGTTATCACACTGCAAGTTCCCTTTGCTATGCTTTGATTTTGAATTGAATTGGAATCGGGTTGAAATGATAAATACCCAAATTGAACTTTGACCTAGGATAGAAAATTAAATAAAACCCGATTGGTCAAATAATTTGATTTAAAATAAAATAAAGATTTTATTCAAATAAATAATATGGTTTTGAAATGAAGTTGAAATTTGAATTTTGATGAAAGGAAAATGTTAATATTTAATAATCTGAAACAAAATATTAACAATGTAATTGATGAAAGAATGGTGTTTAAATTGAGAAATTATTAAACTTTGAAATGATTTAATAATTAAGTTTGAAATTATAATTAAGTTTGAAATTATTAAACTTTGAAATTTTTAATAATTAAGTTTTGAATTATTTAATAATTAAATAAGATTGAATTATTTAATGATTAAATTGAATTGAATTCTTTAATAAGTGAAATTGAACTTTTAATAAGTGAATTTTTACTTCGTAAATAATTGAAATTGAGTTTCTTTATTAATTAAGTTTTGGAAAATTATTTAAGTAAGTAAATAAGTGAAATTGAATTTCTTTAACAAGAAATAAAATGTGATTTATTGAAATTAATGTAAGACTTGAAATTTTAAAGAATTTGATTTGATGAATTTAATTTAATTCAATTTGTAAGTTTTGATATAATGAAGTTGATTTTAAATAATGGATTTAATGAATTGGAAATTTAATAGAAATGGTTTAGAATGGCAAATTTACTTAATGAATATTAAATGAAATCGATAAATGAAGTTAAATTGATTTGAATGTTAAATTAAATTAATTTAAATGATTTCGGAATGAAACTTATACACGAACTTGAAACAATATTTGAATTGTTTAAATAGAAATTGAAATTGAATTATAAGATTTTGAAATTATGAATTTGGAAGTTTTGAAACGTAAATTTTGGAAATTGATTTCGAAAGACAAACGAAATGTTGGTTTACAAATTCTAATTGAAATTGTAATTGATTTGGTTTTTGAAATAAATAAACGACCAATCGGTGAAATAATTACGAAAGTTATTAAAGAGACCAGAATCGGTTATGGATATACTCACTATCTAAACCGAAACCACTTTAATAACTATAACGCGGAGTGTGATCCAGAATGAAGTGGTTGGAATGATGTACGTGATGACTGAAGAAAGAGAACGATAATGGATAGCCTTGACACTTGTGTCAAATTGGAAATGACTAAAACAGGAGCCGTGCCGGGCCAATGGAGGATTAGCTACCTCAAGTGGACACACTTCTTCGAACTACTCATTACTTGTTGTCGATTGGTGCACCCTTGATTTTGGGAGTGTTGTTTCACGGTGTTGCGGGCGCTGCGGCATTGCGTTCTCACCAGTCCGGATCAGGCAAACGGTAGTATCACTACCTTGGGTATTGCCTCATGTGCCTTGTCATACTTGTATCCCTTTATTCGCGACCACTACGATTTTGGTTTGTACCTTTAGTATATGGATTGCCCTCTGGTGACTTCCGGTTTTGGGGAAACTACGGTCTTGTATATGCTTTTGGGAATAAAAATGTGTTAAGGGTGGAATGGGCCATGACTTAACACTATTTTGATATCTTTATATTACTGATAGACATTATCTACTTAGCGTATATTACTACCTAGTAGATAGTTTAACGGATCCTTAAAGGATGGTTATTCCAAACATCCTTTGAGTTACTTGTATTTCAATTGCTATTTCACTTGAGTTGGATTTATAAATATAAGAATGTTAATTCTGACTCGAGTGTTTTGTATTTTGCTTTACGCTCGGGTCAGACTGAGTGTACCAGTATTCGAGACTCACCTTTGAAGTTGGAGCTTTGCTTGAAGATCCAGCTATCTATTCTGCTTTCTGTATTCGATGATTCCAGTGATGTATTCTGATTTGTATCTGATGTATCGTGTTACTCTTCCGTTGTATCTGGTTTAACTCTGATGTATCATATTACTCTTCTGTTGTAAACTCTGATGTATTTTATATATTCATATATAGTAGCTTCATAAACTACTATCTCTTTTATTTCCGCTGCAAATTATTACTCTGTGTCTGTGATTCTGTGATTATTTATTTACTGTATATGTTCAGTTTTTCCAAATTTAAATTAACAACGCGGTATTCTGAGCAATTCAACTCCGGCATGAGTGTCTACCTATACACTTATAATGGATGCGAATGGTCCAAAATATCGGGTCATTACAGTTGGTATCAGAGCTTTGGTAGCTCTAGGCAAAACTTAACATATAGGGTAAATGTATTTACAGAATCACTCTCATTCGAGTTTCAATCTCTTCCTTTTGACTCGATTCCTTTGAATTTTGGAACGTTCCCTCGGTTCCGAAATTCATTCGTGTCCCTCACTATTCGTCTTCTTTTAATTCCGGAGTATCTCATAACTCCACTTCGAATGATCTTTACGATGAATCGGCGGTCTCGCCAATCTTCGAATTATTTGTAAAAGGAGTGAAAACTCCTTCGCAATAGACATCGATTTACCGGAGATTTCTGTATCCTCGGTTTACGATGATATCTATTACCTGTTATACCTGAATTCTATTTCTTGAGATCGAATGTCGATTTACCTCGAAATTCTACACTGATCTTATTCTTGAAGTCACGGTCGACCCGGTTAAGGTTGCCCGCGATTTAATAAACTTATTCATCTTCCTATTTTGATTATTTAATCATCTTGGCTTTGTTTCAATCTATCTTCGAATCAAATTCTCTTTGATTTGAGCCCATCAAAATTTGAAACCCTATCCTTATTTTGAAAATTCATTCCTGTACCGTCAAGCAAAGAAATGTATTTGTAAACTAATATATATATATATGTTTTAAAATATATTGTGTTGTTTGAGTTATTGATGTTGATTTGGGTTTCCGATCGATTCATTTGATCAACGCTATCGATAGGATTTCCAAAACACTTGAGCAGAGCAAACTGACACAATATTGTTTTCAAATTTGTTTGATTATATTGTAAAAATATAAGTAAAATTTTCTGGAATTTAATAAGTTAATTAAATTGGTTATTTGAAAAGATAATAGTTGATTATCATTTATTGTTCTAAATGAATTTATAAATATGGTTTATAAATTTATTTGGAATTTGAAATGAATTTAATTCAGAAATTTGAGAATTTAGTTTTCAGTGATTTCGAACTTTGGTTTTTAAAAAAATTTAAAGGTATATTATTAAAAGTATTTTCGAATAGAAATCGTTTTCAAAGAATTTTTAAAATGTTGAAATCAGTGCTCTTCTCTTTGTCGCT
The DNA here is from genome assembly GCA_030737815.1 of Allium fistulosum. Taxonomy (NCBI): domain Eukaryota; kingdom Viridiplantae; phylum Streptophyta; class Magnoliopsida; order Asparagales; family Amaryllidaceae; genus Allium; species Allium fistulosum. The sequence goes on from JASFAW010000013.1 coordinate 19,575,685, forward strand.
GGAAAATAATTTCGGTGATGGCGGCCGCATCATCGACATTCATTTTCGAGTTTCGAAGTGGAGATACTATTCTGTAGCTTTGCTACGATTTTGTTTTGAAAAATATTTTTATTTGAATTTCTTCAGTATAATTTTATTTATATATATATAGGTATCTTATTTTAAAATTTAATTTGATTTGATATAAATATATTATATATATCTCTAAATTGTTTAAAGTGAATCGGAAATATAATTCTTAAATTTTGTTAAGGGATGATTTCAATTATAAATAGAACCAAAATTCGGAATAAACATTTAAACTTGAATAATTGAATTGGGAAAAATTTATTTGTATATTGTTCAACTGCATTCTAATATAATACCTAAATTATTCATAAGTTAAAATGTAATTGGATAATATACAATAAGAAATGATTTTATAAATAAAATTTGAGTGTTTATAATAAATGTTTTACACTTAGATTTTAATTATATAAAAAAATGCTAATAAGTTGATAGAATAATAAGTTAATTGAATGAGATGAATATAATAATTTTTGTTCTGAAAAGAAAATTAACAAATTGAAATTAGATCAACTTATGGAAATATCTTAAATTGAAACCAATTATTGAATATAAATTAATTTAAGTTGAAATTTATATAGTTTAAATTAATTTATATGATTTAAATATACTTAATAAGATATATTAAGTGGAATAAACTTAATAATAATTTGGAATAAAAGAATTAAATTTGTTGAATAAAATATGATTGTAATAAATGACTATTCAAGTTTATGATTTTAGAAATTGTTGACAAAGGATAATTGGATAATAAAACAATGAATAAATGAGATAAATAAAATAAAATTTTGTTTTGAAGAACTTTTGGTATCAAATATTCATAAATTGGAATTAAATCAACTTATTGAAATACCCTGAATTTTAAATCAAATATTGAGTATTAATTAAGGTAAATTGAAATTTATACGGTTTAAACTAATTGTTTTATTTTGTTTTCAATCTGTTTTTCCTTCTGGTCATTTCTGTTCTCCTACCTCGTTCCTTTTCGGGGACGAAAAGTTTTGAGTGGGGGAGAGTGTAACGACCCGTAAATTTCAACCGTTTTAATAACGTTATTAATTGAGATTTTATTAAATTTTAATACGATAAAATTTTGAAATATAAATTTGATATTTGGAATGCGTCTAGTTAGACATAGCAACTGGTAAATTTTCGTCCCGAAATACTAAAGTTTATTTCGCGTGTAAATTCACTTCAATTTAATCAGTTAAAAAGCGATGAAAATAAAATGTTTACGAAACCTAAATATTTTTACATAGAAAAATTCTAAACCATCTTCTGAGCAAGATGTCAGTTTGTCGTTCTTCCAAATTCGGACATCTTTGGCTCCGTCGATCTTATTTTTCAGCGTTTTTCTTGCATTTTCCGCTATTAGAAAATTCGAATTTTATAATTCAATCGGATCACTGATATTTTTATACCGTTTTGATCGTCTCATTGTGCCGATCTCTGTAGTGTATTCACTTATGTATTTCGGGGTCCGCAGTATAGTGCAATCTGCGATAACGCTCAGTGTATCGGTTCCACAACCGAGTCTTTTGAATTTCTCATGACCATCCGCTTTCCAACGTGAAACTAATAACCTTTCATTATTACTAAATTCAGCTTTCTATCCTTCGCTATTCCCTATATCTCATTTATTATGTGTGCCTTGGAAATAAGTTAAACTATTCGTATACTTGACAGCTGTTCGTAAATATATTTTTTCTAAAACCATACCCTGCGTGCGCCCTTCTCATTACTATTTCCTGCTTCTCATTCTATTTGTCATCGTCTGACTTTTGCTATTTAACAGTTTGATTTATTTCAATTGGTTCTGATTCATACAGAGAAAACTTAAAATCCACGTTTCATATTATTTTTTTTGCATTTCTTTCTCTTTGCCAAAGATTGTTCTTCAGCCTGTCACCTTGTTGCTCTGCAAAACCAAGTCTCTATTTCCTTTGTATTTTTTTTTCTTCTTAAAGCCTCAACCCCACACTCTCTCACAACCTTGGGGCCTTCCTTCCCAAACTCCCCACCAAACCCAACACTTCCCAGTCGAGGCCGAGAGCCGTCACTCGAAGCCTGGCCGAGCATCGTAGCTGTTCATGCCGAGCCGCCTCCAACCGAGCTCGACCCCGCCTCTCTCAAACTGCCCTCCTCGCCTTTGCTCGCCCCGGATCCAATATCCATCTTCATCCCACCGAGCCTTCGCTCCCCTTGTCGCCGTTCCACCCACGCCTCCGCCTACAGCCACGTCTTCTCCTATCTGACCTACCTCAACCTAACCACCTTAGCACGCAAATTCCTCTGCCTCGGCCACTGAAGCACCACCGTCGTCCAACTTTCACACGCCAACCCAAAGCGCCGCGCCCAGCAGCCTTCACTCCATAGCATACGTCCTTGCTTTCCCCTGCTATTCGCCAGCAACGCGGCACTCCTCCGCCTTCCCTTCACCAATCTTATCTCAACTGCCGAGCTTCCCCAAGTGAATACTTGAGTTGGTTTTGAGTATGTATTCAGTGTCTACATGCAACTTTGTTTGTTATTTTGTAGCCTCATGTTCATTAGTGAACAAAGATAAGTGTAAACTAGATCTGAGATTATATGCCACAGATCCTATTTTCGATAGAGAAGCAGTAAAGGATTATATATGTATGTCAAGTTAGTGTATATATTGTTTCGGTTGTATGGTTTATTGGTATTTTAAAAAAGTTATGATGATATATATTATTTTATGAAAGAAGTTATATATATTTGTTTTACAGGTTTGATTTTTTTTTTAGTTATCTGTCTATATATCTATTTTATACCATATTATATATATAGGGTCATATGGGTTGGTATAGAATATGTTGCAGTGATATATTACAGGAAGTACAGTTTGCTACTGAGTCTAGGTATATATGTGTGTTATATACGTATGTATATTTTGTTGAAAGTTTATATGGAGTCTGCATATTTATCTTGTCTACATAGGTCTGTCTGCATATTTTAATATATATATTTTATATAGACTTGTTAGTATGTATGTGCAGTATGATATATTTAATGGTAGCAGTGTATATGTTGCGTACATGTAGGTGTAACAGTATATATTCTATAATATATGAGTTGGGTACTCTGTCAGTAAACATAATTCAAGTTATATTATGGATTAGCATTTGTTGTGTTGATAATATATGTAGAAAGTATGATTTTAATATGTTAAAAGTGTTATTTTGTATATACATATATACGTGTGTATATATCTTATTTTAAATTATGTTATGTAGATATGTCGTTTGTTTATGTGTTTTATTCAAACCAATGATTTTGAAATATATTTAATTTTAAAATGCGATTTAATTTAATATTGATTTGAAAATAAAATAAAATATATATTTTCCGCTTCTATCAACCCGATCTGATCCGTTTTCATCAATTTCTGTTATCAGCTCGGTTGTTCATCAAATTCGTGCTTGGATCTGTAACTCTTCTCATTCTCCTTCATCTCTAGCCTCGAAAGGTGAGCACTCACTCACGATTAACGTTCTTTTATTTATTAATTTTGATTTAAATTGAAACGACAATTGAAATATGCTGCTGTTTGATATTTACACTATATTACCTGTATTAGTTTCACCTGTGACATCTGACACCATTATTTGTTAATTATACGATGATAATCCAGTGTGGTTGTTAAATGATTGATTGTTTGATGTTTATATTGGACGTTTAACTGTTAATGATGTAAGTGATAAATAATTTGAAATTGAACTTTGACGTAGGATAGTTAGATTTGATATATGTGTTAAATTTGATTAAATGACATTTGTATAATATGACCCCTTTAACTGTTCAATTTATTGACACGTAGGATTTGTTTAATTACACTCTGAACCACTGAATGTATGTTGTAAATTGATAATGTATGAAATTGTAAATAGATGACAAGTGAAGAACCGTAATGTAATAATCTTTAATCTACATGAAATGATAGTGTAGATTCTAGAAATAATTATATTAATTCGTACAAATAACAATGCGAATTAATACGGTTATTTCGGGATTATTTGAATTGATTATTGGAATGTTATTGATTGTTGTTATTGATTGTTGTTATTGCTTGTTTATTTACTTTGGCACCATCCCAGTTATCACACTGCAAGTTCCCTTTGCTATGCTTTGATTTTGAATTGAATTGGAATCGGGTTGAAATGATAAATACCCAAATTGAACTTTGACCTAGGATAGAAAATTAAATAAAACCCGATTGGTCAAATAATTTGATTTAAAATAAAATAAAGATTTTATTCAAATAAATAATATGGTTTTGAAATGAAGTTGAAATTTGAATTTTGATGAAAGGAAAATGTTAATATTTAATAATCTGAAACAAAATATTAACAATGTAATTGATGAAAGAATGGTGTTTAAATTGAGAAATTATTAAACTTTGAAATGATTTAATAATTAAGTTTGAAATTATTAAACTTTGAAATTTTTAATAATTAAGTTTTGAATTATTTAATAATTAAATAAGATTGAATTATTTAATGATTAAATTGAATTGAATTCTTTAATAAGTGAAATTGAACTTTTAATAAGTGAATTTTTACTTCGTAAATAATTGAAATTGAGTTTCTTTATTAATTAAGTTTTGGAAAATTATTTAAGTAAGTAAATAAGTGAAATTGAATTTCTTTAACAAGAAATAAAATGTGATTTATTGAAATTAATGTAAGACTTGAAATTTTAAAGAATTTGATTTGATGAATTTAATTTAATTCAATTTGTAAGTTTTGATATAATGAAGTTGAATTTAAATAATGGATTTAATGAATTGGAAATTTAATAGAAATGGTTTAGAATGGCGGGCCATTAACAGTTAAACGTGAATTGGAAATTTAATAGAAATTTGATATAATTTGAATTGGAATGATGTACGTGATGACTGAAGAAAGAGAACGATAATGGATAGCCTTGACACTTGTGTCAAATTGGAAAAGACTAAAACAGGAGCCATGCCGGGCCAATGGAGGATTAGCTACCTCAAGTGGACACACTTCTTCGAACTACTCATTACTTGTTTTCGATTGGTGCACCCTTGATTTTGGGAGTGTTGTTTCACGGTGTTGCGGGCGCTGCGGCGTTGCGTTCTCACCAGTCCGGATCAGGCAAACGGTAGTATCACTACCTTGGGTATTGCCTCATGTGCCTTGTCATACTTGTATCCCTTTATTCGCGACCACTACGATTTTGGTTTGTACCTTTAGTATATGGATTGCCCTCTGGTGACTTCCGGTTTTGGGGAAACTACGGTCTTGTATGTGCTTTTGGGAATAAAAATGTGTTAAGGGTGGAATGGGCCATGACTTAACACTATTTTGATATCTTTATATTACTGATAGACATTATCTACTTAGCGTATATTACTACCTAGTAGATAGTTTAACGGATCCTTAAAGGATGGTTATTCCAAACATCCTTTGAGTTACTTGTATTTCAATTGCTATTTCACTTGAGTTGGATTTATAAATATAAGAATGTTAATCCTGACTCGAGTGTTTTGTATTTTGCTTTACGCTCGGGTCAGACTGAGTGTACCAGTATTCGAGACTCACCTTTGAAGTTGGAGCTTTGCTTGAAGATCCAGCCATCTATTCTGCTTTCTGTATTCGATGATTCCAGTGATGTATTCTGACTTGTATCTGATGTATCGTGTTACTCTTCCGTTATATCTGGTTTAACTCTGATGTATCATATTACTCTTCTGTTGTAAACTCTGATGTATTTTATATATTCATATATAGTAGCTTCATGAACTACTATCTCTTTTATTTCCACTGCAAATTATTACTGTGTCTGTGATTCTATGATTATTTATTTACTGTATATGTTCAGTTTTTCCAAATTTAAATTAACAACGCGGTATTCTGAGCAATTCAACTCCGGCATGAGTGTCTACCTATACACTTATAATGGATGCGAATGGTCCAAAATATCGGGTCGTTACATTTATACTCTATGCTTTACTCAAAATCACCTTGCCATGTTATATATATATATATACACACACACACCTTACTCAAACTTTAGTTGATGAAAACATTTGAAGATTGAAAGTACCCCTTTCAATTCTATTGAAAGTACCCCTTTCAAAACCCATTGAAAGCATCTCTTTCGAAACCAAGTAAAACCCTTCATTTATCTAGGCCGAACGGCCAAAGCCTTCCTTTCGAAACTATATTCGAAACCCTTAAAAACCTTCCTTTCGAATGCTTTAAAACCTTAGATATCATATCATAAAACACTTCAAAACATCGCCTTTAGAAACCCTTGTAAAAACCTTCCATTTTAACTCTTTCGAAACCACCAGAAAACATAACCTTTCGACTCCTTCAAAACCCTTGGGGAACAACTCCATCGAAACCATTTTTAAAACCTTTCAAAAGCTTTAAACCTTTAGAAATTCAAACCTTTCAAAATCTTTAAACCTTTAGAAACTCAAATCTTTCGAAAGCACTTGGGTTCAATGTAAACATATGGAAAAACACCTTTCGGAACCACCTAAATCATCTCTTTCGAAACCATTGGGTTATACTTCAATCAGGACAAAAGGGTCAATAAAACAATTTAAGTCGAAAGCCTACCTTTTGAAAGCTATCCCTAAGTAAAGAAGAGATGGTGTCGAAACCAACCTTTCGAAAGCATTGGAGAGGTGGATAATTTTACAAACTAACTATACCTTTCGAAACCATTGACTTCGAAAGGTAGAAAGGTGGTAGCTAGGGGTCTCGACCTAGTCGAAAGCATTACTTAAAACAGAAAAGCGCAACCCTTTCCAAACCTTTTCTTTAAAAAAATTGACATGGTCGCAAGCCAACCGTGTCGAAAATCATCCCTTCGAAAGCAAAGCGGACGCTATTTCAATTTAAGACAAAGGCATACTCCAACCCCTTTGGAACCCAACGTTTTGACTATCTACCTTTCGCCTTTACCCAATACGCCGCGCACCAAGTAACTTGATACCATGCGCACTGGTTTCGAAAGAATAGTGGCGAAACGCCCTAGTCGAAACCTCTGATGCCAAAAGTGGCGAAATATACTAAAACATGTTATTTTTGTTTTTAACTTAAAAGAGAAACACTTTTTAACTAACCTGCTATTATTTTTCAAATTACGATTGGTTGCTAAATACTTTTATTCAAAAGTGCTGCCAATATTTTTAGAAATAAACAATAATTGTATTTTACAAAATAACCCTTCTCCTTAATTAAATATATAAAATATTTAAGTCCCATACCTTAAATAATTTTATATATTCACAAAACACTTAAGAAAATTCTATAAAAATTCCAGAAAATCCTTTTCAATATGTTTTCTAACATATATAAATTTCAGACCCAAATTATAAATTATTTAGCCGCAAATAATTTATAACCCAATAAATCATTTTCTTCACTAGAAAATTAATATAAAATCCACATTAATTCAGAAAATTATGAAAATTAAAAATCATCTCTAAAATATCATTTTTGGTCTATATCTAAAATCGCAAGGCATTTGGATGTCATTAAATAGGGTTTAATCAAAACATATCATAAAATTATATATGAACAAGCTTAAATCATCAACATGTATATATAAACATTTTTCTCTTCAAAATCATTGCTAAATCATGCAAAATAAATTCGGGTTTCATCTTAAAACTGAAAGCATGTAGAAAAGTCAGATGTATTCATTATTCACCATAGCTTCATGATCAGGATATGGGATTTGATCTTGATTAAGTTGATTTGATTTTCATCTTAGAACTTTAGCTTTCCTCTTCTTCTCCTTTGATAATGGTGGCCGGCCTTAGTATGGTTATTTTCGTTTGTGATAAAATGAAATGAGAGTCTGTTCGTTTTCCTAAGGGTATAAGTTTAATCATTTTCCTATTTTCCCTCCCTTATCTCCTAACACCTTAATGCTTTAATTCATTGTTTACTAATTAACATGGCATGACTACCCCTTAATTAATTCAGAAATCTCAATCCATTAATCAATCCCACATTATTAAATTTAATTTAACTAATTAAATTTCCTAAATAATGTCGCTAAAAATATAGGGTGTTACAATCTCCCCTCCTTAAATAATTTCGTCCTCGAAATTTCGATAAGGTACATATCAAAACAACCAAAGGTAAAACGTACCACTAAAAAAATTAGGATAAGCGTCTCTAATCCTGCTCTCCGTTTCCCAAGTACGGTCCCTAGCATCGTCACCCACTGGACTTTCACTAATCCGACTGTCTTATTCCTCAACTTCTTCTCATCCCTCGCGACTATCCGGATAGGCTTCCTAACTATAATCATGTCTGGTTCCACTACTAAATCTTCTAACATAGTTGGTACTTTAGTATTATCTAGATCTTTAGCATACTTCCTCAGATGAGATACATGAAAAACATCGTGGACTCCTGCCAAATTACTTGGTAACTCTACTCTATATGCGAGTTTCCTGATCCTCTCTAAAATAGGAAATGATCCTACGAACCTCGGTGCTAACTTCCCCGTCTTCCCGAACCTAATAACACCTTTCATTGGCGATACTTTGACGAAAACATGATCTCTAATAGAGAACTCTAAATCTCTTCTTCTTCTATCTGCATAGATTTTCTGCCTAGACATAGCTTCCTTTATTCTCACCCTTATCAGCTCAATCTTTTCTACTGCTTCCCTTACCAAATCTGGACCAAGTACTAATCTATCCCCGGTCTCTAACCAACAAACTGGAGATTTACTTGGTCTTCCATATAAAGCCTCAAACGGTGCCATCCTAATGCTAGCCTAATAACTGTTGTTATACGCAAACTCGGCTAGATGAAGATGGTCTTCCCATGATTCTCTGAAATCCAGTACACAAGCTCGTAAGAAGTCCTCCAATAGCTTGTTAACCCTTTCTGTTTGCCCATCTATCTGCGAATGGTAAGCGGTACTCATCTTGAACTTGGTTCTTAAACTCTCTTGAAGACTTTTCCAGAACTCGCTAGTGAATAAGGAATCTCTATCACTAACAATACTACTAGGAATTTCGTGCAATCTAACCACATCCTTCATAAATAACTTAACCAATACAGATGCCGTCCTATTAGACTTAACTAGAATGAAATGGGCACTCTTGGTCAATCCGTCCACTATGACCCATATACTTTCATTCCCTCTATTAGATCTTGACAACCCTTCTATGAAATCCATATAAATAGAATCTCACTTCCATACTGGGATATCTAATGGCTAAAGCAATCCACCCGGTTTCTGATGTTCGACCTTTACCTGTTGACAGTTCAAACACTGTTTCACCCATAAGCCAACATCCCTCTACATGCCTTCCCAAAAGAAACTTCTCTTCATATCTTGATACATCTTCGTTCCTCCTGGGTAAATAGTGAACTTCGAACGATGGCATTCCTCCAAAACTTACTTTCTTATATCCCCCACACTTGGAACACATAATCTTCCCTTCTTTCTCAACCATCCACTTTGGTCAAGACTGAATTTTTTCAAGTCATCGCTCTACATTCTGTCATTCAATTTCCTGATCCTTTCAGCTAACACTAGATCTTCTTCCTGTTTAGAAGCAATCTTCTGAATCAATACCGGTCGGACTTCTAAACAGGATAATATAATAGATCCTCCACTAGACCCAGCCTTAGAACTCCACTGCACTTTACAAGCTGTCAAGTCTTTCAAGTCCTTCCATTCTGCTATCATAGCCAACGCTGCATTTTGATGCTTCCTACTAAGTTGATTTGCAACCTTATTTCCTTTCCTTGGTGTATACTCTATTTCAAAATCGTAAGTGGCTAAAAACTCCAACCACCTCTACAGTCTCATGTTCAGCTCCTTTTGAGAGAACAAGTACTTCAATGACTTATGATCTGTATAAAGCTCAAACCACGCTCCCAAAAGGTAAGGTCTCCACATCTTTAAAGCAAAAATAACAGCAGCTAACTCCAAGTCGTGCGTTGGATATCTAACCTCATGCGGTCTAAGCTGTCTAGAAGCGTAGGCAATCACTTTACCCATCTGCATTAGTACAGCTCCTAACCCGGTACCATACGCATCTGTATAAACAACCAAGTCCCGATTCCCTTCCCGAACCACTAACACAGGTGCATGGGTCAACAAGTGCTTCAAGCTCTAGAATGCATCCTCACACTTATCGGTGCACACAAACTTCACATCCTTTCTCCTTAGCTTGGTCATCAGTGCTGCTATCTGCGAAAAATCCTTAATAAACCTCCGATAATAACCCGCTAATCAAAGGAAACTTCTTATCTCAGTTATCGTTTTTGGTCTCTTCCAATTATTAACAGCTTCGATCTTTTTTGGATCGACTGACAATCCTTTCTTCGAAACCACGTGACCAAGAACTTCACTTCCTTCTTCCATAAATGACACTTCGAAAACTTTGCCTTTAGCTGATGCTGCCTCAGCGTTTCAAGCACAACTTTAAGATGAACTTCATGCTCCTTCTCATCCTTAGAGTATATTAGAATATCATCTATAAAAACCAACACGAACCTATCCAGGTGCTCTCGAAAAATCCGGTCCATCAAATCTACAAAGAATGTCGGCGCATTAGTGAGTCTGAACGACATAACTAACCATTCGTATGACCCATACCTTGTTCTAAATGCTGTTAAAGGTATATTATCTTCTGCTACTCTAAGCTAATGAATTCCTGTCGCCAGTTCCAACTGAGAGAATATCTTGGCCCCACTTACTGGTTAAACAAATTTTCAATCCTAGGCAATGGATATCGGTTCTTTATCATTTTCTCATTCAACTTATGATAATCAATATATAGCCTTAACGATCCGTCCGGCCTCTTAGCAAATACAACAGCTGCTCCTCAAGGCGAACTACTCGGTCTAATAAAACTCTTGCCTTCCAAATCTGAAAACTGAGCTTTCAACTCCTTCATCTCTTTCGGTGTCATCCTACTTGGCGGCCTACTTACCGATTCTGACTCAGACACCAAATCTATCTGAAACTCGATGGCTCGTTTCGGTTGCAATCCTACCACCCGCTCGAAGACATCTACGAATTCTCTAACTAAGAAAACATGATTCAAATCATCTTCTAACTCCATAACACCCAACAAAGCATTAACCTCACAGCTAGGGTTTTCTACGGTATAAACTATCTGATCACTACAATCTAGGTATCTAAGAGATATTTTCCTATCCTGGCAAAATATCCTAGCATCGTATTTACTTAACCGGTCCATGCCCAATATAATTCTGAACCGTACAAAGTCAAATACATGCAAACTACAAATATAGGTGTAACCTAGCAAGTCGAACTCTAAGTGGTCACACTTCGTCCCAAGTGTCGCATATCCACCTATCGGATTTGCTACTCTTAAGGAAGTAACTAAATATGTGGGTTCTAGGTTAAGTTTATCTACCAAACATCGAGATATAAAAGAATGTGATGCACCAGTATCAAATAAAATGCTAACAGATATATATCATGGATCTGAAGCATACCTCCTAATACTGCTTTTCCTCTTTGCTGCACTATCGGCTTTGACCTAGCAGCTTCCAAGGCAAATACTTGGCCTTTATCTCCTTTGGCTAGCTCTTTGCACTGGTTCTTGTAGTGCCCAGTTTGATCATAATTGAAGCATCTGATGTTCTTCTTTCCAATCACCTCCTTTCCTTTTTCCTTTTCCAGCACGACACTCATCTAAACTACTAATGATGTAAATTCACTCCATTGGATTCAACCGTGTCTTTTTGAAATTTCCAATCTACCCTCCGCAATTCACATCATGCGTCTACAAATAAGCATCAAATATTTGTTTAAACCAGTAAATATGGGTGCTTAAAAATGGACTGGATCCATTTTAACGTGGGCAAAGCACAGAGAGTCCCAAGCGCTGCATGGATGATATAACAAATTTCTAGCAAATTGAATATTACCAATGGCCTTAGTTGTTTGTCAACCTATGGACTCTGAAAATAAATATCTCAAAGGAATCGTATGCAAGCCGTGACTTGGGCCTTTAACATGTTGTACTTTTATTGGAAATTAGATGCAAAATGGCAAAAATAATTTCCCTGAAAACGACTCACGGGAACAAGAAAATGTTGCATGTTCTAGGTTTGTTTTAAGAGCCACACGTCCTCTTTTTTCTATGGCTAGAGAATTCTGAAGCAGGCGCATCAACAGATATTTTCAAAAGCCTAGAATTCGCATTTGTATCCAAAATCATGTTCAGATAAAAGATATCTGTATTCGTGAATATCCTATAATCATCTTATCCAATACCGATCGATAAATAGATACGCACAAATAAAAAAAATTGGTTTAAACTTTTTTTTCACAATCTCACTCATTATAAAAATACGCAAAATTAACAAATATGATAATAATAAATTATCTTTAAGTAATTAATATGCATTAAATGCATATAACATAAACTATTAGCATAATAAAACAAAAAATACGTGTCTATAATTATATTAAAATACACATCTCTATCTCTATAATTAATAAAAAAATTCAATGAATAGGTTTACATGGTGTCCTTTTGACATTACAAAAATACCCTCATCCATCAAAAGAATCTCACCATCATTTTGTAACCTCCACCGCCATCCTTTTTCCACCGTTCATCAACTGAATTTTGCTATCAATTTGCCATCAACACCAACAAAATTGATTGAAATAAAAGTATTGTGACTACCAAAGGTTTTGCATTTATAGTACACGTCCGTCCATTAATTCTTTTATTAAATAAAAATTAAATATCTTCAACTATTAAATGCACGTATGTGCGTTTTATACTAGTGAGCATAATGTCCTTTCTTGTCGCACTTATAGCAGACCACTTTAGACTTTTCTTTCTACGCTACTCCTCCTTTCTGAGCATTCTTCTTATGGAAAAACTTCCTCTTTTGGCCTTGTCCGACCTGGACCTCCTTTTCCTTCTTCTTCCCTAAACAAGCTAACATCTCTTTGTGTCTCAAGGCCATCTCCACAACTACATCACATGGATCTTTAATGTGCGGTAAAGTAGCCCTAGCCAATTCTGGCTTCAAACCTCTAATGAACTTCTCATTCCTTTTCATCACTATGTCAACAGTGGCATACCCATATCTAGCCAATTCTTCATACTTGGTAGCATACTCCAGAACAAACATTTCTCCTTGTTCTAGTTCAGCAAACTTCCTAATCAAGACACACTACGCCATTACTAACATGAACCTCTCCTGGAACCTTCTCCTAAACTCAGCCCATGTCATCTCCTCTTCATTTACTCCAGCTATCACGTTGTTCCACCAAAACAACACTGCCCCTTAAAGCTGTCTCGAGGTAAGTCTCCTCTTCTGCTCATCATTGAGCCCTAAATCAGCAGATATCCTTTCACGGTGTAACAACCAGTTTTTTACTTCTATAGCATCTTCTGTTCCAATAAACTGCTTCCCTCCGAGCCTAGCATAGTCCCTACTCAAGTTAGCATAATGGTTGACCACAGGAGCTTCCTGATCACCTCTTGTAGCATTTCCTCCGACAGCTCCAGCGGTGATCCCAGCTTGCATCATATTTACGAAAAACTGATGCATAGCCCTCATATTTACCTATGGGACTCTAGCACCTAAGTTTTCAGCTTGAGCCTGACCTTGAGTCCTCCTTGTGTCTAGTCGGGCATTTCCATTTTGAAAGCTATCCCTAAGTAAAGAAGAGATGGTGTCAAAACCACCCTTTCGAAAGCATTGGATAAGGGGCTAATTTTAAAAACTAAGTATACCTTTCGAAACCATTGACTTCGAAAGGTAGAAATGCGGCAGCTAGGGGTCTCGATCCAATCGAAAGCATTACTTAAAATAGAAAAGTGCAACCCTTTCGAAACCTTTTCTTCAAAAACATTTGACACAGTCGCAAGCCAACCGTGTCGATAGCCATCCCTTCGAAAGCAAAGCGGGCGCTATTTCAATTAAAACAAAGGCATACTCCAACCCCTTCGAAACCTAATGTTTCGACTATGTACCTTCCTCCTTTATCCAATACACTACGCACCAAGTAACTTGATACAATGCACATTGGTTTCAAAAGCATAATGGCGAAACGTCCTAGTCGGAACCTCTGATGCCGAAAGTGGCGGAACATACTAAAACGTGTTATTTTTGTTTTTAACTTAAAAGAGAAACACTTTTTACTAACCTGCTATTATTTGTCAAATTACCATTGGTTGCTAAATACTTTTTTTCAAAAGTGCTGCCAATATTTTCAGAAATAAGCAATAATTGTATTTTATAAATTACCCCTTCTCCTTAATTAAATATATAAAACATTTGTCTCATACCTTAAATAATTTTATATATTTATCAAAACACTTAGGAAAATCATATAAAAATTCCAGAAAATCCTTTTCAATATGTTTTCTCACATATATAAATTTCGGACCCAAATAATTAATTATTTAACCATAAATAATTTAAAACCCAATAAATCATTTTCTTCACTAGAAAATTAATATAAAATCCACATTAATTCAGAAAATTATGAATATTAAAAACCATCTCTAAAATATCATTTCAGGTCTATATCTAAAATCGCAAGGCATTTGGATGTCATTAAATAGAGTTTTAACATCAAAACATATCATAAATTCTATATGAACAAGCTTAAATCATCAACATGTATATATAAACATTTTGCCCTTCAAAATCATGGCTAAATCATGAAAAATAAATTCGGCTTTCATCTTAAAACCGAAAGCATATAGAAAAGTGAGATGTAGTCATTATTCACCTTAGCCTTGTGATTAGGATATGAGATATGATCTTGATTAAGTTGATTTGATTTTCCTCTTAAGAACTTTAGCTTTCCTCTTCTTCTCCTTTCCTAATGGTGGCCGGCCTTAGTATCGTTATTTTCGTTTGTGATAAAATAAAATGAGGGTGTGTTCATTTTTCGAAGGGTGTAGGGTATAAGTTTAATCATTTTCCTATTTTGCCCTCCCTTATTTCCTAACAACTTAATGCTTTAATTCATTGTTTACTTATTAACATGGCACGGCTACCCCTTAATTAATTCACAAATCTCAATCCATTAATCAATCCCACATTATTAAATTTAATTTAACTAATTAAATTTCATAAATAATGTCAATAAAAATATGGGGTGTTACAATCTTCCCTCCTTAAAGAATTTCGTCCGTGAAATTTCGATAAGGTACATATCAAAACAACTAAAGGTAAAACATACCATCAAACAAACTAGGATAAGCGTCTCTAATTCTGTTCTTAGTTTCCCAAGTACAGTCCCTAGCATGGTCACTCCAATGGACTTTCACTAATCTGACTATCTTGTTCCTCGGCTTCTTCTCATCTCTTGCAACTATCCGGATAGGCTTCCTAACTATAGTCATGTCTGGTTCCACTACTAAATCTTCTAACACAGTTGGTACTATAGTATTGTCTGGATCTTTAGCATACTTCGTCAGATGAGATACATGAAAAACATATTGGACTCCTGCCAAATTATTCGGTAACTCTACTTTATATGCGAGTTTCCCGATCCTCTCTAAAATAGGAAATGGTCTTACAAACCTTGGTGCTAACTTCCCCATCTTCTCGAACCTGATAACATCTTTCATTGGCGATACTTTGACAAAAACATGATCTCCAATAGAGAACTCTAAATCTCTTCGTCTTCTATCTGCATAGCTTTTCTACCTAGAATGAGCTTCCTTCATTCTCACCCTTATCAGCTCACACTACAACAAAAATACCTTATTACAACGCCCTTTTTACAACGGGCATTGACTACCCATTGTAATAGAATGATATTACAACGGTCCTTTTAGGCCCGTTGTAATAGATGCCTTATACAACGCCCTTTTTACAACGGGCTATGACTGCCCATTGTAATAGAATGATATTACAACGGCCCTTTCAGGCCCATTGTAATAGATGCCAATTTTACAGCGTTCACAAAATGCCCGTTGTAATAGATGCCAATTTTACAACGGTCACAAAATGCCCATTGTAAGAGGTGCCAAATTTACAACGGTCATAACGCCCATTGTAATAGGTGCTAATTTTACAACAATCAAATAATGACCATTGTAATAGGTGTCAATTTTACAACGGTCATAAAATGCCCGTTGTAATCGATGCCAATTTTACAATGATTATAAAATGCCCGTTGTAATAAATGTTTGTTGCCAATTTTCGATAATCAATAATTAATAATTACAATGCTTTATTAAAATTAATATTTATTATTTATTATTATTTAATAATTAATCATTAATAATATTATATTAATCATATATTACTAATTATAATATTATATTACTTATTACTAATTACTAATCATTAATAATATTATATTATTTATTATTATTTAATAATTAATCATTAATAATATTATATTAATCATTTATAACTTATAATAATTAATGATTATTAATAAATAATCACTAATTACTAATTATTATATATAATTTGTATTCCAATAGGCTTAATTTCACTTTCCAGCTATTAGTCATTAATATCAAGTAATTAATATTAAATATATAAAAATTTATAATTAATAATAAATACTAATAATTTGTAATTAATAATTACTACTAAAAATTAAAAAATAATATTATAAAATTAAAATTAATAATATATACATACTAATTATAACAGTTAATAATTAACGTTAAATAATTATTTAATATTTGTTAATTACATTTAATAATTAATAAATAGAATTAATAATTAATAATTAATATTAAATAATTATTATTAAATATTACTATTAAATAATTAATAATTAATAATTAAATTTTAGTAATTAATATTTAATAATCAAAGTTTTATATTTAATATTTAATTAATTTACAAGTTTAATAATTATTATTTAGTAATTTACTATAGTTTAATAATTAATTATTAATAATCAATAATTATTGATTAATTTACTATTTAGCAATATATTTAGTAATTAGTAATTATTAATAATTAGTAATATATACATAATAACTGGTATTTAATTATTAATATTCAATTATAATTAAGAAGTGATAGGTAACAACTGATAATTATAATTAACAAATAAGAAGTAATTTTTAATAATTAATAATTACTATAAAATATTTTTTATTATATAATTAATGATTAATATATAATGAAGACTAATATTTAATAATTAACAATTAATAAGAAATTAATATTTAGTAATTAAGAAGTAAAATTTATTATTTAGTATTTTATATTTAATAATTATAATTAATAATAATATTTAATATTTCAAAAAAAATCAATCAATAATTCATAAATAATGATTTATGACTAATGATATTAATTTTTTTATAATTAATGATATATAATGAATAATTTATAAACAATAATAAATAATAGTTAATAATTAATAATTTCTAGTAATTAATGATTTATAATGGGAAAAATTACAAAACAGCCTCTTAATTTTTCCTTAAGCGGTCAACAAAATGAACTTCCCGCTTACATTTTTATCTTCCCGCTTCACAATACGGCTTCAATACAGAAATCCTTAAAATCCCTAAATCTATAAACCTAAAATCTAAATTCACTTTCTTTCCTACTCCGACCACGAAACGACCACCGTTGTCCCTCCGTTCAACCATTCGTCCTCCTTAACCCTTCCTCCGAAGATAAATCCTTTCAATGACTACTTGCGTCACCGAAGAGTTTGTGCGGTCGTCATAAACGGGAAGCCGCCGCCACCGCCTAAAACCTCAAGCTGAGCTTAGATTTGCTCACGTCATCGCCTGCAAATTTGATAACAATCTGGATTTATGTTCGAATGATACTGTTGTAAGAAGGTTTCTCAGATATACTGTTGAGCAGCTAAACGCCGTGACCTAGAAGTTTGGATCTGAAACTACAAGGTTAAAACGCTATTTGGTGATTCTAAATTTATTGATTCTACGTTATTGATTCTCAGATATACTATTGAAATTACATAATTGCTGTCAAGAGCGTCTATGTTAGTGATTCTAAATTTACTTTATTTTTTAAAGCAAGTATAAAATTTGGTGCCAATGGTTATTAGTTAGGCATTGATAATCCAGGCTGGTTAGAATTTATCCTGCAGCTACATTTATTCTTGCTATTATGACCATTCTTGAAGTGTAGGCATGGCTGAATTTGGTACTGAGGTGAGTATTTCTTAAGGTCTTCCAACTTATGGTTCTCTATATTAGTTAATCTACTCTATGTTATCATTTGTAGTTTCTCGAGATCAGAGAATGAATTAAATTACGTTATTCCTGATATAGTTTAGAAAATACATTGGTATTTTATTTGAATACAGATATATTTTGAGGGTGTTAATACAACCGGCAAAGTTAGCTGTTAAGCATACTAAAACGTCAGTTATCAATATAAAAGATAAGTTTTGTTGATTGGTTCGTCACTGAATGATATCATAGAAAATAAATAAATAAATTAGGTTATTATTGCATTTGGAGGTGTGAAATGCTCGGTTACATATGTACCAGTGTAAACGTGGATGTGCATATGCGTGTATACCAGTGCAAATGTGGCTGTGTATGCTATACATATATATATATATATATATATATATATATATATATATATCTGTGTGTGTGTGGCTATGTATGCTACATATAAGATAAGTTCTGAGTGGCCAGGCATGCGACCTCCAGTGACAATGTACCAAAAAATTTAAAGAAAATACAGTGCATGTATGAACAATCTTTTTTGGAATGAATATCATGTGCGTAAACAATAGGAATGTAAAGGTCAACCTTCACAGAATATTTGCACATCTCTATCGCTAGGTTATGCACAAGCACAATTGCATTACTAAACAGAGAACATGAGTTGATCGTTTATATTTTGTAGATCAATAGCCACAACTTGCAACATTTGTTTAAACATTCAACAATTAATATATCACCCATCTAGCTGAATGATGATATAACGTAATAATATATGATATTATCTGTCGTATTTGATTAGGTGCTAATCTCACTTGTTAAATGGTTTGGTTTACTCTTACCAAACCTATGAACTGTTCTTAATTACTTAGGAAAAACACTTCATTTCTTGGCATTTCTAACATAACTAACAAGAATAAGAAACTTTTTAAATGAAAACTGAGTCCCACCAAATTGCGCTATAGCTTGAAAAGCACATAATACATGAATTTTGTAGGCTGCGTTGTATATTAGTACATAAAACACACAATACAAATTTTGTAGGTGAATCCCTGCTTTACATATTATCAGAATATATGAGAGTCTATGGTACGTTTACTTAATAACAGCAAAAGTTATTTTTGATAACAGAGTTGTAATCAGCCTGCCAATAGAAGTAAGATTTGAAAATCTGACCGTTGACGCAAAATGCTATATTGGAAGCAGAGCACTGCCAACTCTGTTGAACTCAGCTAGAAATTTGGCCGAGTCTGCTTTGGGCTTGGTTGGCATTACATTAGCTAAGAGAACTAAACTTACTATCCTTAAAGACGCATCTGGAATCATACATCCATCAAGGTATGTATGCACTCAACTGTACAAACAAATTATATATGTATCTATTGTTATCCCGCCTTTTGGCAAGGCCGTAACACCAAAAAGTTGAATGGAAAACAAAAGACAGTTCGTCGTAAAAGTTCGTTATACACTTTCACCATGGATATCGATGAATTTTGTCCAAGCTCGAATCAGGCTACATTTGATAGGACATGACAAGCAAAGCCATGAAAGCCAGCATTTCAAATTTCAGGTTAATTGGAGTTCGCATGAATGAGATATGATCGATACAAGTTAGAGAAAATACACTGTTCGTATCCATGGAGGAAGGTTGGATTTCGAATCGATCTAGCTCGACTCGATCAGCAGCATGATGACGATTTGTTCGAATCGATCTGGTTCAAGTCGAACCTTAGCCGTGCTATTCGAATCCATCGGATTCGTGTCGGTCAGTATGGAGATATTCATCGAAGGATTGAGGTGGTGGACTATTCGAAACCATCAGGTTCGTATCCATTGGAATAACGTCGCCTTAATCCATTCAAACCCAGTTTTGTATAGTTCGAATCCATCAAGTTCGTATCCCCATACATACCCTCGTTCGTACCGATCAGTTCCCCAAGTACTGCTTCGTATCGATCAGTTTCGCATCCATCTTCAACCACTGTTTCGAATCGATCAGCTCCACGCCCATACATACTGCAAATCAATACGAGGCGCATGTAGTTGATTGATTCAAACCCAGGAAAGCGTGGCGAAACTCATGGATATGACGCGGCCAACTTGTAGAGAAAAGAGGATCGGCACGAGAAGGGCGCGCCACATCACCTCATTGTCACATGCGCAATCGATTCGACTGGGACCGATTCGAACTAATGGATTCGAACCAGACAGCCATCGAGCAATTTGAACTCGTATCGATCATATCTCCTAAACCGCTAGTCCAAATGCTACGAAGTTTTCACAGAAGCTTGTGCACATGTTGAAGAATGTCCACACCAAATTTCAGCTCGATTGGACATCGTCTTGATCGATACGAAGTTGTTTCGAATTGATCACAGATTGAGTCAAAACTTGGTGGGACCGGGCGCGTGGGCCCCCTCACGTGCCAGAAGTAGTCTCCCGAAGTTTGGACGCGATCTCAGCCTCCTACGCCTATAAATAGCCCCCTGAAGCCTACAGAAAAAGGGGCTTTTTTGGCAATTCAACGTCCAGACTCTGCCGGATTCGATTCTACGTCTTATGATCACTGTTGTATTCGAATTTCAGAGCTATCATCAATTGTAATCTGCTGTAATAGATTGAAGTTATCAAGTGAATCAATAAAATCAGAAGATTCAGAGTGGACGTAGGCAAGATCGCCGAACCACTATAAAATTTGTATTGTTTACTGCTGTTCTTTTCAATTTTCTGAGTGTTCTTCATTTTTGTTTCTCTACATATTTGTTACCTGTGAATTGTGATTGCGTACTGGTGCTTTCAACGACCATTGGGTGTTTGTGACTAATTTTGGTGCAAACATTTTGGTGCTTTCACTAAGAAGGCTAATTCAGGGGTTCTATCATTTAGAAGTTTAATTTGAAGACTTAAGAGCTCAGATCTGAGAAGATATGACGAGGCAAACTAGTAAAAGACAAAGGCCAGAGCAAAGTCAGCATGAAGGGAGTCAAGAGGCTTCCTCGGGGGTAAACCAAGCATCGATCTTCATCACCAGGGATGAGATGGAGACAATGATGAAGAGACAGGAGGAAATGATCCAGAATTTGTTTCAACAGATTGGACAACTTGGAGCGCAAAATCAAGGAACAACCAGAATCCAGAACGGGGAAGGACCATCTGGCACAGCGCCGGAGCTAGGGGGCACACACTTAGAGCATGTTGATCCAATCCCAGGAAGAGATTCAGGGACATTCGAGCAACCTGGTGGTAATAGAGGGATGAACGCTCAGCCAGGGGGGCAGAATGAAGGTGACACTCAAAGATCACAGCCTGACGACAACGACAGGTTGGCAGAGATGGTCAGACGGGCCATGAGAGGTGGACTAGTCAATAGAGATCTGGAGGATGTACATAGGAGTCCCTTTACTCCTACGATCAGGCAGGCCAGGAATCCACCAAACTTCAAGCTACCATCGGTGGAAATGTATGATGGGCGGACAGATCCAGCGGTCCATCTAACGAAGTATATGAGGCACATGGAAGTGCTGGGGGCATCACAGGAAGTCATGGCCCAGTGCTTTCCATTGTATTTGTCGGACATTGCAGCGCTATGGTTTAGACAACTGGAGAGTGGCTCCATTGGGACTTGGATAGATTTGACAGAAAGGTTTATGAGAAAATCCAGGGTTCATATTTCGAGACCCAAGAACGTGATGAGTTTGGCGACTCTAAAGCAGAAAGCTGGGGAGTCTTTGAGGAATTTTCTGACGTGGTTCAATGCGGCAGCAGCGTCAGTGGATCGACCAGATCCATCTATGGTCATGATGGCAGCTGTGTCTGGAATATCTAATGGCACGGAGTTCAAGAATTCACTAACTAAGGATCCACCTATGGACCTGGGAGAGTTTTATCATGAAGCCGAAAAGTTTTTGCGATTAGAGGATGCTCGTACGGAGAGAGAGAAGAAGAAATCGATGTTTATGCAGTTAGAGGCGGTAACTCACCTGGAAAAGGTGCAGAGACTGGTAAAGGGAAGCGAAAGGCTGAAGAAAATGATGACAGGTCAAAGCGGAAACGGAGGGAGCCGCAATTTACCACCTATTCAGAACTGAATGAGGGTTTGGAGCGAATCTACCAAGACACCCGAGAGCAAGTTGCCTATCGTAGACCAATACGACGGGATCCAACTACCGACGAAAAAAAATCAGACAAATATTGCTTATTCCATGAGCTGAATGGACATAGCACAAATGACTGTAGACACCTGAAGGATGAGGTAGAAGGGCATATCAGGAACGGTAGGCTACTTCAGTATGTGAGAAGGCGAGCTCCAACGGTGGAACCAGAGCGGCCACCATCTACATCAGCTAGGGGTAACCCCGAGTCGGGGCACCGTATGGCTATCAATTGATTTAAATAACGGTGAACGAGTCGTAAATTTCTCACTAACACCGTCAAACCATTTACACATGTATGGGATCGCGAACGATCCACAGGCATGCTCTGAATGATTATTGACCGTCTCGTAGTGAGAATTTACACTTTGACATCCTTGCTTTGCTTTTGTTTCATGTTGATTTGGACATTTAAACTTTGCTTGTTTGGACATTTCTGTTATGGAATTCGTGTGAACGTTAATTTGATATTTGCAATACTGTAGAAGAAATTACTCGCGTATGCTTTGGATCGCGAACGGTCCACAAGCACACCTTGTATGGCGATGAACCGCCACAATCGCTGATTCAGAAATTCACCTGAACGTGAACCTGACATCGATAATACTAACTCCCCCCCCCCCCCCGGGCACACTCATTCGCCTCGAACGGCACCCGACCTCGAACGGTCACCTTTAGCCTTGAACGGCACCCAACCTCGAACGGTCACAATCTGCCTCGTATGGCATCCGACCGCGAACGGTCACACTTCATCTAGTATAACAGTCGATTGCGAACGATCACACTCTGCCTCGTGCGGCACCCGACCACGAACGGTCATAATTCACCCAATATGACATTCGATCACGGACGATCACATTCTGCCTCGTGCGGCATCCGATCGCGAATGCTCACATTTTATCTCGTGCACCATACGACCACGAAAGGTCACAATCCATCATAATTCGTCT
Source organism: Allium fistulosum (assembly GCA_030737815.1). Lineage (NCBI taxonomy): Eukaryota > Viridiplantae > Streptophyta > Magnoliopsida > Asparagales > Amaryllidaceae > Allium > Allium fistulosum. The sequence goes on from JASFAW010000013.1 coordinate 19,599,036, forward strand.
AGAACGACACCCGATCGCGAACGGTCACAACTCGTCTAGAACGACATCCGACCGCGAACGGTCCCATTTCTTCATTTGCCACGAACGGCATCTGACCTCGAACAGTCCCATATTACCTCAAATGGCATACGGTCGCGAACGATCGTCATTCGTGGTTAGGAAAGACTATCAAGTTCTTTACAGGTCAATGATAGGATATGAACATCCAGCTTATGGAACTACAAAACACACCTTCCTATCGCAAGGCATGTATGGGAGGCAAATGTTATCCCGCCTTTTGGCAAGGCCGTAACACCAAAAAGTTGAATGGAAAAGAAAAGACAGTTCGTCGTAAAAGTTTGTTATACACGGTTTCACCATGGATATCGATGAATTTTGTTCGAGCCCGAATCAGGCTACATTTGATAGGACATGACAAGCAAAGCCATGAAAGCCAGCGTTTCAAATTTCAGGTTAATCATAGTTCGCATGAATGAGATATGATCGATACAAGTTAGAGAAAATACACTGTTCGTATCCATGGAGGAAGGTTGGATTTCGAATCGATCTAGCTCGACTCGATCAGCAGCATGATGACGATTTGTTCGAATCGATCCGGTTCAAGTCGAACCTTAGCCGTGCTATTCGAATCCATCGGATTCGTGTCGGTCAGTATGGAGATATTCATCGAAGGATTGAGGTGGTGGACTATTCGAAACCATCAGGTTCGTATCCATCGGAATAACGTCGCCTTAATCCATTCAAACCCAGTTTTGTATAGTTCGAATCCATCAAGTTCGTATCCCCATACATACCCTCGTTCGTACCGATCAGTTCCCCAAGTACTGCTTCATATCGATCAGTTTCGCATCCATCTTCAACCACTGTTTCGAATCGATCAGCTCCACGCCCATACATACTGCAAATCAATACGAGGCGCATGTAGTTGATTGATTCAAACCCAGGAAAGCGTTGCGAAACTCATGGATATGACGCGGCCAACTTGGAGAGAAAAGAGGATCGGCACGAGAAGGGCGCGCCACATCACCTCATTGTCACATGCGCAATCGATTCGACTGGGACCGATTCGAACTAATGGATTCGAACTAGACAGCCATCGAGCAATTTGAACTCGTATCGATCATATCTCCTAAACTGCTAGTCCAAATGCTATGAAATTTTCACAGAAGCTTGTGCACATGTTGAAGAATGTCCACACCAAATTTCAGCTCAATTGGACATCATCTTGATCGATACGAAGTTGTTTCGAATTGATCACAGATTGAGTCAAAACTTGGTGGGACCGGGCGCGTGGGCCCCCTCACGTGCCAGAAGAAGTCTCCCGAAGTTTGGACGCGATCTCAGCCTCCTACGCCTATAAATAGCCCCCTGAAGCCTACAGAAAAAGTGGCTTTTTTGGCAATTCAACGTCCAGACTCTGCCGGATTCGATTCTACGTCTTATGATCACTGTTGTATTCGAATTTTAGAGCTATCATCAATTGTAATCTGCTGTAATAGATTGAAGTTATCAAGTGAATCAATAAAATCAGAAGCTGTAGAGTGGACGTAGGCAAGATCGCCGAACCACTATAAAATATGTATTGTTTACTGCTGTTCTTTTCAATTTTCTGAGTGTTCTTCATTTTTGTTTCTCTACATATCTATTACATGTGAATTGTGATTGCGTACTGGTGCTTTCAACGACCATCGGGTGTTTGTGACCAATTTTGGTGCAAACATCTATAACTGATAAAAATGTATACAAATTTTCTATATTTGGAGAATAACTCTTCTATTGGGTCCTCTATCTTCAGGAAAGACTACTCTTTTACTGGCTCTAGCTGGAAAACTTGACTCTGAATTGAAGGTTTGTTTAATTAAATGATATAATAATGCAAGCACTCTTGTATGTTTTTCGTGGTATAACAGCAGAAATGGTACTGAAATTGTAGACGGTAGGAGAAGTTACATAGAATGGATATAGGATTAATGAGTTTGTGCCATAAAAAACATCAGCATACATTAGTCAAAATGATATATGTGTGTGTGTGTGTGTGTATGTGCATATAGTTTGTATATTAATTGGTGATATTCTTATATTCGCAATTCTTAAATCTAGGCTATAAAATACTGTTATGTTGGTGTATTGTTCTATGTGTTTTATGTGCAGACCTCATATATATGTATTTTTTTATGTGTTTCTCATTTAGGTAGCAAATGGCTTAATTTTGGAAAAAAAAATATTTTGTCCTTTGGATATTCTACAGTTAGTTTTTGAATCATGAACTGATGCAATAGTTCAGGTAAAATGAGACTTCTAGCTCTTTCTTTTGTTTATACATTGTTCTGTTTTATTTTTTCCTCCTCAAAATTGTTTCCATGTAGAAATCTATTAGGGAACTCTTTGTAGGGGATCTTGACATAATTATGTTAATCTTGGGCACCCTACTACTATTTTTAATAATGTACAATACTTGCATGAATTTTGAAATGATGTGGATACTTTTTTTAGCAAGAGGGTTTTTACATTTTATTCTACTATATTTCATGATGTAAATTTCTTATTTATCTGAATTTTGCGAGGATCAATAACTAAATATGTTGAAATGAACTTATAAGCATAGGTTCATCGACAATGTATGTCAAGTAATTATATGTTTCATTATTTTCAATTGTATACTGGATTCTGTTCCCTATTGTAAGAAAATTTAACTCTTGATATTGCCGATTTGTATATTTTTTTCTAATTCTTTGCTCATGTACTTATATATTGATACGATGATGTTTTATGTGTTATAAAATGAAGGGGAAGAACATGAAGCTAGGGGATTGGAGCTGTAGGTCATGCCAGCATCTCAACTTTGTGTGACGCAAAACATGCTAGAGATGCGGTGATCCACGACTTCGCTAATAGGTTGAACTATTTCAAGTGCAACACTTTCAAGGATGACTCCTCTGTTGTTGCTAGTGCTAGCTTATCCTTATTTGAGGGTGATATCATAGCTAGGCAGAGAGCACTCGGATTTCATTATATTTTCATTGTTTGTGTAGATATATATATTTCTTCTATAGGCTTTGTATTATAAAAGATTAAGAATACATGAACCATTTTGGCATTTAAAAATATAAATCTTTTTTGTTATTTTTAGAAGATATGAATGAATATGTTTGTTATTGGTACAATATTTGGGTTTCAGTGGTAAATTAATTTTAAATTTATGAGTGCAATGCTATAATATTTATATATTTTTTCTTATTTGAATTTTTTTAACAACGGTCAAAAACAATTGTAAAAGATTCTATTGCAATGGGCAAAAATAGTTGAAAATCATGCTATTGCAACGGGCAAAAACAGTTGTAAATGATGTTATAGCAACGGCTAGGGACCGTTGTAAAAAAGTCTACTACAACGGGCTTTTACAACGAGCATTGCCCGTTGCAAAATCTTCTAAATCTATTACAACATCGCCTAATAAGACGGGCGCTGGCCCATTGCGAAACCCCTATTACAACGGGCATTGCCCGTTGTAAAAGGGTATTTTTGTTGTAATGTCAATCTTTTCTACTGCTTCCCTTACCAAATCGGGACCAAGTACTAATCTATCCCTGTTCTCTAACCAAAAAACTGGATATTTACATTGTCTTCCATATAAAGCCTCAAATGGTGCCATCCCAATGCTAGCTAGATAACTGTTGTTATACGCAAACTCGACTAGATGAAGATGGTCTTCCCATGATCCTCTGAAATCCAATACACTAGCTCGTAACAAGTCCTTCAAGATCTTGTTAACCCTTTCTGTTTGCCCATCTAACTGCGGATGGTAAGCGGTACTCATCTTAAGCTTGGTTCCTAAACTCTCCTGAAGGCTTCTCCAAAACTCGCTAGTGAATAAGGAATCTCTATCACTAACAATACTACTAGGAATTCCGTGCAGTCTAACCACATTCTTCATAAATAACTTAGCCAATACAGGTGCCATCCTATTTGACTTAACTGGAATGAAATGGGCACTCTTTGTTAATCTGCCCACTATGACCCATATACTTCCATTCCCTCTATTAGATCTCGGCAACCCGTTAATGAAATCCATAGAAATAGAATCCCACTTCAGTACCGGGATATCTAATGGCTGAACCAATCCACTCGGTTTCTGATGTTCGGCCTTTACTTGTTGACAGTTCAAACATTGTTTCACCCATTAGACAACATCCCTCTTCATGCCTTCCCAAAAGAAACTTCTCTTCATATCTTTATAAATCTTCGTTCCTCTTGGGTGAATAGTGAATTCGAACGATGGCATTCCTTCAAAACTTACTTCCTTATATCTCCCACATTTGGAACACATAATCCACCCTTCTTTCTCAATCACCCACTTTAGTCAAGACTGAACCCTTTCAAGTCATCTCTCTCCATTCCATCCTTTAATTTCCTGATCCTTTCAGCTAACACTGGATCATCTTCCTGTTTAGAGGCAATCTTCTCAATCAATACTGGTCGGACTTCTAAACAAGACAATATAGCAGATCCTCACCTAGACCCAGCCTCGGACCTCCACTGCGCTTTGCATGCTGTCAAGGCTTCACAGTCATTCCATTCTGCTATCGTAGCCAACACAGTATTCTAATGCTTCCTACTAAGCACATCTGTAACCTTGTTTCCTTTCCCTGGTGTATACTCTATTTCAAAATCGTAAGTGGCTAAAAACTCCAACCACCTCTACAGTCTCATGTTCAGCTCTTTTTGAGAGAACAAGTACTTCAACGACTTATGATCTGTATAAAGCTCAAACCACTCTCCCAAAAGGTAAGGTCTCCACATCTTTAAAGCAAAAATAACTGCAGCTAACTCCAAGTCGTGCGTTGGATATCTAACCTCATGCGGTCTAAGCTGTCTAGAAACGTAGGCAATCACTTTACCCCTCTACATTAGTACTGCTCCTAACCCAGTACCACATGCATCAGTATAAACTACCAAGTCCTAATTTGCCTTCGGAACCACGAACATAGGTGAAGTGCTTCAAGCTCTGGAATGCTTCCTCACACTTATCGGTCCACACAAACTTCACATCCTTTCTCGTTAGCTTGGTCATCGGTGCTGCTATTCGCGAAAAATTCTTAATAAACCTCCGATGATAACCCGCTAATCCAAGGAAACTTTTTATCTCAGTTACCGTTTCTAGCCTCTTCCAATTATTAACAGTTTCGATCTTTTCTGGATCGATTGACAATCCTTTCTTCAAAACCACGTGACCCGAAACTTGACTTCCTTCTTCCAGAAATGACACTTCGAAAACTTTGCCTTTAGCTGATGCTAACTCAGCGTTTCAAGCATAACTCTAAGATGAACTTTATGCTCCTTCTCATCCTTAGAGTATATCAAAATATCATCTATAAAAACCAATGCGCACCTATCCAGGTGCTCTTTGAAAATTTGGTTCATCAAATCTACAAAGAATGTCGGCGCATTAGTGAGTCCGAACGACATAACTAACCATTCGTATTACCTACACATTGTTCTAAACGCCGTTAAATGTATACTACCTTCTGCCGCTCTAAGCTGATGAAATCCTATAGCCAGATCTAATTGAGAGAATATCTTGGCGCCACTTAACTAGTCGAACAAATCGTCAATCCTAGGCAACGGGTATTGGTTTTTTATCATTTTCTCATTCAACTTATGATAATCGATACGTAGCCTTAACGATCCGTCCGGCTTCTTAGCAAATATTGTGGCTGCTCCTCAAGGCGAACTACTCAGTCTAATAAAACACTTGCCTTCCAAATCTACCAACTGAGCTTTCAATTCCTTCATCTCTGTAGATTTCATCCTGCTTGGCGGCCAACTTACCGGTTCTGACCCAGGCACCAAATCTATCCAAAACTCGATGACTCATTTCGGTGGCAATCCTACTACTGGCTCAAAGATATCTACGAATTCTCTAACTATGAAAATGCGATTCAACTCAACTACTAACTCCATAACACCCAACAAAGCATACACCTCACAGCTAGGGTTTTCTACGGCATAAACTATCCGACACTACATTCCGGGTGACTAAGTTATATTTTCCTATCCTGGCAAAATATCCTAGCATCGTATTTGGTTAATCGGTCCATGCCCAATATAATTTTGAACCCTACAAAGTCAAATGCATGCAAACTAGATACAAAGGTGTAACCTAGCAAGTCGAACTCTAAGTGGTCACACTTCATCCCAAGTGTCGCATACCCACCTATCGGATTTGCAACTCTTAAGGAAGTAACTAAATATGTGTGTTATAGGTTAAGTTTTTCTACCAAACATCGAGATATAAAAGAATGCAATGCACTAGTATTAAATAAAACGCCAACAGATATATCATGGATCTGAAGCGTACCTTCCAATACTGCTTTTCCTTTTTCCTGCACTATCGGCTATGAAGTAGCAGGCTCCAGTGCAGATACTTGGCATTTATCTCCTATGGCTGGCTTTTTGCACTCGTTCTTGTAGTGCCCAATTTGATCACAATTGAAGCATCTAATGTTCTTCTTTCCAATCACCTCCTTTTCTTTTTCCAGTACGACACTCATTAGCATAATGTCCTTTCTTGTCACACTTATAGCAGACCACTTCAGACTTTCCTTTCTTCGCTACTCCTCCTTTCTGAGCATTCTTCTTATGGAAATCTTCCTCTTTTGACCTTGTCCGACCTGGACCTCCATTTCCTTCTTCTTCTCCAAACAAGCTACCATCTCTTCGTGTCTCAATGCCATCTCCATAACTATATCACATGGATCTCTAATGTGTGGTAAAGTAGCCCTAGCCAATTCTGACTTCAAACCTCTAATGAATTTCTCATTCCTTTTTATCACCGTATCAACAGTGGCATACCCATATCTAGCCAGTTCTTCAAACCTGCTAGCATACTCTAGAACGGACATTTCTCCTTGATCTAGTTTAACAAACTTTCTAATCAAGACAGAATGCACCATTACTGACATGAACCTCTTCTGGAATCTTCTCCTGAACTCATCACATGTCATCTGCATTTCATTTATTCTAGCCGTCACACTGTTCCACCACAAAAAAGCTGCCACTTGAAGCTATATCGATGTAGGTCTCCTCTTCTGCTCGTCATTGAGCCCTAAATCAACAAATATCCTTTCACAGTGTAACAACCAGTTTTCTACTTCTATAGCATCTCTTGTTCCAATAAATGGCTTCCCTCCAAGCCTAGCATAGTCCCTACTCAAGTTAGCATAATAGTTGACCACTGGAGCTTCCTGAACTCCTCCTACAGCATTTCCTCCGACAACTCCTACAGCGATACCCGCTTGCATCATATTTACGAAAAACTGATACATAGCCCCCATATCTACCTATGGCGCTCCAACACCTATGTTTTCAGCTTGAGCCCGATCTTGAGTCCTCCTTGTGTTTGGTCGGGCGTTTCCATTTTTGTTGGTGTTGTCTCCTCCTAGATTAACTCTTCCTCTTCTTCCATACATATCTATATACAAGCTTAATGAGATACAAAAGAATAGCCTAACAAAGATAGGAGTCTAGAGGTAAGCGTATACTTATATAGCAACTACAGGTACGTTACTATAGCGTTATCGCATACCCCGACCTCAACTCTAATTCCTAAGGATTATGTTTTCGAAATTCATTTTTAGTTAAAGTATTTCATAAACCTATGCTTTGATACCAAGTTGTAACATCCCCTATCTAGTGGCCCAAAGCTAAGTGCTACAGATGCTGTAGTCATCTATAGTATTAAATTCCGGCAACTAAATACGGCTATGTTAATGGTATCTATAATATTAGAAGCACTTGAATATGAAAAAAATCACAGATTTCAAAACAGAATTTTCCATTACATTTCAAAACATATGCACCATATTCAAATTACACAATCCCATAACGTTTCCTAAGCAAAGATCAAATATAATTATTACAAAGTACGCCAAGAGAGACATATGAAGATGCCCCCTTGGTTGATCAAAGGCATTACTAACTTAATACATAGTGGCAATAAACACAAAAAAAAGAATTACAACTCCTAAATAGCTATCCGTTAGCCTCCTGCTCGCATCCGGTAGCTTTATTCGTTATCCTACTAAAACCTGAAAAGCCTCAACCCTCAGCCTACTCAAATCAATTTTGAGCACTAGAGAGTTTAAGAGGAAGAACATAAACTTCGCGTCAGACATAAAGCCTGGTGTAAATAATACTATACATCCCGGTTATTTAGCGGAACGGGTTTCCCCTCACTAACATCCTTTTAAAACATATCTTTTGCAAATCATTTCTTACAACCAAAACTGGTTAAATACTGTAAAGCATCATTATGTAAACGTACATATCAGGTAAAAAAAGAACTATCTGTTCAATACTTTAGTTTTACTTGGCTGACTATTAACTTTTGGCATACTCGGGCCTACCAGACAAAATAATCTAACATCTTTTAGACACCTCTTTTGGACGGTCTGTCCTTAACTATTTGTTAAATACTTCTCTTCTAGACGGTTTGTCCCTAACTTAACACCTCCTTGGGTCACCTGATCCTAATGGTTTTGCAGGCTCACCAAATAACCTATCTGTATACAAACATATATTCCCTTCTATGTGTAATCATAATTTTAGTCTTATTTGTGACAAAGCTCTACACACTGGAATTTTGGACTAAATTAGCTGGGGCCAAAAGCTAATGTATAGGGCTTGATAGTATACCAATCTCATCTGGTATTCTAATATCTGAGTCATTTTACTTAGGGATACCTTCCCATAGTTTTCCATGAAAAACCTTTTTTATCTGAAATGTATTTAAACCCTTTTAAATCGAGCTTAAACAAGGAAAACATTTATACTCTATGCTTTACTCAAAATCACCTTGCCATGTTATATATATATACTTTACTCAAACTTTAGTTGATGGAAACATTTGAACATTTGAAAGTACCCCTTTGAAAGTACCCCATCCAAAACCCATTGAAAGCATCTCTTTCGAAACCAAGTAAAACCCTTCATTTATCTAGGCCGAACAGCCAAAGCCTTCCTTTCGAAACTATATTCGAAACCCTTAAAAACTTTCCTTTCGAATGCTTTAAAACCTTAAACATCATATCATAAAATACTTCAAAACATTGCCTTTAGAAACCCTTGGAAAAACCTTCCATTTTAACTCTTTCGAAACCACCAGAAAACATAACCTTTCGACTCCTTCAAAACCCTTGGGGAACCACCCCTTCAAAACCATTTTTAAAACCTTTCAAAAGCTTTAAACCTTTAGAAACTCAAACCTTTCAAAAGAACTTGGGTTCAATTTAAAACATGTGGTAAAACACCTTTCGAAACCACCTAAATCATCTCTTTCGAAACCATTGGGTTATACTTCAATCAGAACAAAAGGGTCAATAAAATCATTTAAGTCGAAAGCCTACCTTTCAAAAGATATCCCTAAGTATAGAAGAGATGGTGTCGAAACCATCCTTTCGAAAGCATTGGAGAAGTGGATAATTTTAAAAACTAAGTATACCTTTCGAAACCATTGACTTCGAAAGGTAAAAATGCGGCAGCTAGGGGTCTCGACCAAGTTGAAAGCATTACTTAAAACAAAAAAGCGCAACCCTTTCGAAACCTTTTCTTTAAAAACATTTGACACAGTCGCAAGCCAACCATGTCGAAAGCCATCCCGTCGAAAGCAAAGCAGGCGCTATTTCAATTTAAAACAAAGGCATACTGCAACCCCTTCGGAACCTAATGTTTCGACTATGTACCTTCCGCCTTTATCCAATAAGCTGCGGACCAAGTAACTTGATACCATGCGCATTAGTTTCGAAAGAATAGTGGCAAAACATCCTAGTCGGAACCTCTGATGTCGAAAGTGGTGGAACATACTAAAATATGTTATTTTTGTTTTTTACTTAAAAGAGAAACACTTTTTAACTAACCTGCTATTATTTGTCGAATTACCATTGGTTGCTAAATTCCTTTTTTAGAAAGTACTACCATTATTTTCAGAAATAAACAATAATTGTATTTTACAAAATACCCCTTCTCCTTAATTAAATATATAAAACATTTAAACATTTAAGTCCCATACCTTAAATAATTTTATATATTCATCAAAACACTTAGGAAAATTCTATAAAAACTTCATAAAATCCTTTTCAATATGTTTTCTGACATATATAAATTTCAAACCCAAATAATTAATTATTTAGTCGTAAATAATTTATAACCCAATAAATCATTTTCTTCACTAGAAAATTAATATAAAATCCACATTAGTTTAGAAAATTATGAAAATTAAAACCCATCTCTAAAATATCATTATGATCTACTAAAATCGAAAGGCATTTGGATGTCATTAAATAGCATTTTCACATCAAAACATATCATAAAATTCTATATGAACAAGCTTAAATCATCGACATGTATATATAAACATTTTTCTCTTTAAAATCATGGCTAAATCATGCAAAATAAATTCTGTGAAACCAAAAGCATATAGAAAAGTGAGATGTAGTCGTTATTCACCTTAGCTTTGTGATTAGGATATGAGATTTGATCTTGATTAAGTTGACTTGATTTTCCTCTTAAGAACTTTAGCTTTCCTCTTCTTCTCCTTTGCTAATGGTGGTCGGCCTTAGTGTGGTTGTTTTCGTTTGTGACAAAATGAAATGACGGTGTGTTCATTTTCCTAAGAGTTCAGGGTATAAGTTTAATCATTTTCCTATTTTGCCCTCCCTTATTTCTAAACACTTTAATGCTTAATTCATTGTTTACTCATTAACATTGCTTAATTCAAGACCTCGGGATTGAGTGAGGGGATTCCAGATTCCAATGCCACAAGCTCTAAAGAAAGGAGATAAGTATAAACATTGGGTGAAAGTTAAATAGAAGCAATCCCAAGGTAAGCCAAAAAACTAGGATTGGAAGTCTGGGAAAGAAAGGAATCCTCCGTGCCAGATATGAAATGGGGTATAGGCAAAGAATCCTTCTGGAGGATTGTGGATTGTGTCGTTTTTAGAAGGAGGGATAGCCTCAACCCCAGTGATCCCAAAATCATTTAGGATCACATCAACTTCATCTTCAATGGATATCAAAGAATGTTTTGAGATGGCTTCGATCTTCTTTGGTGAACTCATGATTCTGCAGGTGAAATCATTTCAGTTATAAATTGTATAATGTAATGAAACTAACATTCTTTCAAGGATATTGAAAACCTATCGTAACAATTAGAGTATCAAACAAGCAAAGCATGAAATTTCATATTCTTGGAAGAATGTTAAGGTTAGAAAAGTAAGATTCGTTGAGCTTTCAACAAATTTGAAAAAGAAAATAGAAATCAACACCCTTTAACAATGTCGAAAGCCCAATAATAAGATCTGCTGAGCATTCGACAAAGTTGAAAGGGAGGATGAAAGTGCACATCCAATAAGCACATTTCAACAATGTTGAAAGCTGAATAGAAGTTTTATTATCAAAGGAAAGTAGTTAAAACCAACACAACAAATTTTAATAAAGTACATGCTGCAAACATCCAATAAATAGTTTGAAAGAATCTTTCGACGCTATTGAAACCATGGACTTAGTCTTTCTAAGGCAATGTGAATGTTGTCGAAACCTTATAAGGTAACTAAGTCAAAAGGTGTCGAGTTTGAATCATACAGACAAGAAAATAAAAGAACTTGGGACGTTTCGATGATGTTGGTTAAAGACAAACTTCAGTTAGTTACAGAAGGATTCGACTCATTAGTTACATTAGGTTTCGATAGAATCAAAAGGAGTGCACTATTTCAAAAGCATGCCAACAATTGAATTTCAACCAAAATGATAGGTTTCGACTAAGTCGAAACTTTTAACTTGATTAATAAATTGTACAAAGTATCCTTTCATCAATCCCATTTACAAATAATATGTATTTCAAACTTAAACAAATTGGGAATAAGTGTACACTAAAGGTGGCAAAACCTATGAGACAGTTTATGCTTTCAAAAGAGTGAATTAAATAATTATCTAGTGGAATATAATAGTCAACTTCTTCGAAAGGTGTTTGAGTACGTTAAAATACAAAATTATTTTTGAAAAGGTTGACTACATGCTAATTATACTATACAACCTTTCAACAAAGTCAGTTAATTGAAGCACTATGTTACATTTCAACCCCATCGAAAGAGGCTAAGAAAGCAAAACAGAATTTTCCACCTTATCCCTTTCGAAGTGGTAGAAAATTAAATTTGTGGCCCTAATTTTTAATTCATACAATTCAAAACTTCTAGGCGAAGCAATTAGGAGACTCCTTCCCCAAACCCGATTTCAATCCAGAAATTTGAAAAGCTAATAAACTAATGAATTTAGACATAAAACAATCACTTAAAATTTTAAAATCATTAAGATGAATACTAGAATTCTCTAAAAATAACAATAATTGTAGAAACTGAACTTGGAAGGGTTAAAATGAAGATAAGCAAGAAAAGTGAATCGCAATGACGCTGAATAAAAGAACTCTTTCAACCAAATAAAAACTCGAGCAGTTGCAGATAAATTATTGTTAACCATAAAATTCACTTAGGAACAGAGGTATGAAAGAAGGTTAATGAAAATGTCAAGCTTTATGGGAGTTACAGGCATGAGTTTCGACAAAGGTCACAAAAGAACGTTTCGAAGGCATTGAGAAGGCTTTTGAGGGAGTCAGAGGCACCAGGCGCCGTCACAAGTGATAAACATTGAAGATGCTCTCAAAGAGAAAGGCAGAGCTACATTTCCTCCATCATCAACCTTCCGAAGCAGATGGATCCATGTGTATAGAAAAAGTAAGGACGGGCTTAGAACCCCTTTAGAAGCCAATGAACATCAACTTCTCATAGGCGCGCCAAACCTTTTAAAACCAAAGGTTTTGCCTTCATTCAAATTACTCAAAACAACCCATTCGAAAGTATAGCCAAGCCTTTCGAACCGGTCGAAGCTGATAACATCAGGAGAAGATTCCACATCAATTAATAGGCATGCATTCGGAAGCTACCTATTGCATCGAAACCATTGATACTTCAACATCTTTGAAACACTTATGGGCAACCTACCGACAGAATCGGAAGCTCCTATCTTAATTCTGATGGCAACAAGGCAACATGAAGAGAAAAGCGCATTTGGGGCCCTTTCGACGACGTCGAAAGCAGTTCAGAAGAAAGCAGGGAAAATGAACACTAAAAAGTAGACAAAGGCGAAAGGTTGATAAAAGACCCTTTCGACAAGGTTGAAAGGTCTGGAATAAAGAAAGGTGAAGTGCAAGGGTGAGCTAAAGGATTTGAAAGAGATGCCTTTCGACGGCATCGAAGATAGGCGAGGCCTTTCGACCCTATCAAAAGGAATAAGGCGGAATATAAAAGGAGCCTTTCAACTAGGTCGAAAGCTTAGGCACGGAAGGGGGACCGACCTGCATCTATAAATAAGACTCAAGGGGTCCAGTTTTGGTGACTGGATTTTGGAATCCTAAGCTCATTTCTTTCCTTCTACTTCTTTACAACTACAAAAACCTTTGTAAACCCTAAATCAATTTGGGGAAAATCTCTCATAATTATAACTCATTTTGGATTAATAATTATGGAAAGATGCATGGATTCAACAAGGATTTCAATTATGAGGAAGATCATTATGATCATTAGCTAGACTAATGGTCCATTGCACATGACTCTATCTTATTATCTCAACTTCTTTTTGTCGATGCAATTCATTAAGATCGACTTGGATATAAATATGCAAAACATATCACCATCAAAACCAATATAAAAGAATGGAAAATAAGGATGGTGATAATGTTTCGACATTGTTGAGTTCGTGGAACATAGGAATATCCAGGCCGACCTTATATAGAGTAAACAGAATTAAGCTTAGGCAATTGCAATTGTATCTGATTCGAAAGGACGGAGCTCCTTTCGACCTGGTCGAAAGGGGTGTTCCGAAGGGGTCCTGTTTGCAATTAGCGGGCTAATATTTAAAAAATGAATTCATTCGAAAGGGGACTATCCTTCACTACATCTGTAACCCTTTCAAAGGAGTTCCTCAACAAAAAGGGATGAAACCAATGAGGTCAAAAGCAGCTATTACGCTTTAAAGACAAGCATACCTTCCGACATAGTCAAAATGGCTGGACTAAACCTTTCGACGTGATCGAAAGGAACGAGAGGTTAAAACAAATAGCTGATTTCTACTTATTCAAAGGAAGGGTTACGATTCGAATGCTTCTTCATTTGCTTGCATTTCTAGTTTACCTACCAAAACTGTTTCGACTTGGTCAATCGGCTCGAAAGGTGGGTTTCGAAAGAGGCAGTCTCTTTGATATCCTATCTTATATGACCTCATTTTCCATTCATATAGCTTTGGGAATATTGACAAGTTTTCTTATTAACATTTTTGGCACTAGAAGGAGGGCTCAAACTTCCAACCTTGTTACTATCTTATAGACTAATCATGGATCATTTGACTTGACGTAGGAAAATGAAATCTAAACGACTCAGTAGAATGGATGAAGTGGTTAACCACACAAGGACTCTTGAAGAAAACATAGCTCTGACCTTTAGTTTGGATGGGGTCGTTTAAGGGTAGCCTTCATCATCATCTCAACAGGATGAAAATACAGCTAAGATCAAACACTTAGAGCAGTAGCTGCAAGAAATGCAAAAGCTCCTCAAAATGGCGTTGTCTTAGAAATCTTCAAAAAACGGCGAAGCCAACAAAAGGGGATGAGGTAATCTACCCAAGAAGGAACTTGAAAGCCTACTCCAATGAAAACAAAAGAAAGATAGATCTAACATCCTTGATAAAGTAGGATCGCCCTCAATTTAAAGCTAACCATCAAGGGAGAGTGCCCGATAAATCGCTTGAACAATTTGGTAGCTCTACGTCAAACGAATATTTTCCATACCAGAAAATTATCGTGATGTTGAAGCATATCTGAAGGATTCTATGGAGAAAGCAATCAAGGATGAAAAGAATACAAAGGGGAAGAGGACTATGGATGAAAATGCCAATGATAACAAGCGAGTGCCACCCTTTGCAGATGAGATTATGGCAACTACCATCCCATCTTACGTAAAGATTCCAACAATGAAATACCATGGAATCACAGATCCCGATGATCATTTAATGGCTTTCGATAGCCAGATGGATTTATACAATGCATCAGGAGCTGTTAGATGTAAATTATTTCCTATTACTCTCCAGGGAGCTGCGGTCAAATGGTACAGACAGTACTAAGAGAAAACCATTTACTCATGGAAGCAGTTCTCCTATGAATTCTCCACCCAATTCTGCATATGCAAAGATCCCACTATTGATTATACTATCTTGGCCAACATAAAGCAAAGGCAAGGGGAATCATTAGGAGACTATCTCTGGAGATTCAACGTTGAAGCACTGAAATCAAAGGACGTGAATGACCATGACAAGCTTATCACAGTACATTCTGGCTTAATAGAGAACACCCCATTCTGGAAGCAGCTCTTTGTTAATGGGTGTAAAGATTTATAAGATTTCCACTTCCAAGCTGACAAGTTCATTTGGATGGATGAGCTGTATTATGCCAAAAAAAAGTGATTCCTAAGAAGGAAGGATGAAGATTTGGCCTAGCCCGAGGACATAGAAGAACGAAATGGGAAGAGTCAATTGCTAAGGCAGTCGCTATGAACAAGCCACTGTCTTACGTTTATGTCGTGGAAAAGGAGAGAGTCAACTTCCCAACTTCCTTCAAGGCTCAGAACAACCTAGAACAAAGAAAGGGAGGATATTACTGTTCATATCACAAGGCAAATGGTCACAAGACCGATGAGAGCAGAATCCTAGCCAGAATCATCCAGAAATTGATCCGCAAGGGTCATTTGAAAGAATTCATATAGGATAATCAGAAAGCTCAATGGATAAGGGATAGTCCACAAAAGCACTATGGCAATGACATTAATATACTGGAAGATGAGGCCCTCCGAGCTTAAGCCCGCCGATAAACAGAATTGACGTAATTCATGGAGGGCCACATTCGACAGGTAACAGCAAAGGCGCACAAAATAGATACATCAAGAAGGCTAAAGAGGGGGTTTTCTCTGTCCAAGAAGAGCCTCCAATGAAGAATGCTCGACTCAATATTCAAATGTTGAATCTTTTCGTCACTGCCCAAGAATTGAGGAAAGGAATTCACCATCCGCACAACGATCCATTGATGATCACGGCTCAAATCGGATTGTCCATCCTAGCCAAGGTTCTTGTAGATACAGGCAGCTCAGTCAATGTTATCTTCAAGCATGCCTTCGACCAAATGAACATCCCTGAAGATAAGCTAGAACCTAGCATGGAACCAATTTTCGGATTCAATAACAAGGGATTAACTCCGGTGGGACAAGTGAAACTGCTGGTGCAAATGGGGGTGCCACCTCTCTGCAGAACTTTCAAGACTCTCTTTTTAATCTTGACCAACCCTCATATTACAATGCCTCCTTTAGTAGACTTGTTTTGGATGAAATAGATGCATTTGTCTCTCTAAAGTATTTGATGGTGAAGTTCTTGATGAAAAGGGGATGGGGCATGGTCCGAGGAGAGCAGTTCAGCTCTCGAGAGATGTATTTTTCCATAATCAATCAATATAAAAGGGAGTATTCTGCTTACTTTGATTCTTCCACTGTTTTTCAACCTTCGGATGGTGGGTTTTTACATCCAACATTCGAAGAAAAAATTAAAATTAATAAGTCTAACAAGCGTATGTATGAAAGGTACATCCCTCCTGGAGGAAAAAGGAAGAGAGTTGAAGCTAATTCCGTTGAAGAAAGCTCAATCGCCACTGAATTCGATTGCCGAAGGGAAACTGAAAGGATAAAACCTGTAGAGACCTTGAGGAGGCGTACATAGATTTAGATGATACTGCTAAAGTGGTTAAAGTGGGAAAATATTTGGATTGTGATTTGAAGAAAGATTTAATCAAATTTCTTAAGGTCAATAAGGACGTATTTGCATGGTCACATTCTGATATGGTGGGGATTGATCCGACGGTCATGTGTCATGCACTTAACATCAACCCAGAAGCAACCCCCGTCAGACAAAAGAAGAGACAATTAGATAAAGTATGGTCTAATGCATTAAAGTAAGAAGTTGAGAGACTCCTCGAAAATGGATTTGTTTGATAAATATACTACCCAAAATGGCTAGCAAACCCGGTCTTAGTGAAAAAATCGAATGGAAAATGGAGGACTTGTATTGATTATATGGACTTGAACACGGCATGTCCGAAAGACTGTTTCCCACTACCACGAATTGATCAATTAGTAAATGCAACTAGTGGGCTCAAATTATTGTCTCTCATGGGTGCATGTTCAGGATACAATCAAATACCCATGTTCAAGCCGGATGAAGAACACACTAGCTTCATAACTGAATAGGGAATTTACTGCTACAAAGCAATGCCTTTTGGGCTAAAGAATGTAGGGGCTACTTACCAAAGGCTGGTCAATAGAATGTTTAAAGAGCAAATTGGCTGGAATATCGAGGTTTATGTGGATGACATGTTGGTGAAATCTAGCAAGGCTAATAACCGTCATAAGGATTTGGAAGAGATGTTCATAATATTATGGAAATATAAAATGAAATTGAACCCGCGGAAGTGCTCTTTCAGAGTCCATTTGGGAATGTTTTTTGGCTACCTTGTAAGTTCCCAAGGAATTGAAGCTAGTCCCGACCAAATTCTAGCCATTAAGGATATGGCCGAACCCAAAACAAGCAAAGAGGTAATGAGTTTGAATAGAAGGGTGGCTGCCTTAAGCAGGTTCATTTCCAAAGCTATCGATGAGTGTATTCCCTTATTCGACGTAATCAAGAAAAAGAAGAACTTTGAGTGTGGAGGAGACTGCAGAAAATCTTTTCAAGAATTAAAAAGCCATTTGGAAAAACCACCGATACATTCTAGTCTTGAGAATGGAGAGATTTTATATTTATATATGGCGGTTTCGGAGCATGCAGTCAGCTCAGTATTGATTAGAGAAGGAAGTGGAACTCAACTTCTTGTATATTATGTAAGCAGACGATTGAAGGATGCGGAAATTTGGTATCCACTGATTGAAAAGCTAGCTTATTTCTTGGTTCTTACAGTATGAAAGCTTAGAGCATATTTTCAAGCACATCCGATCAGGGTATTAACCAATTTTTCCCTTAAGCATATTTTCAGTAAGCCAGAGACTTCAGGAAGGTTGGTAAAACGGAGAATCAAGCTCGGCCAATATGATATAGAGTTTCAACCGCGAGCCATAATCAAAGGGCAAGCATTGGAATATTTCATTAATGAATGCACTAACTTCATAAAAGAGAAATCGGAGAAGGAAAGGGATCAAAAGTCTATGTGGCAATTGTTTGTCGATGGTGCATCAAATGAACAAGGGGTCGGTGCAGGATATGTAATAATAACATTGGACGGACACCGTTTACATTATGCCATGAAATTAGGATTCCCCGCGACGAACAATGTGGCTGAATATGAATCAATGGTTGCGGGGTTAACTTAAGCATTGGAGCTCAAAATCCCACGGATTCAGATCTTCAGTGACTCACAACTAATGATGAATCAAATAAAGCAGATATATCAAACAAAGAACCCAAAGCTATCTTTATATGTGAAGAAGATACTAAAAATGCTTGCTTTGTTTGAGTACTTTTCCATACATCAAGTTCCAAGAGCGAAAAACTCACAAATAGATTCACTAGCCAAACTAGCTAACTCAAGGGGAGCCCTAAAAACATGGATTGTTCTAGTAGGATATCAAGAAATTCCAAGTGTTGAAGAAGAAACATCCAAACAAGGAAAGAAATATTAGTTCTGACAAAGTCCCGAGCTATGCAACAAGAGAAAATGGGAAAGGATATTGATAGAGAAATATCAAATGAAAGGGTTGACTAGTCAAGAACAAGTGACCCGTGTGATAACACTTGGATGTCACCCATCATTGAATATCTTGATAAAGGAATACTCCCCTCTGACAAGGGTGAAGCAAGGAAAATCAGGTGACAAACTTTGACTTTTACAATAATGGATGGAATCATTTATAAGAAGGGGTATGTGCTTCCTTATTTAAGATGCGTAAGTCTAGAAGATGGAGTATTGAAAGCAGAAGCACATAAGGGATTCTGTGGGGACCACTCGAACGGAAAAAAATTAGCAAAAAAGATAATGAGGCAAGGTTTTTATTGGCCTCGTATGACAAGCCAAGCCATTGAGTATGTGAGAAGATGCAAAAAATGCCAAAAATACTCGAAAATTACGAGATTACCCCTAAGTCAGTTAACTCCAATTACAAGTCTGTGGCCTTTTGACGTATGGGGAATAGATTTAATCGGCCCATTGCCAATTTCGAAAGGGGGAGCAAAGTACGCCGTAGTTGCTATAGATTACTTCACTAAATGGGTAGAAGCGGAACCACTACCTAAGATTACTTCTGGGAAAGTACTAAGATTCGTCATTAAAAATATCAAAACTAGATTTGGAATTCCCTAGAAAATAATTTCTGACAGCGAGACACAATTTGAGAGTGAAGAATTCTCTCACTTTTTTTACAAAAATGGAATCATCAAGAACTTTTCCTCTGTCGCGCATCCAAAAGCAAATGGGGCAGTTGAGGCTGCAAATAAAACCATTAAGACAATTCTGAAAAAGCGACTAAACAAAGCTAAAGGAAATTGGGTAGAAGAATTGCCACTTATGTTATGGGCTTATCGAACATCTACTAAGATTGCGACAGGGCATACTCCCTACTCTTTGACATATGGTTGTGAGGTAGTGTTACCAATCGAAATTGAAATACCCTCACACTGAAGAATTGCCTATGTATTCGATTTAAATCAAGAACTAAAATGAGAATCCTTGGATTTAATACATGAGCTGAGAGATGAAGCAGCAATCGGAATAGTAAAATATAAAAGAAGAATCTCAAAGTATTACAACACAAAAGTGAGAACACGATCTTTTCAAGAAGGAGATTTGGCACTCCGAAGAGTAATTGCAAATACAAGAAATCCCGCTGATGGACCCTTGGGACCAAATTGGGAAGGACTCTTAATCATTTGCAAAGTAATTCCCCCACGAGCTTATAAGTTATGCCGACCAGACGGCAATATGGTTCGCAGAACATGGAACGTAGAACATTTGAGACCATATTTTCCAAAGAAAAATGAATAAAGCATCTCTTTCTTTAGAAGAAAATCTACATGGTTGGGAGTGAAATGCTCCTCTTATTTGGACACTACCTAAGATGGTAGAAAGCCTCTGTCCACGCCGAGTTGGCCAGGGCAGAGTGCCTCAAGAAGGGAGGACGAAGTAAGCCTTTATCTGCGCCATGATATAGCCAGGATAAAGCACCGGACAAGCCCTTGGTCGCGCCTCCAGTCAGGTCAAGGCACCTCCTGGAGGGAGGACGGAGTAAGCCTTTATTCGCGTCATTCTATGGCTAGGATAAAGCACCGAACAAGCCCCTGTCAAAGCCAAGCTATGGCCAGGGCAGGGCGCCTCCTGGAGGGAGGTCGGAGTAAGCCTTTATCCGTGCCACGCTATGGCTAGGTTAAAGCACCGGACAAGCCCTTGGTCGCACCTCTGGTCAGGTCAAGGCGCGTCCTAGAGGAAGGTTGGGTAAGTCCTTGGTTCCAGCCTCTAAGAATGAGCTAACCAAGACCACCAAACAACAAAGGACTAAGATGTCCAAGCCCAAGAAGAGGCTCATTAAACAATGGACTAAGATGTCCAAACCCAAGATGAGGCTCATCAAATAATGGACTAAGATGTCCAAGCCCGAGAAGAGGCTCATCAAACAATGAACTAAGAAGTGCAAGCCCAAGAAGAGGCTCATCAAATAATGGACTAAGATGTCCAAGCCTGAGAAACGACATATCTCCAAAGGACTAAGATGTCCAAGCTTGAGAAGCGGCATATCAGATTATGGACTAAGATGTTCAAGATCAAGAGGCAACCGATAAAATTACAACTACAAGCAAAGTCAAAAGAGTTTATGCATGTCAAAGTGGACAGAATCTAAGGAGTAAAGCAGAACTCTGTCTATTAATACCCGAATCTGGGTTTCGGGACTTTCATTTTTGAATTTCATCTATTAATAACCAAATCTGTGTTCCGGATCTTTATTGATCACTTTCGATCTTTATTACACCTGAATTTGGGTTTCGGGATTAGTACTTAACTTCAATTTAATGCCCTAATCTGGGCTTGAGATTTCTATTATAAAAATAATTACCATGAATTTCTGGTTATTCAACTTATGCCCTAATCTGGACCGAGTATTCCTATTATGAAGATAATTACTATGGATTTCTTATCATCTAACGTATGCCCAAATCTAGGCTAGAGATTCCTATTACGAAGATAGTTATTAATAATTTCTGAATATCTGACATACGCCCTGATCTGGGCATAGCATTTTTGACATGAAGACATTTATTATGAATTTATTATTATCTACCATAAATACCCGAATCTGGGTTGGGAATTCTATTCAGAGGACTATCTCTAAATCTTACTATTTAAAACTCGAATCAGGGTTCTGGACATCTCCCTATTAATTTCTGAACTTCACCAGTTAATGCCCTAATTGGGGTTAGGTTTCATAACCTCCTGATGCCTACCGAATCTCGAACTTGGAGTTTAAAGTAGTAGAGTTGAAGTTGCAACAAATGTCAAAATCATCAACCAGAAGCTTCGAGTTGGTCTTCTTAATACCTAAATCAGGGTTATTGGTTTACAACTTTAAACAATGCTCACCAATATCTAGATGCAGTCTCCGAGATCATTTTAATCACCAGGAAAAAATTTCTAAATACATATTAAGATTTACGAGTTACAAGGGCTTATTTTTAAGTATAGTCTATGACTTCCTATTTCTTGGCGTCGGTTGTCACCAACAAGATATTCTTGGACTTCAATTATCATATGCAGGGATAACAGTTAATTACGAATCCCATATCCTTTATTAAATGCATTTTATGATTAACTAACCATTTAAATTTAGATAATGAATCGGCAATAGAGAATGTCACTTACTTTGAATTTTGCAGGGAAACAAAATTATTAAGAATGAAGAAGTTTTAAAATCTTTGTCCTAAAGAACAAAAGCTTCTTTCATACAGGGGGAGGCAAAATGTTAGCCATAAAATTCACTTAAGAGCATAGGTATGAAAGAAGGTTAATGAAAATGTCAAGCTCTATGGGAGTTACAGGCATGGGTTTCAACAAAGGTCACAAAAGAACGTTTCGAAGGCATTAAGAAGGCTTTCGAGGGAGTCGGAGGCACCAGGCGCCGTCACAAGTGATAAACAGTTAAGAAGCTTTCGAAGAGAAAGGTGGATCTACCTTTCCACCATCATCAACCTTCCGAAGCAGATGGATCCACGTGTATAGAAAAGGACGGGCTCAGAACTCCTTTCGAAGGCAATGAACATCAACTTCTCATAGGCATGCCAAACCTAAGGTTTAGCCTTCATTCAAATTGCTCAAAACAACACATTCGAAAGCATAGCCAAGTCTTTCGAACCGGTCAAAGCTGATAACATCAGGAGAATGTTCTGCATCAATTCACAGGCTTGCATTCGGAAGCTACCTATTGCATCAAAGCCATTGATATTTCAATGCCTTCGAAACCCTTATGGGCAACCTACCGACAGAATCGGAAGCCCCTATCTTACTTTCGATAGCAACAAGGCAACATGAAGAGAAAAGCCCATTTGGGGCCCTTTCGACAATGTCGAAAGTAGTTCAGAAGAAAGCAAGGAAAAGGAACACTAAAGACTTGAAAAGGCGAAAGGTTGATAAAAGACCCTTTTGACAAGGTCGAAAGGTCTGGAATAAAGAAAGGGGAAGTGCAAGGGTGAGTTAAAGGACTCGAAAGAGATGCCTTTCGACTGCATCGAAGATAGACGAGGCCTTTGGACCCTGGTAAAAGGAATGAGGCAGAATATAAAAGGAGCATTTCGACTAAGTCGAAAGTGTTTAACGATGAATTTTCTATTGAGTTAGAAAATCGCCAAAAAATTATAATATAAATAACCGCAAGCGCATGGCATACTATCGTAGTACATAGTGAGTACGGGTCGATCCGTAGGGAATTGTTGATTTTAAATTTCCTATTCAATCAAATTAACCAAAGTCGAGAGTGAATAAACAAGAAGATGAGAAAATTAACAAAAAGAAAGTGATAAAAATATGGGAGTTAAATGTCAATTTAGAGATAAATCCACTCTCTAGATGACATAGTTCAACAAAATATGAAATTATGATCTCTCTTATTTGGTCATTAGTGAGTTTAATTAATGTGCTTATCATAAGTATGGCCTATTTGTGCTATTAATTAGCTCAACATAAGCCATCAAACTATAACACACCCCTTAAACCACTTAGTAATTCTCATGAAAAATGACAACAAGTTGAAAGTAAAATCTATTTTAAGCATGGCCTATTAACTATTGATTAGAAATATAGACCATCAAATTTTGATTTCAGCATTCACTTCATTACCATAATCATATGTAGATGAAGAGGTAATTTGTTTTTAGTGATTGTTTAAGAATAGCCTATTTAGTGTCAATAATATAGGCTATCAAATTCAAAGCAAAAAACTACAAGTTAAACCACTTCATGCTTGTCATTAAGCACAAAAAGAGAGCAATAATTATCAAAATGTTGAAGCTATATAATTAGAGAGCTTCATTACCTCTAAATTGAAGGGGTTTAGCCTCTCATATTTGTTATCAAATCAACAAATATAGCTTGCAACATGAAACAAAAAGAAGATGAAAAAGAAAGCTAAATGAAAGGAGAGCTAATTAACAAGAAATAAAACTAATCTACTTGCATGGAAAATAAATCTATACTAACATGAAAGGAAAATAAACAAGAGAAGAAAAGAGCATGTATTTAAAGTTGCATAAAAAGAAATTACATAAAAGAAATGGCTAAGTAGCCATGAAATGAAAGAGAGCTCTCATTTTATTTTTGATCTTAAACTAAACTAAGAGAAAGAGAGCCTAAAGGAAGAGAGAGTTACATAAAACATAAGGGATATTTATACAAATTTAAAATCCTAATTCATTTTTTTGGGGAATGCCCAAACTACCCCTCTAGGAAGTGTGGCGGCCAAGTAACCATTAGCATCCAATAATCATCCATTAAGTGTGCATGAAGATTTAATCGCCTTTTAACATGTGGATCAGCTCTAATTTGTACATTAAGGTAGGTGGGGTCCTCCATGATCATGGCTTTGAATTATTTCCATCTTCATTCCTTTGTATCTTCTTTGTGCATGCATATATCGTCATGAAACCACTTGTATTTGAGTTCAAATTCCTACAAAATAATATAGAAATTTCCAATTAAATTTTCTCAAATTAATATATGCACAAAAATGACCAATTTGCCCTTGGATGAAGATGAATATGTGACGATTTGAATTTTGGTTTAAACATGTTAAAACACCCAATATGATCATTTTTTTAATTTAATTCGATAAAATATGGTAGTAAAAATATACACATTTACGTGCACATCAAATACCCCCACACTTATCTTTTTATTCGTCCTCGAATAAAGAAAAAAATTAAGATAAATTTGTTTTCGTAGGAAACACGATTGCATTGAGCGTATGCAATAAGCCGTTAAACCTCTGGGTGTCCCCAGTAGGACGAGTGTTGTCTCGTGAGGGTTTTCAGCAGATACTACCCACAAAATCCAAATGCAAAGTGAAAATATTTGCAAAATGCAAGATTTATTTACAATGGGATGAATGCAAGTTTTTGAAAATATTTACAAATGAAGGATTTACTTTCAAATTGACACAAATAAGTTAAATATAGGTTTTGGTCATTATCTTGAAAATTTAAGTCATTTACTCGTCAAAATTTCCAACAAAAATCAAGTTATCATAACAAATAGACTATAGTTTAACTCGTTGTTTCGGTTGATAACAAAGTGTAACAATGAAATAGATCCTTAGTTGATTATCAAAGTTTATCAAAGTGGTATTTTCATTTCTTTTCAATAACAAGTCAAATTAAACAAGTCAAAATAGTGCTTGGATTTCAATTGCTTACTCTCTCTTATTTGAAAATTTTATTGATATTAACAATATTTACATATGCCTAACTCGGATAAACTAAGACCAGATATATTACCCATGCACTGCCTTGCAGACTGATGTGAGGGGAATACAGAGCGTGGCGAGTGAACACACAAGTGTGAACACTTATAGACTGTAGGCGTTATTAGTAAAAGAATTTTTATATACACACACCTAACTCGGATAAACTGAGCCAGATATACCGATCGTGCACTGCCTTTCGGGCTTACATAAGAAGGGTATAGAGCATGGCGAGTGAATACACGAATGTGAACACATGACTCTAAGTGTTTATTAAGAAAATATATACATATATACAAGAATTTTTTTTTTGTTTTTTGTTTTTTTTTTGAAGAGAGAGTTTTGCAAAATCATCTTAGCACCATTTAACTTAGAAGACAAAAAATTGCTATATCCTTTTATTTGAATTCACCACTTTTTAAAACAAAGATTTTTGATGTGCACGTAAATGTGCATATTTTTACCACCATATTTAATCTATTTAAATTAAATAAATGATCATATTGGGTATTTTTACTTGTTTAAACCAAAATTCAAATTATTTGAAATTGTCACATATTCATCTTCATATAGGGGCAAAATGGTCATTTTTGTGCATTTATTAAATTGTGAAAATTTACTTGGAATTTTCTATGTTGTTTTGTAGGAAATTTGGTGGATTTTACAAGTGGTTACATGATGATATATGCATGCACAAGAGAGAAGAGAACAAATGAAGATGGAAATAATTCAAAGTGAAGATAATGAGGGACCCTACCTACCCACGTACCTTAATGTACAAATTAGAGGCTAATGCACATGCTTATGGAATTAATGGCTTCATGTACACTTAAATGAGGATTATTTGAAGCTAATGATTACTTGGCCTCCACACTTCCTAAGAGGGTATTTTGGGCATTCCCCAAAAATATGAATTAGGGTTTAACACATGTATAAAATCCCCTTATGTTTCATGTAACCCTCCTCCTTTCCCTTAGTCTCTCTTACTTAGTTTTTAGCTTAGGAAATAAATCAAAGCTTTTCTTTCTCTTTTCATGGCTACTTAGCCATTTCTACTTCATGTAACTTTCCTTTTTTTATGCAATGTAATTATTGTTTCCTTTTAATTACATGTTCATTTCCTTTCATGCTAGTAGTGTAGATTTTCTTTTATGCAATTAGAATAGCTTTCTTTCATTTAGCTTTCATTTTCCTTTCATTTTGCTTTCATGTTGTTAGCTACATTTGTTAATCAAATGACAAATATGAGAGGGTAAACCCCTCCAATTTAGGGGTAATGAAGCTCTCTAATTATGTAGCTTCAACTATTTGTTAATTCATGCTCTCTTTTTATGCTGAATGATGATCAATGAAGTGTTTTATTTGTTGTTCTTGCTTTGAATTTGATAGCCTATATTGTTGACACCAAATAGGCTATGCTTAAACAATCACTAACACAAATGCCTCTTCATCAAAATATGAATATGGCAAAAGAAGTGATTTGAAATTAAAATTTGATGGTCTATATTTCTAATCAATAGTTAATAGGCCATACTTAAAATAGATTTCATTTTCATTTTCATTGTCAAATTTCATGAAAGTTAGTAAGTGGTTTAAGGGGTGTGTTATAGTTTGATGGCTTATGTTGGCTAATCAATAGCACAAATATGCCATACTTATTATAAGCACATCAATTAAAGCACTAATGACCATAAAAGAGATATTATGATTTCATATGTGTTGAACTACATGATCTAGAGAGTGGATTTATTCTCTAAATTGTCATTTAGCTCTTATATTTGCATCTCTTTTCTCTTTGTTAGTTTTCTCATTTTTCTAGCTTAACAATCTCTCAACTTTGGTATAATTTGATTGAATAGAAAGTTAAAATCTACAATTCCCTACGGATCGACCCGTACTCGCCACATACTTCAATAGTACGTCGTGCGCTTGCGGTAAATTTTATTTCTAAATTTGTTCGACGGTTTTCTAAACCGATAGAATTTCCGTCGAAGAACAAGTTTTTGGCACCGTTGCCGGGGAATTGTTTTGATTTTGATTTTCTATTTTTCGAATTATTTTGTTTGATTTTCGTGTGTTTGTTTTATGTGTTTGTACATTAAAAAAATTGTTTGTTATTAATTAAAAAAAATTGTGTTTAAGTGTGATTTTTTTTTTGCATTTTGATTTATGTTCTTGTTGTTTCTCTAGTTATTTTTGCATTTGCATATTAAAAAGAAAAACAACATACACAATTTCAAAAAAAAATTGCATTTGTATTTACATTTTCAACTGTATTTACATTTGTTGTCAAAACTGTTGCATAGACAAATTCACTTCTGCATACATTTTCATCTTTTCATGCATACATTTACCACCTCATCTTGACCTCTCTGTTACAAACTTCCAACCATTACCAGATCATCCAACATTCATTTCCAACCATCAAGCTGCAGCCTACAACCATCTTCCTCTACTTATCACAACAGCCTTCTTCAGATCACTTCCCTGTACAACAGCTGTCACTCCACATCCACCACCACATCACATAACCACCTACATCTGTGACCATACATACCATATACACTATCAAGTGCCACCAACATTATTGTCCCATACTTCAGTACTGCTCTCCCCTTCTCCGTATCATTTACTCAACCCATCTCATTTCCTGACCACCCCCCTTATCACTGCTCAACCACAGTCAATCCACCACAGTTCATCCTACATCTCCACCAGTAACCAACTGATACGTATTGCTATTGCTTAAACACAGTTTGAATTACCATATCAAGTGAACACACATCTTCACAACTCTTTGCCTACCTTGCTTCCACCCATCACGGCCACCATTTCATACTACTACAACACTACCACCAGACAGTGCATCAACTTCAACAGTTTCTACACACAAAATTGCTCAACATCAACTCCTAACCATCCAGTCGATCACCAGCCTTCACTATTACAAAAACACTGAACATCCTTGTCAAATAATCCATATTCCTCTCCTCTGTAGTTCCAAATTACTCACTCCTCCGTCAACTTGGCATTGCCACTACAAAACATCAATACAAAGCACTACATACCAGACCACATTCTTCCTCGACAAAAGCAACGTCCATCAACCCCTCTGCCTTTCATACAACAGCCATCAAACCACCATAGCTCAAACTCCTCCATAAACTGTTACCACTTGCATCTTCAACAAACACTTGAAACTACTTCAAACAACTCTTCCTTACTGCCTCTTTTCCTGCCTTCTCACTGACATTCATCCAGTTCCACAAAACTGCTTCCCATTCAACACCATTCAATCTTACTACCGCCGTACTCCTCACCACAAAGCATAGTGCAGCCAACATCTCATACCAACACTTCTTGCATTCCCGTCCCTCTGCTACCACCAGAGACCATCATTCCATCAACATACCCCTGCCTTACTGCTGCATCTCCCTGTCAACAAGACAACCACAACACTCCACCACAACTCCATCCATCAATTCACCATTTCCTTACCACCCGATCACCTGACAGCAACTTCTAACCAACCATCACCATCATACTAAAACAACCACAGTGCCTACCACCTCCTTGCTGCCCACTGTCACCTCTACCATCTCCAAAACCATCAGAACTTGCATGCACGTATACTGCCTTTAACACAAATTCCCACTGCCAAAATCAACAAGATTATAAAAAAACTGCACGAACCACTTACCAAATCACTTCCGTCTCCAACCTGCAGTAGCCGCTATCAATTATCCTATCGCAAATCACCCAAATCCTCTCAAACCACAACTAGAAACTACTAGAAACCTCGACTTAACTCCTTGAACCACTGACTTCGTCTTCAATCCGTAGCCTTGCCAAATCCCATACCAACAAGCGAACCGAAATCAAGCTCAAACCACAGTGTCATCCTCGAAACTGTTGCTCCTCCTTGTCCTCATCACCGCAACAATATTCCTATCATCTCCAATCGCGAAGACCATCTACCAATCCCCAAATCGAACCACATCGATCCTCGCCGCCATCCAATCATCGAATTACAGCAACCTCGCGCCATCACCTGACATTGCGACTTTTTCCCACACTTCGAAACCCAAACTTCCAATCGTGAATCGATCTGGATGCGAAAATTTGTTCAAGAATTAGGAAATTTGATGAGTTGGAAAACTGTTTAATTTCGTTCGATTGAGAATGTGAGAAGGTGGGAATTGGAAATTTAAGAAGTGGTTACAGAGTTTTTTTATTTCTTTTAGTTGGGCGGGGCTTGTTGATTATACTTTTGATTTTACTTAGTAGTTTTGTTTTAGTTTAGTTTTTTTTCTCTTTTAGTTTGTTTTGGTGAAATCAATTTGTTCTGTTTTGAATCGAGTCTTTTGTTTTAATTTTATTTTATTGATAAGTATTTTGTTTGGCTCGTTTAATAAAATTCCTAAAAAATATATATACAAGTTTGTGGTCTCATTTGTTTTGCTTGGTTTCATTTGATTTCAATTGTGTTGTTTTTCATTTATTTTAGCTTCTTCTTTAATATTAAGAAAAAAAAAATTAAGTAAAACCTCACTTTTAAGTTTCCTTTTCAAAAAAAAACAATTGTATATATCTTGCTTTAAATTTCAGGTTGCCAAAGCAGATTGGAAAAGTTGCTTGCTTCGCTCAACTGTTGCCCAAAAATAATTGCTTCGCTTTGCTTTATAAAAAAACTGCTTGCTTGATATATCTATTGTTTTTATTTGCCTTGCATTGTATATATCTCTTGTTTTTATTTTAGTTGCATTGTTGATTGCTTGCATTTGCATATATATTTAAAAAAATCAAAAAATTAAAAAACAAAAAAAATTACATTCGTAGTTGCATTGTTAATACACGTTTATTTTCTGCTTTGCATTTCATCCTAGATTTTGATTAATAATAACGATTAGACATCGATAACTTTTAATTGTATATTGACAAGTTGTCTTCTTTGAACAATTTAATTTCTTGGTGTCTAGGCTAGGGCAAAGTAATAACCATTTATAAATATTACGGTGATTCGTAAATATTATAGTGGTTGTTCCTCTGAAGGTACTTAAACCTTCGACTGCATTGCTACGGTGATTCGTGGTGCACCGATAACTCCTTCCCGTTACCTGGCTGAGAACTATCTTGTCGATTTAAGACAAAGTGTGATTATACAATTTTGGGTTAACTTAGGATAAATCATTTGTAATTAACTTTGCATTCATTTAATTGCATTAGCTCATGCATATTTAAAAGAAAAAAAAAGTCAAAATCCAAAACTAAAAAAAAATTGTAAATATTTCTTAACTTAGTTTTTTTTATTTTTCCTTTTCCTTTGAAAATTTTCAAATCAAAATTTACTTAGTTTTTTAAGAAAATCAAAAATCCAAAAAAAATATAAAACCTTTTCAAAAACAAAAAAAAATTGAAAAACCAAAAATCAATTTCCCTTTTGAAAAATAAATTTTATTTGTAAATATTTTTCCTTTATAAAAAAAAACCAAAAACATTCTTGAAAATGTCTGAATTGCCATATTCACTTCAATTTTACAATAGTTATGAAAATCAATATAATCCATATGATTTCACTCCAAATTCGTATGGATATTTTAACAACAACTATTGTTTAAATGATTCAAATTTTGAACCACAAAATTTTCAAAATGATGACCAACCCTCAAATCTTGAAAAGAGCATTTCGTCTTTACTTGAAATCTCTACGCAACAAAATCAAATGATAAATGATTTGTGTAATTCATATTTGGGCAATGATTCAAATCAAAGTTTTCAAAATTATCAAAATTTGAATTCACTTCAAAATTCAAACGATTTCGAGTGTAACCCATGCCAATTCAATTTTGAACTCCAAAATGAATTTCAAAATCAAAACGAAAATGTGATCCACTTTTCAAATAATTTTGGCAATGGGAATAATCTCGACTATGATGCAAGTGAAAATTTTTGTTCTCAACAAATCCAAATCGAAAATCCTCAAGCTAATAATTATAAATTGGATTTGGTTGAACAAATGAATGAAATTTACGATCATCACACGGACTCGTTGTTTGAAACTTATATTAAACAACATGAAAAACATACTCAAATCCCAACGTGTGACAAGTCAAGCGATAATCCATCTTTTACCCAAATCGACGATTTTCAAATAACAACTTTTGAAATTGAAAATAATAATCTTAATGAAGTTGTTGAAAACACGGTAATTGAGTTGGATTTCTATTCATTTGAGGGTGTGGAACCAAATTTAAAATTCGATCTTCCTTTTCTCGATTTTGAAAATTTGAATACAACAACTTTGGATTTTGAAATGGATATATGCGATGAAGTTGTTGATAATCCAACGAAGGAAGATGAATTTAACGAACACGAGTTTTATGGACTTTTCGAAAATGAGTCGTTAAATTCCGACGGGGAAGATTTAAATCACCACTTTGATTTTGAAATCAATAATTTTGAAGAAGTTTTAAATGATAAGCTCGAATTTCAAATTGGTGAAAATGAACGTGAATTTCAATCAATTGTTTTATCGACACCAAAAATCATCGAAAAGGAAATAACTCGTAAGATTTTTAATAAAACGACATTCGTTTTCCCAAATCAACATTCAACTTTGAAATCATTTATGGTTTGGTTTTCCGAGCTTAAGCTGTGTCTCGCATACTTGACGAGACAAATGAATCGGTCTTTGGAAGACCGTTTCATTTACTTTTTGACGATATACTTTCTGATATCGTGTAAATACCGTTAATTTTCGTTTAAATAAAGGTCATGTTTTTATTTTTATTTTTCTCCTTCCACTTGGGTTGACTGTGGGGACACAGTCAAAATCAAGTGTGGGGGGAGACTCATCTTCATTTTTAATTTTTCATGATTTATTTTTGCTTTTTCTTTTAAAAACTCAAAAAAAAATAAAAAAAATCCCAACAACAATTTTTTTTAAGCATTTTGATTTATTTTTAAAGAATCACTATAAGATAAATATATGGTTTTGGTTTATTAAATTGAAATTTTTGAAAATTTATTTGTCTTAACAAAAATAAAAATGAAGTTTGATTACAAATAATAATGGGTTAACTAGTATATAGGAAGATTCATATGTGATAATTATGAAATATATCCTAATTGAAAATCTTTGTTTTAAAAAGTGGTTGATTTAAAGTAAAGGATATAACATTTTTTTGTCTTCTAAGTTAAATGATGCTAAGATGATTTTGCGAAACTCTCTCCTTAAAAAAAACAAAAACACAAAAAAAAATCTTGTATATATGTATAAATTTTCTTAATAAACACCTAGAGTCATGTGTTCACTCGCCATGCTCTGTACCCTTCTCACGTAAGCCCGAAAGGAAGTGCACGATCGGTATATCTGGCCTCAGTTTATCTGAGTTAGGTGTGTGTATATAAAAATTATTTTACTAATAACGCCTACAGTCGATAAGTGTTCACACCTATGTGTTCACTCGTCACGCTCTGTATTCCCCTCACATCAGTCCGCAAGGCAGTGCATGGGTAATATATCTGGCCTCAGTTTACCTGAGTTAGGCATATGTAATATTGTTAATATCAATAAAATTTTCAAATAAGAGAGAGTAAGCAAATGAAATCCAAGCACCATTTAAACTTATTTGATTTGATTTGTTATTGAAAAGAAATGAAAATACCACTTTGAAAAACTTTGATAATCAACTAAGGATCCATTTCAAATTACACTGTGTTATCAAGCAAAACAACGAGTTTAACTATTGTCTATTTGTTATGATAACTTGATTTTTGTTTGAAATTTTGACAAGTAAATGAATTAAATTTTCAAGATAATAACCAAACCTATATTTAACTTATTTGTGTTAATTTAAAAGTAAATCCTTCAGTCGTAAATATTTTCAAGAACTCGCATTCATCTCTTTGTAAATAAATCTTGCATTTTATAAATATTTTCATTCTGCATTTGGATTTTGTGGATAGTATCTGCTGAAAACCCTCACGAGACAACACTTGTCCTACTGGGGACACCCAGAGGTATAACAGCTTGTTCCACACGCTCAATGCAATCGTGCTCCCTACGAAAACGGATTTATCTTAGTTTTTATTTATTTGAGGACGGATAAAAAGATAAGTGTGGGGGTATTTGATATGCACGTAAATGTGCATATTTTTACCACCATATTTAATCTATTTAAATTAAATAAATGATCATATTGGGTATTTTTACTTGTTTAAACCAAAATTCAAATTATTTGAAATTGTCACATATTCATCTTCATATAGGGGAAAAATGGTCATTTTTGTGCATTTATTAAATTGTGAAAATTTACTTGGAATTTTCTATGTTGTTTTGTAGGAAATTTGGTGAATTTTACAAGTGGTTACATGATGATATATGCATGCACAAGAGAGAAGAGAACAAATGAAGATGGAAATAATTCAAAGTGAAGATAATGGGGGACCCCACCTACCCACCTACCTTAATGTACAAATTAGAGGCTAATGCACATGCTTATGGAATTAATGGCTTCATGTACACTTAAATGAGGATTATTTGAAGCTAATGATTACTTGACCTCCACACTTCCTAAGAGGGTATTTTGGGCATTCCCCAAAAATATGAATTAGGGTTTAACACATGTATAAAATCCCCTTATGTTTCATGTAACCCTCCTCCTTTCCCTTAGTCTCTCTTACTTAGTTTTTAGCTTAGGAAATAAATCAAAGCTTTTCTTTCTCTTTTCATGGCTACTTAGCCATTTCTACTTCATGTAACTTTCCTTTTTTTATGCAATGTAATTATTGTTTCCTTTTAATTACATGTTCATTTCCTTTCATGCTAGTAGTGTAGATTTTCTTTTATGCAATTAGAATAGTTTTCTTTCATTTAGCTTTCATTTTCCTTTCATTTTGCTTTCATGTTGTTAGCTACATTTGTTAATCAAATGACAAATATGAGAGGCTAAACCCCTTCAATTTAGAGGTAATGAAGCTCTCTAATATGTAGCTTCAACTATTTGTTAATTCATTCTCCCTTTTTGTGCTTAATGATGATCAATGAAGTGTTTTATTTGTTGTTCTTGCTTTGAATTTGATAGCCTATATTGTTGACACCAAATAGGCTATGCTTAAACAATCACTAACACAAATGCCTCTTCATCAAAATATGATTATGGCAAAAGAAAGTGATTTGAAATTAAAATTTGATGGTCTATATTTCTTATCAATAGTTAATAGGCCATACTTAAAATAGATTTCATTTTCATTGTCAAATTTCATGAAAGTTAGTAAGTGGTTTAAGGGGTGTGTTATAGTTTGATGGCTTATGTTGGCTAATCAATAGCACAAATATGCCATACTTATAATAAGCACATCAATTAAAGCACTAATGACCATAAAAGAGAGATTATGATTTCATATGTGTTGAACTACATGATCTAGAGAGTGGATTTATTCTCTAAATTGTCATTTAGCTCTTATATTTGCATCTCTTTTCTTTGTTAGTTTTCTCATTTTTCTAGCTTAACAATCTCTCGACTTTGGTATAATTTGATTGAATAGAAAGTTAAAATCTACAATTCCCTGTGGATCGACCCGTACTCCCCACATACTTCAATAGTACGTCGTGCGCTTGCGGTAAATTTTATTTATAAATTCGTTCGACGGTTTTCTAAACCGATAGAATTTCCATCGACGAACAATTTTCAATTAGGATATTTCATAATTAACACGTATGAACCTTCCTATACACTAGTTAAACCACCGTTATTTGTAATCAAACTTCATTTTTATTTTTGTTGAGACAAATAAATTTTTCAAACATTTCAATTTAATTAACCAAAACCATATATTTATCCTATAGTGTTTCTTTGAAAATAGATCAACATGCTTAAAAAAAATTGTTTTTGAGATTTTTTTTAGAAAATAAAATTTGGAAAGAAAATGTAAAAATAAACCATAAAAAATCTAAAATGATGATGAGTCTCCCCCCACACTTGATTATGACTGTGTCCCCACAGTCAACCCAAGTGGAAGGAGAAAAATAAAACAAAAATAAAACGATGACCTATATTTACATGAAAACGAACGGCATTTACACGAGATCAAAAAGTATATCGTCAAAAAGTAAATGAAACGGTCTTCCAAGGACAGATTCATTTGTCTCGTCAAGTATGCGAGACACAACTTAAGCTCGGAAAACTAAACCATAAATGATTTCAAAGTTGAATGTAGATTTGGGAAAACGAATGTCGTTTTATTAAAAATCTTACGAGCTATTTCCTTTTCGATGATTTTTGGGGTCGATAAAACAATTGGTTGAAGTTTAAGTTTATTTTCACCAAATTGAAATTCAAGCTCTTTATTGAAAAAATCTTTAGAATTATTGATTTCAAAATCAAAATGGTGATTTAAATCTTCCCCTTCAGAATTCGACAACTCGTTTTCGAAAAGTCCAAAGAAATCGTGGTCATTGAATTCGTCTTCCTTATTTGGATTATCAACAACTTCATCGCATATATTAAGTTCAAAATCCAAAGTTGTTGTATTCAAATTTTTGAAATCGAGAAAAGGAAGATCGAATTTTTAATTTGGTTCCACACCCTCAAAAGAATTAAAATCCAACTCAATTACCGTATTTTCAATAACTTCATTAAGATTGTCGTTTTCTATTTCAAAAGTTGTTATTTGAAAATCATCAATTTGGGTAAAATATGGATTATCGTTTGACTCGTGACACATTGGGATTTGGTTTTATTTCTCACGAATTTTTTCCAATTTTTGAATCAACAAATCCATGTGATCTTTTTCCATTTCTTCAACTAAATCAAATTCATGATTATTGCTTTGAAAAATTTTAATTTGAACTTGTTGAGGACAAAAAATTTCACTTGCATCGTAGTCGAGATTATTCTCATTGCCAAAATCATTTGAAAAATGTTTCACATTTCCATTGTGATTTTGAAATTCATTTCGGAGTTCGAAGTTGAATTGGCATGGGTTATAACCATTTGAATGTGGAAGTGAATTCAAATTTTGATTATTTTGAAAACTTTGACTTGAATTGTTGCATAGATTTGAATTCAACGAATCATTAAATTGAAGTGTTTGTTCAAGTAAAGATTCAACTATTTCAATACACCTTTCAAGAGTTGAGGGTTGACCATATTTTGAAAATTTTGTTGTGCAAAATCTGAATTGTATGAACAATAGTTGTTGTTGAAATATCCAAAAGAATTTGGAGTGAAATTATATGGATTATATTGATTTTCACAGCTATGGTAAAATTCATGTGAATATGGAAATTCGGACATTTTCAAGAATGTTTTTTTTAGATTTTTTTTTATAAAAGAAAAATATTTACAAAAAGGAATTTATTTTTCAAAAGGGAAATTTTTTTTTGGATTTTTAATTTTTTTTGAAAGGATTTTATATCTTTTTGTTTTTTTTGTTTTTGATTTTCTAAAAAAACTATTATTTTTGGATTTTTGATTTTGAAATTTTCAAAGGAAAAGGATTTAAAAATTTCAAAGGAAAAGGAATATTTACAAATTTTTTTAGTCTTTTGAATTTTGAAATTTTTTTTATATATGCATGGACTAATGCAACTAAATAAATGCAAGGGTTTAATTATAAATAATTTATCCTAAGTAGCTCCTAACCCAAAATTGTATAATCACACTTTGTCTTAAATCAACAAGATATTTCTCAGCCAGGTAACGGGCAGGATTTATCGGTGCACCACGAATCACCGTAGCAATGCAACCGAAGATTTAAGTGCCTTCAAAGAAACAATTCAGTATAATATTTACGAATCACTGTAATATTTATAACTTATTATTGCTCTACCGTAGCCTAGACACCAAGAAATTAAATTGTCGAAAAAGGACAAATTGTCGATATATAATTAAGCGTTATCAGTGTCTAACCGTTATTATTAATCAAATTCTAATATGAAATGCAAAACTGAAATTAAACGTGAATTAACAATGCAACTACGAATGAAATTGTTTTTGCTGAATTTATTTTTTAAATTCAAATCAAGCAACCAACAATGCAAATAAATAAAAAAGATAAGAGTGCAAAAAAAAATTATATAAGCAAGCAATTTATTTGGCAAGCAAAGCGGCAGTTTTCAGCAAGCTATTCTTCTACCGAATTTCTGCTTTGTCAACCCGAAAATAAAAACAAGATATACATTTTCTTTTTTTAGATGAAGAAAGAAAACAAAACAAAACAAATGAAAACACCACAAACAATTGAAAGCAAAACTGAACGATCGAAACTTGTTATATATATATATATATTTAAAAGGATAAAACAAAACAAAACAAAACAAAAGTCTCTTATTTTTATGAAATTAAAACTAGAAAGATTTTTTTTTAAAGAAAGAAACTCAGAAAAATTTGAAACCAAACCAAATTTTTTTTTTTTTGAATAAGACAAAGCAAAACTTTTTTTCAAAAATAAGGATGAACTTAAAAAAAATTAAAACAAAACAATATAACTGAAAGAAAACATTTTCGAAGGAAAGAGAAAAGTGCTCTCTTTTTAAAAAAAAAACTCAGGCCTTCCAGTTTCCGCTCACCCGGCCGACTAACAATATTTTTTATTTTCACAAACTTCACTCAATTCTCGCAAATAAAAATCGATGCAGAGCACCAAATGTTTCCTCCCAAATCAAATTTCACGAATCAAATCGAATTTCACAATTTTTTTAAGTTGAATTAAAAGACAGAGGAAAAATCGATCTGGATATGGAACCGAGTGAGGCGATGCAGTAGTGGCTCGTAGTTACGGTGGTCGAAGTTGTCAGTGATTGTTCGTTCAGGTGTTCGGGTTGATTGATGTTGATTTAGCGAATTGGGGAGTGGTTGCTGAGATGAGGCGACTGTTTGGTGATAATCGTGGGTTTCTGGGTATGACGGAAGCGAATTTGATCGTTGTCGAGGATCGAAGGTGGAGGCGTGGCTGCTGTGTGGTGATTGGAGGGGGTTCAGGAAGTGGCGATTTGTAGTTTGAGTGGCCGATGTGTACTAGTTGTAATGTCAGTAGCTTGCATGAAGAGGGTGGAAATTGTCGCGTGTTGAGGAAGTGGGTGGTCGTTGGTGGGTTCGGTTGGGTGGTTCAGGCTACTTCGTGATTGTTTTGTGCACTGGAAATGAAGATGGAAATCGCAGCAGTTATGTTGTGCACTGGAGTGGAATTCGAAGTGGAATTTCTTGGTGCTATAAAGGATTGATTTCAGTGGTGATTAGAAGTGTGTTTTCAGTGATGTAGCAGTATCTACCAAGAAGTGGGTATGTTATGGCAGATGTGGTCTGTAGAGGTGAAGGGGAATTGCAAGTGGCTATGAATGTGTATGTTTGTTTAAAAAGTGGTGGATGTATGGGGTAGCAAGATGGCAATAGGCTGCTGTGGTTCGAGTAGAGATGCTGCAGTGGGTTTGGTTGTTTGTTACACAGTGCATAGTGCACTTGTGTGTGATGTTTTGTGTGATGCAAGTTTGTTAACAGAGGCAAGTTGTATTGTGTCAGTGTGAGAGATGTAGTTAAGAAGTGAGGCAGTGGAGGTTGGCAGTGGAGGAGGAAGGAGCATATCGATGGATCGGTGGATGGTTTGTAGTGATATGAGGAGGAGATAAATGCAGTGATACCGGGAGACTGTACTGCAGTGTGGCAATTAACTGTTTTGGTAGATGTATGAAACTGTGAACTGTTTTGTATGTTTGGGAATGTATGTTTGTCGAATATGGTCGAGGCAGTGGAATGAGAGGGTATGTTGAGCAGTGGAATGAGAATAAGTTGAAGTGTAGTGGATAGGGGAGGCGACTGGAAGTTGGTTAGCAGTAGCAAGGAAACGTCTGGTTGTAAGTTAATGCTTGTATAGAATTGTATAGGCAGAAATGATTGGAAGTAGTTGATAGCAAGTTGAGATGCACCGTGTGAGGTGAAGGAGGAATGCAAGTTGTAGTCACAGTGCATAGTGCACAGTGCATAGTGCACAGTGGTGGAGCAGCAGCAATGTTGGTGGTTGAGATGTGGTAGTAGTGAAAGAAGTATGGGAAGAGGAGGATGGTTGGCGAACAGTGTGGTTGTGTTTGTATAAGTGTAGAAGTGGAATTGGTAAGGGGATGGTATTAAGGAATTGTGGCACAGTGCACACTGATATGAACAGATAACAGAAAATGAATTGAGTTGTGTAAAAAAAAATTCTTTTTTTTTCTTTTTGAAAGTTGTACAAGTGAAAATTGTAAATGAAATGGAAATTTTTTTTTCTTTTTGAAATGAACTTGTCTTTTTTTTAAATAGAAATGCAAATGCAAATTGAAAACAAGAGATGCAAACAAATAAAATCACGCAAAAATCATGCAAAACATTTTTTTTAATATGCAAACAAGCACACAAAACGAACACACAAAATCAAACAAAATAATTCGAAGAATAGAAAATAAAATCAAAGAAATTCCCCGGCAACGGCGCCAAAAACTTGTTTAACGACGAATTTTCTATTGAGTTAGAAAATCGCCAAAAAAATTATAATAAAAATAACCGCAAGCACACGGGTACTATCGTAGTACGTAGTGAGTACGGGTCGATCCATAGGGAATTGTTGATTTTAAATTTCCTATTCAATCAAATTAACCAAAGTCGAGAGTGAATTAACTAGAAAATGAGAAAATTAACAAAAAGAAAGTGATAAAAATATGGGACTTAAATGTCAATTTAGAGATAAATCCACTCTCTAAATCACATAGTTCAACAAAATATGAAATTATGATCTCTCTTTTTTGGTCATTAGTGAGTTTAATTGATGTGCTTATCATAAGTATGGCCTATTTGTGCTATTAATTAGCTCAACATAAACCATCAAACTATAACACACTCCTTAAACCACTTACTAATTCTCATGAAAAATGACAACAAGTTGAAAGTAAAATCTATTTTAAGCATGGCCTATTAACTATTGATTAGAAATATAGACCATCAAATTTTGATTTCAACATTCACTTCATTATCATAATCATATGTAGATGAAGAGGTAATTTGTGTTTAGTGATTGTTTAAGCATAGCCTATTTGGTGTCAACAATATAGGCTATCAAATTCAAAGCAAAAAACTACAAGTTAAACCACTTCATGCGCTGTCATTAAGCACAAAAAGAGAGCAATAATTATCAAAATGTTGAAGCTATATAATTAGATAGCTTCATTACCCCTAAATTGAAGGGGTTTAGCCTCTCATATTTGTTATCAAATCAACAAATATGGCTTGCAACATGAAACAAAAAGAAGATGAAAAAGAAAGCTAAATGAAAGAAGAGCTAATTAACAAGAAATAAAACTAATCTACTTGCATGGAAAATAAATCTATACTAACATGAAAGGAAAATAAACAAGAGAAGAAAAGAGCATGTATTTAAAGTTGCATAAAAAGAAATTACATAAAAGAAATGGCTAAGTAGCCATGAAATGAAAGAGAGCTCTCATTTTATTTTTGATCTTAAACTAAACTATGAGAAAGAGAGCCTAAAGGAAGAGAGAGTTACATAAAACATAAGGGATATTTATACAAGTTTAAAACCCTAATTCATTTTTTTGGGGAATGCCCAAACTACCCCTCTAGGAAGTGTGGCGGCCAAGTAACCATTAGCATCCAATAATCATCCATTAAGTGTGCATGAAGATTTAATCGCCTTTTAACATGTGGATCAGCTCTAATTTGTACATTAAGGTAGTTGGGTAGGTGGAGTCCTCCATGATCATGGCTTTGAATTATTTCCGTCTTCATTCCTTTGTATCTTCTTTGTGCATGCATATATCTTCATGAAACCACTTGTATTTGAGTTCAAATTCCTACAAAATAATATAGAAATTTTCAATTAAATTTTCTCAAATTAATATATGCACAAAAATGACCAATTTGCCCCTGGATGAAGATGAATATGTGACGATTTGAAAATAATTTGAATTTTGGTTTAAACATGTTAAAACACTCAATACGATCATTTATTTAATTTAATTCAATAAAATATGGTGATAAAAATATGCATATTTACGTGCACATCAAAAAGCATAGGCGCGGAAGGGGGGTCGACCTGCATCTATAAATAAGACCCAAAGGGTCCAGTTTTGAGGACCGGATTTTGGAATCCTAAGCTCATTTCTTTCCTTCTACTTCTTTGCAACTACAAAAACCTTTGTAAACCCTAAATCAATTTTGGGAAAAGCTCTCATAATTGTAACTCATTTTGGATTAACAATTATGAAAAGATGTGTGGATTCAACAAGAATTTCGATTAGGAGGAAGATTATTATGATCATTAGCTAGACTAATGATCCATTGCACATGATTATATCTTATTTTCTTAACTTTTTTGTTTATGCAATTCATTAAGATCTACTTGGATATAAACATGCGAAACATATCACTATCAAAACCAATATCAAATAATGGAAAATAAGGATGGTGATAATGTTTCGACATTGTTGAGTTCGTGGAACTTAGGAATATCCATGCCAACCCTATATAAAGTAAACTGAATAAAGCTTAAGCAACTGCAATTGGATCTAATTCGAAAGGATGGAGCTCCTTTCGACCTGGTCGAAAGAGGTGTTTCAAAGGGAGTCATGTTTGCAACTGGCGAGCTAAAATGTAAAAAAGGAATTCGTTCGAAGGGGACTATCCTCCATTATATCTGTAACCCTTTCGAAGGAGTTCCTCAATAAAAAGGGACAAAACCAATGAGGTCAAAAGCAGTTATTACGCTTTAAAGACAAGCATACCTTCCGACATAGTCGAAAGGGCTAGACTGAACCTTTCGACATGATCGAAAGGAATGAGAGGTTGAAAGGAATGAGAGGTTGTGACGAATTGTTGCTACTTATTCAAAGGAAGGGTTACGAGTCGAATGCTTCTTCCTTTGCCTACATTTCTAGTTCAACTACCGAAACTGCTTCGACTTGGTCAATCAGGTCGAAAGGTGGGTTTCGAAAGAGGAAGTCTCGTTGATATCCTATCTTATATGACCTCATTTTCCATTCATATAGCTTTAGGAACATTGACAAGTTTTCTTGTTAACAATTAAAGTGACGATTCAAAATCCAAACTGCGAAAGTTTGAGAAATTGAAATTTACTGTAAAATAAAGGAGAGAAGAAAATTCAAAAATGTGAGGCAATCAAAACTTACCTTAGATTTGAGTTTTGATTGTTGGAAAAGTTTATTTGAAAGTTTGAGAATTTTGATTTCGCTCGAAGATAATTTTGGTTTCAGATAAATGAAAGAGAAGAAGATGAGTACACGGCTTATAAGAAAAGTCAGAAGAAAAAGAAGGCCGCCCAATCAAATTTAAATGATCGGCCCAGATTCACGCTGGAATATGAAAAGGAGGGAAACATTGAAGGTTTCGAGATGATTGACTTGAAAATTCAAAGGCATCCCTTCGCGGGGAGGGGGGCAAATGTTGCCATCAAATAACCTTTCAACCTTGTCGAAACCCTATTAAATAGAAGAACAAGAGAAAGAAGCTCCAACAAGACCTTTCGAAGGGGTCGAAGGGATGCATAGCCAAAGACTAGAAGCATCACAACCTTCCGAAGGGGTCGAAAGGGGCGAAAGCGCCCTTCTGCTTTAAGAGATCTCCTTTCGAAACAGATGCTTCCGCATGCATGAAGACCTTTCGATTGAGTTAAAGCAATGCCTTTCGAAGACGAGGAACAACTCTTTATATACGCGCCAAACCTTTTGAAACAAAAGGTTTCGCATTCACTCAAACAACTTAGAAACACGCCTTGGATGGAACAACCATTTCGAAAGAAAAAGCAAGCCTTTCGAACCGGTCGAAGCCCTTAACATCCAAGGAAGTTTTTGCATTAGTTTACAAGCATAAGTTCAGAAGCTACTAACGGCATCGAAACCATCAGCAATTCAACACCTTTGGAACACATGGGAACTGCCTATCAACAGATTTGAAAGCTCCTACCTTCATTCCTTGTGACAACCAAGCAACATAAAGAAGAAAAGGCTCAACCACCCCTTTCGACAAAGACGGAGGCATTCGAACCCATTCGAAAGCATTGCAGAGGGGTGCGAAAGTGTCGAAGGAGTCGGAAGGTATCTGAAGCCACTTCTCGACAAGGCCGAAAGCACTGGGTCGAAAGGTGTCATCCCGCATCTATAAACAAGACCCCAAGGGTCTATTTTAGGGGATCCGAATTCACTCATTCCAAACTTGTATTTTCTTAATCTTGAAAAGTTGTAAACCCTAATTAGTAAATCAAATTGGGGAAGGTGAATCATCAGTGTAATCGTTGAATCAATAAAAGGGAGTTTTTAATATTTCTATTCATATATTTGTTTGAAGGCTATTTACTGGGTTCAAATGTTTTTGACAGGTACCGACCACATCGAAAGTCACCTTCTGAGTGATACGATACCCTTGCATTTCCAGTAACCCAAGTTTTACTACAAGCTACCATTTACTAATCACCCAACTTCCAGTGAGTCGAAGCCCTAACCCAGATGGTTTACCTTAGATTCCAAAACCAATCCTAAGTCACTAACCATCCAAGCTTTTGATAAGGTCGAAATCCTTCAAGTCTAACCCTGAC
Source organism: Allium fistulosum (assembly GCA_030737815.1). Classification (NCBI taxonomy): domain Eukaryota; kingdom Viridiplantae; phylum Streptophyta; class Magnoliopsida; order Asparagales; family Amaryllidaceae; genus Allium; species Allium fistulosum. The sequence goes on from JASFAW010000013.1 coordinate 19,642,757, forward strand.
CTTGAATTTTCAGAGTTATCATGTACTGTTCCGCAACTATTTCGAAAGAAAGGTTTCGAAAGGGTAGTCAAACTACTTCAGTTGGCTTGATAGACCGAAAAGGAGGAAGTTCAAGTGTTCCGACTGGGTCGAAAGGTCCATAAGAAAAAGCTCTCTCAAAAGAAGTGTCATGGCCCGCAAATCCGTACCTCTTGATTAACCACTAATCTCCATTGATTAACTCAAAATGAACGGGAATACGAACTATGATGGTTTAAGAAGAAGAAAAAGGTAGAAGAAGAAGAAAAGAGTAGGAAAGATAGAAGAAAAAGAACAGAATAGTGGTTAATCAAGAGGTACGGATTTGCGGGCCATGACAAGAAGCATATTCGAAAGGTTTGGTCAAAGGGAATACTCACATCTCATCTTTCCCAACTTAACTAAGAGAGAATGAAAAGGACTAACCTCTTCCTTAAAATCAACTTCAGGGTGTTGACAAGTTTTCTTATTAACAATAGGTTCTCGGTTTTGTATGTTCATGAGCTTCCAATGGTGTATTCTGATTGTTGTCCTAACATTCTCTTTTGCAAGATCATTTAATCTATAGTTTTTTTAGATTTGAAAAGATATGGATTTTAGAAAGTAATTTTACTGATTTATTTATATATAAACGGCTTTCTATGAGTTAAACTGTAGACAGGTATTCGGGCAATATAGCTAAGATTTTCATAAGAAAACTTAGAGACCTAAGATTATTTCTTGAAGAAATGGAATAAGGACGTTATTGGCAAGATTAAGTTTAAAAAGGAGAAAGGACTTGCAGAAATTTTATAATTAAATAAATTTGAAGAATTTAGAGTCTTAAACGTTTCTGAGCGAAATGAGCTTTTAAATCTTAAACAAGAATTGGACAAAAGTCATTAAGCAAGAGGAAATAATGTGGAAGTAGAGGTTTAGAATCCAATGGATGGATGAAAAAGACAAGAATACCAAGTTTGTTCATAAAATAGCCAATGGTTGAAAGCGTAATAATACAATAAACTCCTTACATATTAATAATGTGGAAATTTTTAACCAAAATAAACTTAATGATGCCTTCACTAACTGCTACAAAAATATTTTTGAAACTATCAAGGTTCATAGAATTAAAGCAAGGTGAAATGAATTATACCCTAATAATACTAGTATTGTTTTACATGATTTGGATGGTCCATTCTTCGAAGAGGAGATATGCAGTGCTATCAATGATATGCCTAGTGATAAATCGCCAGGACTAGATGGTTTCCTTTTTTGTTTTATAAGAATTTTTGGCATGTTTTAAAATACGATTTAAATAAAATGTTTGATGAGATTTATAATGGCAATTTAAATGTATGGAGATTTAACTTTGCTAATATAATTCTACTTCATAAGAAAATGGATGTGATCGAGCTTAAGGATTTCAAGCCTATTCGCTAATAAATTTTCTTTTAAAATCATTTCAAAGGTCCTAGCTAATAGGTTAAGCACTATAATGAATGATCTAGTCTATATTACATAATTTGTGTTTATAAGGGAAGAAGTATTATGCATGGGGTCGTTGTAGTCCAAGAATTTATTAATTGCCATTGTAAAAATAATACCACTTAAATTAGATTTTTCCAAAGCATTTAATTCCATAGACCGGTTCTTTCTTAGAGATTTATTATTGGCTAGGGTTTCAGTGCTAGATGGGTATGATGGATTATGACCTTGCTCAAAACCGAAAATTCGAGTATAATGGTAAATGGTATTCTAAGTAATAAAATTCAATCCAAAAAAGATATTAGATAGGGCAACCTAATTTGTAACACTCTGTACTAAGCTCGAATACTATAACTTGGATAATGAGAGTGACACCAAAATTGATGTTGGGAAAATAATATTGTTTACCCTCAAAATCTCCTATATTTTAATTTTTCTAGAACTAAACATAACCTTTTCAAATTAATTTGGAAAGTGAATGCACCCCCTAAAATAAAATTGCACATGTGGTTAATCTTGCACAGGAAATTAAACACAATTGAATTTTTAAAGAAAAATAAATTACATGCAGACAAAAAATGTGTTTTTTGTAATTTAGATTAAGAGAACTTAACACACCTATAGTACAACTGTCTCTTAACTAATTATATGCTTGTAAGCACTCTTACCTTGTTCGACCTATACTTGACAAACTTTGATTTTAATTGTGACTAGTACTGGAACGAACTAAGAGTTCAAGTACTATAGAATTTTAATCGATACTATCTTGATAGTTACTTGTTGTTATTTATGTTTTGAAAGATACTAAAGGATATTAAATAATGTCAGCACCCCATTCGATAATCTGATCTACGTTATTGCATGTTTTAGTTATAACTGGATTTCAAATTCTAGCAACAAATTGGCTAAAACTATATATATCAAGGAATTTCTTATTAAAATAAAAGGGCGCATTGATAGCCTAAAGGTTAAAAAAATTTGCAACAACAGAAGTTGTAATATGTCTATAGGCACCGATATAGTTGAACTTTTTAACAAAGACAACCATTCGAACATGTTACTATTGTGTGAAAACTAAGAACATACCACTTTTGTCATTGCTTTACTATTTACACACACATGTGTGTGTACACGTGTAGGTCTCATGTTCTTGTTGAGCCTTTTTAGGTTTACTATGATGTAATGGATGTGACCGCCTATGTTATAGTGCTTCTGTGACCACAACGTGGATGTCGTGGGATACTCCTTAATGGCTCTTCATGGTTATTGGCTTCATTGACTTAGCTTATTGGTGTGCTTCTACTACTATGCTTCTATCAATATCCTTGGCTTGTTAGTCGTGTTTTTCAGCTTGCCTAGGCTAGTTTCGTCTTGACTTATTCTTGACCATAATCTTCTTTTTTACTTTTGGATCTAGGTTACTTAGGATTCTAGTCTTTAGGTTTTAGAGGTTTTTTTTTCTCTCTTGTTTGTATGCGCAAAGGTTTTTGATATCTGCTAGACTTGTTGTAGCTCCGTTTAAATGTAAAATAAAAGTATACGAGTGTTCTTCTCTTTGAGAGGACCACTCGTCTTTTTCCTCAAAAAAAAGTGTGAAGTGATAGATTAAATGATTGAAAATAAAACAGCAAAGGATAATTAAGGAAAAGAGAAAAAACTTCTAGAATCGATAGAAGAGCTAGAAACTCTTTTGTTTTGCTATTATTTAATGGATTTCACACGAAATGCACGGCTTCGGTAATTTAAACTAGGCACATACTAATTACATGCATAGGTAATTTAAGTCATAGTTTACTTTGAGACATTGTTAAAGCGACATCACTTTTGGATATCAGGTTTTCAATGAGGGAATCATCAGGTTTAGGTGTATTTTCGGTACGAAGTCACCGCGCGTAGTGTAAAAAATAAATTTTAATGGGGGCTAACCAAACATTTTAAACACCTCATGTCCAAAACTGGAGTCGCTTATAGAATGGCCCTATTTTATAGACAAACAAACTGATTCATGAAAAAGTTGAATCATAATTATTTGCATACGACCATGTATTATCAAATTTTGTACATAATTGATAATATACATATGAAACTTTTTAAAAGATAACAGTTAACCATGATCAACAATTGTAGTAACGTCAATAAAAACTTAAAATAAACTATAGTTGTGATTGAAGGTAATAATAATACGATTATCAAAGTTGAAACAATAGCAATCTAATATAAACATAACTCAGATACATAATTTTCTTCCAAAACATACCTTTCCTACTGAACAGTTTTATCCCCATGATTATATTCTTACACATCAAATTTTGCACATAGATAATTTGGCACAATTGCAATTTATATATTTTCTCAAATATCAAATAAAATTGAACCAACAAAGCACGAAGTCATCATCCAAAGCAATTAAAGTCACGTGTATTAGAATAATAATTAGAACCAACGTTCAAAAATACGAGTACAAACAAATATTTGAGGGGCGTCAAAATTGGAGGATTTAGAACAAAATAATCCTAACAATCCATTGCTTTAAGCACATATTACAACTCAAGGCATTTTTCAGAAAAGAAAAAAAAATCAATGCCTCTTTGATTTGTTTTGAGTTCCTTTCTTCCTCTTGTTATGAGCATATGATTCTTCATTTTCTCCCTCATCATCTCCAACTTTTCTGCGCCTCTTGTGGCCATTGGTTTCTCTTGCAACCTGAACCCATATAGAGAAAATATATCATAAATAAAACTACACTAAAATAAACAAAGATTAAAATAGATTACAATCAAACACTGACATAAGTTTGAGTAATTTCACGCTCCCCTCATATCATTAGCCAGCATTATACTCTCTAACTACAGGAGAGCAGTTTTTCATAATCTTTCGCAACGCAGCACGCCCAAAAAAAAAACATCCTAATATTGAAAAATACACTTTTTAAAGCGAAAATTACCAGTATCTTTTTCTAAAAAAATAAACGCAACGACAGTAGGCTCTCTTTTACAACATTCGATAGTCTTTAATAGAAAATTACATTCTTCCTTGACTGATTAAGGAGATCTTTGGCTAAGGCCATCAATTTAATATCTATGTTTGTATGTGGGACTTTAGGCTTAATATTTAAATTGTAGAGTCAAATTCAAACCTCTTAAAAATAATAAATGTATTAGATTTTCGCAAGTTTGCACATTAAAATAGAAAAAGAGAATGCCTCTACATAAATCCTATCCAAAATTGATACAATACTAAATTGGATAGTAGTTACATTTCACAACATATTATAGAAATGTATACCATTTGAGCTCTTCTTTTAGCTTCAGATACCCGCTCCAAAAACATAAGCACTTCCTCTTCCACCGCAGGAAATTCAGGCAACTTCTTGTCTTCAGCAAGAGGTTAATGACCATGGTTAATTTGATACAGTTTTTAAACTAGTATTATATCTATGTAAAGACTTACTAAGGAGCCTCTCAATTTGAAGGTAGCAATCCAGCTCATACTGATTCAGTAAGGAAACAGCAAGCCCAGAGCGTCCAGCACGTGCAGTACGTCCAACACGATGAAAATAATCCTTCAAAAACGTACAATAGATGAAATCATAATCACTTTCATTTTCAACATATCATTCATGCTTCAAATTAATTGTTACAATCATTGTTGTCAAAAATCTTAAAATCTTACGATTTAAATCCCGATTCAAATTGAATCCCACCCTTTACGATTCGATTTACATTCCGATTTAAACTTAGTTAAAAGCACGATCAAAAACACATTCAACTCATACTAGCATATTAAATGTACTTATTTAGATTCACAATTCCCATTATAATGTTTTAAAAAAATGGAATTAAAGAGAAAATTAAGTTATAAGTTTAATTGTTGAAGTTCAAATGTCAAAATCAACTTCAAAGTGCATACAAACCTTAAAATGTGAATATTTTGAATCTACGATTTACGATTTAAATCTCGTTTCGATTTAAAATTTATACTTTGCGATTTACGATTTAAATCCCATTTTGATAACCTTGGTTACCATCATTTGTGGCTTTTCAAGATGGATAAATTCTAGGGTACTTTTGGCACAGGTCCCTGGTAGGTTTCAAAATACACGAAAAGTCTCTATCTTAAAACTTTATAAATTAGGTCCCTGTTTTTCGAAAATCAACAAAAAAACAACAAAAAACATCGTAAAAAATTGCCAAACTTCAAAACTTATTTCAACATATAATCATCTTCATATCAAAGCAAAAAAAACACAAAAAAATCATCAAAACCCAAAAAAACAACAAAATTCGCACTTCAGGAAATTCTGCAATTTTTCTTGAAATTGCCGATATTTCAGCAACTTTAGTAAAAAAAATGCGTTGTTTCATGCAATTTTTTATGTTTAGTTCAATCTTCCAAAAATTTACTATCTACATTTATTCAAACACATTATTGCACAACAATCAAGGAAAAAATGATGAAATTGCGTATAATTGAAAAATAATCAATATTGCATAGAACACACAGCTTATTCTCAATAATTGCAGCGAAAAAAGCAATAATTCATAAAAGTTGCATACAAATCAGCATAATAAGCCAAAAGTACCTTATTTTATGGAATAGCTGCGCACATATCAGCAACAATGTAGAATAATTGCACATATTGTTGCACTAATATAAATTTTAGTTGATATATAATTATTCGGCAACAATTGCATGATTATCAGCAATAATATTCAATTGTTGCTGACATTTCAGCAACAATATTTACTATCAGCAAGTATTCCTGAATAGTTGCTGAAATGTTAGCAATTATTCTGCAGCAAAAACAGGAACCCGCTTTATAATGAAACTTACACAGGGACCTGCTTTGCAATATTCTTCCGTTTTAAGGATGCGATCTAAATTTCCACTAAATTCTATATCTAATCATGATTCCATTAATATGATTGAAGCAGAATAATAATATAATAGCTGAAAGAAAAAAAAATACACCTTGGAGTTGGAAGGTATATCATAGTTGATCACAAGATCAACTTCTGGAATGTCAAGACCTCTACTAGCCACGTCTGTGCACACAAGAATATCGCATTCACCAGCCTTGAACTTGTTTAAAGCTCCTAAACGTTTTTGCTGTAAATGAAAATATTGTTGAGCAAGCATTTATATGAAATGAGTGTGTTTGATAAAAACATTGACGCAATGGAAGAGATGAGGTGAAACCAGGTCAATGATTAATTAGCAACCGTATTATTTTAAGAATATACCAAACAATGCTAAAAACCTTATGATTCAAGGTTATCCTAATATTGTGATTGTTGTTTATGACCAGGAAAGGCAGTCTGACCCTTTGCTATAATGCAGTAACCAAGCTCTCTTGCTCAAAGGGAATTTAGTCAAATGGAAAACTTTAGAATAAAAATTTGATTATTGAGATGCGTCTTTCAAAGAACACAGATATAATGCATTACCTGAGACATTTGACCACTGATGGAGATGGCTTTAAAACCCAACTCGCGGAGTAGCAAGGCAAGAAGTCGTGTTGATTCACATGTGCGAGTGAAAACCATAGAAGTACTTCCTTCTTTTTCAGTCAAGATATAAACAAGGTAGCAATCCTGAGGGGAAAAAAGATCAAATCAAAGAATCAACATATCACTGTTGAGATAGGAAGGTTATGGCATTACTCGGAATCAATTAACATGTAAATATGAAACACATATTTTCAAAACTGATTAAAATGAACCAACAGTAAGGACATGTTTGGTTTCATTTTGTGCTTTGTGTGTTTACTATACATAACAAAATATAAAGATAACGAAAGAGAAATTTAAAATTTTATACCATTAGGACAACGATGGAGAGACGGCGGAGGGGATGGAGAGACGGCGGAAAAGGGTGGACTGTTTCCATTCTTTTGTTATTTTCTCAAAACACAAAAATAAAATAAATTTATTTTCTATTTTATATGTTAGCTTCATTTTTCAAATTGGTTGTTTTAGAAAAATACATACGTTATGTGCACGTTTTTTGGATGAAAACACAACGCTAAAAATGGCAAACCAAATGGGCCTTAATTTTTTGGTTGCAACTCTTGTTCCCAGTATATTGCTTGTTGCCAAATACATAACAGCATCCCATACATATAAGACAATATGCAATGCAAACTAAAATCCTGATAGACAATAACCTTATATTTTGCTTGAACAAATTTAAATTTTTGCTCGCATGTATCGACAGTCGAGTATTTTGCAGAAGCTTCAACCTGAAAGATGTTAAAAAGGAAATCAACCACAGCAACAGAATCAAAATATGAAGTTTGCTCACACACCAAAAGCCTTTGTATGACTGCACACTAACCTTTACAGGATTCTTCAGACAAGCTCTTTGAAGTTTACCAACCTGAGACACAACAGCCAGCAAGACAGTTTCTCAATTAAATCAGAGTAACTGGAGCAGACAAAACTTACACTGTCCATAAAATGTCAAAAGTAAAGTAAATTTTTATGTATACCTTTTTAGTCATGGTAGCTGAAAACAAAAATGTGCGACGTTCTGAAGGTAGACTCTTCAAGATGTCATCAATGGCCTTTTCAAATTCTGTGCTTAGCAACCTATCAGCTTCATCAAGAACCTACCCACAAACATCGAATATGTAAAATTTGGAAACCAAAACATAGAGAAAGAAAATTTCAAACGATATTAAAAATGAATTCTAAAGTTCATACCAAAAATTTTATCATGCGCAAGCTAAAACCTTTAGTGTTAGTTAAATGATCCAATAAACGCCCTGGAGTTGCCACCTACATACAAATATGATTGATATGTATATGGAATAATTACAATTTTTAGAATGAAGGTAAATCAATATAAAAAAAGATACATATAATATCCGCATAGAGCAAGCAAACAAGTAACGATTCATATATCAACATTTATACATACCACAACATGTGGGCGTTTTGCAAGGGAAACTGCTTGCTCTGTCATGTCTACTCCTCCAAAAAGCTGCAAAAGAAATTTAAATCATTATGTAAAATTCAAAAGATTATAATCAGAACCACTTGTTGATAATGAAAAGCATGCCATTACGTACTCAAAAATCAAAACGAAAAAGTATATTCAGTCACCATATGTAATCATGAGATATTGCAGTACCTAATAAACTAACTGTTTCAAAATATATTTAACTATTTTAAAATACATAAAATGTTCTATAACAAAGTCTCGGTTACAAGGGTCTTACATCAAATGTGAAATTTAAAAAATACAGTGCCTACGTTATCCCCGTCCAAAATTAGGGGAGAGGAAATTCAATATATTGCAAGAAATATCATATTTGTTTGATCCAATTAATCCACGCAAGAAAGCTTTTGCCCTTTATCACTTGAACTTGTTCAAGTTTTTCAGATATGATTTCATTTTGTCTATCTATTTTAGGTTTGTCTTGTGTATTTCACAGAACTGTACAAGGTACACTGCCAATAAATAGCTTAACGAGCTACGCAAAATGTAGATTAGTGTAGTATACGACTGTTCATGATGCAAAGGAATACAATTTTAATGGCTTAACACATACCACTGTTGACTTAAGTCCTATTCCAGAACCAATAGCTTTAAATTCATCAGAAATTTGAAGAGCCAATTCCCTGAAACAACTACACCTAGATCAAAATATAGTTCAAAAGTATTTTATGCTTCGTAATTTAAACTGAACTTTCCTATCGTGTTTTAGTAGTTATTAATTTAATACTCATTAAGAGTATTCAACCAAACAAAGTCATACGCAAAAGTCAAATACTCAACAGTGTTCTAAAATACTAGGTTATATACTTGGTGAAACCTATTCCTCTAGCACATAAGTAACTCTTTTCATGTATTTCCAAACAGTTGAAATACCTAGTTGGTGATAATACACAAGAGAAGAAAGCTTGTGGCTTCTCAAGAAGTGCCTGTAAGATTGGAAGAACAAATGCACCAGTTTTACCAGACCCCGTTTCTGCAAGTCCAATAATATCTCTCCCTGCATGAAATATATAATTAAAAAATTGGTCAACTCAAGAAAGAGAGAGAGAAGGAAAGAAGAAAAAAAGGACATTTATTTGTGAAACTAAAGATAAGACCTAATCTATATCACATAGCCACAGTATAAGAAATATGGTCAGTTTTGAAGTACATCGTGAACAAATTCGCATAAGAAATACCAACAATATGCAAACATAACATAATCCTAGAACAAGGAATTAAACATCAAAATCAGTTTTGAAAAAGTTTGTGTGTATGTGTTCCTAACACTTCCTCCGCCTATTCAAATTATATTTGTATAACTAACATGGTAATTTAGCCTACTAACTTGCTCGTGATGGCTATAGTACAATCATGTTCAAAATTAATCGGCATTGTACTAAGAGCGTGTTTGGCAACTAATTATATGTAGTCACTTTTCAAGTAACTTATTTTAATTACAGTGTTTAGGAACTCCAAATAAAAAGCATATGAAATTGACAGAACTTGAAATTTAAGAAAAAACCATGTTTGACCAAATTATTTTATTTATTTCAACTTAAAAGTCATATTACAAACTCTACTTTTATTACTACTTAAAACCACTTATTATTCAACTTAAAACATGTTCCAAAAGTAGCTTTTCTACAAAAAAAAAAGCTAATTAGATCAGAAGATACACACACACACACACGTAGCATAGAAATACAAATATTAGAAATACAAATATTAGAAGAAACGAAACCTTGTAGAGCTTGAGGAATGGCTTCGGCTTGAATTTTAGTAGGTGTAACCCAGCCTCTGCTTTGACAAGCATCAACTAATTGTTCACAAACGCCCAAATCTCTGAAATTCTTGGCCTCTTTCATTTTTTCTTCCATGCTATCAGGGCCAGCCAAATAATCGGTTGCCTAAGCCCTACTTGATTCTTTTTGCCCCTTATTATAAAACTTGTCATTTTTTTTAATTTTTTCCTTTTATATATATAAGCGTAAATCACATATAAAACTACAACATAAAAAGTAATAACTTTTTATACAAAAGTTGCCACATCAAAGTGGCTGCAATACTTAATTTAAAGAAACATAAAGTATACTGATCTTTTCATACAAAATTATGGTTAATTTTTTTACAAATAATTCAAAGAAAAATACTTCTTCTTGCATTCTTTGTAGCAAATTCTTAACCGAACTGTTTATAACCAAATTTCTCCAAAAACACACTTTCAATTGAGATCGTTGCTAGTCCATATGATAATCGTTCCGATCAGTGATTGCAAAAATCGCGAGATCGTAAGTTCCAACGCGCGATTTGGAAGGAATCGCAGCCTTCCCGATCCAAGAGTTAAATAGGATCGCAACCCGTGTAAAATGTGCGATTCTATTTCAGAACGAAAATATTGGAGTCCAATACTGAATCGCGATTTTAATTTAAACATCGAACTGAAACAAAATCAAAAGAGATATAGTCCGGCATCGCGATCTCGATTCAGCAAAAAAGAAAAAAGGGGAATAGGAAGAAGAAGCAGCAGCAAACCTGAATTTTTTATAAACCCTAAGCTTCTGGGAGGAAGACGACTGACAGAATAGTTGAAAAGTTACGGTCCCTGATTCTGTTTTTAACGCTGCTACAAGTAAAGCGGCTACAATAGTGATTATCTCATAGGCTAATTTTTCAAAAAAAAGTTTGCAAGATAAATTGTATTTTTTGATAAAAATTACAAGCAGTATTACAGTTTTTTTTCTTAAAATTCGATAATGGAATAAAAATACAATTATCTACTAAAATTTTACTTAAATAGCAATTATTATTATTTATTAATAAAGAAATTTGATTTTTCAATTTTTGAAAAACTTTTTAAAAAGTCCAAGTTAACTTACATTTTTTAACTAGTTTGCGTTTTGTTATTTTAAAAAATAGAGATCTAATTTACATATTCAATACTACATGGACTTTTCTTTTAACAACATCAGAAATATGGACTTGAAATGGAAAGCCCCTTAACGGAAAGTATTGAGATTGAGTCGGTATTATCTCGGATTTGACATCACGATCTCGGTCTTCGTCTTTGCCAAACCACTTTGAGAAAACGAAGATATATTATCGGATTTGATTGTATTTCTAGAAGAACTCGTAAAGAAAATCGATTGATTGGACATAGACCGAAGATTTTGCCAAACCACTGTAAAAATCTTATGTCTCTTCTTCGTTCTCTTTTAATTTCTTCATTTTTAATATTTGTTTGATTCGTTTTCTAATGATATTAGAACCTTGTACCAATCTTTTGGGAAACATTTTTATTGCTTCATCTAAGATGAATTTAGATCTTATATTGGTGAAGATGAAGAGGCATAATATAAGAGTCATTGTTGGACCGAGTCAACCAAAACATGAGGCAGGCAGGAGATGCCCACTAGTTCAAATCCACATTTTATCTATGTGACTAGAGAGGAAATTGAAAGGATGATGAAAAGTTTACAAGAGAGATTGATATCTCGATAAGAAAAGATGATGAATGGATTCTTCCAAATGATGGAATAATACAGTGCAGTTGGAGTTGTTGAAAATCATAACCGAATGCTAGAAGGCAGAACAGATAGACAAGGAAATGAAGCGAAACAATCTAGAACCATCCCCCAGTACGTCAATAAGTCGGTACCGAGAGGTCCAGACCAGTCGATAGTGACATGTTTGGACATGGGGGCATGGTCGAGCATGGAAAGGCATGTCAAATGAATGATGTCGAGCCTTGAAATCTAAATCGAAATGCAAACTTGCAACTACATGGATTAGAACTGGAAGTTCCCCACAAGAACGGGAGCATGAAGAAGATTTGAATCAAAGGCATGCGTAGAGATTTCAACTGAATCCAAATGATCACTTAGCTGAGATGGTAAGACATGTACTTCGAGGTGAAGATATGAACCAAAGTTTGGAGGACGTGAATGGAAACCATCTCACCCCCAAACACCCGATACGTAAGGAATCCACCTGATTTCAAGTTACCTACTTTAGAGCTGTGCGATAGAAGGACGTATCCCACTATTTACTTAATGATATACATCCAATGTATAAGAGTGTTAGCAGCTTTGGAGGAGGTAATGGGACGATGCTCCCATTGTATTTGACTGATTTGGTTGCCATGTGTTTTCACCAACTAGATAATTGATCCATCATCAATATGTGTACCGATTTAGTGGAAAATTTTATGAGCCAATTCATATTTCATATAGTTTGGCCAAGAATGTGTTCGCACTTTCAAGTATAAAGCAGAGAGAGAGAGTGAACTTTGCAGAATTATTTGATTAGATTTAATGCATCATCCCTGCATTTTAGAAACCATGCTCGTCGATAGTACTTGTTGGTGAAGTTTTTTAGCTTCACCACACTCAACTAGATCGTGGAGAAATCTAGTCATTAATTGTTTCTATGAATTGGAATCAGCAAATTTAATTTGTGTTAAATCTGCCTTTGAGAAGTGACCATATTACTGAACGTTTACATAGCCTAGTAGATGCGCTCCACCTGTTTGTTGATATATCAAGATGGTTTTATAAATGAATGGCAATCCAAAATTAGATTACGGAACAATAAAAGTAAAGGACACAGAAATTTTTACATGGTTCAGATTGTTGTTAATCTTACATCCATAGGATAATACAATATTTATTTTCTATTTTTTGGTACAGATGATTACAATCATCCAGAAGCATACAATATTCAAATCTTAGATTTTCCTTTCTGAGAAGAAAAAGATCCCCTTTTTCGTCCTCTAATGTTTTCTTTTATAGTATGAAAAGTGCATTGCTAGTTGTTGCGGTCGCCTTGATCTTTTTTCTTCAATCTTCGCCCTTAGATTTGCCACTTGTCATTTATCTACAATGCATATTTGTTGTAACTGGATTGGTGACAGGTTTTTGGCGGGAAACCATGACATTGGTGGGATTTTGGAAATTTAAAGCGAGATGTCTGAAAATTTGGGCTGGAAGCCCAAGCCTATATGGGTTGGTCTCCTTTCTCTCGAAATGGAAAATGTCTTAAAAGGAATGGTAGGGGACCGCCCTGATGCTTTAAATATGTTGTTGATGCATATGAATTGGTGCAGTGGTGAATAGTGCCTTGCGTTCAGGTTGTACTGCTAATACCTTTGTCGTCTTTGCTTGACTTGACATCATGTTGGGTCGAAATGGAGTAGCATTTCCCATTCTAATTTGAGAGTTGACTTAGCATATGCCTGGAATGTGCTTGAGGCTATTTGTGATTCGAGTTGGGTGCAGCTTGAGTTTCCCTCTTTGCAAATATGTTTGGATTGCCGATGAGAGAGAGCTTCACATTTGTCATTTACCTATAAGTATGATTCTACGTTGAAGCATATCCAGGGCGGCCATGTATATAGCCCATTTAGAGTGCTTTTGGCCCTGTACGGCGCTGCCTAGGTTGCCCTCGATGTATGTTGGCGCAGACCTGTTCTTGTAGGTATTGGCAAAATATGAGCCTTTGAGGTATGGTGAGCTCAGTATATCATGTATTGCTTCCTACGCCTCAGTGGCGTATTTCACTTTTTGCCTTTGATTTTTGATATAGCCACTGTGACTTGCCCATGTTTCCTGATACGTGAAGCATTTGTCTCTTGCCACGGTTCCATTGGTTGTAGGGCTTGGGTCGGGTTATGTGTTGTGACTTTCAGCTAGTTCCCTGTTCAGTACGAATTTAATTGATTCACTTCTTTTTCTCTAGTCTTCTTGACATGAGGGTAGCTTTTCTGACTTCAAGGACTGCCAATTTCCCTTCGTCGTAGTTCGTTGTAAGGACGGGTATAACACTTGCCCCCAAGTCTACGATGACCGTAGGTTGGGGTAGACTTGTTGTCTTAAACACCTGGTCTGTATGTCTAGTCAGTTCTTTCTAGTCTATCTTTTCGATGCAAGAAAAATGTCTTTTTGGCCACACTTGCATTTAATGCTCATGCACACATGCCATTCCCTTACTGGACCATCATCAAACAGCTGTTCAATCTGGCTTTTCATTTCTCTATGCAGATTTTTATAAATCTTTGCACTCATTATTTTAGCAGCAAAATCTACGTTTCATAAAAATCTTTAATCACTTCAATCGTGTGGCCATTATTCAAATTGAGATACGTATATTCTTTCTTCATTTTTCCCACATTTCCTTTTATCGTTTTGTTTGAAAAGAACCGATGTTAGATTAGTTACCAAATTTGGGAGTGTCTTCGGTAGATTGTCAGTAAGAGAAAGTCTTTCGATTCTTGTTCGATCCTTTTTAGAAGTATTCTTTAGAATTTTTATATAGATTCCTATTTTCCTTCCTCTACGCTTCTTCCTTCTGAGATCACCCGACTGGAAGAGGCTATTGACGTCCTTTGACAATTTGGATTTTCTGGCTATGAGGTTAGGGTTCCCAAATCTCATGAACGCATTAATACACCACTGGAGGGATATATCTCCATTACTCCCAAACATTTCCGGTGTGGTTTGTATCTTTATATGCATCCAACTATCCGTCAATGGCTTTCTCCCTAGATGTTTCTCCGGTTCAACTTTCCCCTCAATTGTATATCCTTGCCTTAGCCACGTTGGTCGGGGGATGCTACATCAAAGTTGGAAGGAATAGAGCAGACCTTAGAAGAGGGTGAAAAGCTATGCAACATTGTTTATAGAGAGGAAATTGAGCAATATAAGAAGCAGGTGAAGGAAATGTCTGTATAAATCACTAGATTGATCAATGAGAAAGAAGTCATTGAATATAGTAGGGTGATTTCTCATCCCCTCTCAAATACTGTCCCTGTTTTTCCGGTAGGTTTTGGGACCTCTCACCCTCATAACGATGGATGGAAAACTATTGCCCATGGACTATTTGGTGAATTTTCTAGTCAAACCATAAAGACAAGGTCTCAACGTATCGAGACCCTGAATGATACAAGGAGGAGGGAAATGTTAAAGATATGTAAGCTTGAGGAATCATTGCAGGTTTTTCGAGGTAGGATTGCTTCTTACTCGAATAAGCTTAAGCAAGAGAAAGTCAAAAGTAAGAGGGAAGAGGTGTAACTACAATGATCCCGAGACGTCCCGGACATTTTCTACCCCACGTTGGCCTAAAATTTTCTAAATGACAAGCATGACTTTGAAGTGACAGTTGACCAACCTATGGATCAGTGGACAAAAGCACGTTATGGCCCTCGTAGGACATTTCTTGTTAGCACTGCTCCACCTCTTCCTAATGTCCCTTAGATATTATCTTAGTATTCTACTTTTAAGACTCCAGGATTAGGAAATCATTTTTTATAGTGCTTGACATGATTCAGAAGTTTGCTTGTTGACTATTACTACATCACAAAATTTGCGAATTTTTAGCAGTCTCATTTTGCTTATTTATATTATTATTTAACTTTGATATGTGTGGATTTATTTAATTTTACGGCTGGCTTTTCTCGATCAGGGTTTAGAATTAGCCATTCTCCAAAAGAGTTAGATTTTGCTCTGCTCAGAGTAGCAGAATTTGAAGACTTATTAAAGAATGCCGAGAGTATATACAAGGCCATATATAAGAATGAAATTAAAAAGTTAAAGAGAAGGATTGTGGAGATGGATAAATAGCACTACGCATTAGCACGGAAGAAGATCCTCGGATGACTTATGCTGCATGCGCCTCCCTCGGGTCAGATGTCATTCCATGCCTCCTTATGGAATGACCCAGATGTGGTCCTCAAACGGAAGCATGAAGTGAAGACTCATTATGAAGTTTGGATTAAAGAGTTGGAGAATTATTATAAGAGGGAACTGGGGACACCGGGTACTCCGGTTTCACCCTTTTGTTCTACCGAGGATGGGCTCTTTGGTCCCCTTTATAGGAATACTAACAAAACGAGGGAGCATCTCTTAGATGAGACCGGGAAAACTAGAAAAGTGGTTATAAGGTGGGTAAATGCCTTAGAAAACAAGATATTCAATTTGGATTGTGAGGTCCGGTTAGATTCCATCATAGTTTCTCAATGTGGGATGGATAGGGCGTCTCTATTAGAAGAACTTCATAAAGGAAAGGTGAAGACAACAATAGCGGAAATTGGCCGGCAATGCATAATTGACGGTTTTAAACATTTCTGGCCTGGACTCAATTTGTCCTTCTTATATAATCGGGCCAATTATGAGTACAGATCTCTGGATTACAGAAACATCTGGGCTGATGCTACTTATGATCCTCTTGTTTCTTACCATGGCTCTACTCACGGTAGTGCTACCCATACTCGATCATTAGTCGTGATTACTGAACTGGAAAACTAATTTATTACTTTTCATTTAGCAGATGGTTCGTCTTAGCTTACATCATCGCATTCCCACTGGTCACATCGACATGGAGTGGTTGTGCCTAGTTCGTCTTCCGGTTTGGAACTATATTTGTAACTTAGTTTTTCATCAAGGGGTGTTATTTTATAAGATGACCCAGATTGTAATCTTTTGTACATTACGTGCAGATATGTAAAATAGACAACAATATTTTTGGTAGGTATGTAATGATCATAAATAAGTATTGATAACCCAGGCTTTTGATATATACATGGCAAGCTTTGAGTAGCATTTGGATTTGTACCTGATTAATAGCTTTTGGTACATTCTGTGTATTATGCTTTCTTGCCATGCTTAGGATAAGCTCTCGGAGTAACATATGCCCCCTGGTCATGACTAATAGGTCATAGTCTTGACCTGACCACTTATTTGGATGTAGCATCTTGTGCTGACCTGGCTGCAAGCTTGATATTACCTGTCCCCTTTCTCTAGGGGCGTATTGTCCTTGGTTGTATACTTGGTGTGACCTCTCCCTTGTTTGGGGTTTTAATGCCCTTAGCTGCATGCCTGGTACGACCTGCACTCCTATTTTAGAGCGTAATGTCATATGTATGCTAAGCCGAATTCTTCTCTAGCCTCATCGTTCTTATTTCTGAGATTGTCGTTGTCGTTCTAGGTGGTCCATAGATCAAAGGCAGTGAGCTATAAAGAGTAATTTGTTCGTGCGCTTGGCAAAGTCTCCCCTGCTGTTTGGGGAGGACTAAAATAGGATTTGAAAAAGAAGTTAGTTCGTGTATACAACCTTTGTCGCATGCGCATGGTTTTTTTTTGTACTAGTTATGGTTGTCTAATATCCATACGTCCAATGTGGTATATTGAATTAGCTAACATAGAGGTTATTTATACTGGTTCAGACCGTCCAATATTCCTATGACCTGTTTGACTATGATATG
The DNA here is from genome assembly GCA_030737815.1 of Allium fistulosum. NCBI lineage: Eukaryota > Viridiplantae > Streptophyta > Magnoliopsida > Asparagales > Amaryllidaceae > Allium > Allium fistulosum. The sequence goes on from JASFAW010000013.1 coordinate 19,660,476, forward strand.
ATTGCTACCAAAGAAATATTTATACTGTGGCTTGGCAAGCTAATATCCTGACCAGTGCAGTTTTTTAGCTTAAGAGCTGGATTTGTGTTGATGCAAGTCTAATTTCTCCCTAATCTATCAGATCGTTCGGGTATGTATCATTTCAACCCATAGCGAACTTGCAGTGTTATAACAATATAAAAATATAACATCTAGTCATCCAATATCAACAATCAACATCCATCACAATCACCATTCAAACCAATCAATAAACAATAACAAGCGACTAATTATCAATAATGGGTATCAACTGGCAATTTAGAATTTAATATTAAATTAACAGCGATAATATTCAATAAAAGTCGGATTTAACTGGAATGACAATTTAAATATACCAAACATCAACCATTCAATTTCTAATCGCACCATAAATTTAATTTAACCAACATAATATAATTTAGTAGTTGTGAGTGGGTTAAAACACTCACCTTTGATTTGTCGACGATTTCAAAATCCAAAAATTGCCCAAAATTCAACAGTCTTAGAATTCGTTCAAACAAGTTCCATAATCTCTGAAATTTCAATACGATCGCAGCAGAACAAACCGCGCATGAATCCGAGCATGTATGTAAAAGTTATGATGATTAGAACGAGTTGAAATTTAAATAAAAAAAGAAATACTACCTCCCAAACGGCCATGTCACACGTTCCAGAAGTCCACGTAAGCACAAAACCCTAGCATGCGTTCGCTCATCTCGTATGCGACTCAAAACTCAGCGCCGCCTTGATCTGGAAAACGCCGCCACTACGAGATGTTCCACCAAGATCAGACACCATCTTCGAATCCCCCTCACCAAACCGCCCACCACCATGCCGCTGTGATCACCTGCGATCCCCTCTGGTCATCATGCCGCCGGTGTTCTAAGCCAAATTTCTAGCGATCTAGACCACCTGACAACGAACGACAAACACCACAAGGCCTGCTCTCTACCCTCTTCCCAACGCCGCATCGCAATCGTCGATCGGATGAAAATCCACCATGGAATCGTGGAAACCTAATTTCAACGGCCGAGGTTCATCCTCAATTTCCGGTCAAACGATGAACCAAATTGAAAAACAAATTGCTACAGTGGATTGCGCTCATCGAAAGCTTCGAATTGGTATATAATATGATAGGGTTTTGAGGAGTTTGATTTTGAAATTGATTTGGAAATTGAATTTAGGGTTTTGAATCTTTGCAGCCATTAGAAGAAGGAAGAAGCTATAGGTTGAATAGACAGATACGTACGATAATAAGAAATAAAAAGACTGCTAGGGTTTTAAAAGAATCTATTTATATAGACAAGGCCCGATAAGAAATAATGGACATATCGAATTGGTTCGAACGACAATAACGACCCGAAAAGCCTATTTCACTTCCGGAATGAAAATCGATCATCCCATATATCGAAATAGATGTTTTCGATATTTTTAAACTCAATAGAACAGGTTTCAAGTCCTAATTCCATTGTATTAAGAAGTTAGCTTTTAAAATCAGCTTATTTCAAATTGATTAAATTGATTTCTACGTGTTTCAAGCCCGTACGATCAAATGATAAGTCCAATCGCTACGAAACTTGAAATCCTATAATAATTCACCATTATGGATCCGATAAAACTAGTTTCGTCGAAATCCGAGACAGTAGCCAAAATGGCCATTTTCACGTTAATTAAATAAATGATTATTAAATTAATTAAATCATTTTTTCAATTCAAATTTCATCATCTCTAATTACATAGAAATTAACAATCTTTTTAAAACAAATTTCTCATGTCGAATTCAATGTTAATCATTTCACTAATTACAATGTTAAATTTCAATTGCAATAAACCCATTAATTATAATTTAAATTCCAATAAATTGATTAAATTTGATTTCAATCTTTTTATTCAATCAATCATTATCTAATGGATATAATTAATATTGGTTTACATTTTATTACATCAATATTCTAAAGTTATCCTCTTAATTCACACTAACTGCAATATTTAATTGGAATAATTGCAATTGATTTCTAATTTTTTTCAATGAATTAAATAGTGAATTTATAATTAACCATTGTTACAACTTACCAATTCAACACATTTCCAAGTTTATTATTTACAAATAAAAACTAACAAATTCACATATTGATTGATTATTCTATAGTAACCAATTTCAATTAACAACGTGCAAATTTACCATTTAAATACAACATTTGGTTTGATTCCTTATTTACACTTTATAAAAAAAATTAACTCTACAGTCATTTCAATTAATTGGAATTACATTAATGTAGTTATCAATTACCTTAACTTAACATCATTACATTTCATTCTAGTTATTTTCTCGTTAATAAATCAAAATTTTTAATTTCTTTCAATATTAAATTACAAAAATCTTATTAAATTCTATAATTTACTTATCGGAAAATTACGGGTCGTTACACTCTCCCTCACTCAAAACTTTTCATCCTCGAAAAGGGAAAGAGGGAATTAAGGAACTAATGTATTTATTTCAAAGTATTCAATTTATAAACAATTAATTTATATAATTAAATAATTTAAATGGAATATATCAATTTACAAACGATTAAATCCTTTTATATTCAAGTTCAATAAAATTTTGAAAAACATTTCCACTTTCACAAAAAATTTCTAAGTCAAAAATTCACGGAAAATTTTGGCAGAGTCTCCTTTGTACGGAGAGGTCCGGGAGAAATAATAATATCAATAACAACATATATATATATATATCATATTTCAAAATAAAATATCCTAAACCACGGAAAGATAATATAATATCGCTATAAAACCGTAATCCGAAAACGTACCTATTTGTCGGGCAAACAACGCTTATTTATGAAACCAAAAGCAGTAGCTATTGCTTCCATAAACCTTTGTTTCACTTATAAAATCCAAAGAAGTTAATAGTTATGTAGAAAGAGAAATATTTAAGTTGTTTCAATCAATAACAAACAAATCAACACAACATACAATAGTCACTTGCAAACTAAACCATACAATCATCACATGCAACCAAAATAATCAACCATTCAACCATAACAACCAAATCAAATGGTTTGTTCGGGTTCAGAAACTTTTAATTGTATAAAATGATAAATAAACTACTAAGTATACCATACACTCAACAGTCTTAGATAAAACTTAATAGATTATTCATACATCTTTATACATTTAGAAGTATCCATTCTCAATCATCCCATAAGTCAAAACAAACAATAATTTCAAATGTCTTGTAAGTTTTTTCTTATTAATCTCCTTTCATATTATTTATTGTTCTTCGGTTTCATTCATACACCGCTTATTTTTATAAGTTTACATTCATTACTTAAAAAATTCATTTCTCATCCATTCATACAATGCCATTTTTCTTTTCATTACTTTACATTCATTGTTTACATAAGTTATTTCCATCTCAATTGCTTAGATTGTCCAAAATCAATACTTAAAATAATATGTAAGCTTCTTTTGCAACTTTAATTCACCACTATTACTTATTTCTTTTTAACATCAATGTTCATTTGTGAAGCAACTCATACTCATAAAATTTTCTTTTCACTATTATTTCTTTCATATATAGTATTCAATTTTACTATTTACTTTAGTTATAATTGGCTTCAAATATTACTTAAGTTTATAATCATTTACTTACGGTATTCACTCTTTCTATAAATTTAATTAGTAATATTTCAAATTATTAACTTAAGTTTATAACAATTTATAACATCAAAATTCATATTTATAGAAGTAATTCCATTGAACACCTTCATTACTAAAGTTTTATTTGTATAATATTCTATTACATATTCTTATTAACATTTTAACTTTATATTTTGGTACGTTATATATATGTCTTTTAGAATGTAACTGAATGTTACACAAGTTTATCTCATTCACTTTAGTTGATAAAATGTTCAATAATTACATCTTCTAAATTTTCATTATTCATTAATTTACAAGTTTCCAATTTCTTATACATTTCACTAATCACTTAGCATCTAATTTCTTATTTTCTTATTTCAGTAGGTTCCAATTATTAACATAGTCAAGATTTCATTCATTATAATAATTGAAGACTACTAATTATCAAAAAGTTTTAAGAACTAAATCCTGGATTCATTTCTGTCATTTTGAAAATAATATATATACTTTTATATCCTTTATAGATCAATCATATTTAGGAATTCAAAATTAAGATTTATTCATCAAAACAGATGTGTAGTAAAACTACTACAGTAGTCTTCCCACTTTGAAACTCGAAAATGAATGTCGATGATGCGTGCACTCATCACCGAAATTATTTTTCAGCGATAGAAAGGGGAGTACATAACTTATTCCCTTTCAAATATTCCTTTAAAACCTTTCTTTCAAATCACATTGAAAATATGTATATCTAAAAATACTTCCAAATAATACTAATATTACATTCCAAAATACTTTAAAAACCAATTTCAAAAATCCCAGAACTTAAGTTCTCAAATTTCCAATTTATATTCATTTTATTTACAATCCCATTTTTGCAACTAATATTTATAAATTTCACTTCCTAACAACAACATATCACATTCAACTATATCATTTATGAAAATTATCTTTTATATACAAAATATAGTACTAGGTAAAATTATTTCATTTACCTATATCTCAAAACAATATTATGTCGGTCTGCCCTATTAATTGTTTAGAATTCCCTATCGATACCATAACGTCCTATGTACTGACCAGAATTTATAAATACTAAACAGAACAAACTAACACAATATAAAACATTTTATAACACTAACAAATACGCTCTCTCATATATATACACTCAACGACTCATTCTAGGGTATTACTATCCTATCTTAATGAGTCAGACCTCACAAAGCTATGGTTATCGCTAAACCTAGCTCTGATACTGAATGTAACGACTCACCTTTTTGGACGGTTTAAATTGACAATAAACCACACATGTCAAACTCAAACCATTCAAAAGGGAGTATTGTTATGGGGTAAATAAGAAAAGAAGAGAAAGAAAGAAACAAACATAGAATCTCACAGCGGAACGACAAAATATAATAATCAAATAAGCAGTTCATGAAGCTATTTTACAAATAACATTTGATTACACTTTTACAATACAAAATCAGAGTACATACAGCAGTAATAAATAAATAAATGCAGAGGAACAACATGATGCAGTGGGATAAAAATAATAAATAATAATAGTACAAAATCTTCGTCTTCGTTCTCTAGAAAAGTAGTCTTCGATACATTGAAAAGCTCAGACTGACTCGAGCGAATTGAAAAGACAAAACACTCGAGTAAGAACTAAAAGATATTATGTAAGTTAAATCAGCAGTAAGTAAATACGAGTGTAACGGCGTCAGAGATGTTTATGGGGTTTGACATCTCCTATCCAGTGTTTAACATGAGCGCAATAACTTAAGAGATGTTCAGGATTACATCTCCTAAGGATCCGTTAAACTATCTACATACATATTATAATACGCTATTATAAAAGTGTCTACAGTAAAGTAAAATATTAAAACAGCGTTAAGGCATTACCCATATCCCCCTTAACGCATTTTATATATTCCCATAGTCTATACAGATACTGTAAGCTCCACCAAACCAATGGTTTACTCAGGGAGCACTCCATAGGTACGGTACAAAACAAACTCATAGTGGGTGCGATAAGGCATGTGATAAGGCACGGGAAGCAATGCCCAGGGTAGGATACTACCATTTTGCGGATCCGGACCGGTGGTAATGCATAGCAGCTACTACCACCTACCTCGAAACACACTTCCATAATCAAAATCGAGGGGTGGCCACCAAATCAATCACAAAGTCATAATATGGTATCAAAGAAATGTGCCCAATAGGAGGAGCAACCTCACTTGGCCCAACGTGGCTTCTATTTTAGTCACATCAAGCTGACTCATGGGAGTTAGGGCTTCGTAAATACCTTATATAGAATCGTTCGCCAAACCATCCTACTTCATTCTAGAATCTCCACCACGTACACAGTTGTTAAAGTGGTTTTCGGTATGGGCAGAGGGTATGACAATATCCGGTCCCGGTCTCTTTAACAACCAAACGCTTATTTCACACCGGAGGGTTCTTTTACATTTCCAAAACCGATTCATAATTGATATCAAAATACCATATTCTTAAAACCATATCATTTTCGAAATATATTCACTCAAATATGTCGTTTCACTAGAAAATATCATTTCAAATTTCAACTTAGGTTATAACATCACTTAACCATACTCGCTTTTAAATCAAGGATTTAAATATAAACACTTCCACTTTACATAATCTGAAATTTAGAAAATAGTATAGATAGTTATAAATAGTTTAAATAAATTTTTAAATAGTTAAAATACTCTAAAATAGTTTAAAAATAGATTAAAATAGTTTATATAGATTTAAGATTGTAATATCCCGGAAATTTTAACAATATCAATTTAATAATCTGTTGAATAATTAAATTGATATGGATAATCTTTGATAATAAGATTTGAATTTAATTTAATAATCTGATTAAATTAGTATTAATTGATGATTTTATCTTTTAAAAGTTAATAAGATATTTCTATTTGGATATATATATATATATATATTTATTTATATATATTGTAAATAGAAGCTTTGGTAAATTGGAAATTTATATTTAATTTAATCTGGACTTTTCAAAGATATTTAAATAAGTAATTTTATAGTTTTAAAATACTTTAAGAAAATATTTAATTGGTTTAAGATATTTTTAACTTAAGTTTAAATAAATAAGATTTACAAAATTGGTTTGTTTTATTTCTTTTAAATATTTCTTGATAATATAATCTCTTGTTTAAATTATAAAATATGTTATTTTCAAATAATAAGTATAATGTATTATTTTTAATATGTATGAATTTTAAAGACTATAGAATTGTTATTTTTAAATGGAATAAATAGTGTATGTAAATATATATAACTTAACTTTTAAATTGAATCTTAGGATTTAATTTTATTTAAACTTGAATTTAAAGTTTTAAAATTCAAAAGAATATATATTTAAATTGTTTTGGATTTTATAATATTTGTATAAACTTTTATTTATAAATGTAATTAGCTTTTGTTTCTCTTTAATATATATAGATAAGTGTTTAAATAAATAAGAAAAAGGCTTTTTAAATAACTTTTAAAATAAATAGAAATATGAGTAATTACTTATAAGACATGTGTCTTTATCTAATGCCTTGTTTTAACATGTGTTAAGTAATGAATTAATCTATGTGACAAGTGTCTTTTTATTTTCTTTTTCTTTTATTTTTATAAATCATAAATATACATGTATATAAACATTTTATCTCTTTACTTCATTTTCTTTCTAATCTTCATTTTCAAAACAAGAAAAACTCAGTCTTTCCTCTAATTAAAATCTGAAACAAATCAGAGAATCAAATACCTCAATCCAAAAACAAAAGCCTGCAAATCTTCTTCAACTAGAGAAATCAATCCCTATAATCTCATTTCCATTGCAAATATAAAATCCTCAGCCTTAATTCATTTCTACACTTCAAAAGAAAATCAGTGAGCATCTTCCTCAAACCAAATTCATCAATCTGTAACCAAATTTACATTTCAAAATCAAAGTCTTCTGTCTACATTCATTTCTTAAATCTGGAAGCAATCCTGAAATCATCTCAAGCCTGCTGCATTCTATTCAACTCGGGAAGCAATTCAAACTGTCTACATTCAATTTTCAACCACTGGTAGTTGCATGCATGTAGTTTAATCAATCTAAAGCTCCAGCAACTCCAGTTATTAAATCAAGTGAGGCATTCCAGTCTTAAGCAAAACAGTTTCAAAAGCTTTTCAAAAATAGACTCTGTCATCTTTATAAAGGTGAGTAACATTCTTACTTAAATTAACTTAAGTAATTATGATGCATGTTTAATTCTGTGATAAATAGTGTTTGGATGTGAATGTTTGTAGATGATTTTGAATATACATGAATGTATATAGGTGTGCATGTATGATATTGTTCTCTGTTCTGTTTGTTGCCCAGACTTAAGAAATTCTTTTAAAAATCTCTTACCTCTGTATTTAGTTTTTGTAAGGACTTAATTTACAAACAAAGTATGATTGATTTGTAATAAACTAAAGTTTAAAGGGTTTAATTAAGTCAAAACTTTAACCTGAGTGCCTCTGTAAATTAAAATAACAGTGCATGTTATAAAATGTAAAAATTCGAACTGGGTAATTAATAGATTCAGGATTATATATGGAATAGATAGGCTATAATATGATTTTTAACATTAATATCATAGTTTTTAGTTTAGTTTAATAAGAGCAGTTCTGGTTTATGTTAGAGATGAAGTTCTGGTAATTTTGATCATCTCAGTGAAATTGGAAGTTCGAAATCTTTAGTAATGGTAGTGGAATGATCATGGATGATAGGAAAATTGTCAGGAGGATTTTTAAGGAAGTAAGGCAGAAATGATTTAGGTTTGAAATTTTTAAACCTAGTTTTAAGTAAGGTTATGAATTCGTTTCGTTTGTTTTCATTGATGGATCGAGTGTTCTAAGATTTTGGGGAATGGAAGTTTAGATATAGGCGAAGGCATGGCCAGAGAATTAGCTTCTCTGATGGTCGGAATCGCGAGCACGAGCGATGTTGCCAGGTTTTGGTCATTGCGATGGTTCTGTTCCAGGTTTTGATTTTTAGGCTCGATTTTGATTTGGTGAATGAATCGAAGATAGGATGGTCGTTTTCTAGTAGGTGGATGAACGTGGACTGATGGAAGATGTCGGCGATGACCGGAGTTGCCGCTGGTGGATGTGCACGTGCACACGATTTGATGTCTGGTGAATCTGGATACAGAGGGGTATGGCTCGAGTTCTTCTCGTGATTTTTCCGGGTGATGTTCGAAGAAATGGGAGAGGCGACTCGAAGTAGTGGAGCTGGAGTGTTGAACTCAAGTGGCAGGAAAGACTCGTGATTTTTGAGTGTTTTTGCGGGGGAGACTCGGGTAAGATAGGGTTACGACTCGAAGCAATTTAGGTTGGACTCGAGTACTTTTGGATTGACAGGTTATATTTCTGTCTGGTTTTAAAACTTTAATCTGGGTTTAAATTGTAAAGAAAATTTTAAACAAGAATTTAAATCAAGTTTAACTATATAGATTCAAGTTAGTTTTGAATCTTAAAGATTTGAAATAAATAAGTTATAAATTTATATGTTTTAAATAGGTTTTAAATGATAGTTAGATTTAAATAAATGTTTAAAAATAAAAAGGAAATTGGTTTAAACTTTTCTTAAATTTCTTTTATAAGAGATAAGAATTTTAATAAGTAAAAGTTTTTTAATTTGGTTTTAAAAACTTAGTTAAAAATAAATTGGTATTCATTTTAAATACAGAATTTAAAATGAAATTTAAAAGAAGATTTGAAATGGATGTTTCAAATATGAATGGTAAATGATAACTTGTTTATCAATAAGAATAACGTTTATCTTAAAATAATTAAAGACTTGTGTTTATTTAATTTATTAGGAGATTTAATAGATAATTAATTTAATTTGATTAATTAATCATTTGGATTAATTAAATAGGTAATTAAAGGTTTAAACTAATTTATTTATGATTAAGATTAATATTAGATAATTAATTTGTAATTAAGGATTATGAATTAGGATATTAATTAATGGTTAAGAATTAATTAATAGAGTAATTAAACATTAATTAAGTAGGGTTAATACTTAATCAATTAAATAATTAATGTTTAATTAATTGGTTATTAAGATTTATTAATTTGAAATTAATAATAATTAATCTAAGATAATTACTTAAGAAAAGTAATTAAATAATTGTTAATAGTTAATGAAGGTCATTAACTATGGATTATTAAATAATTAATTAATGTGATTAATTTTAATAATTAATTAGATTTATTAATTTAAAGATAATCAATTATAGAATTTGTTTAAATGTAATTACTTGTTGGAAGTAATTAAGAATTAATTACTTATAGTAATTAATTTAAGTTGATTTGATTTATTTAAGTTAATTAATTAAGTTTAATTAATTTAGAATAATCAAGAGATGATTTGATAATAATTACTTAATGTAATTATTAAGGTAAGATTATTTAGGGGAGTAAATAATATGATAATTACTAGAAGTAATTAGTTGAATAAATGATTTTATTAATAGAAGTAATTTGAGTTAATTACTTTGAATAATTAATCAAGGGATTAATTAAGAAATTAATTAAGGAGTAATTAATTTAGTTAATGAAAGTAATTAAGGGTAATTAATTACTGATTGAAGATTAATCAAGGGTGATTAATAAATGTTGTTTAATTAAAGGTTAATTACTTAATGTAATTAATTTAATTAAGTAATTAATAATTAAGTTGTAATTAAGGATCATTAATTAATATAATTAATGATGTAATTAAGATTGGTTAATTAAGTAATAATTAATAAATGAAGTGATTAATCAATGTAATTAATTAAGGATTAATGTAATTAATTATAGTTGATTAAGTTAATTAATTTTAGTTAATTAATTAATGAAGTAATTAAAGGTTAATTACTATAAGTGGTTAAGGATAATTAATTTAAATAATTAATTAAAGATAAATTACTTGAATGTAATCAAAAGATAATTAATCAAGATGATTAATTGAAATGAATTATTAGAGGATAATTAATTAATTGATTGTAATTAATTAATGGTTAAGTAAGAAGGATTTATAAAATGAAGTAATTAATTTAATTCAATTTAAATTAAGATGATATAAATCATTACTTATGAATGGGTGTTAGTATTGGATACTTGACTTTGATTGATATCTCTGATGAGATATATGCTGTGTGATATGGATGTTAGTTGAATTGTATGGATTATCTGATAATATTGATTATCTGTTATCTTCCTTTGTGAATAAAGATAATGAATTAAATTGTTTTAACCTTTAAAACAACTTGGCCTTAAAAGATACGCTTTGGATTTCGATGAGACCGGGATCGGGTTTCCGTATACCGGATTTCCAGGTCTGGAGACCCGAATACCACATCGATCCAAATTAACGATAGGTCGTGAATCAAGTGAAGATGAAGATTCAGAGTGCAAGGGTTATTGTCGTTAACTCTGAGGGTGATTTCAAAACGAGTGTAACGAGATAATGCCTTCGGTTTCGTTCGAACCCGGAACGAACTTGTATGGATTGAATGCTTTCAGCACATCGTCAGGTGGACGATGAGCATTCTAAGATAGATGTGTTCTTTTTAAAGGTAATCGTAGCCTCAAGCCTCACAAATTGGGAATGGCTAAAACATGGGAGGTGCAGCAAGGTTAGTGGGTAGCACCCAAGTAGGACAAGGTTACCTCTGTCTAGATGTCCCTTTCTATTTTCGACTTAGTGGTGCGGTTGCTGATCCCAACCGTGAGGTATCTTGTGCGGGAATTATCCAGTAAGGGATGTTCCGACCTTGTGTTGTAGGGGATTGGGAGTGATCCTCGGTACGGTGATCTAGGCCACGTACTGTGATGGGCGGTACCCCGGTAGCCCTGCCATTGTATGGAATCCAATTTCCAATAAGTGATAACGGACTTGATTGTATAACCCACTTTGTTGGCTAGTATGCTGGAATTTAATAATGTAACAATTTCAGCTATTTCATATTTATTTGAAAACCCTAGACCCTATTATAATACAATCGAATTTCCTATCAAATGTTTTGGTTAGCGTAAGGTAAAAACTTACCCATGTTTATTTGTGGGGAGTCTTACGTGATACCTTTTCTTTCAAAAAGGTTTTGAAGTTAAACAAGTTTAACCTGTTACTCACACCAGACCCATGTCTGACCCAAGTTGTTTATTTCTGTTTTATAAACTCTTGGGTACTCAAATTTTTACGAGTAGCCAAGGGAATTCAGGTTAGCCTTGACGAATTGTGGAGGAGCAATGGAGCAGGAGGCTTCGACGTTGTAGATAGATAGTAGTTTCCGCTGTGTTGATCTTGTTTAGATCTTTGTTTTGTATTGAGATGTAATAACTAGACAGATGTTTATAACTGTCTAGTATATGTTGTGAAATCTGTGTAACTCTGATAGATGATGTATATGATACTATGTAATAGTTATGTGATATATTATATTTTGTTCGTTTCCGCTGTGAGTATTTGTGTTTGTTTTCTTTTCTCTTCTTTTCTTTTCTACTTCTCACCCCTTTCTTTCTTACTGTCGATGCGATTTTCCGGGAGTGGAAAGTCGGGTCGTCATAAAGATAGTTTGAATAGATTTAAAATAGTTTAAATCGATTTAAAATAGATTAGTAGATTTAAAATAGATTAAATAGATTTAAAATAGATTAAATAGATTAAAATGGTTAATTTAATTTGAATAGTTTAAAATAGATTAAAATAGTTAAAAATGGATTAAAAATAGTTTAATATAGTTAAAATAGGTTAAAATAGTTTAATATAGTTAAAATAGGTTAAAATAGTTAAATAAAGTTAAAATAGTTTGAAAATCTTAATAATCAGAAATTTTAAAAATGATATATTTTAAACAGTTTATATTAAAATAATAAATTTGAAATTAACATCAAATTTAACTATTTCTCCCATTTCAACAAATCTGGACCATATCCATATTTCAAATCAAAACTCAATTTCAAATCTTGAAGTATCAATTTAAGCTATTCCAATTTCAATAGATTTCAAAGTTACAATTTCAAACGTTTTGAATAACTCAATTTCAAAAATTTCGTTTATACTTCAAATTCAACTTTACAATTTCAATTTAAATCCTTAAGCAATTCACTAAAAACAATTCCAAAAATTCAAATTAAATCCTTTAAACAATTCGTTCAAAACAATTCAGTTTATATAAATCAAATTCTATTTTAAAATATCATTTAACTGAATTAAAAGTTTAAGGATTTAAAATCATTTAATTTAACCAATTTGGTGTCCGTATATAATTTTCTACCCTATGGTCAAGTGATACGGATATTTATCATTTCAATCTGCAAATATTTTATATTTTATGAGTATATATTATTTCAACCCGCAATCCCAAATTTTTACTTCAAATCCATGAAATCGCTCGAGTTTATCATTTCAACCCATAACGATTTCTCCCTAATCTATCAGATCGTTCGGGTATTTATCATTTCAACCCATAACGATTTCTCCCTAATCTATCAGATCGTTCGGGTATTTATCATTTCAACCCATAGGGAACTTGCAGTGTTACAACAATATAAAAATATAACAAGTCATCCAATATCAACAATCAACATCCATCACAATCACCATTCAAACCAATCAATAAACAATAACAAGTGATTGATTATCAATAATGGGTATTAACTGGCAATTTACAATTTAATATTAAATTAATGTGGATTATATTCAATAAAAGTCAGGATTAACTGAAATAACAATTTAAATATACTAAATATCAACCAATAAATTTCTAATCGCACCATAAATTCAATTTAACCAACATAAGATAATTTAGTAGTTGCAAGTGGGTTAAAACACTCACATTTGATTTGTCGACGATTTTAAAATCCAAAAATAGCCCAAATTCAACTGTCTTGGAATTCGTTCAAACCAGTTTCATAATGTCCAAAATTTCAATACGATCGCAGCGGAACAAACCGCGCGTGAATCCGAGCATGTATGTAAAAGTTATAATGATTAGAACGAGTTGAAACTTAAATTTAAATAAATAAAAAAAGAAAAAAGAAATACTACCTCCCAAACGGCCACGTCACACGTTCCAAAAGCCCACGTAAGCTCAAAACCCAACCACGCGTTTGCCCATCTCGTACGCGACCCAAAACTCACCGCCGCCTTGATCTGGAAAACGCCGCCACCATGAGATGTTCCACCACAATCAGACACCATCTTCCAATCCCCCTCACCAAACCGCCCACCACCATGCCGCTGCGATCACCTGCGATCCCCTCTGGTCATCACACCATCGCCGGCGTTCTAAGCCAAATTTCTGGCGATTTAGACCACCTGACGACAAACGACAAACACCATAAGGCATGCTCTTCACCCTCTTTCCAACGTCGCTTCCCGATCGTCGATTGGATGAAAATCCACCATTGGATCGCGAAAACCTAATTTCGACGGCCGATGTTCATCCTCGATTTATGGTCAAACAATGAACCAAATCGAAAAACGAATTGCTGTAGTGCATTGCGCTCATCGTGAGCTTCGAATCGGTATATAATATGATAGGGTTTTGAGGAGATTGATTTTGAAATTGATTTGGAAATTGAATTTAGGGTTTTGAATTTTTGCAGCCATTAGAAGAAGGAAGAAGCTGTAGGTTGAATAGACAGATATGTACAATAATAAGAAATAAAAAGACTACCAGGGTTTTAAAGAATCTATTTACATGGACAAGGCCCGATAAGAAAGAATAGACATATTAAATTGGTTCGAACGACAATAACGACCCGAAAAGCCCGTTTTGCTTCCGAAATGAAAATGGTTCATCCCATATATCAAAATAGTTGTTTTCGATATTTTTAAACTCAACGGAATAAGTTTCAAGTCTTAATTCCATTGTATGAAGAAGTTAGCTTTAAAAAAAACCTTTTTCCAATTGATTTCATTAAATTGATTTCTACGCGTTTCGAGCTCGAACGATCAAACGATAAGTTCGATTGCTACGAAACTTGAAGTCCTACAATAATTCACCGTTACGGATCCGAGAAACTAGTTTTGTCGAAATCCGAGACAGTGGCCAAAATGGTCATTTTCACGTTAATTAAATAAATGATTATTAAATTAATTAAATCACATTTTCAGTTCAAATTTTATAATTAACAAATTTCATTATCTATAATTACACATAAATTAACAATCTTTTTAAAACAAATTTCCCATGTCGAATTCAATATTAATTATTGCAGTAATTACAGTGTTAAATTTCAGTTGCAATAAACTCATTAATTATAATTTAATTCCAATAAATTGATTAAATTTGATTTCAATCTTTTTATTCAATCAATCATTATCTAATGGATATAATTAACATTTGTTTACATTTTATTACATCAATATTCTACAGTTATCCTCTTAATTCACACTAACTGCAATATTTAATTGGATTAATTGCAATTGATTTTCAGTTTATTTCAACGAATTAGATAGTGAATTTATAATTAACCATTGTTACAACTTACCAATTCAACACATTTCCAAGTTTATTATTTACAAACAAAAACTAACAAATTCACATATTGATTGATTATTCTATATTAACCAATTTCAATTAACTATGTGCAATTTACCATTTAAATACAACATATGGTTTAATTTCTTATTTACAATTTATAACAAATTTAACTCTTCAATCATTTCAATTAATTGGAATTACATTAATGTAGTTATCAATTACCTTAATTTAACATCATTACATTTCATTCCAGTTATTTTCTCATTAATAAAACACAAATTTTAATTTCTTCCAATATTAAATTACAAAAATCTTATTAAATTCAATAATTTACTTATCGGAAAATTACGGGTCGTTACATATCCACCGAATGCAACAATATGATACGAGATTTGGATGGGGAGTATGTTATTTGGCAAGAAGAATCATCCAGTTCTTACATTAATTGAGATGAGATGGAGGGGAATGATGAAGAAGTGTCAGAAGAGGAAGAAGAAGTTGAAGTGTTCGAGAACCTTTGGAAGTTGGTGTGCAAGGCCTTAAAGAAATAGAAGAGGGAGGGTAATTCCAGGAGTACCAGTTAGTACGGGACATGTTCCATGGAACCAACCATGGCTACTGTATGTCGAGGATGAGATGTAACCGAATGAAGATGGCAATGGGGTCGATGATGAATTGGAAAGCGATGAAGAAGGAATTCAAGAAGTTTTAATAGATTTTGGATGCTAGAGTGCACCATCGGCTTAAAATTCAGAGAAATGAAGGAGATATTGAGTATGGTGATTAAGGGTAGCTCTATTTATCTAATATATATATATATAGTAGTGTGTGTGGCGGGGGTGAAATGCAGTTAAGATTAGTGTTTTGTACCCTATGTATCAGTGTTAGGAGGTCTTGACCTAAGTCTAAGTTGGAATGTTGAATGTAAAATTATGGATATATATAATATAACTATGATATTTTGTTTCAACTTTGTATTTACATAAATCTTTTGAATTAGCGAGAATTCTTAAGGAAAGAAGCAAGAAAATTTAAATATAGGATTTTCTCTTATAAGAGGAAATGGTATTATTGATTATTAAATTAAGATTTAATAATTTAATAATTATTGTAATTATTCAATAATTATTTTAAAATGATGATAATTCATTTTAAATGGTTATAAAGTGTTAATAAATCATTTATAATAGGTTTATAAGGATATATATTTTGTTTGGAAATATAAGGAAAAATCGATATCGCTTTACTGGTATAATAGCAATTATTGTAAATAATTGTTAATATCGGTTTATATGGTTTTATAATTCAAATGTTATCATTTTTATTAATTAGTAATGATTAGAAATTTATTTCAAATTTTGTTTACAAATATATGTATATCTTATATATAAAGCAAATACTTGAGAAGTGAAGCCCTTTTGGTACTACCCAAAGTATCCTTTACTTATTTGAAAATGAAAATACACTTTCTACTAATCCATTATGCACGTTTTCCATGTCCAAGGGATAAATTTGTCCCTTTTCATGTCATCCATGCTTTCAATCCATTATGCACCACGTTTTGAATACTTTCTTCCCTAATCTGTTCTTACTCTTCTTCCCTAACCAGTTTCAAACCGTAAATTCAGCGCATGGTTCTACAGCAGTTCGAATTAATCAGTTAGATGAGACTCGGAACTAAATAGAATTTTCACGACGAATACCGGCAATTGATTTCGGTAGACATTTTAGGCTTGACGGTTGAGGCCATCAAATTGAATTGGAATCGTCTTTGGTTCTGTGAGATTTTATTATCTCTTTTCCCTCACTATGTTGTCATTTTTTGTTCATGTTGGCTTACTGCACCTTTTTGTTGTTGATTACTTTAATGGTGAAGGGCTCAACACATGTAACTGTATGCTTTAGGTTTTGCACTCCATCTGTTTGATGAAATTATTACTAAGTATTCGACATTTATTACTGTAACACAAAGAATGAATGGGTGACCGGGTGGTGTAAAAAAAGGAACCGGAACTATTAGAACTTAATGGTTTCGATTTGATACTTATAGTTGATCATTTTCTTCAGTGTTTATTGAAGATCTAAAGCAATTTGGTGTGTTTGGCTTTGCTTTCAGTCATACTTATTGTCTTATGTCAAGGAGATGAATCTTAGATAATGGTACAAGTGCTCAGGTATATTTATTCCTCTATTTCACTGAGAAAGTTTGTTTTTTAATATAACTCTATATCATAACGGCTTTGTGCCTATCGATAGATGTGCTTATATATTTTGTTTTCTTCAACTTATACTTTAAAGAGAATTGGGTTTCATTTAAGATTTGGGACCTTTTATGCGTGCGTTCAAAGACGAGAGAAACCAGTGTAGAAGATGTTTACGCAACCATCAGGTGAGTTATCTTTAGTCACCAACATATGCGCTAATCAAGTATAACAGACCATATATTCATATATTAAGATGATGCTACTGAATCGACTTTGTTATATCTAATATATATAAATACAACATACATCAGTACTCCCCGGGCAAGCTCTGACTGGTTGATCGGTGGACCGGTCAGGTCATTTGAGTGACACTTTAGACCAAGCTATTTATTGCTTTCTTGGGTGCATGTGATTTCCTTGGTGTGTGAATGCATCCTGACACTAAATAACATTGCTTTGCCTTTTATTCATGCATGTGTGAGTTGATTTATATGAGTGAGCTCATGCGTAGTGACAGAGTTAGTGTATATGTGTTATAACCTGAGAGTTTGTGAGCTCAGCTATTAATTAAATTTATGTAAACTAATTTATAAGCTTTAAATAATTAATCCATTACCATTGTATAAGCTTTATATATATTAGTTTTAGTAACTTAACTGTTATTACTAATACCATATTACGGTTGCCATATATCATATAACTATTAATAGTACTATTACTTCTCGTATATGCGTAGGCTTTGTATGTGAGTAGACTATTATTTTTAATGTCTCTTCCATGCATTTTTCTTTCATTGTTCCCATTTTAGTTACATACTTCTACTATACAGTACTTTAGTTATTGGTTTCTTTTAAAGGTCTGTATACTCCACTTTATCTTTGTTTCCAATCATCAGGCATAGAAAACTCAACTGTATCTGTAATGCAAGAATCAACATAGAAGATGATAACAGCTACCACATGATCGTCTTTACTGCCATTCAAATATACATACTGAGCGCATCCCCACGCATCTCAGCCCATATGCATGTGAATTATATATTATTATTATTGTTTTCGTTTGTCGGCCATGGTCACCATATCTATACGTTTTTTCATCATTCTTGCAACCCATGTAAGATTTTAAACATATATATAGATATACTTTTCATTAAACTAAAAGGTTTGAACAATGTAAGAAATAGTAGCAGCTTTGTAAAACCTGTTACTTGAATTTAGATGATCAAATATATGTGCGCGCGCGCTAAACTATACGCATGAAAACAAATAGACTTGCACTTCTCCATCATTTACTCACCCACAAACACATACTGACAATGGAACCTGAACCCTCACAAATTAACAGATTAGCAAAGTATGAAGGTCTAGTAGTTTATCCAACTAGATGATTAGCTATAAGATCAAAACATTGTTACAGCCAATAGCACCAAGACAGTTACTTAAAACAAAAATTAGTAAAGAGAAGTATGTACCAAAATGATCAACTTTGGAAATATTGGGCTGTTATTATTTGTTGTTAATATTCATTTCATACTAACAAAAACTGTTATTTTCCATTGTATCGATGATATACTTCCTATGTAGGTAGTATTATATTACCTCTGATAGATTGTTTGTGTTCTCATTTCTTCTTTTATACACGCACTTCATGCTTATATATTATAAAGCCAAAACTAGAGAATAAATATTTTGTAGTTACATAAACATAGAGTTAAAGCTTTTAAAATTGTGCTTACATTACATAATAATGTGCCTACTACCACTCATGGTTAATTTTCAATATAGTTTATGTTCTACCGCGGTGCAAATTAATGAAATAATTTGATTTGAACATTCAAATTATATATGTCCCAATTAATTTTTCATGATGCGATTATATAGGAGAAATCAGACAAGATAAAGAAGTCCGCCTGTGGTGATAAATTTGAGGTATTAGAATCCTATATTCTATTTTTTCTCTTTTACTCGATTCATGAATCTGAAGCTATATATTTTTGTTTTACCAATTCCATGCATCTTTTTTTATTTGTATTTTCCGCATCTTCGTCCTTCTCTCTATGTGTATGTCTATATATATAATGGATCGAACGAAATAACTATAAGATACCACTGCATTATTATAAAGCTCTTTTCTATCGATTACTTTAGCTTTTATCTTTTGGGTATCTCATTGCGATTAGTACATACACTTAGCCATGGTTTAGCTTTGATTTAGTCAGTTTATTACATGAGTAATATCTTATATGTTAAGGATGATCTCATTGATGTTACAATTTTTCAGTGGAACTGGATCGACGTTACTTTCCGTATTGCTCTAGAGTACTAGACAAATTTCTAGAAGACGATTATTGTGACCTCTTCTTCCTACAAAAAAGGAACTCCAAACGAGCAGAAGATGAAAAAGAGACGCTTCTGTGAACTAAAAGACAACGTTTTCAAAGCTTTCAGCAAGGACAAAGCTCAGGATTGTCACTTTGGATTTTTCTCTACTTCTGCATCATCTTCTCCACAGAAAAGTGAACATTTAAAACATAGATCTACAAGTAAATAGCGTTTAAGCTGATTCAGTTTAATGCATGTACAATAGATGTTTACATGAAGGAAATGATAAAGACGTAGAATAGTTTGTTTTGACATTTTCTTACGTTCTTTTTAATAATTATATATGTATTTGTTTCTTCATTGTTTGTGTTTAGAGGGTTTATAGATAGATCAATGGTTTCTTTATCATGTGTAATGTGCATATGTTGTTTGATTTTTTTATTTGTATTGCTTACATGTCTACAAAAGTGTAGATGCTTCATGTTTCTTTCTGTACATTCCTTTTGTGAACTATCATAGTTTCCTTTATACCTGATTCTGATTTCGTTAATGTTTGAATACAATTGAATATATAGAATCTCTTTTATTGCCTTTTTTGATAGTTATTCCATCGTTCTATTTCTTTCTCGGTATCTTAATTGATAGAGAAATGCTATTATTTGTTAAAGGGTATCAACACAAAGCTCAATTTTGTACTTATTTAACATTAACGATGTTTTTCAACTAATTTCAACTAATTTTAAACATTAAAATTTATGCTTCCCTTGCCTGATGAAGACGAGAATAAAATGCCTTATCCAATGATGTTTCTTTTAGAATACTAGAGGTGCATTCAACTTAAAGTATAACTTGAAATTATTTGTTTAAATTTATCTATAGTTGTAAAGTTGTTCGATAATATAATGATCCATTATATGTTAAATTATAGGACCATCAATAATTTGAATTGGTTGCAAATTTCCTAGAACTAGATACTGATTATGATTATAAAAACAAACTTTTGCAACTGAGATGCAAATGGATATGCATGCACAACTAATCCAGCTTATTATGTACAGGAATAATGATCAAATATAATGTATGCGTCTATCATGATGTTATGTCGAAGTCTAATGATGTGAAGTAAACACAAAAATAAAGAATTTAATAATATATTTGGGTTGATATTGCCACAAGAATTATTATTTACTGTTTGCATTATTTCCTGTCTAATAATAAATTTAGTTGTAGCCTACCTAGACATGGTAGAGAAGTTGAAACGTAGCAAATATGAATGGGCAAGGCTGCATTATATCTTCATAATTCATATGTTATTGCTTGACATCGACTCCGATATGAATATGGAGGTGGATGCGTGTGTTGGAAGTGTCATGACCACTAAAGTCACTAATATTTCCTGAAACTAGGATAATAAGATTTTATAAAATACATGTTAGAAGGTGTATTTGCTAAAGTATTGAGGAAATTATGCATATATATTTTGAATAATTAGGAATCTGTGTGAAATTTTGATGAAGAGTACTTTAGTATCAGTTTGTTATAGAGATACACCAATATACATGAAAACTTTATCATCCTCAACTTACTGGATTTCAATATTTGGATATCCAGAACTATTTTTGCTACTATATTGCTTCTATTTCAGTCGTATATTATAAACCAAGATTCAGGCACAACTATGCTACATCAAAAACAGACCATTAATTTTTCCATAATTTAGAATTGCTCATGTTATTCTTGGCATCCGTGTAATGCACGTGCCGATGGATTGGAACCCAGTTGATGTGATTAATTCATCATTTTTACTTGGTAAATCAACGGTAAAGTTTCAAACGATGTTAGTTCAAACTAGGATTTTATAAATAGAGACCAAATTTAACAACTAGGGTTTTTCATATAAAATTAGAACATTTAAAAATTGAGTTATTTGACAAGTGTGTTTTAGGTAAGTCATTGCCCACATCCATGTCATTGAATCCCAAAACGGAGGACTACCACATTCACCTATTCTAATTATACTATATGAAAATGATAAGATTAACAATCCCGATGTTTATGATGCTTTAGTTGGAGCTGAAATTCCATGCAAAGATCTAGAACCTAAACTACATAACGCGATAATGAAATAAATAATTCATCGTCCATGGAGACAATTTAATCCAAAAGCTATATGTATGAAAAAAAACTTCCGCAACGAAGGATTTCTAAAATCTTTTGCTCCATTAACTTTACAAGGAAATGACCCTTAACCTATTTATAGAAGACACGACAATGGAATACAATGTTTTTAACTATGCCATCTACATATTATCGACGTCAGTCTCAAGCCCAGGATAAAGAGGGGAGAAAACGATTGCTACAACTATACTTCAGCTTCTACATATTACTTACAAGCTACTACTGTTGACATCAACCTTGAAAATGCAAAGGTAAACATTATTACATATACTTAAGTCTTACAAGTTTTTATAATGATACTCATCTAAAAAATTCTCTATATATTAATATGGTGATTTATTACTTTTTAAAAGAAAGATGATGCAAGTTTTCTAAGTTCCAAACTACTAAAAGCGCTAATTTTACTATTTGTTCCATTTCTCAAAATATTGATGTAATAGTCGATTACTTTCTTTACCTGTTTAATTATTTCCTAAAATAACTTAGTCTCATTCATGTTTCGACAAACGGTTGATTTGTGCATGTACACAAATAAAAAAATAACATTACGTATATGTCGACAACAATTGATAAGATCCAAAAAAACCTTACAAAAGATATTTTTAATATCAATTCATGTTGTGCACGTGCATGGCACGTTCCAAACTACTCGTTTATATATAAGTAAAAATATGACCGGTAATCGATTTCTCGATTTTCAATGGTTTAACGAACAAAAGTCATATGTCATGTATACATACATACATACATACATACAAACACACACACACACACACATATGCACATATACATGTCATATACAGACATAAGAAAAGTTACCATTTGCATTTGGATTTACATATGGTAAATATAAGAAATATAATGAGATTTCTCCTTTCCTTCTCACTTAATCATGCATAAGTCAATATGCAAGGACATGCACATGTACACCCACATGGGCCAAAGTGATGGTGGTGGAAGGTCGTGTATTGGAGGTGAAAGGAAGGGTGTGGGTTGAGGGTGAGAATATAATTTTGTGTTAGGATATTTTTTCCCAAAATTTTCCTATAAATACACTACCCTCTTTCATAAATTCCTAAGTCATTTTCTACCACTTCTTCCTACTTCTTAAAGCTACTCTAATGGCTTCAATACTTAGCAAAATAATGGCAAAATATTTGGCAAAAGAGAATCAAAATTATATAATTTATATATGTTAGTAAAACCACCTCAATCCTATCATCAAACTCCTCCTTTACCTCTCTAAAACCCACGACCACACTCTTCTCTACCCTTGGCCAAGCCTTCATCCTTACATTACCTAGGTGTGAGCACCCTAAGGTGGGCCGATCCCACTCAAGGTCAAGAAGTTCGATTCTGTAAAGTTTTAGTCAATCGTAGAGAAGCTATCACAAATTTTCCTAAGGTTAATATCTAATGAAGGTAAGAAAACTCCTAAACTATGATTATATATATTATTGGATGATATATATGTTTGGATATGATTATTAATGATGGTTGTTTATCATGTTTGAATATGATAATATTGATGTTTAATATGGTTGTTGAATAAATATACAAGTCACGTTAATACACGTCGATAATCATAAAGGAAACCACTTTCTTTTATTAATGAAATGGTGCATATGGAATGTTTAAACCATTTAAAAATGGTTTAATTTGGTTTATAATTGTTTTATAAAAATTTAAAAGTGTTTTGGCAAAGTTTAAATGAATATTGGAAATTTAGTCAAAAATTGGTGCGTCTCGTAATAGTAGTTCGTGATTTCGTGCCGTAAAAGTCAAACAAACATATATAATGGAATATAACTCGGAATTCTTCAAGATAAAATTTTTTGAACTATTATATCCATAGCTTTCAAATAAAGAAAAAATTTGAGATTTCGGCAAGTAGATTTTGAAATATGAATAAAACAAGTTTTTAAAATAATCGCGGTTTTCCAGTTCGGAATCCATAAAACGACTTTTAAAAAAATAATATTTGAAAATTGTTTAAAAATATGAAATAAATTCTAAAAATCATTTAAAATGTTTAAAAAGTGATTTGAGTTATAAAAATGAATTTTCAAATGATCGAAAAGACGTTTTGATCAATACAGCTTAGAAAGCACCATTTGCAGCACTTTTCTATAACTTTTGAAATATAGTTCTAAACGCAATAGCTCTTTTATATTTTTTGTAAATGTTTTTAAATGAATTATAAAGTTTTTTAAGGGTGATTCAATGGACTTATAAAGTGGTTAAATAAATAATTAAAGAAGTCAATTAAGTATGTTAAAAGATTTAGAGTCGATCAAATAACTTGACCACCTTATGGGTGACGAAGAGATAGTTTCTAGGCGAGTTTGGAAATCCAGTTTCCTGCTCTCCCTGGTTATCCAAACTGGGCCGATGGAGGGGATAGTAAATTTGATTTACTCGGATCAAAATTTCCCAAAGTATAAAAGATATAAGTTTCCAAATTTAAATAACTTGGATTGTATGGAGGTAATCTTCTTATGCTAGATGTTAAATTCCGAGGAAGGAACTCGTACTATTCATGGAATTTAAAAGGCGATTTCACCGTTATTCTGCCCATAGTACTTGTTGAATACGGAAGTTGATATTGAGTAGAATTAGTTGATTTCTATAGATTCTTCTCACTTAATATTTACTATTTTGTATTAACATCCTAGATAACATGGTTTTAACTCAATCAAAATGTAATTGGGAACTAACAAATCTTTGTTAAGATTTAAATAATTTTCCAAAGATAAAGAGAGATTTAATGACATGTATATAATAGAAATAATGTTTTAAAGATATATATCTCTAGAAGATATTTTGATAAAATGAAATTAATCAATCAAAATTTAATTCCCTATTTGCTAAACAACCTTATTATTGATGATTGGTTTAAAGGAACCGGGGTTGGATTTGACTGATTCTTATCCGAAAGCCACTTCGAACCAATTTAAGAGTTCGAAAGTGAAGACATGTTAAAGACAATAAAGTTGAAAGTGGGGATCTTCATAACGGAAGGATTGTTTGTTGATAATTTTGGAGTAGCTATGGAGATAAATAAATAGCAGTGGTCCCTTCATTATGGGATCTTCGAAGCAAGGACTCCTTGCTACTAATCCTAGGGGTAATCCCCAACTGGATGTGGTAAGAGAGTGCCTTATGTTTGTCCTGTTCCTAGACAACTTGTATCGACGAATGTCGGATGTTGCATTTCTAATTACATTGATTAATCTCTATGAACATCTGTTTGGTGGCAGAGAAGACAACTTCTCTTAGCTTAACACCCTTTCCTGAGATATATGAGCTCAGAAGTAATGCGTTTGCAGAAATCAGTTGTGTGATTAAGGAATGGCAATGTGGCATTCAAAGTAGAATGTGCTATGTGAAAGGTAATCGCTACCTCGGGCCTCATCAATCGTAATGGTTTAAATAGGGCATTTCGTAAGGCTATGTGGGCCGTGCCCATAAAGGTATGGTCATCATCCTTCTAGATTACTCTTTATATGTGAAGTATGTTGTGTATGTTATGGCCATGGATAGGTCAGTAACGGCCGAGGTGATGTCATATTCGGTTTTATCCACCACTAGGCGGGTCTGTGGGTAGGCCGGGTCTTACTAGGTGTAGAGGTTTTGAAGACGTTGATCCTTGGTACATCCCTCTAGAGGTGTACTGTATGGAACATGGTCCCTTACCTACCATTGTATGGAAATACATTCTCCGAATGAGCTTTGTAAAAGTTTTTTTTTGTATAGCCTAACACATTCGGAATTTAATAATGGTGACAATTTCGGTAAAGATAAATAAGTTTGCTTGCAAATGTTTCCAAAAGAATGTCATTAAAAAAAATATTAAATGTTTTGATGTAGCAAATATTTTTTGTTATCATAAGGTAAAAACCCGTTCCGTGTTTATGTGCAGCGTGGTCTTATTAGATACCCTTATGTTTTCAAAGTTCGTACTTTGAGTTTCTCACACCAGTTCCATGACTAACCCGGATTTTATTTTCCTTTCAAACTCTGGGTGTCCTAATTTTCCTGGGAAACCTACTAGTCAGGTTTAGTTAGAAGAAATCTGGAAGAGTTCGTAGCGTGGAGTTAGAAGATTTTTCTCAAGATTTTTATCCATTTCCACCACACTTATGTGTTATTGTTTTTGCATTTGTAAGGACAGATATTTATAACTGTCCATATTTAACTCTTATAAATGTACTTAAAATTTTCCGCCGTAAAGATCATATATTGAAATAGTATATGTTATTACATCCGTATAAGATTCTGTTCTGTCTTTATTTTCTTTCTTACCCTTAACGATCGGGTTTCCGACACTTGGATTTATGGCACGTGAATACTGAGGATGTATTATTGTCAATTTTCGAAGGTCGAAAATCTTGGCCATTACAGAAACTATAATTATCCAACATTTTATTGTAATACTATGAATAACCATATATAGCTATCAAACTTTCAACGAATAAGTAGAACGAATAATATCTTTTACTAAAAACAATCAATTCTATCTCTTTAGTTTTGAAAACATAGTGTTAATTCTTCTTATCTAGTTTTAATATTGATGATCATGAGAAAACATAAACCAATTTATAGTAGAGAATCAAAAGTTTTAGTATAGTAATTAATGGAAAATTATTAATACAAAATAACCCTAAATACCAGTACAATGTAATCACAAAGTGATAAAACTAACAAAAGAAAAATCATGTGAAAATTAGTCCTATAAGTCATGAGTAAGACTTTTCGATACTAAAGCTTAATGGGGGAAGCACTTATTATAAGGTTTGCAACCATGGTTTAAGCTTTCATCTTTTATACAAAAGAAGGGAGAATTCCCATTCAAAAAATCTTGGTTTTGGGATGCCCAGTTTTCTCCAAAAAAGTACTAAAAATTGTTTCAAGAAATTTAGTTCATTAATATTGATCACGAAATCACATGTGTAAGTTTTCCAAAGTCAAATATCTGATTTAATTACTTACAAATTAGATTTCCAATTTAGATGGATGCAAAATAGGTTTAATTAAAATTGCTAATATTTAACCCTTTTTTTGAATATAAATTCTAATATAAATAGTGAAACAAATGTGGTACAAAAAGTATTTGTTATTCACACTTGTGACGAAATTGAATTTTTAGCAGTTCAATGTAGCTTCTTCCTTTACTCATAAATTTTTTTCTATATGTATTTCATAGTCTTGGTATTTTATCCCAATTTTTGGAATATATTATCATATTTAATTTAACTTCACATAATAATCATCGAAAACTTCATAATATTAAAAGATATATAAACTAGGCCTAGAAAAGCCAAAAGAGTTGACAAATAATGGTTAAATTACTTCATAATGAACTCATTAAAAAGGTAAATGTAACGATCCGTATATTAATCGCTTTATATCTGAATATTTAAATCATTTTTAAATATTTAAATAATGGATTTCAATAACCAAATAAAACTCTTTTAAATAACGATTAATGATGGTGAAATTATTTTCAAATTCTGTTTACAAAAATAAATAGTTCGAAGAAAATGTGACCGGAATTCTTTTTCCGAATGTTCGATTTTTCGTCGGCTAAAAGTTATTGGAAACATTATGAACCTTTTAATGTGAATATATACATTTGTAGATAAGTTAATATGTGTATAACTGTGTGTATTAGTGTATGTATATGTATTTATACCAATGTATATAAAGTTTAAAAAGAATAAGATGCTTAAGGAAACATAAAGGGACATGATGTGACATTTTGGCAACTTAGAAAGACATTTAGTATATAAATGCATGTTGGTTAAGGTTTTCATGGAAGGGGACAAGAGAAAAAACGTGAGTACAAGGGGAGGGAGGCTTGGTGGTGAGGTGGAAGCATATGAATGGAGGGCAAAGGACAAAGGTATAATGGTAATTTCCTTTATGCATTTTGTATAAAAACTTTTCTCCATTTTCTTTTCCCTTATTCTTTTCACTTTTTCCATTTTTATCAAAAGTCTTCAACTTCCTAAAATCTTCGTGAAAACTTTTAATAGCTTCCATTCATAATTTTAAGTTTTAAAAAATCCAAGTTTAAACTTTTAATATAATTTCAAACTTGTCAAATCTCCTCCTTTTCATTTTAAAAAGTTCTCCATTTTCCTCCCAGTTCTTTCGGCCATTACTTCCTCCAACCTACTCCAAGTTAAGATTTTATTTTTTTAAACCGTATATATTTTCAGTGTCTACAACTTTATAGTTTACCACTTTTTCTGATTTCGAGCTTAGATGCTCCAAAAATTTATTTTTTTGGGAGTTTTTTGAAGCTAGATTTTTATGTCCGAAAATACCCCTCACTATTTTGACCATAACTTCCTCAAAATTTAACATTTTTGATTATTTCTTTTTTTAAAATGATAGAGGAAAGAATTTATAAAACTTTCCTTTTAACCACTGTACCAAATTTCGATTGCAACATGTATAAAAACCAAGGAGAAGATGATCCTTTTCGAGTTGATTTTTGGTGGTTTCCAAGCTCTACAAGTTTAAAGTTTATTTCAATTTTGGATAGCTTTCGGTGAGTGAAATTCTTAACTTGTTTTTGGAAAATACTTTACTTTAGTTACATTGTGATATATGTTGCTTGATTGGTTTGGATATGATGTGAATTTGTTCATGTTTGGTTTGGAAATGTATATGTGTGATGGATGCAAACATGTCAAGTAAATGTTAGTTAGCAAACTAGTTAGTAAGTAAAATTTTACCCTAAAAAACCAAAGCTTTAAAACTATATTCATGTTCATATTTATTACCTATGAATGCTTGTTGTATTTATTCTTAAACCATTTCTATGTGATGTTGGTTGTGTTGATAATATTATAAACTTGTTTACCGAACTGCCTGTATAGCGATAGTCGCTGTATCGGCACTTTCAAAAAATCACTTCTTATCAAACCATTTGGTTTCATCTTCGTGCTTGGAATTGTTTTACAAGTTAAGCAAGGTTTTGATTAATGATTTTTTCAAAAATAATTAATTATTTTATTAATGATTATTTAATTTAATTAATTATTTAATTAATAAGGATTAAGTTAACTAATTAACATTAATGATGTGTTTTAAATTTAACTAATTACTTAGTTAATAATGTTTTAAATTTAATTAATCATTTTATTTAATGATGTTTAATGCTAATTAATCATTTGAAAATGATTGATTAAAGTTAGTAAATCAATTAATTAATGATGTTTTAAAATTAATTAATCTTTTTAATTAATGACTTTTAAAAGGAAATCAAACTGTTTTAACTTTAATTAATCTTTCCTTAATGATGATTTAAATTTATTAATCATTTTAAAATAATAATATTTAGTTATTAATTAAATAATTTAATTAATTGTATTTTACTAATTAATTGAATTATTAAGGTTTAAAGTGGTTTACCCTTTTTTATTATTTAAAGTCATTTGAAGTTCAAAAATCAAATTGCGTATGAAGTTTAAAGTTAATTAATCAATGTAGTAAAGATGTTTTAAGTTATTAAATCCTTTTTAAATTGATTTTTTGAAGTTAGTGAACTCTTTTAAAAAAGTGTTTTAAAGCTAATACTTGTAATGTGAGGCCAAGCACGAATTCGGGTTTTTAAAAGAAAAAATGTTTGATTCGTTTATGGAAATGAATTAATTTCCATAAAGCGGTTCTCTTGTATGGGAACGATTTATTTGTATACTTAGCACTAAATGTCGAAGAAGTAGACTTGTCGCTATTTCGAAAGATAAGAATAATCGTGAGACATGACTTTGAGGTAACACTACCTTGACTTGTCTGGTATTATTGTTAACCAAGAAATAATACAAGTTTGAATTCGATGAGTGGTGATAAGTATACAAGACTTAATTTTCATATATGATCATCTTATATCCTCGATAGTTGGTTTCCCAACTATCGGTTACCTCGGCTTCTTTATTATCGTTGTTCTAAGACGATGTGTTGCTCCGTTGAGCTTTATTATTCTTTGTTGGAAATGACTAAACCAAAAGCGCGAGAGGAAGCCAAGTTATGCGAGGTTGCTCCCGTTAAGGTATTTTCCCATCTCATCTATATTATTATGTACCATCACGTGAAAAAACGGTTAAGATTTAGATGTGAAATATTCAGATACTTGGTAAGGTTTGGCGGGGTCCGGCTTGGTATTGTCCAAGAAGTGTCATGGAGTATATGAGCTTCTGAGAAGTATATTATTAGAGGTATACTTCAAGGGGGGTGCACCTTCCTAGTTATTATTGGAAAATTTTCCTTTTCTTATTTGATTCGAACCTTTGAATCTGCCTTCTTTAATTACAATGGGAAGGGTCAACCACTCTTCGCGGTGTTCAATTATTTGTTTTTTCCATTCTATCCAGTTTAGATAGTTATCTTGTTTAGTCCATTCTATCGAGTTTGGACCGTTGTCTTGTTTTATCCATTCTATCCAGTTTGGATTTTTATTCAGGCTATTTGAATTCTTTTAAGTCTAAATGTTATACTAATTGTACTCATCATCTATGTTTGGATTTGTTCCCTATTGTTCATTTCCATTTTGTTATGTTTGGTTGTTGTTTACGTGGGAGAAAACCCGTTCCACGTTAGCGGTGTGGTCCCACATATTATTGTTAAATGCACTTCCTTTTATTTCAAAGTTTTACTCATACCAGGCATTTTTTCTGACCTGAGTTGTTTATTTTCCCTAAACTCTCGGGTACTCTATTATATTTGGGTAGTTCGAGAATAGTAGGTTTTCTCTGGAGCTCTTTGAAGACGGTGATCGAGCAGGCAGCTCCTTAGTGATCAAGTTATTTATTTCCGTTGTATGATTATGTAGGTGTATTTTGTATCTTAAAAATGAGAAGTCAGAATGTATAATTGCAAATCTATTAGATTTTTTTATAACTCTGATAACCCCTTATAAGGAGTAACCTTTAGTACTATATCTTTTTATATTATATGTAACCAATCCGCTGTGAGGTTTATCTATTCTGTTTTATTTTGTTCTTTATTTTATCCCAATACAACTTATCTTTTGGGTGCTTGGGCAATGGCACACAAATACCGAGGATGTATTAAGTGTCGTTCCTAGGGATCGGAAAGGTGGGTCGTCACAGATGGTATCAGAGCTTGGGTTTAGCGAACCCCTAAGCCCTGGTGGGGTAAACTCTCTAAGGATAGGATTAGTAATATCCTAGGATAAGTTTGAGAGTATAAGTATATATTGAGCGCGCATTTGTTAGTTTTATAAAAAAAATTATATTGTGTTGTTTGATCCATTGAGTGGTATATGAATTTTGGTCGATACGTCCGATCAGCATTATCGATAGGGATTCCTAAACACTTGAACAGATCTGCCAATACAATATTGTTTTAAAATGGTAAATGAAATAATTTTACTGAGGAATATATTATATATATAAGAATGATTTTCAAAATTAATATTGTATAGTTGAGTTGATTATTTAGAAATGATAATATTCTATGGTTATCATTTAGGATTTGATTAGTTATGCTCGTCCAATTTGAGATTAACTATTGTTGAATAAGGAATTTTCCTTAGTAAGGTATAGGTCGAGTAGATGGGAGTTAGGGAATCTTGGAACAAACCCTTTGTGAATTAAATTTCACCGTTTGATTATAAGGTGTTCGGTGAAAGGGATAAGTTAAAAATCATCTTTTAATAATGTTAAGCTAAAAAATAAACTTAAAAGGTTGCTTAATATAATTTGAATAGTAGGATAATACATTTAGAGGATAAATATTTGATAAAATTTAATTATAATAAAGGAGAATCATTTAAATATAAGTTTAACTCACATCTAAATTTGCTATATCATATATATGATGCTATAAACTATTTTGAATTACTTGGGTGATAGTTAGATTTATTGACAGATTAATTGAAATTAATCTTGATATTCCATTTAAAATGTTTAAGTGTTATTATAGCAATTTCCGCTATACCGTCATTTATTGAATATCATCCCCTAAACCCTTGTGTGTGTTTGAACTTGAGCTTGTGTTTTCCCAAAAGTAGATATTTAAAATTCATTTATCATTTTGGTTAATGATATTTTAAATTAATTAATCATTTGACTAATGATGTTTAAAATTAATTAATCTTTTTTATTAATAAGATTTGGATTTATTTAATCATTTTAAATAATGCTATGTGAATTTAATTAATTATTTTAATTAATGATATTTGAAAATTAATAGTCATCTTAATAATGATATTTGAAAGTAAATCTTCATTTTAATTAATGACTATTTGGAATTAATAAATTGTTTGATAAATAATATTTTAAGTTGGTTAATTGATTTAATAAGCGAGTTTAAATAAATTAATTGATTTGATGAATTTGTTTTGGAAGTAATTAACTATTTTTATTGAAGATAATTGATTTGTTCATTAAAGGAAATTGTAAATTTGATTAATCATCTTTTAGGATAGTTAATATTATTATAAAAGATATTATAAATGTAATTTATTATCTTTCAGGATAATTAATGTTATTTAAATTTAATAAAAGAATTTAAATTTGATTTATTTTCTTTGGAAGATTTATATGGTCTTAAGGTTTTAAAAAGAATACTATAAATCATCCTCAGGACGGTTAACATTGTTTGGAATTTATGAAAGGTATTTAAATTGTTTTATTATCATTTGAGATAATAAATATTGTTTTAAATTAATAAATGAAGGTTTTTAAATGAGAACTTTTAAATAGAATTGCTTATAAATAAAGCTATGTGTAAATTGTTTTAGGATTTTAGTAAACGATGTTTAAAATAACATTTGTTTTGACCCTTGTTTTGATGCACTTAGTATTATAAATTTGTCTTTCCAACTAACATTTAAAGAGTTTTTGGAAAATTTAAATCCAGGAATTGTTTAAAATGATTTCAAAAGATTTTGAAAAAAGTAATAGCGATATAATTTGGAAATATTTCTAAAGTATAAATATTTTGGAAAAGGAATTTTAAGTAGAATGCTTTTTCAGAATAATTCGGAGGAAAGCATTTCGGTTATTTTTATGGTAATCTGAATAATCTTCTAAGTGACTATCAGATGCTGCTTAGGTGATTGATGTGGAGTACTTAGTCAATTATTCTCTTTATCATTGTGTGATCGAAATGAATTCAAATCCGAACGAACCCAAAATGAGTTTTAATAAACAAGTTGTTTGAAGTTATTTTATAAAGAAAAAGTAAGGAGTATACTCTTAAAGACGAGTTTTGAAATAAAAATTGGGTATTTAATGTTTAAGTTCCCTAAAAAAGAATTGATTTCCAAAATAAAAGTATTTTTGATAAGAGATTGTTTGACAAATGAATTTTACTCATAAATAATATACGAGGTAATTTAACAGTAATTTAAATTGGTTAGATTGGATATTAAGGTTTTGATAACGTTGTTTTATCAAAACCATAGATGTTATTTAAGTATCTAAGCAGTGTAAACTAATTGGTATTATTGGCTCAGTCCATAAACATGATTCATTATAACAGCTTAATGTGAAAAGGTAGGATGGTTTTAATAGACATTGTTTTATTAAAACCATATTTTTGTTTAAAACATATAAGTTGTAAAACTATTTGTTGTTTTGGGTCAACCCGTAAACATCATCCATTTTAACACTCTAAGTTAAAGAGGTTGAGAGGTTGACTTAGTTTTAAAAAACCCAAATTTTGATTTGATGTTCACCTAAATTGTAAAAAGCAAAATATTTTTTGTTTTGTATATACTCTTATGATTTAGAAGGGTATTATGCAAGTAAATAAAGTGGAATAAGTTATTATGTGGTGTCTTATAAAGAAATGACTATATAAATATTTTTAAACTTAGATGAAAATTTATGAAAAATTCATAAACAATTTTGATATTGAATAAAATATTAAATGCAAATTTATGTGATTTAGAAAATTTTGTGTAGTCAAGAAACCAATAATTTTAGAGTATAACTTTCAATTTTTGTCCGAGTAATTTTGGATAATCTTCTAAGCAATAACCAAAGGCTAATGCGCAAATAATGGTACGCTTATATAATTATCTATATTTGGGCAATCAAGAAAGTTTTGAACCTAAATTATGAGTTTGTTGTTAATCTTTTGACATTTTAAATAATGTTGAGTGTTAGATTTCTCCTTATGGAATTTGAATGGTTGATAGTGTTAGTGTATTCCTTTATGGAATTTGGTTGATTTGATTGATTAATTGATTGTGTGGTCTTATATACCATAGTTTATATAGTTAAAATTTTATAAACCAATATTTTTGAATTATTTTTATTAGGACTTAAACCCCGGTGCTTTTAGAAATATGATTTTGAAATTTTTGGAATGAAATAATGATTGTTCACTCAAGTTGTTATATTTGGAGGAACCGGAATACCACTGGATGCTCCAGTTTTTTTTTATTCTAGAGTTTTACACGTTTTGTTAGGAGGACCCCCTCCTAGTCATTTTTGGTTTTGGTTTTCAATACATTTCTTTTTGAAAGAAATTTGAAAATAATATTTTGAATATAAGACACCGGGCATTTAGTTCTAAATTTACCTTCTGATATGATTAGATGCGCAGTATTTTATTTCAGGGTATTCTCTGAATTTGATTGCATATATATTTATACCATATTGGTTTTACTGGATAAGTTATGTTCGATTAATGTGTTAGGTATTTTTAGGATAGTCTACTTTCTGGGAAAGTATTGTGGTAAATTTCGGAGACGAAGTTCTTTTAAGGGGAGAGTGTAACGACCCGTATATTAATCACTTTATATCTGAATATTTAAATCATTTTTAAATATTTAAATAATGGATTTTAATACTCAAATAAAACTCTTTTAAATAATGATTAATGATGGTGAAATTATTTTCAAATTTTGTTTACAAAAACAGTTAGTTCGAAGAAAGATTGAAAATGTGACCGGAATTCGTTTTCCGAATTTTCAATTTTTCGTCGGCTAAAAGTTATCAGAAACATTGTGAACCATTTACCGTAAATATATACATTTATAGATAAGTTAATATGTGTGTATTAGTGTATGTATATGTATTTATACCAATGTATATAAAGTTTAAAAAGAATAAAATGCTTAAGGAAACTTAAGGGGACATGATGTAACGTTTTGGCAACTTAGAAAGACATTTAGTATAAATGCTTATAAATGCATGTTGGGTAAGGTTTTCATGGAAGTGGACAAGAGAAAAACCATGAGTACACAGGGAGGGAGGCTTGGTGATGAGGTGGAAGCATATGAATGGAGGGCAAAGGACAAGGGTATAATGGCAATTTCCTTTATGCATTTTGTATAAAGCTTTTCTCCATTTTCTTTTCCCTTGTACTTTTCACCTTTTCCATTTTTTTTCAAAAGTATTCATCTTCTTTATTCATAATTTTAATTTTTAAAAATCAAAGTTTAAACTTTTAAAATAATTTCAAACTTGTTAAATCTCCTCCTTTTTATTTTAAAAAGTTCTCCATTTTCCTCCCAGTTCATTCGGCCATTAATTCCTCCAAACTACTCCAAATCAAGTTTTCATTTTTTCAAACCATGTATATTTCTAGTACCACAACTTTGTAGTTTATGACTTTTTCTGATTTCAAGCTTAGATGCTCCAAAAATTCATTTTTTTGCAAGAGTTTTTTTGAACCCAGATTTTATGTTCGAAAATACCCCTCACTATTTTGACCATAACTTCCTCAAAAATTAACCTTTTTGAGTAATTTTTTTATAAATGATAGAGAAAATAATTTACTAAAACTTTCCTTTAAACCACTTTACCAAATTTCGAACATGTCTAAAAACCAAGGAGAAGATGACCCTTTTCGAGTTGATTTTTGGTGGTTTCCAAGCTCTAAAAGTTTAAAGTTTATTCCAAGTTTGGATAGCTTTCGGAGAGTAAAACTCTTAACTTTTTTTTGGGAAATATTTTACTTTAGTTACATTGTGATATATGTTGCTTTCTTGGTTTGGATATGATGTGAACCTGTTCATGTTTGGTTTGGAAATGTATATGTGTGATGGATGCAAACATGTTAAGTAAATGTTAGTTAGCAAACTAGTTAGTAAGTAAAATTTTACCCTGAAAAACCAAAGCTTTAAAACT
Organism: Allium fistulosum; assembly: GCA_030737815.1. Taxonomy (NCBI): domain Eukaryota; kingdom Viridiplantae; phylum Streptophyta; class Magnoliopsida; order Asparagales; family Amaryllidaceae; genus Allium; species Allium fistulosum. The sequence goes on from JASFAW010000013.1 coordinate 19,696,508, forward strand.
ATATTCATGTTCATATTTATTAACTATGAATGCTTATTGTATGTATGCTTAAACCAAATGTGACAACCCGAGTTTTCTGACGGCTGTGATTGGGAGATTAACTGATCATTATTGAAATATAAATATTAATTAGTCAGAACAAACAAATTTATGATTTAAAGTATCTGGATATATATATAAATTGGTTTAAACACTATATACTTTATAACACATGGATCGGTTTAAAAAAAATTAAAATTAAAATTATTATATTAGATATTTAATTCTGAAATCTATGGGTAGGATTAATCCTATAGAAAGGAAAATAAATTTTTGCATAGGTAAACCCCAACATTTAAATTAAGATAAAATACCCATAAACATATATATATATATATATATAGATAAATATATACAAACTTCACGACGTTTGAAAAAATATATATATATATATATATGAAAATTAAGGATATACAAGTTTATGATTTTAAATGAATATATAAGTATATAAATGTATGTATATGTATATTTATGCCAACGCAAAATAAAATATAAGAAAGTTTGTATGAATGTGAATATATATATATATATATATAATAAAGCAATGTATATCAAAAATATGTTTAAGTGTAATAGGTAAATGTAACTATGTATAAGTATGTATATATGATAACAAATACAAATGCATTTGGTAAAAATAAATATACATATGAAATGTATGTATATAAATATATATATACAGGGACCTAGTGAGACAAGCATTTAATGCATGTTCATCTCAAGCATACAATGCATCATTTCAAAACAATGTCAGCAGCAAAACATAAAATCAAGTCAAATAAAAATCTACTCAAGGTTATAAAGGAAGGAAAGAAATAAAATAAAATATTGAATGTAAAGCCTGGAAGAAAATCTTAGCTGGTAGCTTGCTCTACACACTTCGTTCCCTATATACAGATATATGTGACCGGGCCTATTCTCTGTTCATTTTCTTTCACTTGAAGTAAGTTAAACAAAAGAAGGATAAACAACACTGCCAAAGAAAAAAAATCAATCAAAAATGAAATCAACATCTACTTCAACTTCTTTCAAGATCAACCTGAGATCAAGCTAGTAACAAATTCAAACTCAACAATTAAGTAGCAGATCAACAATCATGCATAAATTTAAAGTTCAAGTGCAGATTTCAAATTTTCCAAAGCCTGTTCTCTGTTCTACAGTTTAAAACAGTGAGTAAACTTTTTCTATAAAAGCCTAAGTTGTTTGATAACCAGTTGCATGTGATAATACTTGAAATTTTTTTGAGTAGTATGCTTTGCATGTTTGTTCAGATATGATTTCATGTGTATATGTATGTTAATATTGCTGTGCATATCTGTGTACCAATATGTATGCTCTGTTCTAGTTTTCAGGCTTTAAAATCTGATCAATTTCCAATTTCTCTTTCCCTAATTCTCTTTAGACTTCAATGTTTAAACAAATTATGTTTGTAATAACAAGATTTAGGTTTAATATATATTTTTAAGTAGAAATTGGAGGCAGTTTTAACTAGGATGTAAGAATTACAGTAAACTTAAATATGTCAAAATCCCAACTTAAATAATTTGTGAATTCATGAATATAATCTGTTTCATCTTCGCAAGCTATGATTTTTAGAAAAAGAATCATGATTTTTAAGATGATTATTCGAGAGGAATTGCAAATTGAGCGTGGTTTGTGTTTTCGTCATTTTCTGGTGATCGGAGTGGTCTGGGTGGTCGGGATCACTTCTGGAGATGGATTGGAGGTTGGGGATCTATAGTCAACGAATTTCTCGTCCACCGTGGCAGGGCGTAGTGTCATATTAGGGTTTAAGGTCAATTTTGGTCGAGGGTGGAAATCGGGTTACTGGGTCATCCTCAAGGCGTCAGGGTTGATAGGTGGTGGGGGAAATGAAAGAGGGGATCAAGGCGAGATTCTGGACGTGGTGGTAAGGTTCCAAATGATTGGTGTTGGAAGAATTTGAGGTGTTTGATGATCGGGTTTCAGCCTGAGGGATTCGAGTTCGCTCGATTTTGATTTCGAGGTGAGTCGTGAGTGCTGGGTTTTCAATTTGGTAGAGATGGTCGATGACGACTTATGGGTGGTAGCAGTGATGGTCGGAGGCGCCTCGACCATGTGTCCACATACACGCGTGTCCCCCTGTACCTGTTGCTTTGCTGAGTGGTTTGAGGATCGAGGAAGAAAGGAATCGACTCGGGGTCATGCGCGAGTTGATTCGAGGCTGGCTCGGGTTAGGGTTCGGGTAGTTTTAGGTTGGGATCGGGATTGGATTTGTAAACAACAGTTTTTAAAATTTAGAAGTAAATTATTAACATATTTAAAACAAAGTTTTGAAAAGAAAATTTACTCGGGAATAATGTGTGATGGCACGGGTATGGACTCGAGGTCACTCGAGTAAAATGTTTGAAATTATCAAGTTTCAAAGTTAAAACAAAAATCAAGTATAAAACTATTCCTTAAAACAATTTCTTTTAAATCATAATTGTCATTTAAATGATTGGTTAATTAAAAGTTATGTAATTTACTTTAACTTAAATTAATTAAGATAATTCTTAAGTTATTTAAAACTTAATCAATCATGTAATTAAGTAGTAATTAAGGAAATAAAATGTTTTATCATTAATTAAACTTAAAGATCTTAAGTTAAAGTATAGATTAATGATAAATTAATTCCTAGTTTATTAAATAAGATTTTAAATGATAATTAAGAAGTTAATTAAGATAAATGACTTATCGTTTAATTAATTAAGGTTTGTGTGATTAAGATTAATTAGTTAATAAAAGTAATTAAAGAGTAATTAATTAATTAATTAATAATTAAGAGATTAATTAATGAAAGTAATTAAAGATTAAGTATTGATTTATTAATTAATAATTAAAGGTAAATAAATAACTAAAGGTTAATTAATCAATGAAATTAATTAAGGTTAATTAATTAAGTAAGGATAACTAATTAATTTAGGTATAGTAAGTAATGGAAGTAATTAAGGATGGTTGATTAATTAAAGTAATAACAAATGATTTGTAATTAATTAATGTTGATTAAGCTAGGTTAAGTAATAAGTTCATGAGTGATTAATTTAATTGGTTAAATTAAATTAATTATAATTATGTGATTAATTAATCTTGCTTAGGGATGATGAATTAATTAGAATGTTTGGATTGATTAATATTATGTTAATCTGTGATGATCTGTTATGTGCAATACTTTGGGTATAGCTGTGATAACTATAAGTTATTTATCTGTGATGTAGTTGCTAAGTAAATACAATGTTCTGAATTGAATTAAATTGTTTAAAATTAAAAACAACTTGGATTAAAGATGACATTGAATTCGAAGAGACCGGGGTCGGGTATCAGCAAATACCCGAAACCACTTCGATTTGTAATCTACAATAACTCTATATAGATTTGAGTTTAAATCAAATAGGCTGGAATAAATTAAGTATCATGGCCATTTAAACTGAGTAAACAATTGTTTGTGATAAGTAATTGACTTTAGCAAGTTAAAAACTCATAGTAAGGTACGAATTACCTCGGGTTTTTAATTATGTTTTAAAACTTAGTATTTCAAGTTATATGGGTTTACTCACGCTGGTTTCGAGCCTGACCCGGGTGTTACTTTGATGTAATGCTCGGGTCAGACCGAGTATTACAGATTTTCAGGCTAGGACATTCTGGAGTTCAGGGGCGAGCTGGATGGCAGAGACGTATGGAGTATATTTCGTTGTATATTTGAGATTGTATTGATAGTAGTCAGGGACAAGTTGTTATAACTGTCCAGTTTATTTTTGAATGGTTGTACTCTGATATATCATCTATAAATAAGCAGTTACAGCTTTTCTTGTGTAAATGGTATTATTTGATATTATATTTTGATCCGTTGCGAATGTGAGATTCTGTGTTTTGTTCTCTTTTCTTCTTCTACCTCTTTTCTTCTTTACCCTAACAATCTGGAATTTCCAGCGTTTGATTGCTCGACATTTCTACAGTGAACGTATTAATGTCGAATTTTCGGGAAAATTTTGGGTCGTTTCACCATTGCTATATGATGTTTGGTTGTGTTGATAATTTATAAACTTGTCTGCCGAACTGCCCGTATAGCGACAGTCGATGTATTGGCACTTTCGAAAAATCACTTCTTATCAAATCATTTAGTTTCATCTTCGTGCTTGGAATTGTTTTACAAGTTAAGCAAGGTTTTAATTAATGATGTTTTCAAAAATAATTATTTATTTTAATAACGATTATTTAATTTAATTAACTTATTGATTAATAAGGATTAAAGTTAACTAATTAACTTATTAATGATGTGTTTTAAATTTAACTAATTTTGGTTAATAATGTTTTAAATTTAATTAATCATTTTATTTAATGATGTTTAAGGCTAATTAATATTTTGAAAATGATGGAGTACAGTTAGTAAATCAATTAATTAATGATGTTTTAAAATTAATTAATCTTTTTAATTAAAGACTTTTTAAATGGAAATCAAACTGTTTTAACTTTTATTAATCTTTCCTTAATGATGATTTAAATTTATTAAACATTTTAAAATAATGATATTTAGTTAACTAATTTAATTAATTATATTTTACTAATTAATTGAATTTATAAGGTTTAAAGTGGTTTACCCTTTTTATTATTTAAAGTCATTTGAAGTTCAAAAATCAAATTGTGTCATGCAGTTTAAAGTTAATTAATCAATCTAATAAAGATGTTTTAAGTTATTAAATCCTTTTTAAATTGATGTTTTGAAGTTAGTGAACTCTTTTAACAAAGTGTTTTAAAGCTAATACTTGTAATGTGAGGCCAAGCATGAATTCGGGTTTTTAAAAGAAAAAAGTTTGATTCGTTTATAGAAATGAATTATTTTCCATAAAGCGATTCACTTGTATGGGAACGATTTATTTGTATACTTAGCACTAAATGTCGAAGAAGTAGACTTGTCGCTATTTCGAAAAATAAGAATAATCGCAAGACATGACTTTGAGGTAACATTACCTTGACTTGTCGAGTATTATTGTTAACCAAGAAATAGTACAAGTTTGCAATGAGTGGTGATAAGTATAAAAGACTTAATTTCCATATATGATCATTTTATATCCTCGATAATTGGTTTCCCAACTATTGGTTACCTCAGCTTCTTTATTATCGTCATTCTAAGACAATGTGTTGCTCCGTTGAGCTTTGTAATCCTTTGTCGGAAATGACTAAACCAAAAGATGCGAGAGGAAGCCAAGTTATGTGGGGTTGCTCCCATTAGAGTATTTTCACATCTCATCTAGATTTTTGTGTATCGTCACGTGAAAAAAGAGTTAAGATTTAGATGTGAAACGCTATATCTTTCGAGTGCTTGGGCAACAACACACGAATACCGAGAATGTATTAAGTGTTGTTTCCAGGGATCAGAAGGGTAGGCCATCATAGTAAATTCAAAACAAAATTTATACAAACCTTTCATCCATACCCACTTCTATATAATAATATCTACTTTTCATTATAACTAATAAGATCAACCTATATAAAACAATTTTGATTCACATAAAACGCTATATCAGTATGCTATGAATTTACTTCATAGTAAATAATAATGAAATGCTTATATAAAAGTTTCATTCTTTTTAGTAAATATAAATTATTTTATCTATATTAATAAATTCTTTATCTATTTTTAATAAATATAAATTCGTTATGATTTTCAATAAAGATAAAAGTTTTAACATTTTAATGAAAATACTTGCATTCATCTACCACTTTATAATGAAACATGATATTTTAATTATCATTTTCTATTGTAAGCGGGCTAATTTATCATTTTACAATGAAAAACATTATAGTCATTTGCCATTTTCCAAAAATTCTATATCAAACTGAACCAAGTAGGTAAACGACACTATATTCATTTATCCTTTGTAAAAGGTGAAATGTTATATAAAACATTTAAAAACAACAAAAAATACATTGTAAAACATAAATCATATAGGCCAATAATATAATTTAATGATTATTTATCTTTGAAATTTAAAGGATAAAAAAATTGGCAAACTGTGATTTTTTATTTTATTTTTATGTTTAACATGATAAAATTAAAGAAAAATTGTAAAAGATGAATAACTTGGTAACTAATCTTCAAACATAAAAAATATAAAATAAAACATAAAACTTAAAAGATAAATTACTACATAAGTTATTATATCTTTGTGTTTAATATAATAACTTCTCATAAAATGATTTATCTTCTAATAAAAGGATAATACATATAATTTTTTAAATGGATCACAGCTTTTTAACTAAAAAACTTTTTCGATTTATTCTTATAGGAAAATGAATAACAATCACTTCATACTCATTCATAACCGAACTAATTGCATCATAGACAAACTATTTCAATTCATAATCTATCACAAACTAAATTCCACTTCATCAAATAAACAAATGAAATCAAACTAACCAATTCAACATCATTGGCATTTAAGGACAACCATTTTTTCTACAAAATTTCATCACTAGAAGAGATGCGGTCCATCTAGTGGTTCTCTTGTTTACATCCAAATAAAAAATTACCTTGCTGAAAAATATATATTAATGTGTATATGATTAGATATAGGCCCTGGATCGTGGACACTATAAAATCTCTTGAAAAAGCAATAAGCAGAAATTACGTCCGACTTTTTTTGATATATGTCAGACATATCACTTACGTAAGCAATTATATAGAAAGCGTTTGGCGGCTAGAAAATAGAGCATTTGGACATGACGTAATATTAACATCGGGTGCACATGGCTTAAGGCAAACGTGAAATTTTGCGTTGAATTTTTTTCTATTTAAGTTGCCAATATCGTATTCATTCACCGTATCCATTTATCAATTATCTTTCTCTACATATTCTTCCTAACCACGTCCAAATACAATTTTGTATATAATAATTCCAAAAATGATCTGCAAATTAAATCAATTAATAATGATGATTTATCCTATTCCAACGATTCAAAGGAGTATGACAATGATCTTGAAGTTATTTCTAGATTGATGGTAAAGATATATCAGTTAATTCCTATTTCACATCACAATTCTTTTTACATGGTTGATTGTGGATGATGGATGTTCTTGATGGACTTAAGAACATACGTTAAGATTTATAACAAAATACAACGGCTTGTCATTGTGACTTGTGCTATTTATAATATAAGAAAATATAATAGTACAGATCCCAATTATGAAGAAGTTGTTAATATAGAATTTCCACTGAGTTATGCTGAAAATTGGCATGGACAATGTCAACACAACCATAGCGGTACAAGTTCATCAAATACAACATATATTGTTGCATAACGTAATCCGATCAGAGATGTTTTAGTTGCTGTAGGATGACATTGATGCATAAAATTTGTATGTTCTTTATTGTTAATCTTTAGCTTATGTTTGAATTTATAGTGGGTGTCTGAATTTCTATTTAAATTTGAATTTGAATTTCTATTTTTATTTCTATCATTGCTTATTGAATAATAAATATGAAATGCTTATTGATTAAATTTAACGATTAATGATTAATAATTAATAATATTGCAAATAAAAAATAAACACCATACATTACACAATATTACCTATCTAACTCAAATCAATTTTTTTTCCACAAACATCAAAACACCTACTCTAATTTATTCATGAATGCACCTATTGTCTTCATTGGCTATGTTTTGGTAATAGTCTAATTTATAATATTTCATTCATAAATGATGTTAAATTGTTCATATGTTATAAACTATTACGAAAACACACACACATATCTATATATAATTGTTGTTTGACCTTACACACATATATAAACATTTAAATTGAGTAATAAAACCTTATACACATATAATACACACACAAATATATACTGGTCATTTTCAAAAAAAATATTTGCCATTTTATAAAAAATTTCAAAATTAAAAAATGATTTTAAATAATTATTAAAATATGAATTTTGTAATTAATATATATTTATAATAAATAAATTAAATTATTAATTTATATTCATATATATATTTTTGAAAAAAATAATTTATATACATACATATATTTATTTATTCATTTAATTCCAAAATATAAATAATTATTCAAAATATATTTTAAACCCTTTTAAATTATGATGTATGTTTAAACAAAATATAATTTAATAAATTTGTGTTGATATATATTATATAAAAAATTCTTTATAAAAATACGTATGAATTTGTATAATAAAAAAAACTAAAACTTATATAAATGCGTGTAGATTTGTATAATTAAAAAAACTAATTTTTAATAAAAATGTATTGGCCGAAAAAATAATAATTTTTTAACATATGTATTTTATATTTACTAACTAAGAGTTTATAAATAAATATTTTAAAACTAAATATGAAATATTTTAGATGTTTATTAATTTTTTTAAATAAACATATCAATATTTGAAATTTGAATTTAAATTCAAAATAATTTTTTTCTAGGATCTAGATCTGGTTTTAAATTTGTAATATCTTAAGATGTTTTAGATTTTAATTCAAATCATTTTGAATTGGTCAACATTTTAAAACAAATAAAATTAATACACATACACACACATATGTTTATGTGTGTATCTAAATAATAAATTAATTATGGACAACAAATATGTATACAAATGGACAAATGCGTCCATTATGGTGTAAATTCCAATGCTTATATATGAACATATTAAACCATGTACAATTCTATCTATTGGATGTGAATTACACGTATATGTGTATTTGATACGCATATACAATATATATTTTATAAATAAAACCAGAACTATTATGTAAAAAAATTAAATAGAATAAATATTTTAATTAGAATTATTTAGGTTGGATCTAAAATAATTTAGCCATCATAGGCCTAATAAATGTAAAAAGGAAATAAATTTGAAATTAACCCATTTATCCCGCTATGCCCCAACCCAATTCCTTCAATAATAATGATTATTTTCAAAATATTTAAAAACTATAACCAAGACTTTTCACGAAATTTCAAATATAAACTAAAACGTAAATAGCAGCTCAAACAACAAACTAATGGGTTGCTGTTTTACAGCCTATTGGCTACAGTTTTCTAAGCTATGGGGTGATCCCATTGGCCTACTAATCATAAAAAAATCATTAAGAAAATTTTATTTCCCAAATAATGATAATATAAGCAATAAGAAGGAAAAGAAGAAAAAAATGTAGTATGGATTCTTCTCGTTATTTCATTAATTCATTCACTTAAACCATATTTTGCATACAAAATAGACAAAATGGTATTTTGTCCAGTATGTATACACGTGTTGCATTATGCAAAGCAAAAAAGAAAAAGAAAAATCTATTAAAGGTTCCAATTGAACTCAAATTAATATCATATCAAAATTTGGCACTTTGCCTATATAAACGACATATTATACAAATTTTTGGCATGTTAAATTGTGTTTTGCTATACCTCAACCTAATGTGTAAAATTACAACAATGGATATTGTTATCCTTGGTACTTGCAAAATAAAATATAGTACTTGTAAAGTGGCTGCATGCTATCCTTGACTTCTCTAAATAGCTAATTCTATTAAAACACCAAAAATTACTTTACCTACAACTATATGTTCAACATTAATTTTAAGATAAATTTTTCCATCGTCTTCATTACGATATTAACCACTGTTGTTTTATCCCACTAGATTAAAAACACAAGTTATATAAAACAAAATGGGGAAGTGTAAAGGACAAAATTCCAAAGTTTTACTGTCTCTAGAAGAACCTCTTCGAAATTTAATCGTAAGGATGCATCAAGTAAGAATGATATATTATACAGTATCATTATATGAAAACAATATGCAAAATAAAAACTATTAAGAACAAAATGCTACTAAGTCATATCATTTGAAAATAAAATGCTACTAAAAGGTAAGTTCAGCTATTACATGATGAAATTAAAATATAAATGTTCTATCCATCTTTTAATTTAGTAAGTAGAAAATTGATACTACGCAGTATTATTATCCTACTTACCAAATTTTTTGTCCTTATGCTATATTTAGTTGAAAGTTTGTCATTCTCACTAAAAATTTGAGAGCATGTCCTTGTAGCTAAAAAATCAATGAATTTTGTCCTTCATACTATTTTCTTGTAATTTTATTATCTTTTCTTTACCATTCCTTTTCCTTTCAAATCAAAAAAATTAGTATAATGTTTTGCGAAACAGATATTAATGGTCCCCAAGACATGAAAAATTACCTAAGCATATAGATTTAAATTATTTATGTTTGATGCAGCACACCATGATGGCAATGTAGCGAGATATGAATTAGGTCGTTTTTGTCGTAGGTCATTTCTGAAAATTATGCCTACCAGCGACTTAACGAATTATGCAAGGAAGGATGAACCAGTGACCTATGGTAAGTCGCCGAGCGACCTAACGGCGAGTTGTGTACGAAAGGTTGATCCAGCGACCTATGATAAGTCGCCGAGCGAGCTAACGAGCTACGACCTAAATGAGTTACGACCTATCAAATTAGCACCAGCAAGTATGAAGCGAAGCAACGTGAACAATGAAACGCAACGACCTAACAAGTTAATTCTTAGGTCGCGTGAAGGGTTAGGTCATTCAAACAAAACCCAACGACCTAACGAGTTAATTCTTAGGTCGCGTAAAGGGTTAGGTCATTCAAATGGTTAGGTCGTTCATTTTCTTATATCGCTCCAGTGATAAGTCGCTAGTTCATGAAGCCGTGTTGAATCTCCATGCCACTGAAGCTTAGGTCGATGATGATTAAGTCGCTCTGGCTAATGTGTTGTTGTACGTGATGATGTGTTGTACTTAGGTCGCGTATTGATGTTATGTGGTATTTGTTGAGTCGCATGTATGTTAAGTCGTTTGTGTTGTAAATACTGTAAGTCGTGTGTTGTTGTTGTAACGTGTTTGTTAGGTCGTTAACGACCTATACTAGGTCGTAAGTCGTAGGTTGGCCGCCTGTTAGGTCGTGAATGTTGTGCTATGTTGTAAACTGCCTATAAATATGGGCGTTGCGTCATTTGTAAGGTGGTTGATTTTTGAATAAAACTTTGTTTGTGTGCTTTGTGCCACTTTGAAATTGGTAGTTGAGTGTTATCTCCTATCTCCACTTTCGGCATTCGAGTGCGCTCGAATCAACAATTGTTGAAGCCAATTCATGGAATTAAGTGCGCTTGATCAACGTTCGAAGAATTGTAGATCTTCTCTCACGGTATCGTGCGTGATCAACGTGTCGAAGATTGCTAGAATCCGGTATCTCTTGAGATCAACAGATTTGGGCATTTGGTATTTTCAATCCACCGATTTCTACTTTCATCGTTTCATCCATTTTTGTTATTTCCACTGCGTCATTTGGTATCAGAGCTAGACTTAGCCAATCATAGCTAAGCCGAGCCTGTTCGGAGTAGAGAAGAAGTGTTGAAGTTCATTTGTAAGTCAAGGCCGAGAGGTAGAGAAGGTTGAAGATTGTTGTTTGTTTTGACAATGCCTCCAAGAAGAGCTAATCGCCATCAGAATGTTGAAGCGTTGTATAGAAGAGAAGAAGCTGAGCAAATGGAACAACGTATCAATGAGAAATTTGATGAAGGCATTGGGAAGTTAGAGAAACTGATGATTGACATGAATCAAGGTCAAAGGAGAAGGTTGCCAGTCTCGAACCATGGAGGAAACAGAGTTTCGCCATCGGTTACGCAAGCGAGGTGGGTGTCGCCGCAATCTTACCGAGAAAGAAGAGAATCTTCAGTTTCATTAAGAAGATAACATCATGAGTATAGAAATGAAGAGAGAAGAACTCCACGTGAGTTTGAACATGAGCCATATCGTGATGTTGAAAGACAAAGTAGAAGGGATATACGTGATCATAGAGATGTGGATGGTCGAGATCGTTATCGAAGTACATCTGTTTTTGATGAAGATGGTGATAGATGTAGTGTTCATTATCGAGATCGAGACCAAGTATGAAATGCATATCGGGAGGTTGAAGATGATCGTCGATGGGAATCGGGGATGAAAATGGAAATTCCAGAATTCAAGGGTGGAATGGTAGCAGAAGAATTTTTGGATTGGTTATCTAATGTTGAAGAAATTTTTGACTTTAAGGAGGTTCCTGAGCATCGAAGAGTTAAGTTGGTTGCTACTCGTTTGAGAGGAAGAGCTATGGCATGGTGGCAACAAACTAAACTTACACGAAAGAGAATGGGGAAGTCAAAGATTGCTACATGGGAGAAGATGAAGAAGTTAATGAAGGCTACATTCTTGCCGTATAATTATCAGTCTCTTATGTATCAACGATTGCTGAATCTGAGACAGGGAACAAAGTCAGTGAATGATTATGCGGATGAATTTTATCAATTGATTGCGAGGAATGACATCATGGAGACGGAGGAACAGTTGACCGCTAGATTTGTTGGAGGGTTGAGAATGCAGATTCAAGATATGGTGAATATGTTTGATCCCAGATTTGTTGCTGAAGCACATCAAAAAGCTCTAACTTGGGAGAAGCAAGGTAGGAGAGGTGGTGGTGTGTTTACAAATTCCAACAATCAAATGAAAGGGGCTAGTAGCAATGCGAATGTTTCCAAGGCTGTTGCAAAACTGGTTGTTAGTGACGTTGCTAAGACCAAGGTCAATAGTGGTATCAAATGCTTCAATTGTCAGGAGTTTGGTCACAAAAGCAATGAATGTCCGAAGCCAAAGTAGCGAGTGATGGTAGCTGAGGTTGAGGATGTAGAAGCTGAATGTTCTAATTCACCACATGTTGAGGAGGAAGAAGAGTTGTCAGGAGATGAGGGTTGTAATTTAATGATGAGGAGGTCTTGTTTAACACCAAAACAAGAGGATGATTCTAGCTGGTTGAGGAGCAACATTTTTCAGTCAACATGCACTATTCTGGGAAAGGTTTGCAAGTTTGTTATTGATGCGGGCAGCCGTGATAACATCATTTCTACAGAGGCTGTGAAGAAGTTGGCATTAAAGACTGAGAAGCATCCGAAACATTACAAGTTAGCTTGGTTGAGGAAAGGTGGGGAGGTGAAGGTTGGACAAAGAGCTTGTGTTAATTTTTCGATTGGGAAGAAATACAAAGATGAAATTCGGTGTGATGTTGTGGATATGGATGTATGCCATTTGTTGTTGGGGAGACCATGACAGTATGATAGAGCTGTGCAACATGATGGACGTACCAACAGCTGTAGTTTCATGTTCGAAGGCACAAAAATCACTTTAGTTCCCAAGAAGCGACAACAAGAAGAAAGCAAGTTGGAGGAGATTGAAGAACTTAAAACTTTGCTATCTTTGAAGGAGTTTGTTAAGGAAGTAGAAGAGGAGCCTGAAGTATTTTTGTTGATTGGACGTAAGAGTAATGAAGTGGTTGAAATTCCTGAAGAAGTAAAGCCAGTGCTGGGAGAATTTGACGATGTATTTCCTGAAGAGCTGCCAATGGAGTTGCCACCATTGAGGGACATACAACACCAAATAGATCTTGTTCTAGGAGTTGTGTTACCACATAAACCACATTACAGGATGAGTCCAAAGGAGCATGAGGAGTTGAGAAGGCAGGTGGAAGAATTGCTTGAACAAGGGCGCATACAAGAGAGCTTAAGTCCTTGTGCTGTACCAGCATTGTTAGTGCCGAAGAAGGATGGTTCGTGGAGGATGTGTACGGATAGCAGGGCACTCAACAAAATAACTGTCAGATACAGATTTCCAATGCCGAGGCTTGATGATCTGTTAGATCAAATCAGTGGGTCTGTAATCTTTTCGAAGATTGATCTTAAGAGTGGTTATCATCAGATTCGAATTAGACCAGGGGACGAATGGAAGACAACATTCAAGTCGAGAGAATGATTATATGAATGGCTGGTTATGCCATTTGGCCTATCGAATGCACCAAGTACATTTATGAGGGTGATGAACCAAATTTTCAGACCGTACATTGGGAAGTTTGTGGTAGTTTACTTTGATGATATTTTGATTTATAGTGCTAGTACAGAGGAGCATATTCAGCATTTGCGGAAGGTGTTAATTATTCTTCGTCAAGAACAATTCTATGCAGCAACGAATAAATGTGTGTTTATGGCACGGAGTGTCTTATTTCTGGGATATGTTGTATCAGAAGAAGGAATACAGGTGGATCAAAGTAAAGTTGAAGCAATCAGAGATTGGCCACAGCCCAAGACTATAACAGAAATCCAAAGTTTTCATGGGTTGGCTTCATTTTATCGAAGGTTTATTCCACACTTTAGTAGTGTGATGGCGCCTGTTACTGATTGTATGAAGGGCAAGCAGTTTTCATGGTCGGAGGAAGCAGGGGTTGCTTTTGAGCGAATCAAGGAACTCTTGACGTTAGCACCAATTCTAGTATTGCCGGATTTTCAGTTATTGTTTGAGTTACATACTGATGCATCTAAGGTTGGAATTGGAGGGGTGATACGTCAGAGAGGCCGACCAATTGCATATTTCAATGAGAAGCTTTTGGGAGCCAAGATGAGATATAATACATATGATGTGGAATTTTATGCTATTGTGCAAGCCGTGAAACACTGGAGACATTACTTGTTTCACAAGGAGTTTGTGTTATATACTGATCATGAGGCTTTGAAACATCTGCAAGGGCAGGAGAAAATTTCAGCTAGGCATGCATCGTGGATTGCATACCTACAGCAATTTACATTTGTTGTGAAACATAAGTCGGGAATTACGAATCGCGTGGCAGATGCATTGAGCAGGAGGAATCATTTGTTGACTACAATAAAGATTGAAGTGACAGGGCTTGATGTGTTGCCAGAATTATTTGTTGATGATCCTTACTTTGCTAAGGTTATGGGTGAAGTTGAAAAGGGGAAGACGGATGAGTATGTGTTGGTTGATGGTTTTCTGTTCAAGGGAGATAAATTGTGTGTTCTAGATAGTAGTTTGCGAATGAATATTATCAAAGAATTGCATGAGGAAGGACACATGGGCCGTGATCGTACAATGCAGTTGATTGCAAAATCTTATTTTTGGCCGTCCATGAGAAAAGAAGTTGAAAGATTTGTGGAGAGATGTCATATCTGTCAAGTTTCGAAGGGAACCGCTACAAATGCAGGATTATATATGCCGTTGCCTATACCTACTAAACCCTAGGTGGATGTTAGTATGGACTTTGTGTTGGGATTGCCGAGAACGCAACGTGGTAATGATTCTATCTATGTGGTGGTTGACCGATTTTCAAAAATGGTACATTTATCGCCCTTAAGAAGACCGCAGATGCCATTAATGTCGCTCAGTTATACTTCAGAGAGATCTATAGACTTCATGGATTACCTGAATCTATTGTTTCAGATAGAGATACTCGTTTTCTGAGCCATTTTTGGATTAGTCTATGGAAAATGGTTGGAACTAAGTTGAAATTCAGCAGTGCTTATCATCCACAGACGGATGGACAGACTGAAGTTGTGAACAGATCCCTAGGTAATCTGTTGCGATGCCTTGTGGATGGTAATCTGAAGAGTTGGGATTCGAAGTTATGTCAAGCTGAGTTTGCACACAACCATGCAGTTAATCGTAGCACCGGTTTCAGTCCATTTCAGATTGTATATTCAAGCTTGCCAAAGGGCCCGTTGGATTTGACGATAGTGCCACAACCGAAGGGGACAGTTAAACGGGCTGTTGATTTTGTTGATGGGTTGACAGAATGCCATAGAATCGTTCAGGAATGATTGGAGAAGACGAATGAGAAGTATAAACGATCTGCGGATCTGAAGCAAAGAAGTGCTGAATTTCATGAAGGAGATTTAGTATATGCTGTACTAACAAAGGATCGTTTTCTAGTGGGAACATACAATAAACTTAAAGCTCGAAAGATTGGTCCTGTAAAGATTGTGAAATGGATCAATGAAAATGCCTATAGGTTGAAGCTGCCAGAGGATGTGTACACCTCTGACGTGTTTAATGTTAAACATCTTATATCTTATTATGGAGATGAGCAATCCAATGGGGAAGACTTTTTAAATTCAAGGACGAATTTTTCTCAACCAGGGGAGGATGATGCAGCGCACCATGATGGCAATGTAGCGAGATATGAATTAGGTCGTTTTTGTCGTAGGTCGTTTCTGAAAATTTTGCCTACCAACGACTTAACGAATTATGTAAGGAAGGATGAACCAGCGACCTATGGTAAGTCGCCGAGCGACCTAACAGCGAGTTGTGTACGAAAGGTTGATCCAGCGACCTATGATAAGTCGCCGAGCGAGCTAACGAGCTACGACCTAAATGAGTTACGACCTATCAAATTAGCACCAGCAAGTAAGAAGCGAAGCAACGTGAACAATGAAACGCAACGACCTAACAAGTTAATTCTTAGGTCGCGTGAAGGGTTAGGTCGTTCAAACGAAACCCAACGACCTAACGAGTTAATTCTTAGGTCGCGTAAAGGGTTAGGTCGTTCAAATGGTTAGGTCGTTCATTTTCTTATATCGCTCCAGTGATAAGTCGCTAGTTCATGAAGCCGTGTTGAATCTCCATGCCGCTGAAGCTTAGGTCGATGATGATTAAGTCGCTCTGGCTAATGTGTTGTTGTACGTGATGATGTGTTGTACTTAGGTCGCGTATTGATGTTATGTGGTATTTGTTGAGTCGCATGTATGTTAAGTCGTTTGTGTTGTAAATACTGTAAGTCGTGTGTTGTTGTTGTAACGTGTTTGTTAGGTCGTTAACGACCTATACTAGGTCGTAAGTCGTAGGTCGGCCGCCTGTTAGGTCATGAATGTTGTGCTGTGTTGTAAACTGCCTATAAATATGGGTGTTGCGTCATTTGTAAGATGGTTGATTTTTGAATAAAACTTTGTTTGTGTGCTTTGTGCCACTTTGAAATTGGTAGTTGAGTGTTATCTCCTATCTCCACTTTCGGCATTCGAGTGCGCTCGAATCAACGATTGTTGAAGCGAATTCACGGAATCAAGTGCGCTTGATCAGCGTTCGAAGAATTGTAGATCTTCTCTCACGGTATCGTCGCGATCAACGTGTCGAAGATTGCTAGAATCCGGTATCTCTTGAGATCAACGGATTTGGGCGTTTGGTATTTTCAATCCACCGATTGCTACTTTCATCGTTTCATCCATTTTTGTTATTTCCGCTGCGTCAATGTTGGATTCTGATTTGAAAGCTTTGTTTTAAAAGAGAAAAAACAAAGAACAGCGTAAGAAATGTAATTCTATTAAAAAGTATGTGTAATGTTGTTTAATATTAGGGTGTAGGTAGTGCAAAAATTGGTGTATAATGATTTGTTAAGAGTTTTGGTGGGGTTATAGTATATCTTGGTGTCTGAAGAGAACTTGTCTTACACCTATTTGCTAGCTTGCTTATATACATATTCCCTTGCAGTAAAAATATAAATGTTACCATTAAATTTAAGTTAAGATTTGGTTAATCACACATTAATATAGTAGTATGATCACTAACATCTCTATGCAACATATGAAAGTAATAATTGGAACTTTAGCCTAGACAGTGCATATGGCAAGCTCAATGGAAACAAACATAAAATATTATGTAAAATCAAAGAAATTGAAGACCTAATAATCATCGAAGAACCATGAAATAGGTAAAGTCTTATCTGAAAGTGGCCGGTGCAACATAAGCGATCGGGATAGGTAGCTCACTAAAAATAAAATGAAATAATTTATGACTACTTTCCAATAGTAATGTATGGTTACACACATTAATAATCACTGAACAAAGTGGAGAACACAATCATCTTATCATATCATTTGGCTATGTAGCAAACTTATTAAGCTATCAATAAGATACATAAATTACCATTAAACTATATAGCAAAACCATTTGAAAATAAATTACTATTTGACTAGACCATTTCAAAATAAATTACCATATGAAAATAAATTACCATTTCACTAGACCATTTCAAAATAAATTACTATATGAAAATAAATTAGCTCTTTACTATACCGTAACAACATTACAAAATAAATTACTATGGCAAACTCATTTGACTATATCAGTAAGCTTATTAAGATATCAATATCCCATCAAAAACATATATAAACTACCATTTTACTATACATCAAAACTCTCCAGGTGACCCAATATGAAAATAAATAAATGAAAACTTTGGGAAAAGTCCACATACGACTAACCATCTGTAACATGAAAGGCACGATGACCTCCGGTTCAAAAATTGAAATAAATGCCTAATTTTGATGATACCGTGACTTAACATGACATTGAGAAAAGGAATCCTTTCATATAGAAACCTAACACAAAAATCATGAGAACTATGAAGAGAAAGATATTACCTAAACACGAACTTCCAAAAACAATGGTGTGATGATGTAGAAGGCAAATTAGACGAAACGGTGAATTATTGAAAAGAAAAAGTAGGTTTCTCGAATGTGCTTAAACAAGAAAAGAGGGGAGAAAATGAATAAATTTTCCGTTTAGGTATTTGGGTTGCGCTTTTATGTTAGTGTTTTATTTTGAATGTTGCTCAATACACCAAATAATGTACTTGCATTTTAATTATTTTTTCCCACTTAAAAATACCACACTACAGATTATCAAAACCCATTACCTATTTCTTTTCTCAATAAAAATTAATTCAGCCAAAATTAATGTAGTAAATCAAAATGCAATCAAAAAATTCTTTAATAATGGATTTTGTTATCTCCAATGATTTCAAATATCTTGCATCTGATATAGTCAAGTGAATCAAAATATTTGCTTTGCTATTTTTCAAAAAGTTCTGAAAGAATGTATAGATCATATATTTATATTTAATATGCAAGTGCAGTAAAATATTAACTTATGATTAACAAAGTAAAGTAAATAATAGTAAAGTAACAATCACACTAGAGTTTTTATATTGGTTCTGACCTCCCGTCCTACGTCCAGTCCCGAAGCTCCTATTGGCGTTAACTAATAAACAAACCTCGCTTTGCCCAGAGGAATAGGTCCGATACAAAAGTTCTTTCTAAGACAAACATGTGTTTTGAAAAACACTGATTTTGACTGCAATGTAAAAATCTTCCTATTATCTCCTTTGAGTAGTATGTGTACGTGAAGCTTTGATTTTAGGAAGTGATAAAGGCCGATATTGTTTGCTTTTTATAAATCAGAATATACAAAGAATGTAGATAAGAGATTCAGAAAATTCAAGTTGGTTAATTCTTAAAATATTTTCATATATATAGATGATGAAGAGTTTTTATGAAGAGTAATATCCCTTAGAATTTTCTGGTTCAATCTAAAGGTTGCAATCATTGAGAAGGAAGAGAGGCGTTGAAAAGTTGTGGAAGCAACCATTAGATTGAAGCATATGTCTTTTTAGTGTATAAGGCCGTTGCTCAACACAAACGTCTCGCTATAAGTTTAGACGTCTGAGCTTGTATATAATATTTAGTCAGAAGCCAAAAATAGACGTCTGAAATTTTTAACAGAGGTCTAATGTTAGTTTGTTTTTAAAACTAGAAGCTTCAGCTAGACGTTTGATATGTAATGTTAAACGTTTGACATATGTTGTTTTCTTTTCTTTGGCCTTTTGTTATATAAAGAATTGAAAGAATTCTTCCGTGAAATGTTTAAGTTTAAAAGCAACTACTAAAGGAGATTTTACAAATTATATCTATGACAATAATACAATATATTAACTTTTCTAATATTGATGATTCATCTCCTTTGTTAGTTGTCTTCAATTTAAACTCTAAAAGCTTTTTCCTGCAAATAGATAGAATATATATTGTATGTGTATGATTGTATAGTTGTTGTCATTCGAAACCATAGAATAGTAGTTCCGACATTCTCCCCCTTTTTGGTTGATGGCAACTATACAATCGCTTTATAACCATATAACTCCCCCAGAATGTGAGTCTTCCCCCTATATACATGTAATATTATATTTCTCCCCCTTTAGCATAATTAATAAAAATATAGATGTAGTAGAGAATGAAAACAAACCAATATATAAACCCATAGATAATCAAGAAAGAGTTTAACTAGTTATACAAGCATCCAATACTAGAAAAAGAAAAACTGAGATACATAAATAAATATGACCGAACATACTAAAAATCTTACCGATAGTTATAATATCCCCAGAAGCTTGACAAGTCTTCATCATATGTACCTTGTTGCCATTGAGACTGGTCGGCATATTCCTCATCTTCCTGAATAAACAGACCCTAGAATAATGTGTAGTAGCTGTAGTCCTAAGGGTCGTGTGAAGTGTGAGGATCTTCTGAAGGAAAAGGTAAACCTTCACTATCCTCGGTATCAAGACAAATAGGTACTTTGCCAAGACGAGAGTGTTGTGGAGGTTCCCCATTCTAAAGCAATATCTCAATATTTCTCTCCTATACCCGCTGCTATCCTAGCTTCCTGTATTTCAAAATCAAGGTAATACTCTATAGTCACCGAAGCTTTGGTAGGTTGGGAAGGTCGAGTTGTAGGTGCTTGTTGATGTTGTTGAGGAGGTTGATATTGGAAAAATGGAATTATGTTCGGTGGCATTTCTCGGAGATTCATTAAGAGAGAAATCAAATGCCACTATCTTTGACAGATATTTCTTCATATTGGGAGAGGTATAAAGGAACTCCTAATGGCTATAGAATTCTCATGATGTATGGAGCATAAACAATGCTACGACGGGTTGGAGTCCAAAAACTTTTAATTTGATTAAAAATGTATTGTGCCCAATTTACTTTTATTTGACCAAAAATAGCATATGAAGTTTTATGATCATCATCGTAGACTTGTTCATGGCTTCCTAATTTAGGGATGACAGTGTTTATTAACATTCAGTTAAGAAGTCGTGCTTGTGGATGGCAATTAGATTGTTTTAATTCCCGAAAGTCGTCTTCCCAAATTAGATGAGTGATTGCATCTCTGGAGGCGTAACCTTTATCAGGAACTTCTTATAATCGAATTCCCTCATAAGAACAGTTAAGTATTTTCCCAATCATTTCAACATTAAGTTTAATCACTTGACCATAAAATACTAGTCCATATCCAGTTATCTTCATCATAAGGATTCCAAAGAGATGATGAATAAAGATTAATCAAAAATAGAAATACAGCTAGTTGGTCAATTTTTTCGGCATTGTCGTCATAATTGACCAAGTGGTAGAGCCCAGCATCTTGATACAGTTCACCAGCATCATAATAGATGAATCGACGAATAGGGTAGAAAGGTCCGCTGCGAAAGGGCTTCTTCTCCAATTCTTCAAGATGTTGTTTTCCATTTTGCTTCTCCACGATCCATTCCTCAGTATGGCGATCGGGTACAAATCGTTGAGAGGGAGGTTGAAAGCTTTGTCTCGAGGAAGGTTTGCGGTGCTTTGGTACTGGATTCCTTGGTTTTGGGGCCATTGATTTGGGAATTTTAAGAGAAAATAAAATTGGGGTTTTAGCGTTTTCTTGAAGGCTTGGAATAAAATGAACCGTGAAAATGAAGGTGGAGGTAAAAGATAATTTATAGGTGGGTGAAATGGTGGGGAAGAATATACGTTCAGACATCTGGTGTTAGTGTAATATACGTCTGATCATGGTAGTGTTCGTAGTCAGAGAATTCTTTCAGACGTTTGGATAATAGTACAGACGTTCATCTTTGAGATTGTAAATTTTATAGAGCGTATAGACAGACGTCGGATGATGGATACAGACGTCTATGCTGAAAAAGTCATGTTTTTTATTTAGCAGAGTGTTCAATAGATGTCTGACCTTGAATTCAGACATCTGTGCTGAAACAGTCATGTTTTTTTATTTAATAGAGTGTTCAAACAGATGTCTGACCTTAAGTTCAGACGTCTGTGCTAAAACAGTCTGTGGTTTTCCTTCCAGAGAGTGTGAACGGATGTCTGGTGATTTTAACAGACGTCTATGCTAAAAGAAAGAAAAAATATTGATTTTCCTGTTTCCTTTTTAGGCGTCTGACTTTAGTTGTTAATAGATACCCTTATATACGTCCAAACGTCTGCCTTTTCCTTTTAGACGTATGATTGGAGAAATTTTTTTATTTCTACCTCTGTGATTTATTTATATAAATATTTTGTTGAAAAAATGAAGAAAATACAAATAATTGAAGCATATTTATATTATATATACATATATATTAACCGTCAATAAATTCTTCTTCAGTTGTTAGCGGGGGAGTCAAAAGAATAATTATTTTGTTTCTCCCAAGAATTCGGTTCATCCTTGGTGTGCTCGTTTAATGGCTGAAGTGGTGACCACTAAGGAGGTACATGACTGTGTTGTGCCTACGATGTCCCTTCACCCCATATTTGTCATGGAGTGATTCTGTGCGCTTTTGGAGGAGTCTCCCTTAAACGCGAAGACCTTGCGTGTACGAAGTCCTTTGTTGGTGAATGGACACATATGGCGAGGATGCATTTCTCAAGGAAATTCAAGTGAGCTCCTTGACGTCATTGTTCGTAGTATATCTCTCTTTGAACTTCAATCATTTCCTGTTGGTAATGATGGATATCGTCAACTTTGTCAGATAGTGAGGCTGATTGAAGATCAATTCCATGTTTGGCTTTCTTTCCTTTTGGAGAGTAGCCATTATGGTATGTTGGTGATGGAATGATGTTAAGGGATGGAGACGACATAGGCGTGACTTTGGACGGAGAAGTATGAGTACTTCTGGAAGAGGGTGATGCGTAGTCGATAGCAGAGCATGTAGAATTATGATCCGAAGACATTTTTTATATAATAGTTTTGAAAGCCGTTTCTTTGGTTAAAAATTTTTGGATAAAATTCTGATGAAGTTCTCATATATATTTCTATATATGTATATGAAATTATATATACTATTTTAAGAGTAAGTTCTATTTATTTGTTGGAAAACAATGTTAGCCATAAGGCATTGGTTGGTAAAAAAACAAGTGGTCAAGAAAACAGTTAAAATTTTAGCCGGTAAATTTTTTTATAACTAATAAAATTTTAGCTGGTAAAAACAAGTGTAACGATACAATAAATAGGTCACATCATAACCTAATAAAATTTTGTTCGCTTAGAGGTTTTGTAAAAATATCAGCAATTTGATTTTCAGTGTTTCAAATTCTAGAGTTATTGTTTCCTTTTCGACATTATATCTTAAAAAGTTATGACTAATATCTATATGTTTCGTTCGAGAATGATTTATTGAGTTTTTTGACGGTTTATTGCACTAGTGTTGTCATAAAAAATTGGAGATTTGTTTATAATTTTTCCAAAATCTTTAAGGGTTTGTTGCATATATATTACTTGAGCGCAAGCTAAAGCGGCATCAATTTATTCTGCTTCACAAGTTGAAAGTGATACACAATTCTGTTTTTTTACTAAACCACGAAACTAGAGGCTGACCAATAAAGTGACAGGTGCCACTCGTACTTTTCCTATCAGTTTTACAACCACAAAAATCCACATCGCTATATGATACAAGTTCAAAGGAGCTATCTTTAGGATAGAAAATACCATAATTCATAGTTCCAGTTAAGTAACACAAAATACGTTTAACTGCCCGATTGTGTGAATCTTTAGGTTGTGCTTGAAATCTTGCACACAGACACACACTTATCATGATATCGGCTCTACTAGCCGTTAATTATAATAGTGATCCTATTATACTTCGATATAACTTTTGATCAAAATCCTTTCCTTTTTCATCTTTATCTAAATGTGTAGTTGTGCTCATGGGGGTTGGTTTACTAGATGTTTTTTCCATTCCAAATCGCTTTAACAAATTATGACGGTATGTTTCTTGATTTATAAAAATACCATTTTCTAGCTGTTTAATCTGTAATCCTAAGAAAAAATTTAATTCTCCCATATATGACATTTCAAATTCATTTTTCATGATATCTACAATCTCATTACATAGATTTTCATTTGTTGATCCAAATATTATGCCATTAATATATATTTGAACAACTAAAATAGTAGTTTGATTTCTTTTAATAAATATGGTTGTATCTATTTTTCCAACTTGAAAACCAGAATTTATTAAATGAGTTTTTAGTCTATCATACCAAGCACGAGGTGCATGTTTTAAACCATACAGAGCCTTTTTTAGTTTATATACATGTTCAGGGAATTTTTCATATATGAACAATGGGGGTTGCTCAACATACACTTGTTCTTTTATAAAACCATTTAAAACAGCACTTTTTACGTCCATTTGAAAAAGTTTAAAATTATGATGACATGCAAAAGCAAGTAACGTTTGGATGGCTTCTAGACGTGCAACTGGAGCAAACGTTTCTTCATAGTCAATGCCTTCCTCTTGATTATATCCTTGTGCTACTAATCTTGCTTTATTATGAACAATGTTTCCATTTTCATCATTTTTATTTTTATATACCCATTTAGTTCCGATTACAGATTGATCCATAGGTCTAGGTACAAGTTCCCGCAATTTATTTCTTTCGAATTTATTTAGTTCTTGCAATGCGATAATCCATGATTCGTCTTTTGAAGCTTCTTTATAATTCTTAGGTTCAAAATTTGAAATAAATACAACGTGACTCATTTGATTTAATTGATGTCTTGTACAAAATATTGTATTTTAATCACCAATTATATTGTTAATTGGATGATTTTTCAAAATACGAGGTGGTGATCTTAATGAATTATTATTATCAACCATAATTTCATCATTGTTATGTATATTTATGTTATTTTCAGAAGGTTTAAGTAAAAACTCATCATCATCATTGTTTTTGGTAATGGAAAAAATTTCGTCAAAAGAAACATGTAGACTTTCTTCAATGGTACCGGTATGTTTATTAAATAGTCTATAAGCTTTCCTACGATCTGACTATCCAATAAAGCTACCTTTGTCAGCTTTTGAGTCAAATTTTCCAAGATTATCCTTAGTATTTAGTATAAAACATTTTGAGCCAAATATTCGAAAATATGAGACTTTGGGTTTTTTTACCAAAAAGCATTTCATAACAAGTATTTTTAGTCAAAGGACGTAATGTAACACGATTCAATACATAACAAGCAGTAGCTACAACTTCTGCCCAATGATTTTTTGATAGATTACTACTATTAAGCATAGTTCGTGCACATTCTTGTAGTGTATGCTTTTTCCTTTCAATAACGCCATTTTATTGCGGTGTTCGTGGAAATGAGAAATTATCTACAATTCCCTTTTTATTACAATTTTTTTTTAAATTTCGTTTCCAAATTCATCTCCGTGATCACTTCTTATACCTTTTGTTTTAAGATTCATTAAATTTTTAATTCTTTTAGCAAAATTTTTGAATATTTCAAAAGTATCACCTTTATGTTTTAGGAATAATGTCCATGTATAATGTGAAAAATCATCTACAATAACAAATACATATTTGTTATGATTTATTGGTCGTATTTGAGTAGGTCCAAATAAGTCAAGATGAAATAATTCTAAAGGTTGTTTGTTAGAAATTTCCTTCTTTGATTTAAAAGAACTCCTTTTCAATTTGCCATATTGACATGCATCACATAAATGTCTAACTTTATAATTTATTTTAGGAAGACCTCTAACCAAATTGTGTTTAGCTATTTGTTTAAAGATTTAAAGTTTATGTGACATAATCTTTTGTGCCATATCCACAGGTCATTAAAATCCGCGGCTAGACATCAATCACTCGAGTTATTAAATTTCATACTTAAAACATATGTTTTTTCCTTAATCCTTCAAAAATTAGATTTTTATCTTCATCAAATATATTGCATTTATTCTTTTCAAAATCAATTTTAAATCCTTTATCACAAAGTTGACTAATACTTAAAAGATTATGTTTTAAGCTTTTAACTAAAAGAACATTTGTAATAACAGGTGAAGAGGACATACCAATATCGATGACATCTCCAATCCCAAAGCCTTTTGAATTATCTCCAAAAATTACAGTATCACCATCTTCGTATGTTTTATTTGATAACATTTATGCATTTCCAGTCATATGTTTGGAGCATCCGCTATCGAGTATCTATTTCTCCTTGTTATTTGATTTTCTTTTGGGTACCTGCAAGATAAAAACAGTTTAGTTGGTATCCACTTCTTTTGTTAGGGTCCTAAGTGTTAGAAAGAGATGGTTTCCATACCCAAGAGTGTTTGGGACTTTAAAAAGATAATTTTTAATATGAACAACATTTTTCAGATAGTTATCTATGAGTTTTTGTCTAATTAGTTTGTTATTGGATTTCAAAATCCATATTTCAATTATTTTGGTGTTAGACATCTTTTCTATAGTATCTGACTTCTTGAACCTATTATATAGCGAACTATAGATTTTATGTTTTGAAGATTTCTTAAATCCTAATCCATTGCGATTTCCGGATGGTTTTGAAATTTTTATCAAGTTATCCAAGTTCTGCTTTCTTTTAATAAATTTCAAAACATTGTTGGTAATCTTGTCTAACTTATCATTAAGATGAGAAATGTAACAACCCGCATATTTATCGATTTTATATTTAAATATTTTATTTAAATATTTTATCGTTAGTCGGAGGTTAGTCCGAAAAGCTACTTTTTGCATACGGTCAAATTAGGACTCGAGACCACCTCCATTGAGTCCAAAATGACGTTTGCGATCTTTTTGAGTGTAAACTTCGATATGTTTGGAGATAGTGAAATTTTCGTCACTTTTTGTGTTGGGCTTTTGGTTTGGGCTGCACCTCTTCTAACTCAGCCCAACCCTTTCCTTCTCTTCATCACTTCATCTACTTGCATAAACTTTGAAGCTTTAGCAAAAATGGTGGAGGGAATAGGAAATTAAAATTCCAAGCTCAAGTTCTTTAGCAAATTCAACATCTAACTCCAAATTCAAAGTGAAGACATTGATTCAAGCTTGTGGTTGATCTTTGCTTTGCCCCCGAGCTTCGTCTTCATCATATTCCGTGAAAAGGTGAGATTTTTGATCTCACATCTTGCCTATGATTGTCATTGGACTGTTGGGAATGATTCCCTACCACTCTAGCATCAACATTTGCATTTGGTTTGGATTGGATTGGCGAAAAACTTCAATTTTCAGTGTTTTGGTGATTTTTCTGGCACTAGGTCGTTCTGGCCTTCGCTAGGTCGTACGCGAGTTAGGGCTTTAGGTCGCGCGCGTTGGAAAGTCACTGCCTTCGTATTTCTGTTTGCCTGCGCTAAGTCGTTCACGAGTTAAGTCATAGGTCGTCCACGAGTTAGTGTTTTAGGTCGTCCCCGACCTAACTCCACTAGGTCGTTCAAGGCCTTAAGTCGTAGGTCGCGTGGCACTTTAGGTCGCATGGCCTTGTTCCCCAGTTAGGTCGTAGGACCTTTTAACTGTTAGGTCGTACAGACCTTAGCTCGTAGCTCGTATTTGAGCTTAAGTCCTAGGTCGTTAGCTCTTAAATCCTAGGTCGTATCGAACTTAAGTCGCTAGGTCGTACGCGAGTTAAGGCATTAGGTCGCTGCATTGAAGAGTCACCGCCTTCTTAGGTCGTTCACGAGTTAAAGGCTTAGGTCGTTAGTGAGTTAAAGAGTTAGGTCGTTCGCGAGTTAACTCCTTAGGTCGTAAGACTTTTCTTTTCCTTAGGTCGTGCACTTTTAGGTCGCGAACAACCTTATGTCGCGAACCTCTTTAGGTCGTATGACCCTAATTTTCTTAGGTCGTTGGACCTTTTTAACTCGTTAGGTCGTAGACCCTTAAACTGTTAAGTCGCGTACCTTCTTAGGTCGCGCATCCCACTTAGGTCGCAGAACCCTCTTAAGTCGTATGTCGTTCACGAGTTAGCACTTAGGTCGTTTGACCTGTTTTCCCCTAGGTCGTTCGACCTGTTCTTCTGCTAGGTCGCGTGGCATTCTTCCCTTAGGTCGTTTGGCTTCTCGAGACCGCTTGCCTTCACTAGGTCGTACCGTGACGGGGCGCTGCCCCCTGGACCCCCGTATTACTCTGCGTAGGCAATCTTATCTGAAAAGCGTTCAACAGAACTTCAACTTTGATGCATTTTGAGCTAATTTCCTTGGATTTTGTTCACGTCTTCGAATGTGAATTTTTGTGATAGATTGTTTCAACAATCGTTTTATGACTTGTCACTTTAAAGATATGAAGGTTTTAATACTAGTAGTAAATATCAAAACTCTTTCATCAAATCGATTTCAACACTATTTTTAATATCAAAAGTTCGTTTTCTCAAACTGATTTCCAATCTACTAATATATATAAGCCTTTACTTCACTCGAATGAGAAATCGACTTAAACGACTTAGTAAAACAAGTGGTA
Source organism: Allium fistulosum (assembly GCA_030737815.1). Lineage (NCBI taxonomy): Eukaryota > Viridiplantae > Streptophyta > Magnoliopsida > Asparagales > Amaryllidaceae > Allium > Allium fistulosum. The sequence goes on from JASFAW010000013.1 coordinate 19,724,766, forward strand.
TGAAACGCTTGCGTTCACTTCGTCGGTTAGCTCTTGGACTTGTTCGATTGAACCCTTTTCGTGACAATTTCCTAGTGAAGATTTACAGCTTGTTCGTAAATATTTAAGTTAAGCAAGTGGTTATGGGACATGAAGCTAAATTCATATATTTACTAGCTTGGTGTGATTGACACTTCTCGCTGATCATGATGATCATTTTATGATTTAGACTAGCAATTGTGCGATGTCTCTTTGTCCGTATGAAGGACTGTACTTCATTTTATTGAGCTTCGTCTCATTTCTTTGTGGGCTGGCAACCCAAGTACTTTTAATGTGTTTCGATTCATCTGATGTACCGTTTGTACTACATCGATGTCTCTGTCTTTCCAATTCATTGGACGTACCGTTTGCACTCCATCAATGTTTGATTCATCTGATGTACCGTTTGTACTACATCGATGTCTCGGCTTTCTAGTTCATTGGACGTACCGTTTGCACTGCGTTAATGTTCTGAATTGTATTGTCTGTCCGGTTCATTGGACGTACCGTTTGCACTGCGTCATTGTTCAATTCATTGGACGTACCGTTTGCACTGCGTCAATGTTCGATTCATCTGATGTACCGTTTGTACTACATCGATGTCTCTGTCTTTCCGATTCATTGGACGTACCGTTTGCACTGCATCAATGTTTGATTCATCTGATGTACCGTTTGTACTACATCGATGTCTCGGCTTTCTGGTTCATTGGACGTACCGTTTGCACTGCGTCAATGTACCGGCTTTCATGCTCCTGTTTGGGATTGGCCATCCTTTTCTTGTGATTTCTGGATTTCTTGTTGTGATTTCTGGGATTTATGTTTCACCACCTTTTTCAGTTGGCATTGATATGTATGTCATTTATTGTGGCTTGGTGAATTAAATTAAGAATATGACATTCTTTTTAATCTTTGAGAAGATTCTTGTGATATTGATTAATCTCTGGATTTATTTTCGATTAGATACTTATCACAGTATGACTTTATAGTTATCATACGTTTTTGTTATATCTCTTATTCTATATCACTTTATCTGATATTTATAGCTAGACTGATCCGTTTATTATTTTCTTCTTAAATAATACTCGGGTCAGACTGAGATTTTACAGGTGCTTCCTCATGACTTCTTATTTGGAGCCATCTTCTGACTTTTGGCTAACTACTCTAGTTTAGTAGTTTTTGTTGTATGCATTTGAGATGAGACTCCTTGATGTATACGTATTCTATTGTCTTGCACTTGTATCTATTCTTTTGTGTTATTGTGGATCTTATTTGACCACTACTCTGATGTACACTTTCATGTGTGTTATATTCATATCTATTTCCGCCTTTGTGATATGAATTGTCTGTGACTGATTTGTGTTATGTTTATCTCTATATTTGTTTCCGAAGATTATATATATAGCCACCGTGTGATAGCTTTGTGTTTGTATCGGTATGTCGGATTTCCTCTTTAAAAGATATGCATTCTATTCTATCTGACATATCGGTGCTCGCACAAAGAAGTTACACGGATGGTCGCTCCTCAACAGCCTTATTCTCCGTGCTAATTGACAGCACTACATCGTAGTGTTCTTGGTTAGCGTGGGTATAGAGGTGGGGCATCACAAGAAATTTCGGATTTTAATGTTTCTACATTGTTCTTTAATATAACGTTTTCTTTTCTAATTTCATCAGTTTCTAGTCTAACTTTTCCTATTCCACGTAATAATGAGTCATTTTGAATAGATAAATTTTTATATTTCCCTTGTGAAGTTTCTAATTCTTCTTCTAAAATGGTTTTCTCATCTTTTAATAGTCCTATTTCAAGTTCCATACGATTAATTTTGGCAACGTACTCTTTATTTAGCCTTTTAGTTTCTCTATATTTGTCATCTAATTCCATGCTAAGTTCTAAAATTTCATCATAAGTAAGATCAGGACAAGCCTCCTTAGTGTTTGCCATGAAAAAGACATTAGCCTGCTTAGAATCACTATTGCTATCGTTGTCTGATGATGAAGGCGAATCCGAGTCATCCCAAGTTAGTTGAAAAGCCCGTTTTCTTTTCTTGAATTTCTCGAAATTGCCTTTCTTTTTGTCATTATTGAGTTCTGGGCATTGTTTCTTCATGTGTCCGAACTTGTCACACTCAAAGCATTTGATTGAAGTTTGATTGGATGAATTTGAATTTCCTCTATTTTGGGATCTCGTCATCGTTTTGAATTTCTTGAATTTGTTGTAATTTTTGGCAATAAATGCGATCTCATCTTCATCTAAGTCCGATTTATTATCGTTGGCGTGGAAGGCTATATATTTCTATTCATTGATTTGTTCTTTTCTTGCCTGGGCTTCATACGACATCAAATTTCCTATCAATTCTTCAACTTTTAGTTGAGATAAGTCATTCGCTTCTTCAATGGCCAATACTTTTCGTTCCCATTCATTTGTTAAGGAATTTAAAATACGTGTACCTAAATCAAAATCTGTAAGTTTAACTGTAAAGGCCCGTATCTTCATTCCCTTTGAGTAGACAATAAAATAAAAGATGTCCAACTCAAATTGAACGGAAATACAAATCTTTAGGGGTTAATTGAGAAGAATTAGAACCGAAGAAGAAACAAACACAGAATCTCGCAGTGGAACGATAAAATATAATAATCAAATAAACAGTTCATGAAGCTGTTTACTATACATTTGATTATAGTTTATACAACACTTACCAAAGTTATACATATAAATCAAAATAAAATATAATGCAGTAGACAACATGATGCAGGAATAATAATAGTAATAATATACCAAATCTTCATCTTCGTCCTCAAGAATTAATCATCAATAAGCTGAAAAACTCAGGACCGACCCGAGCATAACGAAAAGACAAAATATTCGAGTTAGGACTAAAATATCCTTATGTAAGTCAAATCGATATCGCATATAACATGAGTGTAACGGCGTCAGAGATGTTTACGGGTTTTCACATCTCTTATCCACTGTATAACGTGCGTGCAATTACTCAAGAGATGTTACATAATTTTCCATCTCTTAAGGATCCATCAAAATATTTATATGTAGTAGAATACGCTATATATAATGTCTAATCAGTAAAATAAATACTAAAATAGCGTTAAGGCTTAACATCGATCCGCCTTAACGCGTTTTTAAGCATTGTCGTACAGTTTGCATATAAAACACCAGTTTAATGGTCGGTGGATAGGGATGCGCTGTGATACGACAACACTAAACCAAAATCGTATGGGTCTCGTTTAGGGATAAAAGTATGATGAGGCACGTGAGGCAATGCCCAAGGTAGGATACTACCAGTTCGGGTCGCAGGGCTGGTGGTAACACATCATAACCTTGACCGCCCACCGCGTCCATCCATCACATATCGATTCATAGGGACGCTATCCCAAATCAAGTTGCACCAATCGAAACCAACAACAAGAGTAATAATATGGACCAAGTCTAAGAAAATCAAAGAACGGATGTCCGCCTGAGGTAATTAGCCCACTTGGCACTGTCAAGCCGTTCTGTTTTAGTCATTTCAAAGTGGCACAAGTGCCGAGGTCTATCCACCATCATTCTCTTTCTTCAAATCCAACAATCACCGCCAAATCCAACCACTTCCTTCTGGAATCTCCTCCGCGTACACAGTTGTTAAAGTGGTTTCGGTATCAACGGAGAGTATGCCCATATCCGGCCCCAGTATCTTTAACAACCAAACGTCGTTTTACACGTCGGTTGGTTCTTTTACATTTCAAAGGCAGTTCATACTTGATATCAAACTATCATATTCGCTCCAAAATCAAATTCATTTCGAAATCATCATATTTACTCAAGATATACTATTTTAATTCAAAATCCTTTTCGTCTTAATATCTCGACTTTGATTCCAAAATCGTTTCGAATTTCAATTTAAGTTATAACTTCGATTTAACTCAACTAAATTATTTAAATCTAAGATTTAAATATAACATTCCACTCTTGACCAATTTGAATTTTTGAAAAATAGTTTGTATAGTTTTAAAATAGTTTAAATAATTAAAATAGTTAAAAATAGTTTAAATGGTTAAAATAATTAAAAATAGTTTTAAATGGTTAAAATAGTTTAATATAAAATAGTTTAAATATTAAAATAGTTTAAATATTAAAATGGTTTATATAGTAAAATAATTTGGAAAACCAAAATAATTTAAATATTTAAGAAGATAGCTTTTAAACAGTTCTATATTAAATAATTAATTTCAAAATAGTTTCAAAGTCAAACTGATTCAATTCCAATTTCCCAATTCAATCAATTCCAATTTCCATTCAATCGATTCGATTTCGATTTCAATTCAAATCAATTTCAACTTCGATTTCAAATTAATTTAATTCCACTTTCAAATCCAATTAATTCAATTCCAATTTCAATTTAGATCGATTTCGAGCTCGATTTTCAAAATATCGATTCAAAACATTTAAATCAAATTATCCTTCAATATTCAATTTCAAATCCCAATCTTCAAATATTATTCAATTCCGAGCTCAATTTTGAAATATCGTTTTTATATCACTTTTACTTAGTAATATTCAAAGTCCGAATAAAAGTTCAATCTTTTAAAAAAAATCGATTTCCAAAAATTTAAATTATTTTTTATTATAACTTCAAAATCTCAACTTCGATTATTTAAATAATTTCGATGACCAAATTTAAATTTCAAAATTCAGGGCTCAAGTTCGAAACTAATTTGATTTCTATAAATTCAATATTTATTTCTTTTAAATCAAAATCACTTAAATAAATTTCAAATCGAATTTTTTTTAGATCATTTCATTTAACCAATCCGGTGTCCGTATATAATTTTCTATACTATGGCCAAGTGATCGGTTATTTCAATTAAATTTCGGGGATGCACATATATCATTTCAATCCAAATCATAATGTCATAGGTATATATCATTCCAACCTATTTCTTAATTTATTCAAAATAATTCAATTTACAGATTATATACTGTAATTAATTTACCAGGTGAGAACATGATACATATAAAATAAATAAACATCCAATCATCCAAATATCAATCAACTGGCATCCATCATAATTAATCATATAAACAGACAATATAATTCACCATAATTTCATAGTTATTAATATCGGGTATTTTACTGGCAATTAAATCCCAATTTCAAATCTAATTGTCAATTTCAATTTTTAACGGTTAATTCGAATAACAATTAAATTTTATCAAACAACGACCAATAAATTTATATCACTTCATAATTTTAGATTTAACTATCAGAAAAATATTCTAGTACGTTGTGAGTGTTATAAAACACTCACCTTGAGTTTTCAACTTTAAATCAAATCGAACGACATTCGATTTAACCTAAAATTTTAACTAGCTCCAAATGAACCCAAATCAGATCTAAAATGTACTGCTCATCGCCACGATTCCAACACATCTTGTTTCGTCCAATTCCGACCTCGCATGCAGGAGTTATAAAATTTTTAAGTTTATCGAGAATTATATAATTAATTTGAAATATTAACTTGTTTATAACTAAAACCCATACCCAATTTCAAACCTGGTCCACTACTGTTTATCTTCTTCCCCTCTTTCTATGTCTCGCTTGTACACGATGATACCACACCCATGTGGCGTGCACGTCATTGACACCGAGATTTGCTCGACCATTCTTCGAAACAACTCCGCCATCCATCTTCCCTCGACGAAACGCACTTGCTCATCACCATCACATCTCGCCAAACCCTCCCTTGCCAATCACGACACAAAGGTCCTCCGAGTAATACAGGTGCAAGTCGCACTTCACCATTTGCGATCGCATGCTCTAATTTTTCCCACCGAGATGATATTCGACGAGGAGAACCTAAAAATGAGCTCTATTTCTAGAATCAACAATCCAATATCACAAAAAATGGAACCCTAGTCCATTCTTGCTCACGCCTCTCACTGTCGAGATGCCCAAAACTTTGTCGTGCCTCACAAAAACATCCCAGATCGAAGCACTCGACGAAATAGGATTTTTAAAACAAGTTTCATAATTCTTTAAGTAGATTTAGCGATAGGAATTTTTGAATGCAAATATTTTTTTTCTCACTTAGATGCTCTGCGTGTGTTTACAAAGGAGAGGACGTGATTTAAAAGGAGAAGGGAGGGAAGCGTGAATAGAAAGCAACAGTGACCATGACAAGATAGAATATGCAGCAGAAAAGAAATTGACTTGACAATATATTAATTTATTCTCAGAATGTCTCGATTTACGCAACTCAAAATCTCGAACCCCTATCGAGGCGTGCCGCTAGGCGTTCATAATGTTATACCCTTATTCCGAACATAATGGAAAAGGTTTCAAGTCCTAATTCGATCGTATGGAGAAGATAGGTTTTTGGACTCAATTATTATATTGAATTTTCAATATTAATTTCAACGCGTTTATATCCCATACGACCAAAGGATAACTCCAAATGCTATGAAATTTGAAATACGATAATAATACATTATTATGGATCCATTGGAACTGGTTTCATCAAATTCCAAGACTGTACCTTGGATCGCTATTTTAACGTCTCGATTATAATATAAAATTTTCAATTTCTAATTATTCACTTTTAAATCCAATTTTAAATATTAACAATCTTCATTGTTATTTAAATAAAATTTACATCAACTTCCGATATCATTTTCAATCATATTCAATTCAGAATTAATTTATTCAAATAATTACAATATTAAATTTAAGTAATTTTGATTATTCAATAAATCAATAAATTTCAATATTAGATTTTAATTGAATTTTAGTTATCAATCAATTACTTTATTTCCATCTACTAGATTCAAAATTATTATTTAATCCAACTATTGATTTTAAACACATTCAATACATGGCCTTACCTTTCGATACTCGTTATTACTTCAATCTCCGGAATTTGTTTATTTCAAAATCTTATCCAAGTTCATAACCAATACTTACAGTAAAAATCATTAAATCTTTATTTTTTAAACTATTTTTACTTAATAATGACATTAAATTTAATAATTTAAAATGGCTAAAAATACGGGTCGTTACAATCTCCCCCACTCAAAACTTTTCGTCCTCGAAAAACGTTAAGTAAAGAATTTACATTTGATATATTTTATTCAAAATTATCAACTTACAAAACAAATAGATCTTATTTATAAAATCATTACTACGTTTCTACTATGCTACTCTGATCACCTTACGGAATTTATAAGTTAGTTATCAAAACAAGTTATAAAAATTTTAGAACTTCGGAATTTTTCTCACACCCGGATTTACGGAAAATTTTGGCAGAGTCTCCTTTGCACGGCTCGATCGGAATCACTACAAAACGCCACTACGGGCCCCAAACCAGCAAAAGAAAAAAAAGCCAAGTGGGTCCATCATAAAACCATCAAATCAAATGACAAAATAAACACGTATCTTTTTGTCGGGCCATCCAAATTTTTCTTTATTTTAAATACTTGCATCTTATTTACCAATGATATCCAATCATATAATTTAATGTCATTTTATATTTTGCATTTTCAATTTCCAATATTTGCTTTACTTAAGCCCATACGATGTACATATATCATCCATACGCAATATCAAATCTGATCGCTCACTCGATCACACAATTTCACTTCCAAACTAGTACCATTCCCATGACTCTCTAGTGCAAACTCAGATTTGGTTCCTTGATCAGAAACCTTTATTCTCCTTGCATAGCCATATACTATAATTGAGAATTCTAGAACCAATCAAAAATCCATATCCAGTGTTCGCCGTCGAGAATCGAGTGAAAAATCCTAACTCGGATCGACATAACTTATCTCGAAATTCTGTGCTCGAATCTGGATCAAATTGTTATGCGAATAAAATAATATACGTACAACACGTATTTAGTTCCAATTGATTCTTAGTTATACCAAATTCCTTTGTTTACGTTTACTCATTTTCATAATTTCATTTAATAACAAATTTATTTGTGAAACATTCTATTAATCATCATCTTAGTTTATAATCATTCTATAAAAGTCCGACTTCTTATATGTGGCTTTATCTAAGTTTATAGTTATCTCAGAAGTTATAGATTCAATTTCAAAATTTCTTTGCAAATTTCTATTTAATTCTACAACCAATTTACAAAGATATTATTTAATTCATTTGTCTACTTTCTTAGGTTCCACTTACTTATTCCATTTAGTCATTCATCATTTCATAATATACTTAAGTATATATACATTTATTATTACAACTAAATTTCCATCTATATACTTTTTAATTACTTTTAAGTTTGTTTACTTGTATAATATCCATTACATATCCATATCATCATTTTAACTTTTTAACAATTGTTAAGTCTTATTATATATTATTAGAATGCAATTTGGTATTATACAATTAATCTGATTCATTTTACTTAATTAGAACGCTCATTATTTTAACTTGTTTAAGTTTCTTTACTTTCAATTTAAGAGTTGCAAACTTCAACTCTAAAGTTTCTCAAAACATTTAGCTCAGATTTCTTAATTCTCTTATTTTATAAGCTCTGGTTATTCAAATATTTCATTTCATCCAAATAATTTGAAGATTATTAATTAACAAAACTTAAAAATTTAAACACCGGGTTCTTTTCAAATCATTTGAAATAAGTATGCATACTTATATCTTTTATATATCAAACCAAACTTTTGGAGTTTAAACCAAATCCATTTATCAAAACACTTTCGAAGCAAAGCTTCTCAGAGGTCTCCCTCACTTTGAGACTCAAAAATGAACGTCGATGATGCTACGCAATCATCATCGAAATTATTTTCCAACGACGGAAGAGAGGAGTACATAATTCATTCCTTTTAAAATCCCTTTTAAAAATATTTTTCATAAATATTTTTCAACTAATATTACTATATTTTTCCAAAAATTTGAAAACCATTTTCAAAATTCCCAGGTCTTGGATTCAAAACCTCTCAATTTAAATCCATTTTAATTTGTAAGTCACATTTATAAATTATACTTACAAAATTTCACTTTTAAAACATTCCACAAATTGTTTTATCATTGTTTATTTTGTAATAAACCTCTTTTGTTAAAACACAATAACCAATTAATGATAATAATCAATATTATCATTCCTAACAACCAAACAAGCTATACAAACCATAATAATTTTTGAAAATTATTTGTTTATATATGAAATATAATCAGGGTAAAATTATTTCATTTTCCCAGTTTCATAACAATACTATGTCGAATAGTTCTGTTCAAGTCTTTAGAGATCCCTATCAATAACGTTAATTACTCGTACTGACCAGAATCCATAAGCCACTCAACAAATCAACCAACACAATATAAAACAACTTTTATATTCACTAACAAATAAGCGCTCATATCTATTAATACACTCAACTCATTCTAGGGTATTATAGACCCTATCTCTAATGAGTCAAACCCCACAAAGCTAAGGTTATCGCCAAACCAAAGCTCTGATACCAACTGTAAAGGCCCGTATCTTCGTTCCCTTTTAGTAGACAATAAATCACACGTGTCCAACTCAAATTGAACGAAGATATGAATCTTTAGGGGTTAATTAAGAAGAATTAGAACAGATGAAGAAACAAATACAGAATCTCGCAACAGAACGATAAAATATAATAATCAAATAAATAATTCATGAAGCTGTTTACTATACATTTGATTATAGTTTATACAACATTTATTAGAGTTATACATATAAATCAGAATAAAATATAATGCAGTAGACAACATGATGCAGGAATAATAATAGTAATAATAAACCAAATCTTCGTCTTCGTCCTCCAGAATAAATCTTCAATAAGCTGAAAAACTCAGGACTGACCCGAGCGTAATGAAAATATAAAACACTCGAGTCAGGACTAAAATAACCTTATGTAAGTCAAATCGATATCGCATATAACATGAGTGTAATGGCGCCAGAGATGTTTATGGGATTTCACATTTCCTATCCAGTGTATAACGTGCATGCAATAACACAAGAGATGTTACGGAATTTTCCAACTCTTAAGGATCCATCAAAATATTTATATGTAGTATAATACGCTATATATAATGTCTAATTAGTAAAATAAATATTAAAATAGAGTTAAGGCTTTACATTGATCCTCCTTAATGCTTTTTTAAGCATTGTCGTATAGTTTGCATATAAAACACCAGTTAAATGGTCGGTGGATAGGGATGTGCCATGATATGAGAACACTAAACCAAAATCGTATAGGTCTCGTTTAGGAATAAAAGTATGACAAGCCACGTGAGGCAATGCCCAAGGTAGGATACTACCTGTTCGGGTCGTAGACCGCCAACTACATCCATCCGTCCCATATCAATTCAAAGGGAGGCTATCCCAAATCAAGGTGCACCAATCGAAACCAACAATAAGAGTAATAATATGGATCGAGTCCAAGAAAATCGAAGAACGTATGTCCGCCCGGGGTAATTAGCCCACTTGGCCCTGTCAAGCCGTCTTGTTTTAGTCATTTCAAGTTGGCACAAGTGCCGAGGTCTATCCATCATCGTTCTCTTTCTTCAAATCCAACAATCGCCGCCAAATACAACCACTCCGTTCTAGAGTCTCCTCCGCGTACACAGTTGTTAAAGTGGTTCTGGTATCGACAGAGAGTATGCCCATATCCGACCCCGGTCTCTTTAACAACCAAACGTCGTTTTACACACCGGTTGGTTCTTTTACATCTCGAAGGTAGTTCATACTTGATATCAAAATATCATATTCACTCCAAAATCAAATTCATTTCGAAATCATCATATTTACTCAAGATATACTATTTCAAGTCAAAATCTTTCTTCTTAATATCTCGACTTTGATTCCAAAATCGTTTCGAATTTCAATTTAAGTTATAACTTCAATTTAACTCAACTCAATTATTTAAATCTAAGATTTAAATATAACATTCCACTCTTGACCGATTTGAATTTTTTAAAAATAGTTTGTATAGTTTTAAAATAGTTTAAATAAATAAAATAGTTAAAATTAGTTTAAATGGTTAAAATAATTAAAATTATTTTTAAATGGTTAAAATAGTTTAATATAAAATAGTTTAAATATTAAAATGGTTTGTATAGTAAAATAATTTGGAAACCAAAATAATTTAAATATTTAAGAAGATAGCTTATAAACAGTTTTATATTAAATAATTAATTTGAAACTAGTTTCAAAGTCAAACCGAGTCAATTCCAATTTCCCAATTCAATCAATTCCAATTTCCGTTCAATTGATTCGATTTCGATTTCAATTCAAATCAATTTCAACTTCGATTTCAAATTAATTCAATTCCACTTTCAAATCCAATTAATTCAATTCCAATTTCAATTTATATCGATTTTGAGCTTGATTTTCAAAATATCGATTCAAAACATTTAAATCAAATTATCCTTCAATATTCAGTTTAAAATCCAAATCTTCAAATATAATTCAATTCCGAGCTCAATTTTGAAATATCATTTTTATATCACTTTTACTTAGTAATATTCAAAGTTCGGATAAAAGTTCAATCTTCTAAAACAAATCGATTTCCAAAAAATTCAAATTATGTTTCGATTATAACTTCAAAATCTCAACTTCGATTATTTAAACAATTTCAATTACCAAATTTAAATTTCAACATTAAGGGCTCAAGTTTGAAAATAATTTGATTTCTATAAATTCGATTTTTATTTCTTTTAAATCAAAATAAGTTAAATAAATTCCAAATCAAATTTTTTTAGATCATTTCATTTAACCAATCTGGTCCGTATATAATTTTCTGTCCTATGGCTAAGTAATCAGTTATTTCAAATAAATTTCGAGGATGGATATATATCATTTCAATCCAAATCACAATGTCATAGGTATATATCATTTCAACCTATTTCTTAATTTATTCGAAATAATTCAATTTACTGATTATATACTATAATTAATTTACCAGGTGATAACAGGATATATATAAAATAAATAAACATCCAATCTTCCAAATATCAATCAATTAACATCCATCATAATTAATCATATAAAAAGACAATATAATTCACCACAATTTCATAGTTATTAATATCGAGTATTTTACTGGCAATTAAATCGCAATTTCAAATCTAACTGTCCATTTTAATTTTTAATGGTTAATTCAAATGACAATTAAATTTTATCAGACAATGACCAATAAATTTATATCACTTCATAATTTCAGATTTAACTATCATTAAAATATTCTAGTACGTTGTGAGCATTATAAAACACTCTCCTTGAGTTTTCAATTTTAAATCAAATCGAACGACGTTCGATTTAACCTAAAATTTTAACTAGCTATAAATGACTCCAAATCAGATCTAGAATGTAGAGCTCATCGCCACGATTCCAACGCATCTTGTTTCATCCAATTCCTACCTCGTATGTAGGAGTTATAAATTTTTTAAGTTTATCGATAATTATATAATTAATTTGAAATATTAACTTATTTATAACTGAAATCCATACCCAATTCCAAAACCGGCCCACTACTGTTTCATCTTCTTCCCCTCTTTCTATGTCTCGCGTGTACACGAATGATACCACACCCATGTCACACGCACGCTGCTGACACCGAGATTTGTTCAACCATTCTTCAAAACGACTCCACCATCCATCTTCCCTCGACGAAACGCCCTCGCCCATCACCATCACATCTCGCCAAACCCCCCTTTCCAATCGCGACACAAAGGTCCTTCGCATGCTACAGATGCGAAGTCGCACTTCACCATTTGCGATCGCATGCTCCAATTTTCCCTATCGAGATGCTATTCGACGAGGAGGACCCAAAAACAAGCTCCATTTCTGGAATCGACAATCCAATCTCACAAAAAATGGAACCCTAGTCCATTCTTGCTCATGCCTCTCACTGTCAAGATGCCCAAAACTTCGCCGCGCCCCACAAAAACATCCCAGATCGAAGCACTCGACGAAATAGGATTTTTAAAAAAAGTTTCAAAATTTTTCGTTGAGTAGATTTAGAGAAGGAATTTTTGAATGCAAATCTTTTTTTTCTCACTGAGATGCTCTGCATGTGTTTACAAAGGAGAGGACGTGATTTAAAAGGAGGAGGGAGGGAGACGTAAATAGAAAGCAATAGTGACCATGACAAGATAGAATATGCGGCTGAAAAGAAATTGACTTGACAATATATTAATTTATTCTCAAAATGTCTCGATTTATGCAACTCTCGAACCCCTATCGAGGCATGACTGTAACACCCCTTCAAAATGATAATAATAGTCCTATATCGTGGATAATACTATAAAGTGGGTGCTTATATACCAAAGCCTTCACCTCTTAACAACGTCGATGCCTTTTGAGGAACAAAACCCCACACCTTGGCTTGGCCCATGAGGCGGAGGTGACTAAGTTGGGGACAATATCTGCGTTAAGTGAGGTGCCGACTGTTACAGTGATGCTAGGCGTTCATAATGTTATACCCCTATTTCAAACGCAATGGAAAAGATTTCAAGTCCTAGTTCGATCGTATGGAGAAGATAGCTTTTTGTACCCAATTATTATATTGAATTTTCGATATTAATTTCAATGCGTTTATATCCCGTACGGCCAAACAATAAATCCAAACGCTATGAAATTTGAAATTCGATAATAATACACTATTACGGATCCAATGGAACTAGTTTCGTCGAATTCCGAGACTGTACCCCGAATCGCTATTTCAACGTCTCAATTATAATATAAAATTTCCAATTTCTAATTATTCACTTTTAAATCCAATTTTAATATTAACAATCTTCATTGTTGTTTAAATAAAACTTACATCAACTTTCAATATCATTTTCAATCATATTCAATTCAGAATTTCATTATTCAAATAATTGCAATATTAAATTTAAACAAGTTTGATTATTCAATAAATCAATAAATTTCAATATTATATTTTAATTGAATTTTGGTTATCAATCAATTACTTTATTTCCATCTACTGAATTCAAACTATTGATTGTAAACACATTCAATACATAGCCTTACCTTTCAATACTCGTTATTACTTAAATCTCCGGAATTTGTTTATTTCAAAATCTTATCCAAGTTCATATCCAATACTTACATTCAAAATCATTAAATCTTTATTTTTTAACCATTTTACTTAATAATTACATTAAATTTAATAATTTCAAATTGCTAAAAATATGGGTCATTATATTAACTCCAAGTGGCATGAGATCGTGTTTGATAGTTTGAAATCTGACATACATATCACCAATAGATTCATTTGCTTTCATTTTAAATAAAGAAAACTGATTTTGTATAACATAAATATTTGTTTTCTTAACTTTGTTAGTGCCTTCTTGAGTGATTTGTAGTGTATGCCATATAGCGTATGTAGTAATGCACAACATGACACGTGAGAATTCAATTTTATCAAGTGAACAGAATAAAACATTCATAGCTTTAGAGTTGTTTGTTGTTGTGTTCTTTTGGGCATCTGTCCAAGTGCTTATATTTGTTTCTGGTGTTACATATTGAACTTGTGTTGCTTGCCAAATTTCTAAACCATTTGCTTCCATAAAAATACTCATACTTATAGACCAGTAAGCATAATTTGATCTAGTGAACAGTGGTGGACGTGCAGTTGATTGTCCTTCTTGAAATGTACTTGCCATATTAAATATGTTTCAATTACGTGTTACTGTAAATTGAAATCACCTTGCTCTGATACTAAATGAAAGAATGTATGGATCTTATATTTATATTTAATATGCAAGTGTAGTAAAATATTAACTTATGATTAACAGAGTAAAGTAAATAATAGTAAAGTAACAATCACACCAGAGTTTTTATACTGGTTCGGACCATCCGTCCTACGTCCTGGCCCAAAGTTCCTCTTCATCTTTAACTAATAAACAACTCTCGCTTTGCCCGGAAGAATAGGCTTGATACAAAAGTTCTTTCTAAGACAAGTATGTGTTCCGGAAAACACTGATTTTGACAGCAATGTACAAATCTTCCTATAATCTTCTTATCAAGACTCATCGTCAGCTTCGGAACCACCCGATGAAGGAAATGACCCACGCTGCTGCACCTCAGCTAAGCGCCAGTTCAACTAAGCCATCTCCGTAACACGACGGTGGGCTTTCTCCTGCAGCTCCGTAATCATTGCTCTAAGTTCCGTGATCTCTTCTTTGTCTTGAGCTTTTTGATATGCTTTCTGCGAGGACCTAGCCTGCAAATAATCAAGAGATATGTCAAAAAATCATAAATGTATTTTAGTGGCTAGTGTAAATTAAGAAGGAACAAATAAGTAAAGCATAATCATTTGTTAAAACATTAAAAAAGCATCAATCATTTTATGGATTAACGTTTGATTTTTCAAATCATTTATTAATTAATATTCATTTATGCATTTTAAGGATTGACACAAACTATGAATAGAGTATTAAATTTTTAGTTTATTGTTTCTACTTTGATGGTCGGTCATCCTACATCTAATTACATAACACAGTAGCAATTACATTTCATAAATCATTTTATTTAAACGATTCAACAAAATTTCGGCAGCACTTCCCCTTTGTTCCATGTATCGTACACAAATGCATGTACACTGGGAACAAAAAGGAAGTGCTGTCAAAATTTTGTGAGCCATTCAAAATGAAATGATTTACAAAATGTATCTACTTTATTGTATTTGTAACTTGTCCAATACATGGACAAATCCGAAAAATATTGTATCAGATGAATATAGGTGTACGTTCTATGACAAAAACAAATATCCATAAAATGATCATATACAATACTTGTCAGACGGGGCCAAAAACTCTCTAAGGGATATTAATTATATACATAACATATATTAGGATACATAATTCATTTATGCATTGTAATGTTTTAATAATAATATAATATATTATTATTTTTCCATTTTTTATAAATCTTATAGGTTTTTCAATTGTAACAAATTATGGATATAATATTATATTTAAAAAAAACTTCATTATACGCTCATTTATTTGTTAATTTTATCGGATTCGACATCCAAGTAAATTAGATTTGTTATATAAACTATCAGCCGATAATTAATCATCAATAGTAATATTTGAATTGACATCGACATTTTAGCACGCTAACTAACACTAAATCATATCACTAATTCGATACACAAAGTAATTAACCTAAGTTTAACCATAATTATATTTCAATTATCGAATTTACACACTTATAACCATAATTAGCATATCACAATCAATCAACATACAATTGCAAACACACAACAATGTAGTATCATCAAATACAACTACAAATTAACACTAATTTAATTAACGTATTAGGATAAATTAGAGTTAGAAAAAAAATATCTCTTTTCGTTGAAATTGAAGTGTTGGAGGCGGAAAGGAGAAGTTGGAGATGTTTCTGGTGGTGGCGGACAATGTACGGGAGTGGCACCCGAAGGAGGGCGAATTTGGCGGAAGTGGGAGGGTTTGGGTTGGGATTTAGGGGAAGGAGGTAATGAAAATAGCTTTCGGCCGACTCAGGTAATTCACGACGTGCGTCAGTTTGTGACGGCCGCCGATGGCACATTCTCAATGGTTTTCGATGGTAAAAAGTTTGGTTATTATATTATATGTGATGTCCCGCAAATCCATACCCCTTTGAGCCGACAATATTCCACATCAATTCAACTCAAAAGTGAACGGAAATACGAGTCTTCAGGGTTAAATAAGAAAGAGGTAGAAGAAGAAGAAGAAAATAACAACATCAGAGTCTCACAATCGCAGCGGAACAAAATACAATATATAATAACAGCTTTTAAATACAAAGAAATTTGTACTGTTATATATGACAGGGACGCGGAAGATGATCTTAAGGCTATTTAACACTAGAGGGGGGGTGAATAGTGTTTTAAGAATTTCTTTAAAACTTCTTTGATTTAAATTGAATTAACTAACTTAATGCAAATACACAATCACAGATCAAATCACAGAATCACAAACAGATGCAAATATAAATAAAAAGCAAGTAAAGGAAAGAACACACCAGGAATTTTATACTGGTTCGGTGTTACCCTACATCCAGTCCCGCACAACCCATACGGCTTTCTATTCAATAATAATCTAGATTACAATCCCTCGATTCCAAGGCAACGAGGTACACCCTCCAGATTATCAGGTCTCTGGGTAGAACCACTTGATTCACAGGACACAAGTTCACCCGATCGATTTCCAAGGACACGATCACACCTTTATAACCCTAAACAAGTTTCTTTGAGTACAAATGTATCTATAACTCTGATAAGCACTGAGATTCTTTGAAGAGAGTGGCAGAGAATCAAACTAGAGATATTCTGGTTTGATTCACTTAAGATTTCGGCAGAATGTGGATAGGATGATTAGAAAATAAGATAAGAGAGTAAAGAGGAGAGAAAATAAAGAAAGTAGTTACTGGAAAACGTCCATAACAGTCTCTATTTATAGAGAATGAATGGATGTGTCCATTCAAAGAGATTTAAACGAATAGACACTTCTTTTGAAAACAACCTTTGCTATAACGGGAAGCATGTCGACATGACGAGTAACTATGATGTCGACATGGTCTATTAAAAATGATGATTTGCTTTTCTTTGAAAATGATGATTTAAAACATATGCAACTTTATTCAAATGGACTCTATGTATTTGTATAAGGTATTTAGAAGTAGAAATACTTATGAATATATATGTATATATACTAAAATATATTTAAAATCAAGGTAAATAAACTAAAGTAAATATAATATTAAAATAGATTTTGAGGCTAAAATATCAAGGACAATTTTGAAATCAAAATATAACAAAATGATAAATATGATTTTGAGGCTAAAACATTTTTGGAAATACGAACGAAGGTTTTTCTTTTGAAAAGGAATATTTGAAAATCATTTTATGAAACAAGAGATAATTTTGAAAATCATTTTGAATCAAAATTAGTGGATAACAAAATAGGGCTACTATCCGTTCCACTAGATATTTCGTGAGTTCCATCTCACTAGGGTTCCATCCCTTTAACAAGAACGAAGTGGATTCCATTCCACGAGTAAATTGGATAAAAAAGAATGATAGTGCTTTCAAGGAGTTTTAACAAATATCTAACCTAACTATATTATTTGTCTTGAACTCTTGAATATCTTGAATCTCATGAGTCTTCAATCTTGAACTCTTGATCTTTGTCTTCATCAATTTTGTCTTCTTTACTATACAGTCTTCTTTTGTTGATACCTGCATATAGATTTCCTGCACATATATATTTTATAACACTTCTATAGTTGTTGTCATCAAAACCATTATCCTATAGACTAACAATATATACATACCATTTTCAGAGCACAACAATCATCTATCACGTTGGACAGCTTATTATCTATCTTTACACAGCGGAAATAATAATTCAAATATGGAGATACGTCTCTGTCATCCAGCTCGTCTCTTGAGCTCTATAGCTTAATATCCTGGATCTGTTCAACTCGGTCTGAACCGAGCATCATAGTAAAACAACACCCGAGTCAGTCTGGAAAACTAGCGTGAGAAAATCACATTTAATTGGATTATTTTATTTTGTATTGAAAACCCTTTGAAACAAAGGTATCTCGTAAGGCCACGCCACAAATAAACATGTCGGGTTTTTACCTTGCGATAATCAAAACATTTTTTATCAAATCCGTCTGATATTATAATAGTGTCTATAGAAAGTAAGTAGAACCTAGCTGAAATGCTTACATTTCACGTTCCAGCATAGTTGGGCACAATCAAAACCGTACGGGCACTTATTGGAGATTGGATTCCATACAATGGCAGGGCTACTGGGGTACCGCCCGTCATAGTACCTGGCCTAGATCAGAGTACCAAGGACCACTTTTGATCCCCTGCAACACAAGACCGGAGCTACCCCTTACTGGATAGTCCGAATAAGATCACCCCGTGGTAGGAGTTAACAACCGCCACACAACCGAAATAAAGGGACTCTAGACAGGGATGACCTTACCCTACTTGGGTGCTACCCACTTAGCTTTGCTGCACCTCCCCTATTTTAGCCATTCCCGGTTGATGAGGCTTGAGGCTAAGCGTTACCTTTTCAAGAACAATTTCCTTAGAATGCTCATCGTCCTCCAATGACGATGGTATGATAGCATTCGTCCATACAAGTTATCCTGGGCTTGGACAAACCGAATCACCATCTTCATCATCTTCACGGTATCCATTGAAAAACGTTCAAACCGGATCGAAGTGGTTTTCGGATAATTAAATCCGATCCCGGTCTCTTCGAAACGATCAACGCACTGGCCAATATTGATAGTCGGTTATTTAACTATCATATAACATCCACAAGCAACCATCAGGCCTTAAATAATTTCCCAAATTATTTATTTCAAAATATCTACTCAAGATATTATTTCCATACTTTGAAAATAGTTTTCAAATCCCTTTTATTCCCACGGAAAACATTTCAACCCTTGCTCAATACTTAGAATATTTTTCCCACTTCATTGGATATTCAACACTTGGAAAATATTCATTTTATTCCCTATTTCTTTTCTCAAAAATCATTTACAACTTTATTTGTAAAGTGTCAAACTCGTTTCACACGAATTCTATAAATCCAAAAATTCCTTAGTCAATTTCCTTTAATATTTCCAAAACCATTTATGCTTATTTAAAATTCCAGTTTCACTTCTACTCCCCTTGTGAACTTCATTTTACCTTTCGAAGTTCGCTTATCTTATGCTTTAGAAATTTATTTAAATTTCCATAATACCATTATAAGATCTTTTCCCTAAAATTTTATTAAATTTTAATTAACTTTGCTTCCCATCTCGAGAGGATTCATAATTAAATTTTAAGACATTTAAAATTATATATATGAAATAAGAAAAATGATTTACTTTTAAAAATATGTATTAAAATAACTAACTTCGGGATATTCTAAATCTAGATAATAGTTTTAAAAGTTATATAGTACGATAATTTAAAATCCCATTTAAAACAATTTCAGTTTACTCAACAAAAGTCTATTTTTAGAAAATCCAATATTTACCAATTCAATTCATAGATTCCTCTTGATTCGTATCACATTGACCATATCACCATTTCTCACATTCGAAATATATTTCACTATTTCTTTTTAACAATTTTCATAACTCGATATAATTTCATGCCATAACTTATATTTTTACCATATCCACTGATATAAATCTATCTTATTTATAAACCTTGTTTATAAATTTATAAACTCCCCTGAGTTTCCCATCTATTTATAAAAACCAATTCTATTTATAATTCCATTTTAAAATTTACCCTTTAATAAAATTCCATTTTATCTCAAATCTATTTATCGATTCCAAATCTCATCAAGCCCTTAATATATAATTTAATTTTAAATCTCTACCTAAACCAGTTCTCAAATAGTTTAGTATAACTCAAGTTAGTTAATATTTTTATTCTACTTAATTCCCTTTAGAATAAATCCAATTTACAATATAAATACTTACTATTCAAATTCCCTTTTTAAACCCCTTAAATTTAATTATTTCTGGTATTCGAAATGCCCATTTTAATTCCCATGCTATTTAACATTAAATAATTCAATTCACACCCAAACCATATCAATTTATCCATCATATATATATATATATATATGAAAACAATAAATATTTTTGAGGAATCCTGTTGGATCCCTCCAACCTGTTTTACCTGCATCCACAGATGTTAGTCAACAAATAAAATACCAATCCCACTTCAAGGAGAATATCCGCTATATAATGCAGGAATATCAATCACTCTAATACTAATATATATACTACTATATATATTTAACATCCAACAGATAATTATAAATTTATCAATCAATTCAAGCAACCAATAATTTAAATTTAACATTTAAATTTTAACAAGGTAATCCGAATGAGTGAGAAAATCTCACATTTATTTTTGTTTGCAATCTACTTCAATCTTGCATTGGTTTCACGACTTTAGACCTTGTAAAAACATTATACGATTTATTAACATTGAAATAATCGGACAAATCAATTACCATTTAATAATTTAATTTAATCTAATAACTTTCCTTTTAAAAATCTTTTAGTAGCTAAAATAAATTATATAGATTAATTAAACAAATTAATCATCATAATACATTATTCTAAAATAAACAGTAAGCCAAGGCATGTATGTACATATAATTTTTCTAGATATATTTATATTTATATATTTCCTTTCTATATATACATATTTATACATATATATAAATTTTAAATTGAAAACAGCATATACCTTACTGTGAATTATTTCCCTAATATATATACATATATACATATATTTGAAAAATAAAAGTCTGGTTTTAAAATTCCTTTCTCTGCATATATATTATAATTTTCCAATATATATATATATATTTTAAATTAAATTAAAAACCCAAAAACTGATATATACCTCACTGCTCAGCCACTCGACCACCGAACAACACCCACCCCCCGCTCCACCGCGATGAACATCAGACACGAACCTTTTCGCTTCGAACCAGAACCGGCCTCCCTTGCCACTGACGTGCTCACGTCTTCAACTCGTTCTCGTACGCATCACGACCCCAAACTAGCTTCCTTACGAGCCTGCCTTCACTGCCACGTTCGCCATTGCCCTCTCCCTCGAGCATTATTCGACGATCGCTACCGAACCATCCAACCTTCACGAGATCAAATTTTCAATCGCGAGCGTTCTAACAAAACAACCTGGCTTGAATCGATTCAAGATCGATCTCGACTGGAACGAATAAGACGAAGGCCACGACTCGACTCCTTCAGCTGCTCGTTCTTCCCCCAATTTAATCGCTCTCGAATAGAAAGTCTCGATTGAAAGGAGAGGCGCGATTCACTCTGTTCAATCTTGCTTTCCATTATTATATATATATTTTTTATAGATGAAACGAAACTCGATTTGAATTTGCTGTTTGCACAGAAGAAAGAAGAAGAGGGGCTCGTGATTTATACGAGAGGGATATAGATGGAGTCGCGATTTAAAAACTAGGATAGTGGCTTGCTTTAGAAGATAGGCGACTTTTGAAAAGATTTTTGAACTGAGGGAAAAAGATGGACGTGATTTTTAGCGTGTTAGAAGACAGCTACAGTAGCCCCGAAATGAAGGGGAAAAAGTTTTGATGTGAAGAATTTTGACTAGTCAAACAAAGTATATATTATATTTAAATTTAAATTTAAATCATCTCGAATTTGCAACTCAAAATCTCGACCCCCTATCGAGGCATGCCGCTAGGCGTTTATAATGTTATACCCCTATTCCGAACGCAATGGAAAAGGTTTCGAGTCCTAACTCGATCGTATGGAGAAGATAGCTTTTGGACCCAGTTATTATATTAAATTTTCGATATAAATTTCAATGCGTTACTACCCCGTACGACCAAACGATAACTCCAAATGCTATGAAAATTGAAATTCGATAATAATATAATATTACGGATCCAATGGAATTGGTTTTGTCGAAATCCGAGACTGTGCCTCTGAAGGCTATTTTTAAATGTCGATTTAAACGATATATTTTTAAAATTGAACATATCACTTCCAAATTCAATTTTAAAACTTATGTTACCTTTATTACTATCAATATAAATTTTACAAGCCTTTAAAATATTTTTAACAGGATTAAAACTCAAGATTAAATATTTTAACTAATTCCCCCGTTATTAAATTCAATTATCCAATAACCTGCTATATTTAAATTCTGCATTTATTTTATAAATGAAAACCAACTCTTTCATATCCAGAAATCAATTTATAATTCAATTTTAAATATTTAAAATCATTTAAATATTCCAAATTAAACAACGAAAAATCCGGATCGTTACATTATAGAATTACCACGGCAAAACCACGTCGTCGGAAGCCATCGGAAATGTGTCGTTGGCGGCCGTCACAATCAGCCGTCGCGATAAACAGTAATTCTAGCCATTCACCTTATCTATTAATTTAGGTTTTTGTTACAGTGGTCATTTATAGTTCGCCAATTTATCTTTGCTTTTCGTGGTAACTCAATTGATTGAGAATTTAAGAGATTTTATGATATTTTTAATGCCTCAACCAATTGAAAGTTGTTATGATAGTTGGGTTCCAAATAATTAAAATTAGACCATTATATTGAGGTTGCTATCATCATCATCATTATTATTGCACCAATTTTATAGAGCCGATTTTCCAAATTTTTGATTGTTTTTAGCAGTTAATTTATGCTTAAATATGGTTACAAATGAAGCTTGGCATTTAAGAACAATATCAAGAGCACCAAGTTTTCTACTAAGAGGGGAGTTAAATCCCAAACGTCCAAAGTAAGAATGACATTTACGTGGAAGAAAGTTGAAAATACGAGTCTATAAGAGTGGAAGCACTCTTCATTGCGTTTTTAGGCTTGGATTTAATTGATTTATCATAGAGCTCCATTTTGGATTTACAATTATTTCAACATTATCATTATTAGAATTAATTTCTAGTACAACATCATGTTTTTTGTTTTGTCCGGTCTGATAATTTTTAACTTCTTTATGTGCCATGGATTCCACCAAATTAGCTCGATCATCAACGTCCTAGGTGACATTATTATTGAAAGGAGAAGATGAAGTCTTCACAGCTCCAGAAGACACATCAGAATGGGAATTCTCAAGCTTCTTAAGAAGTTTAAAGGAAGAAGCAGCGGATGGATTATTCAGGCTGTTGTAACATTTCTAATGCGCATCCATTATGTATTCTGAGTTGTTCATAGATTTAGAAGGAGATGCATCAGCATGAGCATGGTATATCATCCATTTCAGTTTCATGAAGTTTTCTTTCAGTTTGTGTAATAATGCCCAAGTCTGTACGATCTTTATAGATAGATACTCTCAGTTGTGCCACCTGTCATATTTGTAACGACCCGAAAAATTCGATGGTTTTAAAAGTATATTTAACTGGAAATTTGTGAAATTTTAAACAATAAAATTTGAAAATAAAAAATTTTTACTATTTGGAATCCGTCTATTTTAATATAGCAACTGGAAAATTTTCATCTGATAATATTGAAGTTTATTTTCTTGTGAAATTTCATTTCAAATCAAACCGGTTAATAACAGTGAATTTAAAAGTTTTCCGAAACCAAAATATGTCAACAGGAGAAAATTTATTCAGATCATTCTGAATCAGATTGCGAAATTCGTTTTTCCAACTTTGGACTTCTACTGCTCCGTTTATCTTAATTCTGGCAAAATAGCAGCATTTCCGGTACCGATTATCGACTTTTGATCGGATGATCGTACCACCAATATCTATATACCGTTTTGATCGTCTCGTCGCGCTGATCTCTACGGTATATTTAATTCTGTATTTTGAGGTCCGGTATGCAACAGAGACTATAAACAGCTCTCCGTATCGATACCACTTTTACACTTTAATAGTGGTGTCCATTCAAATTTCAAACGGCAATTGACAGCAACTAGCATTTATCATAACATTCCTTATTTGCTAGAATTCAGCAGTTCCCTATGCCCAAATTTCCGCTCTTATGTTTGCCATCTCGAATATGTAACGTATAGAAGTGGTACACCCTTTTGCATTGATTCATTCATTTATATTTCTTTACGTTTCTTTCCATCCTTTTATAACCTTCTTTATTTTCTCTTTCCCTTCATTTCGTTTTATATTAAAGTCTTCTCTTCTTCCCCTCACTCTCCTTCCTCTTTTCCATTTTTCTATCTCAAATTTCTGCCTTTCTCCTCTTAAGCACGGCCACGTTGCCTCACTACAGACCACTCCGCCTCTCCCACTTTCTTCCTCCCCTTGTCGAGCCTCCGCGTAAGCCTTCCACCAACCCGCTTCCGACGACATGGCAGCAGCAGGCTTTGATTTTCCTCCTCGCATATTTGGATATATTTTTATGTAAGTTATATATCACTAGTTTATGTATGTATATATATTGTATATATGTTGATACATAGTGGTTAGTTAGATGTTATAAACGCTTGAAGCAGTAATGCATATAGGTTATATAAATTACATAATATATTAGTTCGTACGAGTTCCAAATCTATCTGTATGTAATTATATTTGGCTTCTGCCACACTATAAAATTTTATGTACAAGTTATATTGTTTTGTAGTTTTGCGTATACAAATGCAATTTATATATATATTACTATGCTTGAAAATCTGATTACATTATTATCGTAATGCATATATGGGCAGGTTTTAGTGTTATAGTTTATCATGTATTAGTCTATATAATTTATTGAAATTACAGGACTTCTCATTTTTTTTAGTTTGTATACTAGTATATTGGTTCATATATATAGTTTATAAAGTTATATGTTGTAGCTTACTGTTACATGTAACATTGAAACGTATATATTTTATAGGTTGCATTTGTGTTTTCTCTTGCCCAGTTTTCAAAGTCATATGTTTAAATATATGTTAGTTGTTATCTCATATACAAAGTACTGCTTTAAATTTTAATATATATTATATTGCGCGAGTCTAGTTGTATTAATATATTATATATTAGTATAGTAGTTTATATATATGTAAATGTTATAAAAATATTAGTTCATCGGTATATATGTCACACAATTTGAAACTGTGACTTAAAAATTTGAGGCTGTTCTTTATGTATATACCAGCTTATATATATGGTATTGTATATTTATATAAAATTTTAACAGTTGCATACAGTAGATTTTGTTTGGATTTTTGGTTAGCCTGTATATATATGTTGCATACTTGTTTTGGTATATGCATGTGTCCTCTGTTAACTTATTTTTTTTTTAAAGTTGTTTTGTATATATTGTATTATATTTTATTATATCAATATATATGTTATATTCATCCACTTATATGCATAAGAACATTTTCCTGAGTTCGAATATAGATAAGGTGGTTTGTTTATACATAAAGTTGTTAAATAATAATATATCTATGTATAAGTTCCAAGTGTGCAGTTATGTACAAGTATTTTATATCTACCTGTATATATATATATATATATATATATATATATATATATATATATATATATTATGTTTTAAAGTTTGAATCTGCTGGGTTTAAGTATATTAGTATGATATATTTGTTCATTTCTGTACATATAAGTTCCAGCTTGTTATACATAGATTAGTATATATGAGTTATAAAGCTTTGTTGTAATTTTTTTGTTTTATTTATTAGTATATATTGATTTCAATAAGGTATTGACTTTAAAATCATGTTTGATTTATTTATGTGTTTTGATTTAAGCACTGATTTTGAGAAAATACATACATATTAAAATTTAAGTTGCATTGAATTTAGAATATGATTTTGATATACATGCAAATAGTTATATACATAGTCATATACGTATATATTGTTTAAGGGTATTTGCACACATTATATTTATAAATTTGCTTATACAAATTATCTTCATCGATCTACTCTGATTTGATTTCGTCTATTCAAACTATCAGCTTTGTTTGTCAAATGGTATCCATCTAGCTTTGATTTGGAAGTCGGGCTTTCATTTCGTACCTCAATCTCATTGCTTATTCTATCTAGCTTCAAAAGGTGAGTAATCACTCACGATTAACATTCTTGTATTTATTAAATTTGATTTCAATTGAAACGACAATTGAAATATGATGCTGTAGTTATTTAAATTGTTATATATGCTATTATATGTATATGTTCACCTGTGACATCTGACACCAGTATCTAGTATTTATATGCCTGTTATTACTATTATCTGTATATGTTCAACTATGACATCTGACACCAGTATCTGTTATTTATATTGATGATATATGACTGTTGTTATATTTTATATTATCTGTTATCACTCTGCAAGTTCCCTGTTAGTATAGAATTCACTATGGGTTGAAATGATACATACCCGAACGGACATTAGAATAGGAGAAAATCATTATGGGTTGAAATGATAAACCCAAGCGATTTTCATTTGTATTGAAATTGGGATTACGGGTCGAAATGATATCTACCCGTATATATTTAAATTTCGGATTGAAATGATAAATATCCGTATCACTTAACCATATGATAAAAATATATACAGACACCGTTGGTCCATATATATAAATATTTTAAAAAAAATGGATTCTATGGTTTTGGAAAGAAATATATGGTTTTATTAAATGTTGAGCCTTAAATTATTACATATAAATGGGAATGTTTGATTTAAATACATATAATATGTTGAGCATTTAAAATATATTTCAAAATAGATTTTGGTAATAATTTGAATAAGTTAAGGTTAGAAAGATAATTTGAATTTAGTTGAAATTGTATTCAATAAAGAATTTTATTTAATTAAACCGATTTGAAACTTATTGAAATTGAGATGTAAGATATGATTTATAACTTGAGTTTAGTTTATAAGTAATCTAATGAATATTTCTTGTTTAAATAAAGTTTAAGGAAATATTTAGTAAAAATGTAATTTAAGACTAGTTAAATGATATTGAATTTATTAAGTGAATATTCCCTGATTAAATAATAATGAAGTTAAATCAAGAGCTATATGAAACTGTTAAATTTAACTTTGAAAATGTTGAATATTAAAGCTTTGAAATATATTGAAAATTTAAATGATTTGTTTAGAAATGAGAAAAATTGATGAATTGAGCTTTGAATAAATTTGAATTTGGAATTTGAAGTTGATTTGAATCGATTTGCTAGACTTGAGGAAATTAAATACTTTACTTTTTAAATCATTTAATATATATATATACTATTTTGGAAAATGGATATATTTGAAATGAAATGATATTTGGGTTTTGAAGTATAAATTAAATTGAAATGACCACGGTGTTATAATGTATATTTCTACCTTGTAGATAGTTCTGAAGATCCTTAGAGGATGGTTATCCCAACATCCTTTAAGTTACTGTATTTTGGTTGATATTTCACTTGAGTTGGATTTATTTATATAAGAAAGTTAATCCTGACTCGAGTGTTTTGTGTTTTGCTTTACGCTCGGGTCAGACCGAGTAATACAGCATTTGAGACTCACCTTTGGAGTTTGGAGCTTCCTTTGGAGATCCAACTATCGCCTCAGCTTTCAGCTCTTCTAGTTGATTTGTTCAGAGAAGTCATCTGTTGTACTGAAGACTTCACTGCATTTGAGATATTCTATTGTATTTTATTTCTAACTCTGATATTTATATAGTAGCTTCATGAACTACTATTTTATCTATTCCGCTGCGTATTATTGTATTACTCTGTGTCTGTGATTCTGTGATTGATTTATTTACTGCATATGCTGAGTTTTGCCAAATTTAAATTAACAATCTGATATTTTGAATTATTCAAGTCAGACATGTGTGTCTGCCTATGCACTTAGAGGGTGCAGCATGATAGGGGGTTCTCGCATTTGGTTTGGTAGCGAGCGGATGACTCTTACTCCTACATGTCCCTGCGAGGTTGGTGCAGTCGAGAGGCTGGCTGTAAAGGCAGAACACAGGTACTGCTGTATGCTACGGTGGGCGTTACCCCACTGACGCGGTCCGTTACAGTTGGTATCAGAGCTTTGGCTCTAGGCAAAACTTAGCATATATAGTAAATTTATTTATAGAATCACTTTCGTTCGAGTTTAATCCCTTCCTTTTGACTCGATTTCTTTGAACTTTGGAACGTTCCCTACGGTTCCAAAATTCATTCTTGTCTCTCCCTATTTATATTCTTTTGATTTTGGAGTATCCCATGACTCCATTTCGAATGATCTCTATAAGAATAGGCGATCCCGCAAATCTTTGAATGATTTGTAAAGGGTGAAACTCCTTTACGATTGGCATTGATTCACCGGAGATTTATATATCCCTCGGTTAAGATGCTGCTATCTCTTGTAATGCTGAAGTCTATCTTTGGCGTTCGAATGTCGATTTGCCTTAGATTTCCACATCGATTATATTCTTGAAATCACGGTTGACTCGGTCAAGGTCGCCCGCGATTTATAGAAGTGTATCCATCTACTGTTTTGAAGTTATTTCTCTCATTTTCGTTCGAACTTATCTTCGAATCAGAATTTTATTTGATTAGAGTCTCCCTAATCTGAATCTCAATCTTTGTTTTGAAATCCATTCTTAAATCATCCTTTGAAAATCGGGTTTATTGGTATTTTAGAAATTGTTTTCTAAACCGAAATTATTATTTCGATAAGTATGATTTTATTCTATATATAAAAGTGAAATGTTTTCGATAAAGATTTAGTACCCTTTTTAAAATGAGAATTTGAGGTTTCGAAAGGATTTGTAATTTTGAAAAAAAAACTATATAAGAAATTTGATTTATCTAAAAATGATTTATAACTGAAGGATTTTAAAATTTTGAAATTCGAGAATTGAACTCCGGTATTTTGAAACTGGTTTTAAGATTTTGAAATATATTATAATAATAATATGATTTAAAAGTATTTTTCCGAAAAAGAAACGTTTCAAATGATTTTAATGAGTTTCGAAGAAATTTCAAAAGAATTTTGAGAAAATAGAAGTCCAGAACTCACTTATGTCGCTGGAAAATAATTTCGGTGATGAGTGCACGCATCATCGACATTAATTTTCGAGTTTCAGAGTGGGGGAGAGGCCACTTTAGTAGCATTGCTACGCGAGTGATTTTGCGAAACCGATTTTGATTTCAAATTCCAAAGTATGATTTGATATTCGAAAGATATATGTATATATATACTTGAAATGATTTGAAGTAAGCCGGTGTTCAGTCCTTGAGTTTCGGATTTGATATAACCCTATCTATTAAAATTGATTTACTAATTTGTTGCTGATTTCCAACTCTTGAATTTGAAAATGATTTCTTCGACTATTTTGAAGTTTGAGTAATTCCAAATCAAGGTTAACTTTTCAAAGCTAAGAAATTTTGAAAAGTATTTTGATAAAGTACATAAGTTTGTTTTGAATGTTTAAGTATGAAGTAATATGATTTAAATAGTTGAAACTGTTTTGTTAGGTAAATGAATAAGGAAATTTTAAAATTTTCTAATATGAAATTTAGATTTGAAATGTCTTGAGAAGAATTTGGTCTTCAAAATATTTTGAATAAAATGTGGTTTAAATGTTTTAACTTAGTAACATCTTTATGAAACTATATATTTAACAAGTTGGAATAAAATAAATAAGTTGTACGTATGCTGTTTTATTCGCATAATTAATTTGATCAAAGTTGAGTACACAAGTTCGAGGTGGATTACACCATTTCGTGTTAGGATTTTTCATTTGATTCTTGATGGTGAATATTTGATATGGATTTTGGGCTTGATTCTTGAATTCTCTATCGTAGTATATGACTATGCAAGGAGACTGATGACCTCTAGTCGAGAAACCATATCGAAGTCCGCATTAGGGAAGTCGAATGGACAATACTAGTTCGAAAGCGAACTTGTGTGATCGAGCGAGCGATCAATTGTGATTTTGCGAAATGATGACGTATGTACATCTTATATTCTAATATCATTGATATGTTTTGACGCTGAAATGGAAAGCTGTCAGGTTAGAATATCTTGCTTACTAAAAGAAAATTTCCAATTTAAATTACAAAGATATATAACCCATAAAAGCAAAGATATTCAATCCCATACGGCTCTTCATACAGCGAAATTTATTTTGAAAAATTTGATCCTTATATAAGATAGACCTTACGTAAGTATAAGATTATTTTGAAAACATCTGATTTTGGAAATGAATTGGTTGACTTAAATTATTGATTTGGAAATTTGGATTTATTTTCTAAATCTATTATTCTTGAAATTTAGAAACTAAAGATAATTAATTTGAGAAGAAATAATTTGGTGAAATTGTATATGATTTTGAAATTGAACTGATATTGAAACAAATTAAAATTTGAGAACCTTATGTTACTTAACACTTGATTTGGGAGTTGTCGAACTTATATAAAATTGATTTGTATGAATATGAAATTGATTTGAAAACTATAGATTTGAAAAGGTACTCAATTTGAAAGTGAAATCTTATATAATTTAAGTCTATATAAGTATGATTTGATATACTATTGATTTTGGAAAAGTATTTGATTTGAAAATTAAATCTTATATATAATGGATTTTATATAAGTACGATATTTGAAAGTGATTTGAAAAGGTACTATATGATACATATTTTCGAAGTAAAGATATGGGAAGTGCCTTCTGCTTGATATCCGATTTGTGGCCACATCTTGGATTCATTCTATCGATATTATTCTCTCTGATTTTTGGTTTTTCGGATATGATACTCGAGTGTCCTTCGAATTCCATGGCGTTACCCATGGTTTTACGAACTCGACTGCATAGCGTAATTCGTAAGGCAGTGATTGCTTAAAAGGTACGGATGTTTCCTGGGGGATCCAGGCGTAACCATTGTGTATCTGCGATCTATGGTCGTGTTAGTGGCGTAATCCGCAAGGCAGAGATTGCTTACAGGGTATGGATGTTTCCTGGGGGATCCAGGCGTAACCATTTTTATGTATCCTGCGGTCCACCGTTTTGTTGCATGGCGAAATTCGCAAGGCAGTGAATGCTTAAAAGGTACGAATGTTTCCTGGGGGACCCAGGCGTAACCATTGTGTATCTGCGATCCATGATTTGATTCGTTTTGTTTTGTTGGATTGTACTTTCCATATCTGTTTTTAAAAGTTTTTCCAGTATTTTCGCTGGGTGTTGAAACAAGTCTACTAAGTACCTGGAGAATTCTAGTTTTGCGCCTGATCAACGCACTACCAGAGTCTACAGGAACAAGGATAAACTTGTTGAAACATCGAGTTATAAAAGTATTTTCGAAAGAAAAATTAGTTTCGATATAAAGGTATTTTATTATAAAGGTATTTCCAACAAAGAAATTTTGAATTAATATTTGAAATTGAAATCCTAATGGTTTGAATTAATTATTCATGCCCGATACTAATCTTTTGGATCTATCTTATCTGCTCAGCTTTATTTATTCACCTATATTCTGTTATTCCAAGTCCCTCTTCTCCTTGTTGACTATATCCCTTAAATATTGTTTATTTATATACTACATGGTTTAATAGAAATTTTAGTGTTATAAATAATTCGAGTTATTAATTAAATACAACATATTTAAAGAAATAATTATTAATTATTAATAATATTTGAAAAGTATCTTGAAAAAAAAATTTAATAAATTATGAATTATGGATTTAATGTTTTCAAATAGCTTCTTTGTAAAAATAAGTAATAATGTAAATAATTGTTTTCAAATAGTTTTCATATATTTATAAAGTTGTTATTTAAGCATAAATGGTAATTGTAAGGAAGTAAGAAATTTTGCAAATGGGTCTTGAAAAAGTTTTAAAGTATATAAGACAATTGAATTGCAAATGAAGTTTTCAAATTTAAGTAAAATTTATATAGTTCAAATAAATTGTTTAATATTGACTTTTAATCTACTTTTATTTCTGGTTGTTTTATTCTTCTACCTCCTTCCTTTTCGGGGACGAAAAGTTTTGAGTGGGGGAGAGTGTAACGACCCGAAAAATTCGATGGTTTTAAAAGTATATTTAACTGGAAATTTGTGAAATTTTAAACAATAAAATTTGAAAATAAAAAAATTTTACTATTTGGAATCCGTCTATTTTAATATAGCAACTGGAAAATTTTCATCTGATAATATTGAAGTTTATTTTCTTGTGAAATTTCATTTCAAATCAAACCGGTTAATAACAGTGAATTTAAAAGTTTTCCGAAACCAAAATATGTCAACAGGAGAAAATTTATTCAGATCATTCTGAATCAGATTGCGAAATTCGTTTTTCCAACTTTGGACTTCTACTGCTCCGTTTATCTTAATTCTGGCAAAATAGCAGCATTTCCGGTACCGATTATCGACTTTTGATCGGATGATCGTACCACCAATATCTATATACCGTTTTGATCGTCTCGTCGCGCTGATCTCTACGGTATATTTAATTCTGTATTTTGAGGTTCGGTATGCAACAGAGACTATAAACAGCTCTCCGTATCGATACCACTTTTACACTTTAATAGTGGTGTCCATTCAAATTTCAAACGGCAATTGACAGCAACTAGCATTTATCATAACATTCCTTATTTGCTAGAATTCAGCAGTTCCCTATGCCCAAATTTCCGCTCTTATGTTTGCCATCTCGAATATGTAACGTATAGAAGTGGTACACCCTTTTGCATTGATTCATTCATTTATATTTCTTTACGTTTCTTTCCATCCTTTTATAACCTTCTTTATTTTCTCTTTCCCTTCATTTCGTTTTATATTAAAGTCTTCTCTTCTTCCCCTCACTCTCCTTCCTCTTTTCCATTTTTCTATCTCAAATTTTTGCCTTTCTCCTCTTAAGCACGGCCACGTTGCCTCACCACAGACCACTCCGCCTCTCCCACTTTCTTCCTCCCCTTGTCGAGCCTCCGCGTAAGCCTTCCACCAACCCGCTTCCGACGACATGGCAGCAGCAGGCTTTGATTTTCCTCCTCGCATATTTGGATATATTTTTATGTAAGTTATATATCACTAGTTTATGTATGTATATATATTGTATATATGTTGATACATAGTGGTTAGTTAGATGTTATAAACGCTTGAAGCAGTAATGCATATAGATTATATAAATTACATAATATATTAGTTCGTACGAGTTCCAAATCTATCTGTATGTAATTATATTTGGCTTCTGCCACACTATAAAATTTTATGTACAAGTTATATTGTTTTGTAGTTTTGCGTATACAAATGCAATTTATATATATATTACTATGCTTGAAAATCTGATTACATTATTATCGTAATGCATATATGGGCAGGTTTTAGTGTTATAGTTTATCATGTATTAGTCTATATAATTTATTGAAATTACAGGACTTCTCATTTTTTTTAGTTTGTATACTAGTATATTGGTTCGTATATATAGTTTATAAAGTTATATGTTGTAGCTTACTGTTACATGTAACATTGAAACGTATATATTTTATAGGTTGCATTTGTGTTTTCTCTTGCCCAGTTTTCAAAGTCATATGTTTAAATATATGTTAGTTGTTATCTCATATACAAAGTACTGCTTTAAATTTTAATATATATTATATTGCGCGAGTCTAGTTGTATTAATATATTATATATTAGTATAGTAGTTTATATATATGTAAATGTTATAAAAATATTAGTTCATCGGTATATATGTCACACAATTTGAAACTGTGACTTAAAAATTTGAGGCTGTTCTTTATGTATATACCAGCTTATATATATGGTATTGTATATTTATATAAAATTTTAACAGTTGCATACAGTAGATTTTGTTTGGATTTTTGGTTAGCCTGTATATATATGTTGCATACTTGTTTTGGTATATGCATGTGTCCTCTGTTAACTTATTTTTTTTTTTAAAGTTGTTTTGTATATATTGTATTATATTTTATTATATCAATATATATGTTATATTCATCCACTTATATGCATAAGAACATTTTCCTGAGTTCGAATATAGATAAGGTGGTTTGTTTATACATAAAGTTGTTAAATAATAATATATCTATGTATAAGTTCCAAGTGTGCAGTTATGTACAAGTATTTTATATCTACCTGTATATATATATATATATATATATTATGTTTTAAAGTTTGAATCTGCTGGGTTTAAGTATATTAGTATGATATATTTGTTCATTTCTGTACATATAAGTTCCAGCTTGTTATACATAGATTAGTATATATGAGTTATAAAGCTTTGTTGTAATTTTTTTGTTTTATTTATTAGTATATATTGATTTCAATAAGGTATTGACTTTAAAATCATGTTTGATTTATTTATGTGTTTTGATTTAAGCACTGATTTTGAGAAAATACATACATATTAAAATTTAAGTTGCATTGAATTTAGAATATGATTTTGATATACATGCAAATAGTTATATACATAGTCATATACGTATATATTGTTTAAGGGTATTTGCACACATTATATTTATAAATTTGCTTATACAAATTATCTTCATCGATCTACTCTGATTTGATTTCGTCTATTCAAACTATCAGCTTTGTTTGTCAAATGGTATCCATCTAGCTTTGATTTGGAAGTCGGGCTTTCATTTCGTACCTCAATCTCATTGCTTATTCTATCTAGCTTCAAAAGGTGAGTAATCACTCACGATTAACATTCTTGTATTTATTAAATTTGATTTCAATTGAAACGACAATTGAAATATGATGCTGTAGTTATTTAAATTGTTATATATGCTATTATATGTATATGTTCACCTGTGACATCTGACACCAGTATCTAGTATTTATATGCCTGTTATTACTATTATCTGTATATGTTCAACTATGACATCTGACACCAGTATCTGTTATTTATATTGATGATATATGACTGTTGTTATATTTTATATTATCTGTTATCACTCTGCAAGTTCCCTGTTAGTATAGAATTCACTATGGGTTGAAATGATACATACCCGAACGGACATTAGAATAGGAGAAAATCATTATGGGTTGAAATGATAAACCCAAGCGATTTTCATTTGTATTGAAATTGGGATTACGGGTCGAAATGATATCTACCCGTATATATTTAAATTTCGGATTGAAATGATAAATATCCGTATCACTTAACCATATGATAAAAATATATACAGACACCGTTGGTCCATATATATAAATATTTTAAAAAAAATGGATTCTATGGTTTTGGAAAGAAATATATGGTTTTATTAAATGTTGAGCCTTAAATTATTACATATAAATGGGAATGTTTGATTTAAATACATATAATATGTTGAGCATTTAAAATATATTTCAAAATAGATTTTGGTAATAATTTGAATAAGTTAAGGTTAGAAAGATAATTTGAATTTAGTTGAAATTGTATTCAATAAAGAATTTTATTTAATTAAACCGATTTGAAACTTATTGAAATTGAGATGTAAGATATGATTTATAACTTGAGTTTAGTTT
Source organism: Allium fistulosum (assembly GCA_030737815.1). Classification (NCBI taxonomy): domain Eukaryota; kingdom Viridiplantae; phylum Streptophyta; class Magnoliopsida; order Asparagales; family Amaryllidaceae; genus Allium; species Allium fistulosum. Next base: position 19,760,758 of record JASFAW010000013.1, read on the forward strand.
ATAAGTAATCTAATGAATATTTCTTGTTTAAATAAAGTTTAAGGAAATATTTAGTAAAAATGTAATTTAAGACTAGTTAAATGATATTGAATTTATTAAGTGAATATTCCCTGATTAAATAATAATGAAGTTAAATCAAGAGCTATATGAAACTGTTAAATTTAACTTTGAAAATGTTGAATATTAAAGCTTTGAAATATATTGAAAATTTAAATGATTTGTTTAGAAATGAGAAAAATTGATGAATTGAGCTTTGAATAAATTTGAATTTGGAATTTGAAGTTGATTTGAATCGATTTGCTAGACTTGAGGAAATTAAATACTTTACTTTTTAAATCATTTAATATATATATATACTATTTTGGAAAATGGATATATTTGAAATGAAATGATATTTGGGTTTTGAAGTATAAATTAAATTGAAATGACCACGGTGTTATAATGTATATTTCTACCTTGTAGATAGTTCTGAAGATCCTTAGAGGATGGTTATCCCAACATCCTTTAAGTTACTGTATTTTGGTTGATATTTCACTTGAGTTGGATTTATTTATATAAGAAAGTTAATCCTGACTCGAGTGTTTTGTGTTTTGCTTTACGCTCGGGTCAGACCGAGTAATACAGCATTTGAGACTCACCTTTGGAGTTTGGAGCTTCCTTTGGAGATCCAACTATCGCCTCAGCTTTCAGCTCTTCTAGTTGATTTGTTCAGAGAAGTCATCTGTTGTACTGAAGACTTCACTGCATTTGAGATATTCTATTGTATTTTATTTCTAACTCTGATATTTATATAGTAGCTTCATGAACTACTATTTTATCTATTCCGCTGCGTATTATTGTATTACTCTGTGTCTGTGATTCTGTGATTGATTTATTTACTGCATATGCTGAGTTTTGCCAAATTTAAATTAACAATCTGATATTTTGAATTATTCAAGTCAGACATGTGTGGATTTATTGTTGATTTGAATGGTCCAAAATAGCGGGTCGTTACAATATTTGTTGCCTTGTTGTTGATTAAAACGTTATGGATTATTTTGGAATTTATTGCAATATCGAGTTATCTGTTTCTATTTGTGTCTGGCCGTTAAATGTCTCCTTATTCCTTTTCATTTTGCGAGATATGCATTTTATCATTTACTAAACCACTTTTGTCTACTTCCATTTGATAACATGTGTCACTAGAAGAAATTTTTTGATCACATATCTTGATTGATATACAAACTGAAAGATGAGGCTTGTTTTGGATCAATAGATGAGTGAGATCGGCTTTGAGATCCAATATTTTCTTGCCTGATATACAAACTTTCATTCACGCCTTATATTATCCCCGTCCTCCACCATTAATAATAAAAAGATCAACCATAGAAAAAACATATACATGAACATGGAAAGATCAAAAGATAGCTCCTCAACCAAATGCAATCAACAACCATTGTAAAAACAAGCAAATGAACAGAGAACAATCAAGTAACTTGGTTAAAAACCAACATGTAGAATATAGTCTCTCTCGTCTCACCATAACAAGCATAGCTACGAAACAACAATGTTTTATTAAATGCTAAACTAGACAGCAATGTAAATGAAGCAAACTAGGTTTATGCCTCAGATTTTGTCGAGAAGTGGAACGTCAATGCCAGAAAAGCAGTTCTTCTCCTCCGGTTGTATTGAGCTTGCGCTTTTTTTGCATCTTTCAGCTTCTTCTCATACTCATGCATACATTTTGGATCATTCTGGATCTCATCAATAGCCCTTTTCCCTTTAGCTACCTTTTGCACCCTCTTCACAACTAATGTTTTTCCACTCTTCAAAGATTTTATTGCTTGATTATAGTCTTCAAGAGTATAGAAGTCCGTTTGATCTGATTCTCTTTCAGCAAGATACTTTCCCGTGTATGCTGCATCTGCGGGTTTCTACACATGTGTCAAAAACAATTAAACGACGTTTTATATTTTAAAAACCCTTATACCTTAAGGAACAAACCATAAAATAAGAAGAAAATTCAATAGTTGCTTGAAGGTCTAATTTGTTAGTGGAATTTGTATCCAGTAATATCAGCAGCCCGGTAGTTTTGTTTCCGTCGGGTACATCAACACCAGAATCTCTTAGCATTTGAATGATTGCAGCAGTATCCATATAGCACACCCCTACATTAATGTTGTTTAAACTAGATTAGCTGTAAACATATTTAATCATTTACATTAATAAAGCACAACCGAATTACCATTTTCAAGGGAAGAGCGCTTGGGAAATCGCTTTTTGATTCGCCTAACAACACACGGCCTGCATTTTATAACAAGCATTAATTTATAATGGTTGTTCTACGAGTAGTCTAACAAGTATACTGCGATAGCTAAATATATCAGATCTATATAAATTATTACACTGAATGTTAAGTAATGAAATCATCGTATTCAAGTTAAATTAAATGCAAATTAACCACATCAGAGTCTTAGTAAATTCAATACCACAATTATCGTAATCTAAGTAAATGAAATCACACCGCATTCATCATAATCTCAGCAAATGTAATCAATAAAAGCAAAACATTAAAACCACGCTATATCCATCGCAATCACAATCTCAGTAAGTGTAAATCCTAACATTAATTATGTAATGAAATATAACATATTAAGAAGAAATTTCAGAATATTTGAAATAGAGTTAGAAAACCTACTCTAACGGATCGGCCGATTCATCGGAAGAAGGAGACGTGGAGAATAAGGAATAGGCCATTATCGATTCATCGGAAGAAGGTGACGTGGAGCTTAAGGAATAGGCCATTATCGATTCACCGGAAGAAGGAGATGTGGAATTTAAGGAATCTGCAATTATCGAGGGTTCGGCCCTCATAGATTGACTGGAGGAGGAGTCAAATTCACAGAGACTGGATTATTTATAGAAAGAAAAGGCGGGAAAATCAATCGCGATGTTTCCACATATCTCTAGAATAAATCGCGAGCGAATTTGAGCAGGATGGTCTGCCCTCCTCCGTTGCTTACCTTTATTCTTGGTCTGAGCTTTGTTACAAGGCCCGAATGCATTTCTGCGGGATGATGCTATGGATATGCGATTTTTCCTTTTACTAATTATTGATTATTCTCAACTTTGATTCGAGTTGAATGATTTATTCCTCTCTGTTGTTGCTTGAACTCGAATGCCATTAATGCCGATGATGTTCACGGGTTAAATAGGGTTTAATTCCCTTAATTTCCGTTCGAATATATTTATTTGAATTTGTCAGTTAATATGCTTGGCCGTTCGACTTAACTTGAATGTTGGTGATTTCTCTGACTTTTTCAATTCGTATATCCTCGTTGCTTGATTACCACGGCTTCATGAACTTGCTTTAGATTTTGGCTTGTTCTATTTTTTTCTTGGTCACCATGGCTTTGATTCTCTGTTGACGTCGGTTACTTTGATATGGTGATAATATTTTTTGCTTCGACTTGTTCAATTGTGTGTCACCTGCTAGTGAGTCGTCCTTGACTGGTTCCTGACCCACAGCTTGATTCTTTGGCATTTGACTTGATTTGAAACTGCTGCTTTGATTCTTAATCGAACTAGTTTTGATTTTGACTTATTTCTTGTTTGATCGCAGTCTTTTTGTTCACTGCATTGGTGTAGGATACATGTGCACAGTCTATATATATATATATATGTGTGTGTGTGTGTGTATTTGCATATGTATATATGTATGCTTGTTGTACTGTGTATTTTTGAGATCCTGTGTACATTGTTTTGTACCTTGATCTTGCTTTGTTCTCTTCGAGTTGTTTATGTATATACACGGTGCACTTTTCTTGAACTTGTGAGCATGTTATGTTGTTATTTAAAATCTGGTTCGAGTAAAACTGAGTTATGATAGTCTAGTTCTATTTGTCATTGTTAGACTTCATGTAGTCTTGTGGCTTCACTTTGGTATTTGCAGTCTTCATTTCTGTTTGGTTGCCACTGAATTTTGATGTTGTTGTCATTCACTTGTGTACTTGCACTTGTATACAGTTGAGTTTGTGTGGCCTTTTTGGTTGGACCTATACACGTCTGGTGATAGCTCTGACCATGTCTTTCATGTGTGTTTATCTGAAAGTCCGGCATACTCAATGTTGTTGTGTTGCTTGACTTGCATATTGAACTATGTTGAGTAATGGCTTGTTCTCGAGTCATGTATCATGTGTACTTAGTTCTGTCTTTGTACATTTGTCTGCACTGCTTCATCGATATATATGTGCATGTCTGGTTTTGTTTGAAGCTTCATGAAGTCACAATTGTTGAGATGTGCATTTTGACCAGTCTTCTGATTTCGGTACTTATGATCTGATCATTTGGTTGAGTCTAATTATGTTTGTTAGTCTGGTTTTATGTAGAGCTTGATTGAGTTGTTGCTTCGAGCTATATACATGTTGACATTGTACATATATCTTGTTGAACTGTTGACTTGTATGCATGCATATAAATGTCAGTGTTGCATTTTCTTGTAGTATTTGTGAAATGTTGGGTCTGTTCTTTGTTTCACTGGTGCATGTGCTTATGCCTTCATCATTGGTGTTGCTTCATTACTTTTTGTGCTGGTTCATTATTGATTTTGGAATTTTTCTTCATGTTTACATCACTTTATACCTGAGTTGAATCCAGCTTATAACTTGAGTTTGACCTTGTGCTCATGTTGTGATTTTATTTTTATTACACTTGAGTTGAACCTAGATTTTGATTGGGTTTGACCTTGTGCTCACTTGTCCCTGCAATTTTATCAAGTGTATATCGGTGTGCACGGCCTTGTGGCATGTACAGTGATACACTGTGCATGTCACAAGCTGTTCGTGTATGATGAATTCAAAATAAATATGATGACGAACAACCCAAATAACTGAGGCAAATAACATTTTCAAAATACACATTTAATTTTACACTGCAAAATATTTCTTTTTCAATTTTACTGCGTCGGTGTTTTCTTTGCAGATAATTCAAATGCTGGATCCAATCTGGAATAGAGTTGAAGATAAATACGAGTAAATGAGTGATATGTAGTGAGGTGCTGTTGTAAATGATAATTGTATAGTAAGAAATTGTATTGTAATGTCAAATGTTGCATATATAGTGAGAGCTCAAATTTTGTACTATTCAAAAATTGTGATAAAATATTTGTTTGAATAAAATATCTGTTTGAATTTTAAATTCTGTGTTATTTATTTTATTCAGCAAATATTTATTTAATTATGTGAAAAATAAAATAGTACAATAACAAATGCATTTAAATATATATATATATATATATGTGTGTGTGTGTGTGTTTATTATCATCAAACAAAAATCATATACTAGCATATTCAACAATCTCCCCCTTTTGATGATAATAGACATATATTTAAGATTTTGAATTTATTAAATGTATTTGATCATTCAATTTTCTCCCCCTATTTGAGTGCTCCCTCTCTACAATAAAGCTCCCCCTGTTAGTCCCTGAGGAGTTGGTTTTGATGACAACAACCTTACTTAGAATTAGATTATAAAATATACAATACTAACATTATTGTGTAGATATATATAGATATGTTTGCAGGTACTAAAGAATGAAGAACTGTACAGTATAAAGATTCAAGATCAAAGATTGAAGATATCAAGATTCAAGACTCATGAGTATCAAGAATTTCAAGAGTTCAAGTTTCCAAGATAAGTTATATAGTTAGGAATATTGTTAAAACTCATAGAAAGGCACTGACATCTTAAAATCTATTTTATTTGTGGAATGGAATCCACTTCGTGCTCGTTAAAGGGATGGAACCCTAAGTAGGATGGAACCTACGAAAAATCTAGTGGAACATCTTTTTGTATCCACTTACTTTTATTTCAAAATGATTTTCAAAATATATATAGCTTGTTTTTCAAAATGATTTTAAATATTCTTGTTTAAAAACCAAAATCATCTGTCCTGGTTTTTCTATATTTTAGCCTAAAAAATATCCTTAGTTTTAAATATCCTTAATTTTAAATATCTTTGATTTTAAATTATTATCCTAAGTTTTTAAACTATAATTCTGATATTAATATATTTAGCTGTTTTATATATTTATACTTAAGATTTAAATATAAAAGTATAGAAAATTATTATATATATTTTAATATTGTTCTCTATAGTTATTTATGTATTATAACTATATATAAGTATATTTTAAAGTTTAAATATAAGTATAATATAATATAGAAATTATTTTCAAAGAAAAACAAATCACCAAAAAATACAAGGGCATGTCGACATGGTCACATGTACCCCTGTCGACATGGTGACAGTTAAATTGTTTTTTAAAAGAAGTGTCTATTCGCCACATCCCTTTACCAATGGACATGGCTATTGATCTACTATAAATAAAGGGTGTTTTCAACGAATTTTAATCACTTTTTTCTCTGATTTAACTTCTCTTCTTCTTCTCCACTTTCTTATTTACAAATTACATCATTACTCTGCCGAAATCAATATCGAATCTAACTAGATAATTTCTTGTTTTGATTCTCTCCACTATCTCTACAAGATCCAAGTGCTAATCTGAGTTATAGACTTTTTGTAATCAATCAAGCGAGAAAAGGTGTGATTGTAGCCTTGGAAATCAATTGGGTGAACTTGTTGCCCCGTAAATCAAGTATCTCTACCCAGAGGATTGTGAATCTGGAGAGGTGTACCTCGTGGCCTTGAAATCGAGGGTTGTATTTGTAAGAATTGTTTTTGAAAGGAAATCCGTACTTGTGTTGCGGGACTAGATGTAGGGTAACTCCGAACCAGTATAAAATCCGGTGTCTTCTTTCCTTTACTGCTTTTACTTTATATTTGCATCTGTGTTCATATCTGTGTCTGATTAGTGTATACATTGTTAACAAATTAAGATAAATTCAAAAAGATTAAAAAATTTCTTAAAACACTATTCACCCCCCTTCTAGTGTTAATTCTAGCCTTAAGATCCTTAATCCGCATTCTAACAATTGGTATCAGAGCTTTGTTTTCAAAAGTTTCATTATCTGAATTTTGAAAAATTTCAAAATGGCTACTAACACTAGTACTGCTATTATCACCAACACTAGTTCATTTGTAGAAGGTCAGTCTACTACCAGACCACCACTTTTTAATGGTAGTAACTATGCATATTGGGCATGTAGGATGAAAATATATTTACAATCTATGGGACTAGACACTTGGAATGTCACACAGGCAGAATATTCTGAACCCACAACTGCTTTTGCTCAGTGGACTGCTGATCAAAAGACTGTTGCACAGAATAATTCTATAGCTATGAATATCTTGTTTTGTTCACTTAATAGGAATGAATTTAATAGAGTGTCAGTTTGTAAGTCTGTATATGAAATCTGGAAAACTTTGCAAGTTACTCATGAAGGAACAAGCAAAGTTAAATAGACAAAAATCTCCATGCTCACAAATCAGTTTCAATTATTCAAAATGAATCCTAATGAGTCTATTCCAGATATATATAGTAGATTCCAGGATATTGTCCACTCTCTAATATCATTGGGAAAAGTATTCTCTGAAGAAGATCAAGTCAGAAAAATCCTAAACTCTCTTACTCCAGAATGGGATCAAAAGACACTCGCAATCGAAGAAGCAAATGACATCAGCATCTTAAAGATTGAAGAATTGATCGGAAACCTAATGTCGTCTGAAGTTCAAATGCTTGGGAGAAGAGAAAGCAAGGCATCAAAAAAGAAATCAATTGCATTCAATGCACTAACAGAAGGATCAGATTCAGACAGCGATAATGATGAAGAGATTGCTTTTATGACCAAGAATTTTCGGAAATTCCTGAAGTACAGAAAATTGAATAGTTCCAAGAGAAACAACTTTAAGAATTCCGGTAATCAGAATACAGTACCAAACTTTATCAAATGCTTCAATTGTGACGAACCAGGTCATATAAAAAGAGACTGTCTGCATCAAGATAAGCAAAACCCTCCTACAAACAATGATTCTGCAAAGAAACGGAAACGTGCATTCACTGCTACTCTAGATGACTCTGACTCATCCTCCAGCGACGATGAACAGAAGAAAGATAATTCAAATCTGTGTTTCACAGCAATTCTCGATTTAGTCGATACCAAAGACACGGACTCTGAAAAAGGTACACGTTTACAATACATTGGCTGAAATTGCATGCTTGAATTGATTAATTGATTTGTTGTTTTTGAATTGATGTATCGTTTGAATTTTAAAATTTTTATTATTTTATTATATTTTTTATTATTATTTTATTATTATTTTTATTTTTAATAATATTATAATATTTTATGAGTCTTAGTAATATTCCAGATATTATATAGACATTAAAATAATATATATATATATATATATATAAATATTACATTATATAAAAGTATCTAGTCATCAAAATTTACAGATACCTGTCGACATGGGTCCATCCCTACCTGTTGACATGGTATAGAAAATTTGAAATTCAAATTTTGAATTCAAATGCTTGTATTTTCCTCCACTCTTTCACACCATTCGAGACTCTAAAAGGACACTTTTTTACTAGAGAAATTGTCCATTTAATTTCTATTTATTTACTATCATTTATCTCATCTTTTCACTTAACTTTTCAAATTCAAACTCTTTCTTCATAACTGAATCTCTCTTCTCTCTACATCAATGGCCTCCTCAAGTACTCCATCAACTATGAGACTCTCCAAAACCTTAAAAGAACACCTCTTTTATGATCCGGAAGTAATCAAAGCCTATATTGGCTATGCTAATTATGGAAAAGTTCATCCCGGAAAGTTTGCAATTTTCCGCGATTTCGCTTCTTATGAAATCGATTCTCTTTGTGTTAGCAACAACATTTTAAGTCTTGTTGACGATTCTCAAAATGATTTTGTATGCTACCCAAATCTTGTGAAAATGTTTTATGCAAATCTTAATCGTGGCTTTTATCAAGGAAACGATGATGAAATTTGGAGTAATGTAAAAGGCACTCAAATTGTTTTAAATTGTGATGTTTTGGGAGCGATTATAAATTGTAAGTGTACGGGTATGGATCTTTCAAATTTCAATTTTAATGAAAGTGATCGTGAGACTTTCCACCATATTTTTGAAAGTGACGAAAACTTTGATTTTATAAACCGCAATTTTCGTCCAAAAGCAAAAATTGTGAGCCTTCTTTTGCAACACACTTTGACCCCGAGATTGTGAAGTTTTAATAATCCTACTTCAAAAGTTTGTAAATCTCTTTTCGCTCTTTTTGGAAACTATGATATTAATTGGGCTCAAGTTATTTTGGATGAATTTCGGCCTAAAAACTTGGAAATGGGAGAAAAGATTTTATATCATGGAATTTACCTTACTAGAATTTTCACCTATTTTGGAGTGAAGTTTAAAGAAGAGGAATTCATTTCTAGAAAAGTTTTCAATCATTCCAATATCTCACTTATGAAAATTCCATACATCTTTCAACCTTATGAATCCCTTGTAGAAAAGGAAGAGCGTTTAGCTCACGAAGAAATGGAAGAAGGAGAGGAAGAAGAAGAAGAAGAAGAAGAAGGGGATGAAATGGATATTCAAGAAGAAGAAGAGGAAGGTGAAACATCTCTTGAAAGTATTGATTACACCTCCAAACCAACCAACAAGATGATTATCCAAAACCAAAAGATAATTGTGGAAAATCAACGGACACTTAAGAGATCCGTTAGTAAAAAGTTGGATAAAATGTCTTCTAAGATGAACAAGTTTTTCTCAAAAGTCAGCAAGAAGTTTAACCTTTCATCATCCTCATCATCCTCTAATTAGATCTATCATTTCATACCTTGTCGTAGTTGTTTAAGTTTGTTTTAAGTTTGAATGTTATTGTATTTCATGTTGTTTAATCCATGTATCATTCCAGTTAGAATTAATGTTGAAGTTCTTTCTGTTATCTACCTTATTTCATCTCTAGAATAACTGTTAATATGATATATATAAATATATATATACACATTTATTCAAAATCAAAAACAAGTCATCAAAACACAGATGACCCTATCGACAACCCCCAAAGGCACCCTGTCGACATGCTTAAAATCTAAAGTGTCTTTTCATTTTAATTTTTGAATTTTAAATAACTAACTTGTATCTATTCATTTCAAACGAAATTTACACCTATAAATACCTGTTCTCTTCCAGAAATCTTTACTCAAAATCATTACTTATCTATTCTATCTATATTTCTTCTCTTTTTCACAAAAATGGCCGATCCTATTCACAATTTATCTGAAAATCTTGAAGAAACTCTTAAACCCTTCAAGAATATTCTCTATATCATTCTCCGTAATCAGCGTCACTTAGAATTGAGTCAAATACAGATGATCAAGGAGCAAGAAAGGTATTTGGAATCAATTCAATGGATGATTTCCTCCCTGCACAAGGATGATAATGAAGCACATCCTCTCGTTTCTCTCTTTGTTGATAATGAGAATTGGGATGCCATCAAACAAGACCCTATCTTTGGAGAAGAAGGATAGGTTTATGTTCCTCGTAATATTTGATTAACTTTGTTTAATTTTTATTTGTTTGCTTGCTTAATTAGGATTTGGTTTGATTTGCTTGAATTTGACTTAGTATGGATTGATATTATGTATGTAAAATATAACATACATATGATTAGTATTAATAATATATGATCTTTTAAGTTATCATGATTATCAGTTTAACTATCTATTTTTATATTAAAAACTCCATTATGAATAAATAAATTATGTTCTCTTATTCATATATTCTCTTATCTGTTGAATAAATAGTTTAGTAGTTAGGAAAAGTAGTTATTAAGAGTTTAGTTTAAAGTTAAGTATTGATTATGTATGATAACCCTATCATTATAATCACAAGTAATGTAGTCTTAGTTTCAGGGGGAGTTATATAGAGTTATATAGTATTATAATTATGGAGTTATATGGTTTTTTGTTGATGACAAAGGGGGAGAAGTATAAAATAGGATAGTTAGGCATAGATTAAGGGGGAGTTATTAGAAGTATTAGGATAGAAGTGATATTTTATAAACAAAAGTTGTCATCATCAAAAAGGGGGTGTTAGTCCCTGAGGAGTTGGTTTTGATGACAACAACCTTACTTAGAATTAGATTATAAAATATATAATAATAACATTATTGTGTAAATATATATAGATATGTTTGCAGGTACTAAAGAATGAAGAACTGTACAGTATAAAGATTCAAGATCAAAGATTGAAGATACCAAGATTCAAGACTCATGAGTATCAAGAATTTCAAGAGTTCAAGTTTCCAAGATAAGTTATATAGTTAGGAATATTGTTAAAACTCATAGAAAGGCACTGACATCTTAAAATCTATTTTATTCGTGGAATGGAATCCACTTCGTGCTCGTTAAAGGGATGGAACCCTAAGTAGGATGGAACCTACGAAAAATCTAGTGGAACATCTTTTTGTATCCACTTACTTTTATTTCAAAATGATTTTCAAAATATATATAGCTTGTTTTTCAAAATGATTTTAAATATTCCTGTTTAAAAACAAAAATCATCTGTCCTGGTTTTTCAATATATTTTAGCCTCAAAAATATCCTTAGTTTTAAATATCCTTAATTTTAAATATCTTTGATTTTAAATTATTATCCTAAGTTTTTAAACTATAATTCTGATATTAATATATTTAGCTGTTTTATATATTTATACTTAAGATTTAAATATAAAAGTATAGAAAATTATTATATATATTTTAATATTGTTCTCTATAGTTATTTATGTATTATAACTATATATAAGTATATTTTAAAGTTTAAATATAAGTATAATATAATATAGAAATTATTTTCAAAGAAAAATAAATCACCAAAAAATACAAGGGCATGTCGACATGGTCACATGTACCCCTGTCGACATGGTGACAGTTAAATTGTTTTTTAAAAGAAGTGTCTATTCTCCACATCCCTTCACAAAGGACATGGATATTGTTCTACTATAAATAAAGGGTGTTTTCAACGAATTTTAATCACTTTTTTCTCTGATTTAACTTCTCTTCTTCTTCTCCACTTTCTTATTTACAAATTACACCATTACTCTGCCGAAATCAATATCGAATCTAACTAGATAATTTCTGGTTTTGATTCTCTCCACTATCTCTTCAAGATCCAAGTGCTAATCTGAGTTATAGACTTTTTGTAATCAATCAAGCGAGAAAAGGTGTGATTGTAGCCTTGGAAATCAATTGGGTGAACTTGTTGCCCCGTAAATCAAGTATCTCTACCCAGAGAATTGTGAATCTGGAGCGGTGTACCTCGTGGCCTTGAAATCGAGGGTTGTATTTGTAAGAATTGTTTTTGAAAGGAAATCCGTACTTGTGTTGCGGGACTAGATGTAGGGTAACTCCGAACCAGTATAAAATCCAGTGTGTTCTTTCCTTTACTGCTTTTACTTTATATTTGCATCTGTGTTTGATTCTGTGTTCATATCTGTGTCTGATTAGTGTATACATTGTTAACAAATTATGATAAACTCAAAAAGATTAACAAATTTCTTAAAACACTATTCACCCCCCCTCTAGTGTTAATTCTAGCCTTAAGATCCTTAATCCGCATTCTAACACCCCCTTCATATATGCATGAGAATAAATAAAAATATGCAAATGAACCTAGATGCAAATAGAAAATACAAAATAAAATATTTGACCTTTATTTGCCAAAATCTTAACTTTTCTCTCCCCTTTTGTTATCAGCAAAACGGTAATAGTGTTAGAAAAATAAAGATAAAGTGATAGACATTAATACAACATTAATACCTAATCGAGTATAAATATTAAATTTCAATAAAAAATCAAACAAAAATCACAAATACTCTATTCGATGCATATTCCACTATAGAATGATACGGATGATGTCATCTTATAAAACCATATAGTTGTGTCTATTTGTGGTATATTTATATCAGGAATTTGAATATCTACTAACCATGCATAACCGTTAGGACTTTTAAAATATATTAGTAGTATTCCTAATTTTTATATAAAAAAATGAATTCAAGTATCTTCTAACCACGCATAACCGTGAGGACTTTTAAATGAGATTAGAATCAACTTGTTTATTTAATAATTAATTTTGATATGCATTCCATACATGCATAACCGTGAGGACTTTTAAATGAGCATGAAAGCACATAATAAAAAATTCCAAGTAATTCACCCATGCATAACCATGAGGTCTTTTAAATGAGAGTGAATACCTTAGATGTTTTTATTGCTAAAAATATAATAAAATGAAAGCGAATAATTTCCCGTTTAAAATACCATATATTAACATACTATATTGGATTTTGATGAGTGATGGTCGATAGAAATAGAAATGATCATGGAATTTTTACCAACAAAAAGTTTTATAACTCTTGTTTAAATTTCTAAAGAAATTTACTAAATATACTGTCTCAAGTTATAATATATGATCAATATCAACACTCATCACTTTTTAATCACTATTTATCTTTTTGATAATCAGTAGGGAGTCAGATTAGTTAATGTAGACATTTAAAATCTATTTAAAAAATAATCAAATTTTCTGAAATGACTAATCTGAAACAAGGTCAACATAAATGATTTTCTGGAAGGGGTTTTATAAGGAAAAATGTCTGCTAATTGAAAATCAGTTGAAATGAAAAATATGCAGATATTTTCTTTGAAAACGTGATGCAACTAATGAATGTCTCATCATAAATCACGTTCCACTAGTAATTTTTCTATCAACTAGATTACCAGTGTAATCTACATCTGAATTTTCCTTTGACTCAAGATTATTATTAGTTGGATGTTATAGACCAGATTATGAAGTTGCAACAAATTCCTTAAAATCCTTTTTACAGCTTTGAAATTCTTTTGGATTTGAATTAGAGCCGTGTAAATAAACAAACAGTGTACGTAGTGTTAGCAGTAAAATAACCAAATATATCCACAAATACCTTGAGTAATCAACAATCAAGAAAACACCGTCATTAGTCCAAACACATCTATATGAATTAATTCAAAGTCTCTAGAAATACTTATAGTATTCTCTGCATAAAAATATAATTGGCCAACAATTTTGAATAAGCCAGAATCAAAATCAATATTCAATTTTTTATCACATAACTGGCTGATTTAAATTCAGATTATGGTGTAGATTTTCACATTTAATAAATCATTCAAGATGAATATACCGTTACCTATTTTACCTTTATCGATAATATTTCGTTGTTGCCCATTGTGATTCTGCCACCTTTATACTGGGCTAAGGAACTTTGATTTGTCGCCCTTTGTGTAACTGGAACAGCCAGAATCCAGATAGCACTGTTGTTGTTCCTTAGCCTGCCACCATACCTACACGAGAAAAGATTTTTGAGACCTATTTGTTTTTATAGGTCCATGGTTGTTAGTGGCAAATGATTTTGAAAAATATGTTTGTGGAGACCCAAAACTATTTATATTTGTTCCTTTTGGCACCCAGATTTGTTTGACTTTAAGGGATTTTATATTCGTGCCTTTTGGAAACCAAATTGGTATGGTTTTCACGTGTTTAAGTATCACACTTTTCCCCTTAACTGTATTATTAGTTGTTTGTTCATATTTTGACACTTTTGAAAATCCAAATGCATTCCTTTTATTCTCGAAGAGTTGATTTTCTAAAAGTGTATTAAATGAATTATCTCTAGTGAAAAATTTCCGAGTAACCAACTCAAGTTTATTAACTTTGGATTTTAAAAGTTTATTTTCATTTATTAGCTTCGAACAACAACTAATGGTAATATCTCTCTTTTTAAAGCTATTCATTTTTAATCACATATTTTCATTTTGAAGCTCTCTAATTTTAATCTCAATTTCTAACATCTCAGTTTCAAAAAGTTGGAGTTTTTTAAATTCAATTTTTTCAAAATCCTTGATTTTTTCAGTCTCCTTTTCAAACTAGTGATTTAATTGAATAATTTCATATTTGCTCAAAATCACGTTTTCTTTTTCAAGAGTTTTGAAATTTTCGTTGATCTCATTTAATTTCTTTTCAAAAATTGCACATTTAGAAATTTCCGACTTCTTAAAGCTATCCAACTCTTTCTGCAAAATGTTGTTTTTACAAACCAACTCAGTTTTGTTTTTCTCCTGTATCAAAATTTCATTTTCTAACTTTTGAAAGTTTTCATGAAAATGGGCAAGTTCTTTTTCATGGTCCAAAGACCTTTTGCAATTAGAACTTTTATTTTTCTTAATATATTTTTAAGCTCATTTTCCCAATCATTATTTTTCTGATGAAGTTTAGCTTGTTCCCTTTCCAACTTATTATTTTTCAACTCAAGAGCTTTATTATTTTCAATTAATTTTAGGCACAAGAGAACTAAATCGTTGAATCGAAAATCACTCATCTCATCGGCTATTGAAACTTCATCACTACTACCTTTTGCCAATCCTGTTAAACACGTTTCTTTAACTGAGTCGATTGTGGAGGATTTCTCATCGTTGTTGACTTTTGCACCATATATTGCATCAAAAGTATTCCAGATTTCTTATGCATTTTCACAATGAGAGATAAAGTTAAAATTATCTTGATTAATATAAGAATATAGTATATGCATAGCAAGAGCATTAATCGAAGTATTTTTCTCATCTACTATATCACACCCATTTTCAATAATATCTTGACATTTAAAATTAATAGATTTTAAATAAAATTCCATTTTTAATTTCCAATTTAAAAAATCTGTTCCATCAAAAATAGGAGGAATAATACTGGACTGACCCTCAGCAAAAACATTATTAAAAGAAGCCATATAAAAATCAATTTTTTAAAATAGTAATTTTTTTTGAAAAATCAAACTTTTTAAAACAAAAATTGGCTTTTGTTCCTAGCTCTGATACCACTTGTAGGATCGATTTCACCCTAGAAGGAGGGTGAATAGGGTTATACTAATATTTTTGAAAATTTAATGTGGAAATATATAAAATAATCACAGCATTGATAATAGCAGAATAATAGCAACACAGATAATAACAGAATATAAAAAGCAGAAATAGAACAACACAGATTTACCCAGCTTCGGCAAAACCCTACCTACGTGCTGCCCCCAAAGTTTCTACTAGAAATTAAGTAGTCAGACGCTTACACACGTAAACTCGCGACACCTGCTATCGGCTAACCTAACTCTACGCTCAAAACCCTACCACAACTCAGCCACTGAGTTGCGAATTCTTGAACTACACCACCGTAGTTCATCCCCTAGTCACACGACTAGAAAATTACAAAAGTTTAAAAGTAAATTACAAAAAAAGTAAAACAGTAAAAACCTGAATTTAAAATTCTAAAGCCCAAAAGAAATATTATAAGTCGGCCCAAAACAAAATTATCACAATAAAAAATGCCGGCCTCTTTTTCACTTTATTTCTTCGGCTTTTGTTCTTCAAAAAATGACTGCTTCTTTTTTACTCGTTCGTTCTTCTTCTTTCTAAATTAAGGTTCTGGAATTTGTTGAAGTCGCCGCTTAAAAGAGAGTGATGCTTTGATTCCTTTCTTCGACTGATTATATGTTCACGGCAGCTTCAATTAAGTTGAGTTCTGTAACAACCCGCATATTTTACAATTATATATTTAAATGATTTATTTAAATATAGCATCGTTAAGTTGAATTTAAAAGTCCAAAACGTGACTTATTGTAAACCGTCGAATCCGGACTCGAGACTATTTCCATTGAGTCCAAAATGGCGTTTGCGGCCTTTTTGAGTATAAACATCGATATGTTTGGAGTTGAGTAGAATTTTGCTATTTTTCTATTTTGGGCTTTGGGTTTGGGTTTCAGCCCACTAACCCAACATAATACCCTAACTCCTCCACCAACTCCTCTTCATTCATTTTCATTTCCTAACACTTTCAAGCTAAAAGAAAAATGGGGGAAGAGAAAAGAAATCAAAATTCGTAAACCCTAGATTATTAGGAAATTCAAGATTCAAGTTCTAGAAATCAAAGAGAAGCATAGGTAAGCATACTCTTCATCTTCTCCATCTCAATCTCTCTTCAATTTTTAGAAATTCCTAAATCGTAACTTAGGAAATATTTGCTTATGAGCTTATATTGGAGCTTCTTGAGTTGAAGTTGAGGAGGAATTGACTTTTCCTTTGTTTTAGAGCTTCTCATTCGTGTTTTTGGGTTTAAAGGTGAGTTTTTGAACTCACATCTATGTCTATACATTTGATTGTTGTTAGGTATGAATTCCTAACACCTATTTCATGTTCATTCACTTTTGAATTGAATTGGATTGGTGAATTTTTCCAATTTTTGGTATTTTGAAGTCAAAATTTATGAAAATCCTTATATGGATGTTTGGACATGTTATTTGGAGTGTATTGATGTGTTTATAGGGTTGGGTTGTCGCTTAACATCGATCTCTAGCCATCGTCACTCATTCGTTTGTTTCGAATTTGATTTGGCCATCAATGGCCTTGGCAAAAATTGCCCTGAGCTTCAGCTCAGACTTCTGGTAATAGGCTCAGACGTCTGATGCTACGGGAATAAAAATTCCAGTCTTTCAGCTCAGACGTTTGAGCTTACTTCCCAGACGTCTGGGCGATCTGGAAGAAAATTTCCAGTCTTTCAGCTCAGACGTCTGGAGCTGCTTATTTCAGCCAATTTGCCTATTTTATGTGGGTTTCCAATTTATATCGATTTTTGGTTGATCTGATTAGTTTTATCACTTGTATCGACTTTGATGACTTCTTTTCTGGATTTTTGGGAATATCCATTTGATGGATTTGATATCGATTTCTATGGTTTTGACTCACGTCATCGAATGTGAATTTTTGGTGATTGATTGTTTTTACAATCATTTCTGCGATTTGTCACTTTTAAATACAAAGCTCGTTTTTTTAAAAACCTGTTTTCCAATCTATTAGTATATACAAACCTTTACCTCATTCGTATGAGAAATCCAATTAAACGACTTAGCAAAACAAGTGGTACGAAACGCTTGCGTTTACTTTGTCGGTTAATTCTTAGACTTGTTCGATTGAAATCTTATGACAATTTTCGAGTGGAAATCTACAATTTGTTCATAAATATTTAAGTTAAGCTAGTGGTTATGGGACATGAAGCTAAACTCATTATTTACTAGCTTAGTGTAATCTACACTTTTTATTGATCAATAGTGATCAATTTATGGTTTAGACTAGCTATATGCGATGTCTCTTTGTCCACGTGGGGGAATGTACCTCGTTTTATGGAGCTTCGTCTCATTTTTTTATATAGGCTAGCGACCTATGGTTTTATGGAGTTGGGTTCATCGGGCGTACCGTTATGGCATTACGTCGTTGTTCCAAATTATTCGAGTTTTAGGTTAATCGGGCGTACCGTTATTGTACTACGTCGTTGTTCCGGCTTATTTAAGTTTCAGTTCCTCGGGCATACCGTTATTGTACTACGTCGTTGCACCGGCTCTATGGTTAGCGACTATGGGATAGCATCCCGTTTATGATACACGTGTTGGTGAGTTTTCATGCTTCCATTTTTGATAGGCCTCCCCATTTGTGATTTCTGGATTTCTAAATTGATGATTTCTAGAATTGTGTTTCACCAATTATTGCGATTGACATTGATAAGTTTTGTCAATATTTGGGATTTGGTGAATAAGCTAAAGAATGTGATATTCTTTTTGGACATTTGACGAGATTTGAGATATTGTATGATTTTTGTTGTTATCTGATGTATACTTGTCATAGTATGGCATTATTGTTATCATACGTTTTTGTCATATCTCTTATCCTATCTCATCTTATATGATATTTATAGCTAGACTGATCCGTTTATTATTTTCTTCATAAATAATACTCGAATCAGACCGAGGTATTTCAGGTGCTTCTGCTTGACTTCTTATCAGGGTCCATCATCTGACTTTTGGCTAACTACTTTAGCTTAGTAGTTTTTGTTTTTATACATTTGAGATAGAGACTCCTTGATGTATACATATTCTTTTGTCTAGCACTTGTACCTATTCTTTTGTGATGTAGTGGATCTTGTATGACCACTACTTTGATGTACACTTTTATGTGTTATATTCATATCTGTTTCTGCCTTTGTGATATGAATATCTATGACTGATTTGTGTTATGCTTATTTCTATATTTATTTCCAAAGCCTACATAGCCACTGTGTAGTAGCTTTGAGTTTGTATTTGATATGTCGGATTTCCTCTTGAAATTAAATGCATGTCATATTATCTGACATATCGGTACTCACACAAAGAAATTACACAGATGGTCGCTCCTCAATAGCCTTATTCTTCGTGCTAGTTGATGGCATTACCCTGTAGTGTCCTTGACTAGTGTGAGTATAGAGATGGGGCGTCACAGCTTGGTATCAGAGCCAAACTTCGGAACAATGTAGAATAATCTAGCAAGGATCATTGTCCTAATTCTTTCTTAGGAGTCGTGCCTTAGGATTTAATTCGATTCATAGGACCCGTTCTATCCTATTTTCTTTTATGATGCCTTGTTTTATCAATCAAGTTTGTTTGATATTCATTCTGAGAATAACCCTTTTCCTCTTCTTTCTTTCTTTCTTAAAGAAGAGAAATGGTTAGGCCAGGCCGTCCCAGCGCCGGTCAATCCAGTGCTACTCCTTAGGATGGAGTATTTATGTCTGCTCAGCAGCTTTTAGATCTTGTGAAGAATACTCAAGCTGTCGGTCCCATTCCAGAGCCTACTTATCCTAAATCTAGGTTTGCACGCTTGTGCAGTGATTATACCAATTTGGGTGGAAGGCCATTCAAGGGTTCCGAAAGCGTTATAGAAGTCCAAGCTTGGCTTAGAACATGCGACCGCATCTTTTCTTGCATGAATCTTGTGGATCTATATCGAGTTCAAGTGGCTTCTAGTATGCTCCAGGAGAGAGCATTAGATTGGTATGAGCTTTTGATTTCTGAAATTATTGAAGCGGATCTTACTTGGGAGCAATTCCGGGAAAGGTTCGAGTTAAAGTTTGTGCCGGAAGCTGAAAAATTAACTTTGGCACGACGCTTTATTGACCTTGTTCAAGGTGAATCTTCTGTGATGGATTACGTCGCATCTTTTGAATCTCTCTCTAAATATGAGGTCGAGTATATTAATACCCCATTGAAGAAAAATCAGAGGTTTGTCTATGGGTTGAATAAGAACCTCAAAAAGCCTTTACTCCTAAAACTAGAAGTTTCTTTTGATCAGCTTGTTGATATCGCTCTTTGATTTGAAGAAGCCGATAAAGAAAGTGATGTTAAAGTTGTGGGTGCCAAACAGAACTTCAACATCAACAAGAAGAGGCCTATCAAGTTCAAAGGCCCTAATCCCAACAAGAAAGGGAAGCAAGCAACTTCGGTAGCGAAGACTCCTACCTCTAGTCGTGGGCAATGCTACAATTGTGGTTCTAAGGACCATTATGCAAATAAGTGCCCAAAACCTCTTTTTTGTCGTTATTGCAAAAGTTCGCGTCATCTTTTATCTTCATGCCCCAAACTTCCAAACAAGAAAGAGGGAAAGCTAAATGTTGTGCAAGCCCCTAGTAACACTTCTCTTGGTCAAGGTATTTCTCATTCTATCCTTGATGGCATTATTATGTTTCTTGATCATCCTATTCGATTTCTTTTTGATACGGCAGCATCCCACTCTTTTATATCAAATGAACTTGTTGATACTTTTTATTTAAATGCTATGTGTTTGATGACTTCACTGAAAATTGTGAATCCGGTTGGTGGGTCCGCAACACTTAGTTTATTTTGTAAAGATGTCGAGATTATTTTATGTGATTATGCTTTCCAAGCCGATTTGCATGTTATGCGATACCTTTGGTTCGGAATGATTTTGGGAATGGATTGGCTTAATCGTTATGAAGCCCGTATCCTATGTCTCGAGCGGACTATTCATCTTCGACATCCCCAATCTGTTAAGCAGATTTCTATTGTTCTTAAAGATTCATATTTCAATTCGGTAGGATCCTTATATTCTCTAAACCCGCGTGATGACGATAATGATGATGAGGAAGATGTCATTTCCCTTATTCATGTTGTTTGTGAATTTCCCGACATCTTTGAGCCAGTTTTAGGGTTACCACCTAAGCGAGCAATTGAGTTCAAAATTAATCTAATCCCTGGAGCTCTACCTATTACTCGTCCTCCTTATCGTATGTCCAATAAGGAAAATGAGGAGATGCGTAAACAATTATCCAAATTGGGAGGAAAACAGTTTATTTGTTCTAGTTCCTCTCCATGAGGAGCTTCGGCTATTTTTGTAAAGAAATCTGATGGTACACTTAGGCTTTGCGTTGACTACCGCAAGTTTAATGATCTCACCATCAAGAATAAATATCCCTTGCCTCGGATTGATGATCTATTCGATCAACTTAGCGGTGCTAGAGTCTTTTCACAGTTAGACTTAGCAACCGGTTTTCATCAGCTTTGTATTGCAGAGGATAGCATTCCTTTGACGTCATTCCGTACTCGTTATGGATCTTATGAATGGCTTGTTATGCCATTTGGTTTAACGAATGCTCCAGCTTATTTCGTTGACCTTATGAATCGAGTTTTCAAAGACTTCCTCGATCGATTTGTTCTCATCTTTATAGATGATATTCTTGTTTATTCTAAAACTGTGGAAGAGCATGAAAAACATCTTCGGATTGTGTTGGAAACTCTTAGGCGCTACCAATTGAAAGCAAAATTTTATAAGTGCCACTTTTGGCAATCTCGTGTGAAATTTTTAGGACATATTATTTCTGAATCCGGAATTTCCATGGATCCTTCAAAGATTGAAGCGATTCAAAATTGGATAAGACCGGAGATGTGACGGAAATCCGTAGTTTTCTTGGATTGGCGGGCTATTACCGTCGTTTCATAAAAGACTTTTCTAAAATTTCCGTGCCTCTTACTAGTTTGACAAAGAAGGGAGTTAAATACATTTGGTCAGACAAATGTGAAGCTGCTTTTCAAAAATTAAAAGAACTCCTTTCTGATGCTCCTATTCTTGTGATTCCCGAAGGGAACCAAGAATTTATTGTTTATACCGATGCTAGTCGTGTTGGTTTGGGTACCATTCTCAAGCAAAACGTGTTATCGCTTATGCTTCTAGGCAATTAAAGCCTGCCGAGACTAGATATGCCACTTATGATTTAGAGCTCGCGGCTATTGTTTTCGCCCTTAGAATTTGGCGTCATTATCTTTTGGGGAGAAATTTGTTCTCTACACCGATCATAAATCTTTGAAGTATTTATTTTCTCAAAAGGAACTTAATTTGCGTCAACAACAATGGCTTGAGTTCCTTGAATCTTATGATCTTGATATTATTTATACTCCTAGAAAGGGAAATCGTGTTGTCGATGCCCTTAGTCGTAACCAACAAGCGGTTGTTTCAATGATGATATCCGAATGGAATGACCTTGAGACTTTATCCACTTGTGAGATTCGAGATCGCGAATCCGATTCATGTTCATCTCTTGTTTTATGTAGCCTTGAGGCTCATCCTTCTCTTTTAGACCGCATTCTTGAAGCTCAAAAGCATGATCCCGAATTGGCTCTTCTTAGCCAAAGTTGTAGGGATAAAATTGATATTGAAGGTTTGAAAGACTTAGATATTGATGCTCGTGGCGGTATTCAAAAATTTGGTAGACTTATCGTGCCAAATATTAGTGATCTTCGTAAAGACATTTTAGAAGATTCTCATCGTTCTAAATTTACCATTCATCCCGGTAGTAGTAAAAACTACGCGAACATGAAGCGACTTTATTATTGGAATGTAATGAAATATGATATTGCTAACTTTATTAAGCGTTGCATGACTTGCTAACTCATAAAGGCCGAGCATTAAAGGCCCGGTGGGTTATTACAACCTTTAGACATTCCCGTTTCGAAGTGGGATCAAGTCTCTATGGACTTTATTGACGGTCTTCCCCGTTCTCATTCGGTTCATGATAGCCTATGGGTGATAGTAGATAGACTTACAAAATCCGCCCATTTTCTTCCCGTTCGGTCCAATTGGACCGTACCTCTTTTGGCTAAACTCTATGTCAAAGAAATTGTTAAATTGCATGGAGTACCAACTTTTATTGTTAGTGATCGTGATCCATTATTTGCTAGTGGATTTTGGAAGGGTCTTCAAAAAGCATTGGGAACGAAGCTTAATTTTAGCATCGCTTATCATCCTCAGTCCAATGGACAAACGGAGCGTGTGAATCAAACTCTTGAAGATCTTCTTCGTGCATGTGTTCTTGATTTTGGTGGAAGTTGGGAAGATCATATTTCTCTTGTTGAGTTTTCCTATAATAATAACTTCCAATCTAGTATTGGTATGGCACCTTTCGAGGCACTCTACGGAAGGCCGTGCCAATCTCCTTTGTGTTGGCTTGAAGCCGGTGAGAAGCTGGTTTTAGATCTAGATTTTATTCGTGATGCCATAGAAAAGATTGACCTTATTCATCATAGGATGAAAGAAGCTCAAAGTAGACAAAAATCCTATGCTGATAATTGAAGAAGGAAATTAGAATTTTCTGTGGGAAATTTAGTGTTTATTTGTGTTTCACCTATGAAGGGTGTTGTGCGTTTTAGTCGATCGAGAAAGTTAGCACCTCAATATATTAGCCCATTTCCCATCACCGAACGCATTGGTTCCTTGGCTTATCGCCTTTTATTACCGGCTCAATTTTCTACTATTCACGACGTATTCCACAAATCTCAACTATGGAAATGCCTTAGAGATTCCGATTCTATTTCTGAGCCCGGTGTTATTGAAGAAATTGAAGTTTCGCCTAATTTGACTTATGAGAAACATCCTATTCGTATCATTACTACGGAGGTTAAACGCCTTAGAAATAAAGATATTCCTCTTGTGAAAGTTCAATGGTCCACAAATCCTAAGGATTGCTCTTGGGTATCCAGAGAATTCATCGAGCAAACACATCCGGACTTACTCTCTCGTGCTCCTTAAGGTGAACATCTCATTTCAAAATTTCTACTTTTGTGTTATTATGCCTTAGTATGGTAGTTACTTTTTATTTTCTTCTTAAGTATTGCGAGGACGCAATTTCATTAAGGAGGGGAGTCTGTAACAACCTGCATATTTTACGATTATATATTTAAATGATTTATTTAAATATAGCATCGTTAAGTTGAATTTAAAAGTCCAAAACGTGACTTTTTGTAAACGGTCGAATCCGGACTTGAGACTATTTCCATTGAGTCCAAAATGGCATTTGTGACCTTTTTGAGTATAAACATCGATACGTTCGGAGTTGAGTAGAATTTTGCTATTTTTCTATTTTGGTCTTTGGGTTTGGGTTTCAGCCCACTAACCCAACATAATACCCTAACTCCTCCACTAACTCCTCTTCATTCATTTTCATTTCCTAACACTTTCAAGCTAGAAGAAAAATGGGGGTAGAGAAAATAAATCAAAATTCCTAAACCCTAGATTATTAGGAAATTCAAGATTCAAGTTCTAGAAATCAAAGAGAAGCTTAGGTAAGCATCCTCTTCATCTTCTCCATCTCAATCTCTCTTCAATTTTTCAGAAATTCCTAAACCCTAACTTAGGAAATATTTGCTTATGAGCTTAGATTGGAGCTTCTTGAGTTGAATTTGAAGAGGAATTGCCCTTTCCTTTGTTTTAGAGCTTCTCATTCATGTTATTGGGTTTAAAGGTGAGTTTTTAAACTCACATCTATGTCTATAACTTTGATAGTTGTTTGGAATGAATTCCTAACACCTATTTCATGTTCATTCGCTTTTGAATTGAATTGGATTGGTGAATTTTCCAGTTTTTGGTATTTTGAAGTCAAAATCTATGAAAATCCTTATATGGATGTTTGGACATGTTTTTTGGAGTGTATTGATGTGTTTATAGGGTTTGGTTGTTGCTTGACATCGATCTCTAGCCATCGTCGCTCATTTTTTTGTTTCGATTTGATTTGGCCATCAATGGCCTTGGCAAAAATTGCCCTGAGCTTCATCTCAGACGTCTGGTAATAGGCTCAGACGTCTGATGCTACAGGAATAAAAATTCCAGTTTTTCAACTCAAACGTCTGAGCTTATCTTGCCAGACGTTTGAGCGATCTGGAAGAAAATTTCTAGTCTTTCAGCTCAGACGTTTGGGAAGTCTACCAGACGCCTGGAGCTGCATATTTCGGCCAATTTTCCTATTTTATGTGGGTTTCCAATTTATATCGATTTTTGGTTGATCCGATTAGTTGTTATCACTTGTATCGACTTTGATGACTTCTTTTCTGGATTTTTGGGAATATCCATTTGATGGATTTGATATCGATTTCTATGGTTTGGACTCACGTCATCGAATGTGAATTTTTGGTGATTGATTGTTTTTACAATCATTTCTGCGATTTGTCACTTTAAAATACAAAGGTTTCTATACTATTAGTAAATATTCAAACTCTTTCACAAAAATGATTTCAACATTTACTTTTAAATACAAAGCTCGTTTTTTAAAAAACCTGTTTTCCAATCTATTAGTATATACAAACCTTTACCTCATTCGTATGAGAAATCCAATTAAACGACTTAGCAAAACAAGTGGTATGAAACGCTTGTGTTTACTTCGTCGGTTAATTCTTAGACTAGTTCTATTGAAATCTTGTGACAATTTTCGAGTGGAAATCTACAATTTGTTCATAAATATTTAAGTTAGGCTAGTGGTTATGGCACATGAAGCTAAACTCATTTATTTACTAGCTTAGTTTAATCTACACTTTTTATTGATCAATGGTGATCATTTTATGGTTTAGACTAGCTATGTCACGTCCCGCAAATCCGTACTCCTTGATTAAACACTAATCTCCATTGATTAACTCAAGGGGCATGGAAATACGAATCATGAGGGGTTTTAAGAAAAAGAAATAGAAGAAAAGATAGAAGAAAAAGGCAGAAGAAGAAGAAGAAAATAGAAGAAGAAGGAAGAAGAAAGAACAACACAACATCAGATACAGAAACAATATCAGAATCTTACACATCGCAGCGGAACAATATATAATAGATAATCACTAGTCTTTGAAAACAAAGAACTATATCAGTTTATACATACATCAATCAGAGTCAATATACGACTCAATACAACACAACACATCAATGGATAGTTATATAAACTT
Organism: Allium fistulosum; assembly: GCA_030737815.1. Lineage (NCBI taxonomy): Eukaryota > Viridiplantae > Streptophyta > Magnoliopsida > Asparagales > Amaryllidaceae > Allium > Allium fistulosum. Next base: position 19,786,871 of record JASFAW010000013.1, read on the forward strand.
GTCCTAATACAGAATACACAGCGGAATAAATAATATCAGATACAAATACTACGTCTCGTCATCCAGCTTATCTCCAAAGCTCCAGAATATCCTGATAACATAACTCTAGGCTGCCCGTGTGGAAATTGGTGGGCACCCAGAGTTTAGAAGGGAAAAATAAACTCCGAGTCAGTCATGGTGACTGGTGTGAGATCGTAAAACAGTTATTTTTCACCAAGAAAATAAAACAAATTCGCAATGCTTTTGGAAAATGAAACTACCATAAGACCTCCCACCACACACACAATGCAAACGCAGAATTGGAGGAGATTTCTTCTTATGATAGTCAAAGATGCTTACTACGCAAAAATCAAATCATTTTTGATATTATTATTAGTGCATAGTGTAGAAAACATTTCGAAAGTATAATATAAATCTTAGCCAGCATAGACATTTCGAACTATGCCTACTATAGCTACCATCCAAACAGTGGTGACCACCATAAGTGAATGATAGGTTCTACAACTAAAACCGTACAAGATCGTATTGTTTCTTTGGATTTCCAACAAATGGTCAGGCTAAGGAACTTCCTATCCACGATGGGTACGTCCCTGGAATAGACGACCCGAGAAATAACCTAACATTACGGTTAGATCTCTGCCAACACAAGGCCGGGTTACCTCTGCAAAAGTAGGTAACTACTGACACGCGTATGTCATCCCCCGATCGTAACCGATCTTCCCGAGGATCCCTGATTTCCAACAAACCACATCAAAATAATAATGCAGCAACCACATAGGTTAAGTATCTGGGCTCCATACCATGATACCACCTCTATCCAGAAGGAATGACATACACTAAGGGGCGCTACTCCCTAGAACCTTGCTGCAGCCTTCCTGTTTTGACCATTTCCGGGGTGTGAGGCTCGACGAAGTCTCGTCCACAAAGCTACGCTTCTCAAAAAGCCATGCTTCGGGTCAAACAAATGATCAACCTATGATCACAAAGATATAAGATCAAACAAATGATCATATCGCAAATGATCAAACACTGATCATTTCACAGCAACACTCAGTATGCCACGTTACCAAATTGGGAATATATCGCTGATAAATTTCAACTACATAACCTCTGAGCTCGTACGTCTCAGAGAAGGGTGTTAAGCTAAGAGAATAAATTCTCCGCCACCAACAGAAATGTATTTGAAAGAAATCAGCTTTATATCTCAAATTGTAACGTCAGACACACAATCCATACAAGTCTGTTCCGGGATCGAACAGAACCGAAGGCACTTCTCACGAAGCCCTTGCACATCCAGATAAATTTCTAATCACGTCCGGACTTCCCGTCACTAAGGGTGATAAAACCTCTAAATCGAAGATCAGCCGATGTAGAGTAACTCGACGGTAATCCTTCCGTTTTCAAAAATATCCGGTCTTCAACACCGGTCTTCGAATGCAATTCATAACGACGTATCACATATTCGGAATGGGTTATACGACCCCATGGTCCTTTCCCGGCTAACCCGAATAGTGAGCGATTATTCAAAAATAAGTGTGGCATTCAAATTCATCCAATTCACAACAAATACCATATTCAAGGTAATTATTGATAGTCGGTTATTTAACTATCAATAAAGATGCGCAACATCATCAGATTCCAAATAATTTTCCAAATTATTTCATCTTCAAAAATATCTTTACTAGATATAAAATTTCCACACTTTAAAAATAAATCAACGTTTATTTTTAAACAACTTCCCTTTCTTTTATAAATTCCATAGTGAATTTATATTTCAAAATATCTACTGATATACGATTCTCAAATCGATTTCAAATATTCAATTTCATTTTATCTTTAAGAAGATAAAATCTCAAAACGTTTCATTTCATTTTGGAAAAGCATTTCCATACTTATTTAATAATAAGTAATTCACAAATCTATTTATTTTCAACATTTGAAAATATTCGTTATACTTAAATCAAAATTAAGTATACATTTCATTCTTTAAGGAAATCATTCTCTTAAGCACATTTATTTGAGTCAAAACGAATGTTACGTAAAACATCGTTACGACGACTCAAAATTACTAGTATAGGGATTCGAATTTTAAGATAGATATATAAATCCCAATACTACATCAAAACATTTCCTTTCGGAAATCATTTACTATAACAACAGCGTTATAGTCCATAATTTCCTTATATTTTCGAAAACGTCTATTTCAACAATAAATGTTGAAATCTATGATTTCGATATTTAATATATTTTAAAACATCGTTTAAAATAATTACTTCATTTCAAATATCACTTTTCCCAAAACAGTATCCATTTTACTTAGCAATATATTCACTGTCCAAAATCGTGAATATACTTCACTAACCAAAATTTCACTATTTTCTATACATTTTATTTTTCAAGCATTATCCACTATCCAAAATCGCGGATATATCTCCTTTATTACACTTCTATGTTTAACTTATCAATTTCAATTGGTTTTGGATTTATAAAACATCGTTTATAAATCACGTTCATACTTCATAACAATTTCAACTTGCAAAATCATTTTATTAGCCAATTCTATTCATATTCCATCTAAGTGCAAAAAATCTAATTTATAAGTTTATTACTTATAAATCTTTTATTCTACAACATCTATTCAATTTATACTTCACAATTTATAAATTTCATTCACTTACAAATTTTTATTTCATTTTGTTCTAACACTTACAAAGCTCGTTTAAAATTCCAATGTTTTAGATTTATAAATATCGACTTTTTAAATCCTTTAAATAAACCGTTTATAATACTGTGAAATACTCAATTTAAACCATTTTATAAATAAATCAACTATTTATTTCAAAAATGACACTTTGGTTATATTTCACAAAAATCTTAACTTTTATAACTTTAAAATTTTAAACGTTTATTTATTTAAAATAAATCAATTCAACAATTCAATAAAACGTCTACTTTCAAAAATCACTTTAAAATCCTTTTAAAGTAAAAGTCGTTATTTTTAAACTTCAAAACTGAATCCGATGATGCAACGCATCAATTAGTCAATCACAACAACAAACATCATATATCAATATGATAACAGAATACACATCAATATCTGTAAATAAATAACTACTGGTGAGGAATCCAGTTGGATCCCTCCAACCTGTTTCCCTGCATCCACAGACGTTAGCACAATACCAATTCCACTTCGAGGTGGAATATCGCGGTATATGAGTTTTATAAAAATCATCCGCTTACTAACGGCGCAATAGGGTCTCATCCGCTATACGAGGCGGGAATCAATCAATCCAATATATACATATGCCAATATGTATATATTGCTATATATATATAGATATATCCTACTATATCTAATATCACAAATCCAAACAGCAATCAATAACTGCAATCCAAATTTAAATCTGAGTGAGAAGATCTCACCTTTGATTTATTTTGCAATCCCATTTTTCATTTCAGCTTGTTTCTCCATTTCAGACCTTACTGCCTTAGGGACGAACTCGATGCCGCTCGACACCCTGACTTCGACGAACAACCACCACAACGACCGAACTCGCGATCCACGAACGCTGCTCAGATCGAGACTCCCTCTGTCACTCTCATGAACATCGTCTTCAAGCCTATCGCGACATTGACGCACCTTCCATCACCTCGCCTACGTGGCCGCCCCAGACTGTTTCTCAACATCGCCCTCGACCACGCGAGAGCACGCGCACACCTCCACGATTCTTTCCACAATCGAGCGCCTCGATATTCCTCCCTCCAGATCCAATATGCCGAAACCCCTAAGACCTAGAACTCGCGAACCTCAAATCGCTTGAACGCGCCCATCTGCTTTGCTATCGAGCCCACCGCCATCGAGATGCCATTCGCGACCATGGCTTCGAACCTAACCCTAGATCGCCTCGCGAGTTGAAATAGTGGAGAGGGAATTGAAAAGTGTAAAGATGAAGGCTCGGCAATTTAGATTTGAATGAGAATTCGTTTTCGTTTGTTTTTGAAAGAGGGGGAGCTCGGCATTATTAACGAAGAAAATGAATGCGTTTGATTTTTAAAGCTGCCTCCTTTTTCTCGATTTGCTTTTCAGAGTTGAAGAGGAGGAACAAAATGATTTTGTCGCCATTTTTTCTCTTTTGCAGGATTTCGTTTTTAAATTTTACAGAGGAAACAGACGTGATATTTTAACAGAGGAGGAAGGGGAGACCAACGTACGCGACATTGTAGAGAGTAGGTCTGCTTACACGATCTCGTTCGTGATTTTAGGCGTAGAATTAGGGGAGATAACGTGTGATGTTAAATTAATATAAATAGAGATTTTAAATTTGAATTCGATATGGATTCCCACGCGGTTTCTAACCGTACGGTCACAAACCAACTCCGAAAAATATGAAATTGTAAATCCAGTAATAATTCAATATTACGGACCCAATGGAACTGGTTTCGTCGAATTCCGAGACTGTTTGAAAAATGACTATTTTAAATATCGGTTCAAACAATTAAATTCAAAACTGAGCAAAACAGTTTAAAATTAAATTCTGAAAGTTCGATTATCTTCGGTATTATCAATATGAATTTTAAAAGCTTTTGAAATATTTTTCTTCGGCTTAAAATTGAAGATTCAAATTTTTATTCAACATTCAATAGATTAAATTTTATAATTTAATCGCCAATTTCAAAGTTATATCGGGGATTCAAATTAAATTATCGTTCAAATATTTAAAATAAATTAAATATTCTCAATTTAATTTGTTCAAAATTCTGGGTCGTTACAAACTTCCCTCCTTAAAAGAATTTCGTCCTCGAAATTACAAGTTAGGAAAAAAAGTCCTTAACTCGTCTACTATTTTTCACAATCAATAGTTTTATCAAATTTTCAAAACAAATCTTTCTACTAAAGATTCGTTATTAATTCAACTAAATTTTCAACTTCAATTACAGATTTCAAACAACATTGTTTACTTCAAAATTCAAATTCAAATTTAAATATTCAAAATTTTCTCAAAAATTTTCTAACTCTCTAAATTTTCAAAAATTTTTGCCAGCGTCTCCTTTGCGCGGCTAATACGGTACGACTACAAAACGTCCCTACGGACTCTCAGATTTCAAAAAGAAAAAGAAAAAGCCAAGCGGCTAGACAAGAAATCAGCAAATCTCATATTGAAATTCAAATACTTACCTTTTTGTCGAGCAATTCAAATTCTCTTCAAAATTAAAATCCCAATTCCTTTACACCTGTATGTCCTACTAGCCATAATATCTAGTTACAACATTCAAATCATTTTGCAAATTCTATTACAAAATTTTCAATATAAACTGCTTATACATTTTTACTTCACTGTTGAAGTTATATATCTATTCTCATTCAATTTTACATTTCCCATTCATTTGTATTTAGTTTACCATTTCAACTAAATTTGGATTCAATTTACTTTCAATTCTGAAATATTGAATTTTATCAATTATCTGTCATTTACAACTGCACTATCTTAAATTAGCTCTAATTACTAATTCAAATTGATATCAATTCAATTTATTTTAATTCTACTTCGATTAAATCTACTTACATTTAAACTGGATTTCCAATTTCCATACGAATTTTAATTCATCTTTCATTTACAATTATTCAATTCAATTCATTTGCTTACGAATTCGAAATGAATTTCAACTTTCAATTTCATTTTCATTTAATTGATTCACTTATACTTGCTTTGATTTAACTTCATTCTTTTAAGTTAATTTTATTCTACCAAAATTCAATTGGTATAAGTTATCAACTTAGTAATATTTCATAAATATCTTTATATAGCATTCCAGAGTTTACCAACATTTCAAAGCCATTTTGAAAACAATTCAAATTCCATTTGAATTTCCAAAACAAACCCCAAATTTTCCAAACAACTTTCATTTAAAACAATTTGCAGCAATTCCTCTTTTGGAAACTCGAAAATGAACATCGATGATGCTGCAGTCATTACCGAAGTTATTTTCCAGCGACCGAAAAGAGTTTAGAGCTTTTATCTTTCCAAAATACTTTTCAAAACCTTTGAAATTCAATTTCAAATCAAAAAGGAATTTAAACTTTACAAATCTCCAAAAATTTCAAATTCTTTTTCAAAACATTTCCAAAACTTCTCTGGAATTCTACTTCCAATTATAAGTCACATTTATAATTTACATTCTTAAATTTCATTTTGTATGTGAATTTATTTCTTAACTTTGGAGTTATGATTTGAATTTCTTATTCCATTTCATATAATAATGATAACATTTTAATATTATCACTTTCCTAACAACCATGCATCCATATATCATAATAATCCACAGAAAACCATTTCTTTTCTATACAAAAATAGTTTTGGGCAAAATTATTTCATTTACCCTATTTAAAACAATACTGTGTCAGTTTATCTTGTTTAAGAGTTTAGAAACCCCTATCGACACAGTTAGCTAGACTGCACCGACCAGAATCTATAAACAATCAACCGATAAGTCAACACAATACAAAACAAATTTTATATTCACTAACAAATACGCACTCGTATCTATTATTACACTCACACTCATTCTAGAGTACTACTGACTCTATCTCTAATGAGTAACACCCAACAGAGCAGGGTTGTCGCTTAACCATATGCTCTGATACCACGCTGTCACGTCCCGCAAATCCGTACTCCTTGATTAAACACTAATCTCCATTGATTAACTCAAGGGGCATGGAAATACGAACCATGAGGGGTTTTAAGAAAAAGAAATAGAAGAAAAGATAGAAGAAAAAGGCAGAAGAAGAAGAAAACAGAAGAAGAAGGAAGAAGAAATAACAACACAACATCAGATACAGAAAAAATATCAGAATCTTACACATCGCAGCGGAACAATATATAATAGATAATCACTAGTCTTTGAAAACAAAGAACTATATCAGTTTATACATACATCAATCAGAGTCAATATACGACTCAATACAACACAGCACATCAATGGATAGTTATATAAACTTGTCCTAATACAGAATACACAGCGGAATAAATAATATCAGATACAAATACTACGTCTCGTCATCCAGCTTATCTCCAAAGCTCCAGAATATCCTGATAACATAACTCTAGGCTGCCCGTGTGGAAATTGGTGGGCACCCAGAGTTTAGAAGGGAACAATAAACTCCGAGTCAGTCATGGTGACTGGTGTGAGATCGTAAAACAGTTATTTTTCACCAAGAAAATAAAACAAATTCGCAATGCTTTTGGAAAATGAAACTACCATAAGACCTCCCACCACACACACAATGCAAACGCAGAATTGGAGGAGATTTCTTCTTATGATAGTCAAAGATGCTTACTACGCAAAAATCAAATCATTTTTGATATTATTATTAGTGCATAGTGTAGAAAACATTTCGAAAGTATAATATAAATCTTAGCCAGCATAGACATTCCGAACTATGCCTACTATAGCTACCATCCAAACAGTGGTGACCACCATAAGTGAATGATAGGTTCTACAACTAAAACCGTACAAGATCGTATTGTTTCTTTGGATTTCCAACAAATGGTCAGGCTAAGGAACTTCCTATCCACGATGGGTACGTCCCTGGAATAGACGACCCGAGAAATAACCTAACATTACGGTTAGATCTCTACCAACACAAGGCCGGGTTACCTCTGCAAAAGTAGGTAACTACTGACACGCGTATGTCATCCCCCGATCGTAACCGATCTTCCCGAGGATCCCCGATTTCCAACAAACCACATCAAAATAATAATGCAGCAACCACATAGGTTAAGTATCTGGGCTCCATACCATGATACCACCTCTATCCAGAAGGAATGACATACACTAAGGGGCGCTACTCCCTAGAACCTTGCTGCAGCCTTCCTGTTTTGACCATTTCCGGGGTGTGAGGCTCGACGAAGTCTCGTCCACAAAGCTACGCTTCTCAAAAAGCCATGCTTCGGGTCAAACAAATGATCAACCTATGATCACAAAGATATAAGATCAAACAAATGATCATATCGCAAATGATCAAACACTGATCATTTCACAGCAACACTCAATATGCCATGTTACCAAATTGGGAATATATCGCTGATAAATTTCAACTACATAACCTCTGAGCTCGTACGTCTCAGAGAAGGGTGTTAAGCTAAGAGAATAAATTCTCCGCCACCAACAGAAATGTATTTGAAAGAAATCAGCTTTATATCTCAAATTGTAACGTCAGACACACAATCCATACAAGTCTGTTCCGGGATCGAACAGAACCGAAGGCACTTCTCACGAAGCCCTTGCACATCCGGATAAATTTCTAATCACGTCCGGACTTCCCGTCACTAAGGGTGATAAAACCTCTAAATCGGAGATCAGCCGATGTAGAGTAACTCGACGGTAATCCTTCCGTTTTCAAAAATATCCGGTCTTCAACACCGGTCTTCGAATGCAATTCATAACGACGTATCACATATTCGGAATGGGTTATACGACCCCATGGTCCTTTCCCGGCTAACCCGAATAGTGAGCGATTATTCAAAAATAAGTGTGGCATTCAAATTCATCCAATTCACAAAAAATACCATATTCAAGGTAATTATTGATAGTCGGTTATTTAACTATCAATAAAGATGCGCAACATCATCAGATTCCAAATAATTTTCCAAATTATTTCATCTTCAAAAATATCTTTACTAGATATAAAATTTCCACACTTTAAAAATAAATCAACGTTTATTTTTAAACAACTTCCCTTTCTTTTATAAATTCCATAGTGAATTTATATTTCAAAATATCTACTGATATACGATTCTCAAATCGATTTCAAATATTCAATTTCATTTTATCTTTAAGAAGATAAAATCTCAAAACGTTTCATTTCATTTTGGAAAAGCATTTCCATACTTATTTAATAATAAGTAATTCACAAATCTATTTATTTTCAACATTTGAAAATATTCGTTATACTTAAATCAAAATTAAGTATACATTTCATTCTTTAAGGAAATCATTCTCTTAAGCACATTTATTTGAGTCAAAACGAATGTTACGTAAAACATCGTTACGACGACTCAAAATTACTAGTATAGGGATTCGGATTTTAAGATAGATATATAAATCCCAATACTACATCAAAACATTTCCTTTCGGAAATCATTGACTATAACAACAGTGTTATAGTCCATAATTTCCTTATATTTTCGAAAACGTCTATTTCAACAATAAATGTTGAAATCTATGATTTCGATATTTAATATATTTTAAAACATCGTTTAAAATAATTACTTCATTTCAAATATCACTTTTCCCAAAACAGTATCCATTTTACTTAGCAATATATTCACTGTCCAAAATCGTGAATATACTTCACTAACCAAAATTTCACTATTTTCTATACATTTTATTTTTCAAGCATTATCCACTATCCAAAATCGCGGATATATCTCCTTTATTACACTTCTATGTTTAACTTATCAATTTCAATTGGTTTTGGATTTATAAAACATCGTTTATAAATCACGTTCATACTTCATAATAATTTCAACTTGCAAAATCATTTTATTAGCCAATTCTATTCATATTCCATCTAAGTGCAAAAAATCTAATTTATAAGTTTATTACTTATAAATCTTTTATTCTACAACATCTATTCAATTTATACTTCACAATTTATAAATTTCATTCACTTACAAATTTTTATTTCATTTTGTTCTAACACTTACAAAGCTCGTTTAAAATTCCAATGTTTTAGATTTATAAATATCGACTTTTTAAATCCTTTAAATAAACCGTTTATAATACTGTGAAAAACTCAATTTAAACCATTTTATAAATAAATCAACTATTTATTTCAAAAATGACACTTTGGTTATATTTCAAAAAAATCTTAACTTTTATAACTTTAAAATTTTAAACGTTTATTTATTTAAAATAAATCAATTCAACAATTCAATAAAACGTCTACTTTCAAAAATAACTTTAAAATCCTTTTAAAGTAAAAGTCGTTATTTTTAAACTTCAAAACTGAATCCGATGATGCAACGCATCAATTAGTCAATCACAACAACAAACATCATATATCAATATGATAACAGAATACACATCAATATCTGTAAATAAATAACTACTGGTGAGGAATCCAGTTGGATCCCTCCAACCTGTTTCCCTGCATCCACAGACGTTAGCACAATACCAATTCCACTTCAAGGTGGAATATCGCGGTATATGGGTTTTATAAAAATCATCCGCTTACTAACGGCGCAATAGGGTCTCATCCGCTATACGAGGCGGGAATCAATCAATCCAATATATACATATGCCAATATGTATATATTGCTATATATATATAGATATATCCTACTATATCTAATATCACAAATCCAAACAGCAATCAATAACTGCAATCCAAATTTAAATCTGAGTGAGAAGATTTCACCTTTGATTTATTTTGCAATCCCATTTTTCATTTCAGCTTGTTTCTCCATTTCAGACCTTACTGCCTTAGGGACGAACTCGATGCCGCTCGACACCCTGACTTCGGCGAACAACCACCACAACGACCGAACTCGCGATCCACGAACGCTGCTCAGATCGAGACTCCCTCTGTCACTCGCATGAACATCGTCTTCAAGCCTATCGCGACATTGACGCACCTTCCATCACCTCGCCTACGTGGCCGCCCCAGACTGTTTCTCAACATCGCCCTCGACCACGCGAGAGCACGCGCACACCTCCACGATTCTTTCCACAATCGAGCGCCTCGATATTCCTCCCTCCAGATCCAATATGCCGAAACCCCTAAGACCTAGAACTCGCGAACCTCAAATCGCGTGAACGCGCCCATCTGCTTTGCTATCGAGCCCACCGCCATCGAGATGCCATTCGCGACCATGGCTTCGAACCTAACCCTAGATCGCCTCGCGAGTTGAAATAGTGGAGAGGGAATTGAAAAGTGTAAAGATGAAGGCTCGGCAATTTAGATTTGAACGAGAATTCGTTTTCGTTTGTTTTTGAAAGAGGAGGAGCTCGGCATTATTAACGAAGAAAATGAATGCGTTTGATTTTTAAAGCTGCCTCCTTTTTCTCGATTTGCTTTTGAAAGTTGAAGAGGAGGAACGAAATGATTTTGTCGCCATTTTTTCTCTTTTGCAGGATTTCGTTTTTAAATTATACAGAGGAAACAGACGTGATATTTTAACAGAGGAGGAAGGGGAGACCAACGTACGCGACATTGCAGAGAGTAGGTCTGCTTACACGATCTCGTTCGTGATTTTAGGCGTAGAATTAGGGGAGATAACGTGTGATGTTAAATTAATATAAATAGAGATTTTAAATTTGAATTCGATATGGATTCCCACGCGGTTTCTAACCGTACGGTCACAAACCAACTCCGAAAAATATGAAATTGGAAATCCAGTAATAATTCAATATTACGGACCCAATGGAACTGGTTTCGTCGAATTCCGAGACTGTTTGAAAAATGACTATTTTAAATATCGGTTCAAACAATTAAATTCAAAACTGAGCAAAACAGTTTAAAATTAAATTCTGAAAGTTCGATTATCTTCGGTATTATCAATATGAATTTTAAAAGCTTTTGAAATATTTTTCTTCGGCTTAAAATTGAAGATTCAAATTTTTATTCAGCATTCAATAGATTAAATTTTATAATTTAATCGCCAATTTCAAAGTTATATCGGGGATTCAAATTAAATTATCGTTCAAATATTTAAAATAAATTAAATATTCTCAATTTAATTTGTTCAAAATTCTGGGTCGTTACAAGCTATATGCGATGTCTCTTTGTCCACGTGGGGGACTGTACCTCGTTTTATGGAGTTTCGTCTCATTTTTTTATATAGGCTAGCGACCTATGGTTTTATGGAGTTCGGTTCATAAGGGTACCGTTATTGCACTACATCGTTGTTCCGAATTATTCGAGTTTAAGGTTCATCGGCCGTACCATTATTGTACTACGTCGTTGTTCTGGCTTATTTGAGTTTCAGGTTCCTCGGGCGTACCGTTTTTGTACTACGTCGTTGCACCGGCTTTATGGTTAGCGACCATGGGATAGCGTCCCGTTTGTGATACACGTGTTGGTGAGTTTTCATGCTCCCGTTTTTGATAGGCCTCCCTCTTTGTGATTTCTGGATTTCTAAATTGATGATTTCTAGAATTTGTGTTTCACCAATTTTTATAATTGACATTGATATGTTTTGTCAATATTTGGGGTTTGGTGAATAAGCTAAAGAATGTGATATTCTTTTTGGACATTTGACGAGATTTGAGATATTGTATGATTTATGTTGTTATCTGATGTATACTTGTCACAATATGGCATTATTGTTATCATACATTTTTGTCATATCTCTTATCCTATCTCATCTTATATGATATTTATAGCTAGACTGATCCGTTTATTATTTTCTTCTTAAATACTCCGGTCAGACCGAGGTATTTTAGGTGCTTCTGCTTGACTTCTTATCAGGGTCCGTCATCTGACTTTTGGCTAACTACTTTAGCTTAGTAGTTTTTGTTTTTATACATTTGAGATATAGACTCCTTGATGTATACATATTCTTTTGTCTAGCACTTGTACCTATTCTTTTGTGATGTAGTGGATCTTGTATGACCACTACTTTTATGTACACTTTTATGTGTTATATTCATATCTGTTTCTGCCTTTGTGATATGAATATCTGTGACTGATTTGTGTTATGCTTATTTCTATATTTGTTTCCAAAGCCCACATAGCCACTGTGTAGTAGCTTTGAGTTTGTATTTGATATGTCGGATTTCCTCTTGAAATGAAATGCAAGTCATATTATCTGACATATCAGTAATCGCACAAAGCAATTACACAGATGGTCGCTCCTCAACAACCTTATTCTTTGTGCTAGTCGACGGCATTACCCCGTAGTGTCCTTGGCTAGTGTGAGTATAGAGGTGGGGCGTCACAAGTTCGATTGTTAAAATGGTATGTGATTTTTCCTTTTACTGATTATTAATTATTCTCTACTTTGATTCTAGTTGAATGATTTATTCCTCTCTGTTATTGCTTGAACTTGAATGCCTTTAATACCGATGATGTTCACGGGTTAAATAGGGTTTAATTCCCTTAATTTCCGTTCGAATATATTTATTTGAATTTGTCAGTTAATATGCTTGGCCGTTCGATTTAATTTGAATGTTGGTGATTTCTCTGACTTTTTCAATTGGTATATCCTCGTTGCTTGATTACCACGGCTTCATGAACTTGCTTTAGATTTTGGCTTGTTCGATTTTTTTCTTGGTCACCACTGCTTTGATTCTCTATTGACTTCGGTTACTTTGATATGGTGATAATATTTTTTTCTTCGACTTGTTCAATTGTGTGTCACCTGCTAGTGAGCCGTCCTTTACTGGTTCCTGACCCACGGCTTGATTCTTTGGCGTTTGAATTGGTTTGAAATTGCTGGTTTGATTCTTAATCAAACTGGTTTTGATTTTGACTTGTTTCTTGTTTGATCACTATCTTTTTGTCCACTGCATTGGTGTAGGATACATGTGCACTGTCTATATATATGTGTGTGTGTTTGCATATGTATATATGTATGCTTGTTGTACTATGTCTTTTTTAGATCCTGTGTACATTGTTCTGTACCTTGCTCTTGCTCTGTTCACTTCGAGTTGCTTATGTATATACATAGTGCACTTGTCTTGAACTTATGAGCATGTTATGTTGTTATTTAAAATCTGGTTTGAGTAAAACTGAGTTATGATAGTCTGGTTCCATTTGTCATTGTTAGACTTCATGTAGTCTGGTGGCTTCACTTTGGTATTTGCAGTCTTCATTTCTGTTTGGTTGCCACTGAATTTTGATGTTGTTGCCATTCACTTGTGTACTTGCACTTGTATACATTTGAGTTTGTGTGGCCTTTTTGGTTGGACCTATACACGTCTGGTGATAGCTCTGACCATGTCTTTCATGTGTGTTTATCTGAAAGTCCGGCATACTCAATGTTGTTGTGCTGCTTGACTTGCATATTGAACTATGTTGAGTAATGGCTTGTTCTCGAGTCATGTATCATGTGTACTTAGTTCTGTCTTTGTACATTTTTCTAAACTGCTTCATCGATATATATGTGCATGTCTGGTTTTGTTTGAAGCTTCATGAAGTCACAACTGTTGACATGTGCATTTTGACCAGTCTTCTGATTTCGGCACTTATGATCTGATCATTTGGTTGAGTCTGATTATGTTTGTTAGTCTGGTTTTATGTAGAGCTTGATTGAGTTGTTGCTTCGAGCTATATACATGTTGACATTGCACATATATCTTATTGAACTGTTGACTTGTATGCATGCACATAAATGTCAGTGTTGCATTTTCTTGTAGTATTTGTGAAATGTTGGGTCTGTTCTTTGTTTCACTGGTGCATTTGCTTATGCCTTCATCATTGGTGTTGCTTCATTACTTTTTGTGCTGGTTCAATATTGATTTTGGAATTTTTCTTCATCTGTACATCACTTAATACCTGAGTTGAATCCAGCTTATATCTCAGGTTTGACCTTGTGCTCATGTTGTGATTTTATTTTTATTGCACTTGAGTTGAACCTAGCTTTTGATTGGGTTTGACCTTGTGCTCACTTGTCCCTGCAATTTTATCAAGTATATATCGGTGTGCACGGCCTTGTGGCATGTACAGTGATACACTATGCATGTCACAAGCTGTTCGTGTATAATGAATTCAAAATAAATATGATGACGAACAACCCAAATAACTGAGGCAAATAACATTTTCAAAATACACATTTAATTTTATACTGCAAAATATTTCCTTTTCAATTTTACTGCGTCAGTGTTTTCTTTGCAGATAATTCAGATGCTGGATTCAATCTGGAATAGAGTTGAAGATAAATACGAGTGAATAAGTGATATGTAGTGAGGTGCTGATGTAAATGATAATTGTATAGTGAAAAATTGTATTGTAATGTGAAATGTTGTATATATAGTGAGAGCTAAAATTTTGTACTATTCAAAAATTGTAATAAAATATTTGTTTGAATAAAATATCTATTTGAATTTTAAATTCTGTGTTATTTATTTTATTCAGCAAATATTTATTTAATTATGTGAAAAATAAAATAGTACAATAACAAATACAATTAAATGAATATATATATATATATATGTTTATTATCATCAAACAAAAATCATATACTAGCATATTCAACAGGATCATCCAAGTCGACGACGATCTCCCTTACACCATCGAGCAAAGCGCGTTGACCCTCCTTTTTTTTCTGCCGATTTGATTTTGTAGAAAGAGGGCTTTTGGGTTATCAGGAAAGCAAGGGTACGACATTGAAAATGTATAATAAGAGGTGTTTATTTGGTTTAGTAGGTTTATGTTTTTATTTTGGGCTTTGTTTTAAATTTTAGTTTCTTCTAAATAACTACTTTATTTATTTTCTACTTCAATCTAACTTAAACTGATGTACATTTCATTTGATGCAATGAAATTCAATAACTACATGATTCTATTCAATTCAATGTTATTTCGTTGTATTTAATTAACCATCAAATTGATATAAATTAATTTATTCATCTTCGTCGATTTATTAAATTTATCGAATAAAAACAAAACTCATTTTCAACAGTTTCAAGTATATAAAATTATTTACACTTTAAACTATTCTATATTTACTAAATCTTCCATTTAAATTTTAATATATTATCTAAAAATGAATTTATCAAGTATTTAAATTTTATTATAACAAAATCTTTTATTAAATAGACTTTAACTGTATAATAATTTGATTCCTAAATAATAATTATTAAAATCGGGTTCAAACACTTCTATTGTAATTAAATTAATTTAAAATTACAACTTTTAAAACAAGGTTGTTACATCCTTTCTTATGAAACTTTCATAACCAATATATATATAATATTCATAATTTCTCCATTTTCAAATTAAAGGGTGAATGTATTTACAGAATCACTCTCATTCGAGTTTCAATCTCTTCCTTTTGACTCAATTCTTTTGAATTTTAGAACGTTCCCTACGGTTCCAAAATCCATTCGTGTCCCTCACTATTCGTCTTCTTTCAATTCTGGAGCACCCCATAACTTCACCTTGAATGATCTTTATAATAGATCGGCGGTCTCGCCAATCTTCGAACGATTCGTAAAGGAGCAAAACTCCTTTATAATAGGCATCGATTTACCGGAGATTTCTGTATCCTCGGTTTACGATGCTATCTATCTCCTGCTATACCTGAATTCTATTCTTGAGATCGAGTGTTGATTTACCTCGGAATTCAGCATCGATCTTATTCTTGAAGTTACGGACGACCCGGTTAAGATTGCCCGTGAATTAAATAAACTCATCCATCTCCCGATTGTGATAATTGAATTATCTTATCTTCTGTTTCGAACCTATTTTCGAATCAAAATTCTCTTTGGTTTGAGTCCATCAAAATTTGAAACCCTATCCTTATTTTGAAAATTCATTCATGTATCGTCGAGCAAAGTAGTGTATTTGTAAATTAATATTAAAAATGTTTTAATATATACTGTGTTGTTTGAGTTGTTGATGTTGATTTGGGTTTTCGATCGATTCGTCTGATCAACGCTATCAATAGGATTTCCAAAACACTTGAACAGAGCAAACGGACACAATATTATTTTCAAATTTGGTAAATGGAATAAATTTGTATGAATATATTATAGATATATATAAGTAAAATTTTCTGAAATTTAATAAGCTAATTAAATTGGTTGTTGAAATGATAATAATTGATTATCACTTATTGTTCTATAAATGAATTTTAAACATGAGTTATAAACTGATTTGAAATTTAACTGAATTTACTTCAGAAATTTGAGAATTTAGTTTCCGGTGATTTCGAACTTTGGTTTAAAATTTTGAAGTATGTTATTGGAAATATTTTCGAATATAAATCGTTTTCAAAGAATTTTAAAATGTAGAAATCAGTGCTCTTCTCTTTGTCGCTGGAAAATAATTTTGGTGATGGCGGCCGCATCATCGACATTCATTTTCGAGTTTCGAAGTGGAGAAACTATTTTGTAGCTTTGCTACGGTTTTGTTTTGAAAATATTTTGATTTAAATTTCTTCAGTATAATTTGATTTATATATATATATGTGGGTATCTTATTTTAAAATTTAATTTGATTTGATATAAATATATTATATATATCTCTAATTTGTTTAAAGTTAATCGGAAATCTAATTCTTAAATTTTGTTAAAAGATGATCTTAATTATAAATAAAACCAAAATTTGGAATAAATATTTAAACTTGAATAATTGAATTGGGAAAATTTTATTTGTATATTGTTCAACTGCATTCTAATACAACTTACCTAAATCATTCAGAAGTTGAATATGTAATTGAATAATATGTAATATAAATTGAATTTATAAATAAAATTTGAGTGGTTATAATAAATGTTATACACTTAAATTTTAATTATGAAATGTTAATAGAGATAAATAGAATAATACGAAAATTGAAAAATAATTTTTTTTAAAAAGAATTAATAAATTGGAATTTGATCAACATATAAAAATACCTTGAATTTAAAAGAAATAATAGATATATATTAATTTAAATCGGAACTTTTATGGTTTAAATTAATTTATATGGGTTAAATATATGTGATAAGATATATTAAGTAGAATAAATTTAACGGTAATTTGGAACAAAGAAGAATTTAAAATTGTTGAAGAAAATATTATTATAATAAAAGACTATTCAAATTTATAGTTTTAAAAAAATTGTAAATCGAAGAAGTTGGATAATAAGATAATGAATTTAGAAATAGTGAGATTGATTTTAGTGAAATCAAGTGAATTAAATCAATTTTTGAATATCAATTAATTTAAATTTGAATTTATATGGTTTAAATTAATTGTCATTTTGTGTAACGACCCGATATTTTCAACCATTCGCATCCATTATAAGTGTATAGGTAGACACTCATGCCGGAGTTGAATTGCTCAAAATACCGCGTTGTAATTAAAATTTGGCAAATCTCAGAATATACAGTAAATAAATATAATCACAGATCACAAACACAGAGTAAAATAATGCAGCGGAAGTAAAAGAAATAGTAGTTCATGAAGCTACTATATAAATATATTAGAGTACATAAGATACAATAGAAGAAATAGAGTACAACGGAAGTATAAATAAGATAACCAAGTACAAGCTGAACAGAGCAACATAACTGAAGTCGATAGAACAAGACTAGCAGATAATCTCCAGCGATTCAAATCTCCAGAAGGTGGAAATCCAAATCTGTGAATACTCAGGCTGACCCGAGTGTAAAGCAAAACACAAACACTCGAGTCAGGACAATATATACTTATATAATATAAACCAACTCAAGTGAACTGTAATAAGGTACAAGTAACTTAAAGAATGCTTGGGACCGCCCATTCTTTAAGGATCCGTTAAACTATCTACTATGTAGTAATATTCGCTATTATAATAATGTCTAATCAGTAAAGTATAATCATATAGAAAATAGCGTTAAGGGGATGGAGAACCTTAACGCGGTCGGATCTTAAAATCATAATCGTAGTAAAGCTCGATATGGTAGGTGACACGGCACAACTAGGCAATGCCAGGGTAGATATACCAATTACGCATCCGGACTAGTGGTGACGCATAGCAGCCACTACCGCCCACCTCAAACAACACTCCCAATCAAGGGTGGCCACCAAATCAATCACAAGTAATAGAATGGTATCGAAGAAGTGTGTCCGATAAGAGGTGCTACCTCCTTGGTCCGTCAATCGCTCCTGTTTTAGCCACCTTATGCCAACTCACGGGAGTTGGGTCCACGTAACATACCTTAAGAACGTCGCCACCATCCTACTTCATTCTGGAATCTCCACCGCGTACACGGTTGTCAAAGTGGTTTTCGGTATCGACAGAGAGTATGTCCATATCCGATCCCGGTCTCTTTGCCAACCAATCGTTATTATAACCCGTGGTTATAACTTTTAAAAACAATACTTTACTTCAAAATAAGATATCATTTCAAAATCATGTCTTTATCAAAATAAAGATTTATCATTTCCAAATCATTTCAATATATCAAAATATCCTATCTTTCCAAAACTTCATTTCGAATCATTTTTATATACCAAAATATCATTTGAGTTCAAATCTAAATATTCAACTTTAAATACTTTTTATATCCAAAGATATCATCAATTTATTATCATTTCAAGTCACCTTTTAAATAGTTTATATTTCAATCAAAATAATTCATTTAAAACCATTTAAAAGTGTAATTATTATACTTTCAAATCAAGTATTAAAATTTCCAAAGTTTCAATTCAATTCAATCATTTATTTCAATTAAATTTCCATAGACCATTTCAAATCTTATAAATTTCAAATATAGATTTAATCCACAAAATAACTATTCAAATTATAAAATAAATTCTAAAGCTTTAATATCCTATATTTCATAAGTCCAATATCTTTTAAATATATTCAAATTACAAGTAAACCAAATATTTGTCATACTAATATAAACTTCAATTATTTATTCCAAGATTTAATATCATTTATTTAATTTAAATTTAAATACCATTTAATCACATTTCAAAATAGTTGTATTTCCCAAATCAACTATTCCATTTACATCATTTAAAGTCAATTCATTATATTTAATAATTAAATATTTAATTTCCAAAATTTAATCCTTTTCAAAGATCATTTATTCATTTGAATTTATTAAACAAAGAAAATTCAACTTTCGCAGCACTTAGAAAATGCTACGAAATGTTATGTTTAAAACAATTCATTAACAAAAGAAGGCATTTAAAATGCTGTAATATCTTAATTTAGTTTCAATTAAAATTTTAGTTAAATTTAACAACTATAGCACTAACAAAGTGCTATAATAACCCTTAGTTCAAATTTGCTATTTGGTTCATTTAAAACAACCACAGCATTCTCCAATGCTGTAATATCTTTACATTACATTTCAAAAATGCTGTCAAATCAAATTCAGAGTTTTATTTACAATTTAACACATAATTAACTTTTAATATAAATCATTTTAACTTATAAAATCATATATTTTCACACTTTAAAAACATTCATTTAAATACCTTTATTTCTATGATTTTATAAAGTCAAATTTCCATACAAAAATCAAATTAGATAACAATTAAATTTTCATTTCTTTAATTAAATTCTTAACTTAACAACTAAGTTTAAATTTCAAAAATATAACTTATTTCCATTTATTTTACTTAATTAAAGATTCACTTTAAACAAATTTCACACAAAATTCAATTTAAGTTATATTTCCAAATTCAGCTTAAATATTCATTTATTTCATATTTTAATTTATAGAAAATCATTAACACTTTTAAAAATTATTATTACTTAATAAAATCATTAAATTCATCTTTTAAATCAAATTTGTCATATATTTTTACTTTACATAAATTCCATTTATAAACAAAATCATAAAGTCCAAAATTGACTTATATTTCAAGTTCTACTTCACCATTTACTTAATTCACTTATTTAATTTGTAGAAAATCACTAATATTTTATAGAAATCATTTTAATAAAATTTAAATCAAAATATCATAATATTTACATTTTTTTAAAATATTTTAAAAATTTTAGAAAAATATATAAACCACGGGTCTGTATATAATTTTCTAGCCTAGGTCAAGTGATACGGATATGTATCATTTCAATCCGCAGTTTACAAAGAAAAACCGGGTTTTATCATTTCAAACCCGCAATCCCAAGTTAAATAAAATAAATAAAAGTCGCTCAGGCTTATCATTTCAGCCCATAACGATCTTTCCCTAATCTAAAGTCCGTTCGGGTATGTATCATTTCAACCCATAGTGAACCTAATCTACAGGGAACTTGCAGTGTGATAAACTGATAAAATGAACAGTATATAATATATAACAGTAACAGATGATATATCATGTGTATAAACAGGGGTGAACATTATATGATCATAATATAATAGTTATAACAGGATGATATAAATTTACAGATTCAAAAGATGTCAGTTTACTAGTTATATAAGTACACATCGTCTAGTGAGAATTACTCACTTGTTAAAAGCTGGAGATAGCCACCAAAGCACACAATACAAAGACTACGAAGGCACGACAACTCGAATATGATTTGAGTGAGAGAGCCAAAGATGAATCTCCTTGGATACATTTGAACAAACAATAAAACAATATATAAGTTTCAACACAAGATACCATTAACAATGCTAGAATTGGATGCATAAAACAAAGCCAAAGTGTTTGCACTTGCTTTCTACCATCTATGCTTCAGTTATGATCTGAAATGGCACGGCTACATCATGGTTTTATATCAGGTTTGTGTTCCTAAAGGTCGGTCATAGCATGGGAAAATGATGGAGCAAAGGTTTGTGAGCACGAAACAACAACTACAAGGCAACACGCACTGTTTTCAAGGAACTAAAGGTCACAGCCAAGGCACTCCAAGTCATGGACAGTCTTCAGGTGGTCAACTACAGGTGTGGCAGAGGTGTATGGGTCAGGAAAAGGCTGGTGGTGGTGGTGTATGGGTCGGCCTAACCTAGAGAAAGTGGTGCAATATTTGGTGATGTAGAAACTACCAATACAAGGCAAAAGCATGAGTTCAAGGCCACTACAAGGCTCGGGCAAGGCATGGAGGGGCATGGCCATGGCTCAGGGGGTCAGGTGGTGATGTGGCATGATGTGTCAGGTCTGGAACAGGAGGTGGTGGTGATATATGCTCAGCCATGTGGTGGAGAGAGGTGATGGAAGGTGGATGGCTCGGCTTGTATGCATATAGGTGATGTTTGTGCAACTTTGGTGGAGTTTCATCACATAGGGGCTTGGCTATGGCATGGGAAGGTGCTAGAGGTGCTGTTGTTCAGAGGGTGTGGTGGTGGAGGTGGCCAAGGTGGAGGAGGAAGGAGGCCGATCCAATAGAGATGAAGAAGGCAAGTGCAAATCACAAAAGAAAACAAAGAAAACATGAAAAGAAAAGATGTTTTTTTACCAAATTTTTGAATAACAAGGAGATGGCCGTATTTTTTTTTGTTGAGGAATGTTTCAGGAAGTGTAATTCACGTGAAAATGAAGATGAGGCTGAAGAGAATTGAAGTATACGGCCAAAAATCAATAAAGAGAGGAGTTGGGAAAATGAAAGGTCGGAAGAGGAAAAGACTTTGGAAATCTAAGAGTTTCAAGTCTTTTCAAATTTCCACAAATTCATTTTAATTTTATAAATACATAACAAGGCTGATAATAAAGATAAATAAACTCAGAAAATAAAATAAATAAGAAAAGAAAATAAATAAATTTAAATAAAAATCAAATAAATAAAGAAAATGGCAATATATACATAACTAGGCTTTATAAATTTGAAACAAATTCAAATGAACTTTATACAATCTTTATGTACTTGAAAAATATTTATAAATAAAGATAAGAACACACAATAAAAATTAATTCACAAAAATAAATAAATAAAATTTAATTAAATATAATTTAATGAAGAAAATAGCAAAAAAATGGAAACTAGGCTTTATAAATTGAAATAAATTCAAGTATACTTTAGAAAAATTATATTATCATTTTAAAAATATTAAAAGACATTAAATAACCTATTAACACATATTAAAACAAAATATGACAATAAAAATATAATTTATATGATTTAAAATAAATAATATTGCAAAATAAACAGTTTATACACAAAATTGAAAATTACATAACTTCTACAATTTAACTCCGTTTCCAACGAAACGAAAAGCTGTATTCAAGTTATTCAATCTATTTTCATAATAAAAGATAAAATTTAAGAATTTTAATATTTAATTTTAAAAGTTAAAAGTCAAAGTTTGACCAGTTTGACTAGAAATCCATTTTTCAGTAAAATATCCAAATTACACCATTTTGAAATTATAATTCACCTAATAATTAAGTTTTATTTTAAAAATGAAATGTTTGAAATAGAACAAGTTTAAATAATTTAAAATTAAAATAAAGTCAAAATTAAAATATATGCAAAATCTAGGGTTGTTACATTTTGTATTTCAAATCTGTTTTTCTTTCTGGTTGTTTCTATTCTCCTACCTCGTTCCTTTTCGGGGACGAAAAGTTTTGAGTGGGGGAGAGTGTAATGACCCGTAAATTTCAACTGTTTTAATAACGTAATTAGTTGAAATTTTGTGAAATTTTAAACGATAAAATTTTGAAATAAAAATTTGATATTTGGAATACGTCTAGTTAAACATAGCAACTGGTAAATTTTCGTCCGAAAATATGAAAATTTATTTCGCGCGTAAATTCAATTCAATTTAATCAGTTAAAAAGAAATGAAAATAAAATGTTTCCGAAACCTAAATATTTTTACATAGACAAATTCTAAACCATCTTCTGAGCAAGATGTCAGTTTGTCGTTTTTCCAAATTCGGACACCTTTGGCTCCGTCGATCTTATTTTTCAGTGTTTTTCTTGCATTTTCCGCCAGTTGAAAATTTCAAATTTTTTTATAATTCAATCAAACCACTGATATCTGTATACCGTTTTGAGCGTCCCGTCGTGCTGATCTCTACGGTATACTCTATTGTCAAATTTTGAGTTCGGGAAGACAGCGAAATTTACGGAACGATTCCATATCGGTTCCGTATTCGAACTTTTGTATCCTTTATCTTTCCATTTGCCTACCGTATAACCATTGGCCACTAACAATTAATAATTCGAGAATCCAACCGCTTGCTTTTATTATCCCAAGTTTCAATTTTCCACTTCAATCCAAATTAGTTCACATTCTTTCTTTCTGTCGTTTCAATTTGGAAATATTTTTCCAAACTAAGTAACGTGTGTAAGGCTACATATTCAATCTATCCTAGGCCTATCCATCTTCCTTTTGTATTTTTCCAGAAACCCATTCCTCCACATTTTTCTTCCCTTTTGCTGAGACCTCCTCTCCAAGCCTTCATCCACCCTCTTCTGTCACGCTTCCAACCACTGCTCGACCTCGTCAGCTCCATGCAAACACCTTCACAGCCCGTACACCCAAACCCGCATCACCTTGCTCCTCCACCACACGCAGCGGGCCCCAGCCTAGATCTGACCCTCATGATTTCCTCCGCCTTTCTCCTCCTCGTGATCTGCCGAGCCAGCGACTTGGCGACACCCTTCCACCTAGTGCCGCCCGAACGACCACCCTCTCGCCTCCATTCCTCTTTCCAGCCCTCTTCCTCTAATGCCCTGCAAAACCTCCGCTCGAATCCGCCTCGCCATGGCAGCCGCACCCACTCACAACCTCCCCGAGTCACCTTGCCCTATAGCAGCTGCCTGTACATCTCTACTTCCCAACAATGCCTTCGATCCTTTTGTTTTCATTGGTTCACTTGGAAAGAGCAGATATATATAAAGGTATGTTATGATTGTGTTGTTTATGTGATACGTGAAACTATATATATAAGTTTTGAAACATTTCATAGTATGTATATTCTTATACGTTAATTACGTTAGTTAGCAATCTGTTTGATATATGTGTAGTTTAACAAAATGCTAGGATGGTTTTATATATTATATTATTTAATATTTAAATTGCTATGTATTGATATGCGTGAGTGGTAGGGATTTACATTTGTATTATATTAATGATAGTGTCTGTGTTGCATACATAGGAATATATTAACTTTGTTTGAGTATTGTACCTGTTTCAGATCTTAGTAAAGTATTTATACTCTACGTTAAAAGTATTTACACTGATATTTAAATTTGCATTCACAGTTTAAGTGTTGTTCAGGTAGCATGCATATCTATTTTATTGTATATATATCTAACATATTAGAGTTGTATATATGAGAAGCCTGCATATATATCTATTATTTGGGTCTGCATATTTGATATACATGTTTTTGCAAGTTTCTTTTATATAACTGTGTTGTTTTTGGGAAAAGTGTTAACATTATGTGATTTTATATTTATAATATATATACCGATCTTGTTGAAGTATCTTTAACATGTTGGTTATTAAATGTTGATTTTAAAGAGTTTATATAAATGTATGTAGTTATTTATAAGTTATATTCTATTAGTCTATATACGGTTTTCACATTTTGTTATATTTGGACTTATATAAGTTATATTGAAATATGCTAGTTATAAGATTGCAGTAGAAAATATCAGTACGTGAGTATATGTGGATAGGTTATATAAATAATATGGCAAGTTATAGAGTATGGTTAGGTGGTAGTTTATATTGCAAAGTTATATGGAGTGTCTTGAAATGTTATTAAGTATATAATATATTCGCATTATTTTAAATATAGGATATTGATTTTGGTTTTAAGCATACGTTTTTTAAAATATTGGTACATATTGTATATATATGATATTTTATTTAAAGGTAAGTTAAACAATATTAACTTTTAAATTATAACACATGTACAAGTTTGTATATATGTGGGTATGCATTTGGTTATATATATGTGAACTTGGTTTTTCAATTTTATATATATGAGTTTTAGCTTAAACAATAATTTGAATTCATATATGTATTTTATATAAAATATGTTTGAATTTAGAATTGAATTTATATATATATATATATAGTTATATATATTTATAAGCAAAGTCTCTTATACTTCTTATCATCATCGAACCCGTTCTGATTTGAGGTCATCAAATCTTTATCTTTCAGTTGTCTGTCAAATCTGTATCCATCAAACTTTGCTTTGGATCTCGTGCTTGGATTCGTAACACATCTCACTTCCGTTCATCTCTAACCTCGAAAGGTGAGCACTCACTCACGATTAACGTTCTTTTATTTATTAAATTTGATTTCAATTGAAACGACAATTGAAATATGCTGCTATTAGTTAATTACACTGTTATATATGCTATTAACTGTATCAGTTCACCTATGACATTTGACACCATTATCTGTTAATTATTTATGCGATGATAATACAGTTTGGCTGATAATTGATTGATTGTTGCTGTTTATATTGGACGTTAAATTGTTAATGTTAAAATGATAAATAGTATGCAATTGAACTTGATATAGGATAATTAAATGTTAAATTTGATTTAACTGACACTTGTATAATATGACCCCTTAACTGTTGAATTTATTGACACGTAGGATTTGTTTAATTACATTTTGAACCACTGAATGTATGTTGTTAAATTGATGATGTATGAAATTGTAAATAGATGACAAGTGAAAACCGTAATGTAAAATCTTTAACCTACATGAAATGATAGTGTAGATTCTAGAAATAATTATATTAATTCGTACAAATAACAATGCGAATTAATACGGTTATTTCGGGATTATTTGAATTGATTATTGGATTGATATTGATTGTTGTTATTGCTTGTTTATTTACTTTGACACCATCCCAGTTATCACACTGCAAGTTCCCTTTGTTATGCTTTGATTTTGAATTGAATTGGAATCGGGTTGAAATGATAAATACCCAAATTGAACTTTGACCTAGGATAGGAAATTTAATAAAAACCCGATTGGTCAATAATTTGATTTAAAAATAAAATGAAGATTTTATTTGAATAAATAATATGGTTTTGAAATGAAGTTGAAATTTGAATTTAACGAAAGGGAAATGTTAATATTTAAAAATATGAATCAAAATATTAACAATGAAATTGATGAAAGAATGTTGTTTAATTTGAGAAATGATTGAATTAACTTTGAAATGATTTAATAATTAAGTTTGAAATTATAATTAAGTTGAAATTATTAAACTTTGAAATTATTGAATAATTAAGTTTTGAATTATTTAATACTTAAATGAGATTAAATTATTTAATGATCAAATTGAATTGAAATTCTTTAATAAGAAAATTGAACTTTTGAATAAGTGAATTTTACTTCGTAAATAATTGAAATTGAGCTTCTTTATGAATTAAGTTTTGGAAAATTATTTAAGTAAGTAAATAAGTGAAATTGAATTTCTTTAACAAGAAATAAAATGTGTTTTATTGAAATTAATGTAAGACTTGAAAATTAAAGGATTTGTGTAACAACCCGCATATTTATCGATTTTATATTTAAATATTTTATTGTTAGTCGGATGTTAGACCGAAAAGCTACTTTTTGCATACGGTCAAATTGGGACTCGAGACCACCCCCATTGAGTTCAAAATGACGTTTGCGATCTTTTTGAGTGTAAACTTCGATATGTTTGGAGATAGTGAAATTTTCGTCACTTTTTGTGTTGAGCTTTTGGTTTGGGCTGCACCTCTTCTACCTCAGCCCAACCCCTTCCTTCTCTTCATCACTTCATCAACTTTGAAGCTTTAGCAACAATGGTGGAGGGAGTAGGAAATTAAAATTCCAAGCTCAAATTCTTTAGCAAATTCAACATCTAACTCCAAATTCAAAGTGAAGACATTGATTCAAGCTTGTGGTTGATCTTTGCTTTGCCCCGAGCTTCATCTTCATCAATTTCGTGGAAAAGGTGAGATTTTTGATCTCACATCTTGCCTATATCTATCTTGGACTGTTGGGAATGATCCCCCATTGTATTTGCATCAACATTTGCATTTGGTTTGGATTGGATTGGCGAAAAACTTCAATTTTCAGCGTTTTGGTGATTTTCCTGGCCTTAAGTCGTTTCTGGCCTTCGCTGAGTCGTCCACGAGTTAAGCCTAAGTCGTGAGTCGTTCACGAGTTAAGGGCTTAGGTCGCGCGCGTGTATTTCTGTTCGTCTGGCCTGAGTCGTTCACGAGTTAAAGGCTGAGTCGTTCGCGAGTTACTGGCTTGAGTCGTTCAGGAGCTACTGGCTTGAGTCGTTCAGGAGTTAAAGGCCTTAAGTCGTAGGTCGTTTTGCAGTTAGCTCGCTCGCCCTGACCTTAAGTCGTAGGTCGTTTCTGCCTTCGCTAGGTCGTTCGCGAGTTACTGGCTTGGCATAAGTCGTTCAGGAGCTAATGGCATAAGTCGTTAAGTCGTTAAAGGCTTAAGTCGTTAAGTCGTTCAAGACATAGGTCGTATGACCTTATCCCCTTAAGTCGTAAGTCTCTTGCCTCTCTTAAGTCCTAGGTCGTTGGCTTTAAATCGTTAAGTCGTAGGTTGCTCGACTTTGTTAAGTCGTAGGTCGCCACCGACCTTCCCCTTAGGTCGAATGACCTGTTATCTGCTAGGTCGTGTGGCATTCCTCCCTTAAGTCGTAAGTCGTTCGCGAGATTAGTACTTGGTCGTTTGACCTGTTCTTCTGCTAGCTCGCGTGGCATTCTCCACTTAGGTCGTATGACCTTATCCCTTAAGTCGTAAGTCGTTCGCGAGTTAGTACTTGGTCGTTTGACCGGTTTGGCTCCTCGAGACAGCTTGCCTTCACTAAGTCGTACTTTGATGGTTTTGGGATTGACTTCTTTGGACTTTACTCACGTCTTCGAACGTGAATTGATTTGTTCTACAATCGTTTTATGACTTGTCACTTTAAAGATATATGAAGGTTTCAATACTAATAGTAAATATCAAAACTCTTTCATCAAAGCGATTTCAACACTATTTTAAATATCTAAAGTTCGTTTTCTCAAACCGATTTTCAATCTACTAGTATATACAAGCCTTTACTTCACTCGAATGAGAAATCGACTTAAACGACTTAGTAAAACAAGTGGTATGAAACGCTTGCGTTCACTTCGTCGGTTAGCTCTTGGACTTGTTCGATTGAATCCTTTTCGTGACAATTTCCTAGTGAAGATTTACAGCTTGTTCGTAAATATTTAAGTTAAGCAAGTGGTTATGGGACATGAAGCTAAACTCATATATTTACTAGCTTGGTGTGATTGACACTTCTCGCTGATCATGATGGTCATTTTATGGTTTAGACTAGCAATTGTGCGATGTCTCTTTGTCCATATGAAGGACTGTACTTCATTTTATTGAGCTTCGTCTCATTTCTTTGTGGGCTGGCAACCCAAGTACTTTTAATGTGTTTCGATTCATCTGATGTACCGTTTGTACTACATCGATGTCTCTGTCTTTCTGATTCATTGGACGTACCGTTTGCACTGCGTCAATGTTTCGATTCATCTGATGTACCGTTTGTACTACATCGATGTCTCTGTCTTTCTGATTCATTGGACGTACCGTTTGCACTGCGTCAATGTTTGATTCATCTGATGTACCGTTTGTACTACATCGATGTCTTGGCTTTCTGATTCATTGGACGTACCGTTTGCACTGCGTCAATGTTTGATTCATCTGATGTACCGTTTGTACTACATCGATGTCTTGGCTTTCTGATTCATTGGACGTACCGTTTGCACTGCGTCAATGTTTGATTCATCTGATGTACCGTTTGTACTACATCGATGTCTCTGTCTTTCTGATTCATTGGACGTACCGTTTGCACTGCGTCAATGTACCGGCATTCATGCTCCTGTTTGGGATTGGCCATCCTTTTCTTGTGATCTCTGGATTTCTAATTATTGATTTCTGGAAATTTATGTTTCACCAGCTTTTACCATTGACATTGATGAGTATGTCATTTTATTGTGGCTTGGTGAATTAAATTAAGAATATGACATTCTTTTCTCTGTTTTGAGATTATTGAGATATTGTATGACTTTTGTGGGATTTCTAATGTATACTTTTCATAGTATGACACCTTTTTGTTATCATACGTTCTATTATCATATCTCATATTCTATCTCATTTTATCTGATAATTATAGCTAGACTGATCCGTTTATTATTTTCTTCTTAAATAATACTCGGGTCAGACTGAGTTTTTACAGGTGCTTCATCATGACTTCTTATCTGGAGCCATCTTCTGACTTTTGGCTAACTACTCTAGTTTAGTAGGTTTTTGTTGTATGGATTTGGGATGAGACTCCTTGATGTATACGTATTCTATTGTCTTGCACTTGTATCTATTCTTTTGTGTTATTGTGGATCTTATTTGACCACTACTCTGATTTACACTTTTAGGTGTAATATTCATATCTTATTCCGCCTTTGTGATATGAATTGTCTGTAACTGATTTGTTCTACGTTTATTTCTATATTTGTTTCCGAAGATCATTTATAGCCACCGTGTGATAGCTTTGTGTTTGTTTCGGTATGTCGGATTTCCTCCTTAAAAGATAAGCATTCTATTCTATCTGACATATCGGTGCTCGCGCAAAGAAGTTACATAGATGGTCGCTCCTCAACAGCCTTATCCTCCGTGCTAATTGACAGCACTACACCGTAGTGTTCTTGGTTAGCGTGGGTATAAAGGTGGGGCGTTACAGCTTGGTATCAGAGCCAAACTTCGGAACAATGTAGAATAATCTAGCAAGGATCATTTTCCTAAGTCTTTCTTAGGAATCGTGCCATAGGATTTGATTCGGGTCTTCGTACCATTCTATCCTATTTTCATTTTATGATTCCTTGTTCTATCAATCAAGATTGTTTGATATTCATTCTGAGAATAACATTTTCTTCTTCTTTCTTTCTTAAAGAAGAGAAATGGTTAGATCTGGCCGTCCCAGCGCCGGTCAATCCAGTGCTACTCCTCAGGAGGGAGTATTTATGTCTGCCCAGCAGCTTCTAGATCTTGTTAAGAATGCTCAAGCTATCGGACCCATTTCAGAGCCTACTCATCCTAGATCCGGTTTTGCACGCTTGTGTAGAGATTATACCGATTTGGGTGGAAGGCCATTCCGGGGATCCGAGAGTGTTATTGAAATCCAAGCTTGGCTTAGATCATGCGACCGCATCTTTTCTCGCATGAATCTTGTTGATCTCCACCGAGTCCAAGTGGCTTCTAGCATGCTCCAAGAAAGAGCATTGGATTGGTATGAGCTCCTTATTTCTGAAATTGTTGAAGCGGATCTCACTTGGGAGCAATTCCGGGAGCGATTCGAATTGAAATTTGTGCCGGAGGCTGAAAAAGTAACCTTGGCCCGGCGATTTATCGACCTTGTTCAAGGTGAATCTTCTGTGACGGACTACGTCGCATCTTTCGAATCTCTTTCTAAATACGGGGTTGAATACATTAATACCCCATTGAAGAAAAATCAGAGATTTGTCTATGGCTTGAATAAGAATCTAAAGAAGCCATTACTCCTGAAACTCGAGGTTTCATTTGATCAGCTTATTGATATCGCTCTTCGTCTTGAAGAGGCCGATAGAGAGTGTGATGTTGAAGTTGTGGGTGCTAAACAAAACTTCAACAACAACATGAAAAGGCCTACTAAGTTCAAAGGCCCTAATCCAATTCCCGACAAGAAAGGGAAGCAAGAATCTTCGGTAGCAAAGACTCCTACCTCTAGTCGTGGACGATGCTACAATTGTGGCCTTACGGACCACTATGTAAATGAGTGCCCGAAACCATTTTTCTGTCGTTATTGCAAAGGTTCGGGACATCTTTTATC
Source organism: Allium fistulosum (assembly GCA_030737815.1). NCBI lineage: Eukaryota > Viridiplantae > Streptophyta > Magnoliopsida > Asparagales > Amaryllidaceae > Allium > Allium fistulosum. Next base: position 19,818,275 of record JASFAW010000013.1, read on the forward strand.
TTCATGCCCCAAACTTCCGGACAAGAGAGAGGGAAAGCTAAATGTGGTTCAAGTCCCTAGTGACACTTCCCATGGTCAAGGTATCCATTCTATCCTTGATGACATTTATTTCGTGAACATTTTTATTATTATTATTATTATTATTCGAGTTCTTTTGATATGGGTTTCGTCTCATTATTTTATAACAAAAGAACAGGTTGATTCCTTTTCTTTAGACATTTTTGGGCTTGTTGACTTCTTTGAGGATTGCGAAGCCGGTTGGCGGATCCGCAACACTCAATTTTCTTTTTATTGATGTCGAAATTATTTTATGTGATTTTTCTTTCCGAACCGATTTCTACTTATGCTTCGGAATTGACTTTTGTAAGGACTGGCTTAATTACTGTGAAGCCATATCCTTTGTCCCGTGTGGGATATTCATCTTCGACATTTTCAATCTGTTAAACAGATTTCTGTTTTTCCTCTGAGATTTTGATTCCAATTTGAGGGCATCATTTTATTCTTGTAGTTTGAGAATTTCCGGTATTTTTGAGCGTGTCTTAGGATTATCGCCTAAGAAATCTTTTGAGTGATGTTAAGGTCTTTTTAGTTCGACCTTGCCCTCGATTTTCATTTGCTACGAGTTGCGGGAGTTAGCATTCCCTTTACCGCATTCCGCGCTCAATATGATTCTTATGAATGACTTGTTATGTCATTCAGTTTATCCAGCTTATTTCATCCATTTTATGAATCGAGTATTTTACGATCTCGATGACTCCATTCTTTGATTTTGGATGAAAATAGCAATTTAAAATTTTGCAAATCTTTTTCATAAGATTTATTTATAAGTAAAATTGGATTTTTATTCTTTAAGCAAACAAAGAATATTCTTAAGAGTTTTTAAGAAACAATCTTGAAGATGATTTTGTGATTGTATTGCCCATTGAGTGCTTTAAGAATTTTGGTCGATGCGCTTGATCAACGTTATCGATAGAAATTTCCTAAACGCTTTGATGAGACAATCAGACACAGTAAAATGTAAATTTCTCTAGAAAGATTATTTGAAAGAATTCTTTTCTGCTACTTTTATTCTTGTGATTCCCGATGGGAACCAAGACTTTATCTTTTGTACCAATGCTAATTGTATTGGTTTGGATGTCGTTCTTTTTCTTTTGCTTCTAAATAGTTATAGCCTATCGAGACTAGGTATGCCACTCATGATCTAGTGCTCGCGGTTATTGTTTTTCCTTTTGAAAATTTGGCATCACTATTTTTGGGTGAGAAATTTGTTCTCTACCTTAATCATAAATCTTTGGAATATTTATTTTCTCATAAGGAACTTAATATTGGCTTGAGTTTCTTGCATCTTATGATTTTGATATTCCTTTTATTCCCAGAAGGGAAATCGTGTTGCCAATGCGTTTACTCATATGCAACAAGTTGTTGATTCTTTGATGATGTCCGAAAGGAATAATCTTTTTATCAAGTTCATCGGACGTTTTGACATACTTCATTTTTATGGAGTTTTATCTCATTTCTTTTATGGACTTGCGTCCGATGTTCTTTTATGGCCTTTGATTCATTGGACGTACCGTTTTTGTACTACGTCGGTGTTCGAAGATGTTCGGGTTTCCAGTTTCTTAGGCGTATCGCTTTTTGTGCTACGCCGTTCCACCAGCTCAATTTTCTGTTATTCATGACGTTTTCCACGTCTTCCAACTATGGAAATGCCTTAGGGATTCTAATTTTATTCTTGAGCCCGGTGTTATTGTGGAAATTGAATTTTCGTCCGTTTGACTTTTGAGCAACATTTTATTCGCATCATTGCTTCGGAGGTTGAGCGTCTTCGAAATAAAGATGTTCTTCTTGTGAAAGTTCTATGGTTCTCAAATCCCAAGGATTGCTCTTGGGAAATCTAGAGAATTCATCGAGCGAACTCGTTCGGGTTTTCTCTTTCATGCTCTTTTTGGTGAACTTCTCATTTCAAATTTTCTTTGGTATTGATATGCTTTTATGGTTGTTACTCTTTTATTTCCATCTTACATATTGCGAGGACGCAATTTCTTTAAGGAGGGGAGTCTGTAACAACCCGCATATTTATCGATTTTATATTTAAATATTTTATTGTTAGTCGGATGTTAGACCGAAAAGCTACTTTTTGCATACGGTCAAATTGGGACTCGAGACCACCCCCATTGAGTTCAAAATGACGTTTGCGATCTTTTTGAGTGTAAACTTCGATATGTTTGGAGATAGTGAAATTTTCGTCACTTTTTGTGTTGAGCTTTTGGTTTGGGCTGCACCTCTTCTACCTCAGCCCAACCCCTTCCTTCTCTTCATCACTTCATCAACTTTGAAGCTTTAGCAACAATGGTGGAGGGAGTAGGAAATTAAAATTCCAAGCTCAAATTCTTTAGCAAATTCAACATCTAACTCCAAATTCAAAGTGAAGACATTGATTCAAGCTTGTGGTTGATCTTTGCTTTGCCCCGAGCTTCATCTTCATCAATTTCGTGGAAAAGGTGAGATTTTTGATCTCACATCTTGCCTATATCTATCTTGGACTGTTGGGAATGATCCCCCATTGTATTTGCATCAACATTTGCATTTGGTTTGGATTGGATTGGCGAAAAACTTCAATTTTCAGCGTTTTGGTGATTTTCCTGGCCTTAAGTCGTTTCTGGCCTTCGCTGAGTCGTCCACGAGTTAAGCCTAAGTCGTGAGTCGTTCACGAGTTAAGGGCTTAGGTCGCGCGCGTGTATTTCTGTTCGTCTGGCCTGAGTCGTTCACGAGTTAAAGGCTGAGTCGTTCGCGAGTTACTGGCTTGAGTCGTTCAGGAGCTACTGGCTTGAGTCGTTCAGGAGTTAAAGGCCTTAAGTCGTAGGTCGTTTTGCAGTTAGCTCGCTCGCCCTGACCTTAAGTCGTAGGTCGTTTCTGCCTTCGCTAGGTCGTTCGCGAGTTACTGGCTTGGCATAAGTCGTTCAGGAGCTAATGGCATAAGTCGTTAAGTCGTTAAAGGCTTAAGTCGTTAAGTCGTTCAAGACATAGGTCGTATGACCTTATCCCCTTAAGTCGTAAGTCTCTTGCCTCTCTTAAGTCCTAGGTCGTTGGCTTTAAATCGTTAAGTCGTAGGTTGCTCGACTTTGTTAAGTCGTAGGTCGCCACCGACCTTCCCCTTAGGTCGAATGACCTGTTATCTGCTAGGTCGTGTGGCATTCCTCCCTTAAGTCGTAAGTCGTTCGCGAGATTAGTACTTGGTCGTTTGACCTGTTCTTCTGCTAGCTCGCGTGGCATTCTCCACTTAGGTCGTATGACCTTATCCCTTAAGTCGTAAGTCGTTCGCGAGTTAGTACTTGGTCGTTTGACCGGTTTGGCTCCTCGAGACAGCTTGCCTTCACTAAGTCGTACTTTGATGGTTTTGGGATTGACTTCTTTGGACTTTACTCACGTCTTCGAACGTGAATTGATTTGTTCTACAATCGTTTTATGACTTGTCACTTTAAAGATATATGAAGGTTTCAATACTAATAGTAAATATCAAAACTCTTTCATCAAAGCGATTTCAACACTATTTTAAATATCTAAAGTTCGTTTTCTCAAACCGATTTTCAATCTACTAGTATATACAAGCCTTTACTTCACTCGAATGAGAAATCGACTTAAACGACTTAGTAAAACAAGTGGTATGAAACGCTTGCGTTCACTTCGTCGGTTAGCTCTTGGACTTGTTCGATTGAATCCTTTTCGTGACAATTTCCTAGTGAAGATTTACAGCTTGTTCGTAAATATTTAAGTTAAGCAAGTGGTTATGGGACATGAAGCTAAACTCATATATTTACTAGCTTGGTGTGATTGACACTTCTCGCTGATCATGATGGTCATTTTATGGTTTAGACTAGCAATTGTGCGATGTCTCTTTGTCCATATGAAGGACTGTACTTCATTTTATTGAGCTTCGTCTCATTTCTTTGTGGGCTGGCAACCCAAGTACTTTTAATGTGTTTCGATTCATCTGATGTACCGTTTGTACTACATCGATGTCTCTGTCTTTCTGATTCATTGGACGTACCGTTTGCACTGCGTCAATGTTTCGATTCATCTGATGTACCGTTTGTACTACATCGATGTCTCTGTCTTTCTGATTCATTGGACGTACCGTTTGCACTGCGTCAATGTTTGATTCATCTGATGTACCGTTTGTACTACATCGATGTCTTGGCTTTCTGATTCATTGGACGTACCGTTTGCACTGCGTCAATGTTTGATTCATCTGATGTACCGTTTGTACTACATCGATGTCTTGGCTTTCTGATTCATTGGACGTACCGTTTGCACTGCGTCAATGTTTGATTCATCTGATGTACCGTTTGTACTACATCGATGTCTCTGTCTTTCTGATTCATTGGACGTACCGTTTGCACTGCGTCAATGTACCGGCATTCATGCTCCTGTTTGGGATTGGCCATCCTTTTCTTGTGATCTCTGGATTTCTAATTATTGATTTCTGGAAATTTATGTTTCACCAGCTTTTACCATTGACATTGATGAGTATGTCATTTTATTGTGGCTTGGTGAATTAAATTAAGAATATGACATTCTTTTCTCTGTTTTGAGATTATTGAGATATTGTATGACTTTTGTGGGATTTCTAATGTATACTTTTCATAGTATGACACCTTTTTGTTATCATACGTTCTATTATCATATCTCATATTCTATCTCATTTTATCTGATAATTATAGCTAGACTGATCCGTTTATTATTTTCTTCTTAAATAATACTCGGGTCAGACTGAGTTTTTACAGGTGCTTCATCATGACTTCTTATCTGGAGCCATCTTCTGACTTTTGGCTAACTACTCTAGTTTAGTAGGTTTTTGTTGTATGGATTTGGGATGAGACTCCTTGATGTATACGTATTCTATTGTCTTGCACTTGTATCTATTCTTTTGTGTTATTGTGGATCTTATTTGACCACTACTCTGATTTACACTTTTAGGTGTAATATTCATATCTTATTCCGCCTTTGTGATATGAATTGTCTGTAACTGATTTGTTCTACGTTTATTTCTATATTTGTTTCCGAAGATCATTTATAGCCACCGTGTGATAGCTTTGTGTTTGTTTCGGTATGTCGGATTTCCTCCTTAAAAGATAAGCATTCTATTCTATCTGACATATCGGTGCTCGCGCAAAGAAGTTACATAGATGGTCGCTCCTCAACAGCCTTATCCTCCGTGCTAATTGACAGCACTACACCGTAGTGTTCTTGGTTAGCGTGGGTATAAAGGTGGGGCGTTACAATTTGATTTGATGAAATTAGTTTAATTCAAATTTGTAAGTTTTGATATAATGGAGTTGAACTTAAGAAATGGATTTAATGAATGAGAAGTTTAATAGAAATTGTTTTGAATGATAAATTAATTTAACGATATTGAATGAAATCGATAAATGAATGTAAATTGATTTGAATGTTAAAACTAAATTGATTTAAATGATTTCGGAATGAAACTTTTGTGCGAACTTGAATCAATATTTGAATAGTTTTCAATATAAAGATTGAAATTGAATTATAAGATTTTGAAATGATAATTTGGAAGTTTTGAAACGTAAATTATGGAAATTGATTTGGAAAGACAAATGAAATATTGATTTACGAATTGAAATTAAAATTGAATTTGATTTGGTTTTGAAATATATAAACGACCAATCGGTGAAATAATTACGGAAGTTATTAAAGAGACCGGAATTCGGTTATGGATATACTCTCTATCTAAACCGAAAACCACTTTAATAACTATACGCGGAGTGATGATCCAGAATGAAGTGGTTGGAATGATGTACGTGTTGACTGAAGAAAGAGAACGATAATGGATAGCCTTGACACTTGTGTCAAATTTGAAATGACTAAAACAGGAGCTGTGCCGGGCCAATGGAGGATTGATACCTCAAGTGGACACACTTCTTCGAACTACTTATACTTGTTGTCGATTGGTGCACCCTTGATTTTGGGAGTGTTGTCTCACGGTGTTGCGGGCGCTGCGGCGTTGTGTTCTCACCAGTCCGGATCAGGCGAACGGTAGTATCACTACCTTGGGTATAGCCTCATGTGCCTTGTCATACTTGTATTCCATTTATGCGCGACCACTACGAGTTTGATTTGTACCTTGAGTATATGGATTGCCCTCTGGTGACTTCCGGTTTTGGGGAAACTACGGTCTTGTATATGCTTGTGGGAATAAAAATGTGTTAAGGGTGGAATGGGCCATGACTTAACGCTATTTTGATATCTTCTTATATTACTGATAGACATTATCTACTTATCGTACATTACTACATAGTAGATAGTTTAACGGATCCTTAAAGGATGGTTATTCCAAACATCCTTTGAGTTACTTGTATTTCAATTGCTATTTCACTTGAGTTGGATTTATTAATATAAGAATGTTAATCCTGACTCGAGTGTCTTGTGTTTTTGCTTTACGCTCGGGTCAGACTGAGTGGTTCAGCTTTCGAGACTCACCTTTGGAGTTGGAGCTTCTCTTGGAGATCCAGCTATCTATCCAGCTTTCAGATATTCGATGATTCCAGTGATGTATTCTGCTTTGTATCTGATGTATCATATTACTCTTCCGTTGTATCTGGTTTAACTCTGATGCAACTTATATATTTATATAGTAGCTTCATGAACTACTATCTCTTTTATTTCCGCTGCACTTATTACTCTGTGTCTATGATCTGTGATTATTTATTTACTGTATATGTTAAGTTTTGCCAAATTTAAATTAACAACGCGGTATTTTGAGCAATTCAACTCCGGCATGAGTGTCTACCTATACACTTATAATGGATGCGAATGGTCCAAAATGGCGGGTCGTTACAGTTGGTATCAGAGCGTTGGTAGCTCTAGGCAAAACTCAACATAAAGGGTAAATGTATTTACAGAATCACTCTCATTCGAGTTTCAATCTCTTCCTTTTGACTCAATTCTTTTGAATTTTAGAACGTTCCCTACGGTTCCAAAATCCATTCGTGTCCCTCACTATTCGTCTTCTTTCAATTCTGGAGCACCCCATAACTTCACCTTGAATGATCTTTATAATAGATCGGCGGTCTCGCCAATCTTCGAACGATTCGTAAAGGAGCAAAACTCCTTTATAATAGGCATCGATTTACCGGAGATTTCTGTATCCTCGGTTTACGATGCTATCTATCTCCTGCTATACCTGAATTCTATTCTTGAGATCGAGTGTTTATTTACCTCGGAATTCAGCATCGATCTTATTCTTGAAGTTACGGACGACCCGGTTAAGATTGCCCATGAATTAAATAAACTCATCCATCTCCCGATTGTGATAATTGAATTATCTTATCTTCTGTTTCGAACTTATTTTCGAATCAAAATTCTCTTTGGTTTGAGTCCATCAAAATTTGAAACCCTATCCTTATTTTGAAAATTCATTCATGTATCGTCGAGCAAAGTAGTGTATTTGTAAATTAATATTAAAAATGTTTTAATATATACTGTGTTGTTTGAGTTGTTGATGTTGATTTGGGTTTTCGATCGATTCGTCTGATCAACGCTATCAATAGGATTTCCAAAACACTTGAACAGAGCAAACGGACACAATATTATTTTCAAATTTGGTAAATGGAATAAATTTGTATGAATATATTATAGATATATATAAGTAAAATTTTCTGAAATTTAATAAGCTAATTAAATTGGTTGTTGAAATGATAATAATTGATTATCACTTATTGTTCTATAAATGAATTTTAAACATGAGTTATAAACTGATTTGAAATTTAACTGAATTTACTTCAGAAATTTGAGAATTTAGTTTCCGGTGATTTCGAACTTTGGTTTAAAATTTTGAAGTATATTATTGGAAATATTTTCGAATATAAATCGTTTTCAAAGAATTTTAAAATGTAGAAATCAGTGCTCTTCTCTTTGTCGCTGGAAAATAATTTTGGTGATGGCGGCCGCATCATCGACATTCATTTTCGAGTTTCGAAGTGGAGAAACTATTCTGTAGCTTTGCTACGGTTTTGTTTTGAAAATATTTTGATTTAAATTTCTTCAGTATAATTTGATTTATATATATATATATGGGTATCTTATTTTAAAATTTAATTTGATTTGATATAAATATATTATATATATCTCTAATTTGTTTAAAGTTAATCGGAAATCTAATTCTTAAATTTTGTTAAAAGATGATCTTAATTATAAATAAAACCAAAATTTGGAATAAATATTTAAACTTGAATAATTGAATTGGGAAAATTTTATTTGTATATTGTTCAACTGCATTCTAATACAACTTACCTAAATCATTCAGAAGTTGAATATGTAATTGAATAATATGTAATATAAATTGAATTTATAAATAAAATTTGAGTGGTTATAATAAATGTTATACACTTAAATTTTAATTATGAAATGTTAATAGAGATAAATAGAATAATACGAAAATTGAAAAATAAATTTTTTTAAAAGAATTAATAAATTGGAATTTGATCAACATATAAAAATACCTTGAATTTAAAAGAAATAATAGATATATATTAATTTAAATCGGAACTTTTATGGTTTAAATTAATTTATATGGGTTAAATATATGTGATAAGATATATTAAGTAGAATAAATTTAACGGTAATTTGGAACAAAGAAGAATTTAAAATTGTTGAAGAAAATATTATTATAATAAAAGACTATTCAAATTTATAGTTTTAAAAAAATTGTAAATCGAAGAAGTTGGATAATAAGATAATGAATTTAGAAATAGTGAGATTGATTTTAGTGAAATCAAGTGAATTAAATCAATTTTTGAATATCAATTAATTTAAATTTGAATTTATATGGTTTAAATTAATTGTCATTTTGCATTTCAAATCTGTTTTTCTTTCTGGTTGTTTCTATTCTCCTACCTCGTTCCTTTTCGGGGACGAAAAGTTTTGAGTGGGGGAGAGTGTAATGACCCGTAAATTTCAACTGTTTTAATAACGTAATTAGTTGAAATTTTGTGAAATTTTAAACGATAAAATTTTGAAATAAAAATTTGATATTTGGAATACGTCTAGTTAAACATAGCAACTGGTAAATTTTCGTCCGAAAATATGAAAATTTATTTCGCGCGTAAATTCACTTCAATTTAATCAGTTAAAAAGAAATGAAAATAAAATGTTTCCGAAACCTAAATATTTTTACATAGAAAAATTCTAAACCATCTTCTGAGCAAGATGCCAGTTTGTCGCTTTTCCAAATTCGGACACCTTTGGCTCCGTCGATCTTATTTTTCAGTGTTTTTCTTGCATTTTCCGCCAGTTGAAAATTTCGAATTTTTTTATAATTCAATCAAACCACTGATATCTGTATACCGTTTTGAGCGTCCCGTCATGCTGATCTCTACGGTATACTCTATTGTCAAATTTTGAGTTCGGGAAGACAGCGAAATTTACGGAACGATTCCATATCGGTTCCGTATTCGAACTTTTGTATCCTTTATCTTTCCATTTGCCTACCGTATAACCATTGGCCACTAACAATTAATAATTCGGGAATCCAACCGCTTGCTTTTATTATCCCAAGTTTCAATTTTCCACTTCAATCCAAATTAGTTCACATTCTTTCTTTCTGTCGTTTCAATTTGGAAATATTTTTCCAAACTAAGTAACGTGTGTAAGGCTACATATTCAATCTATCCTAGGCCTATCCATCTTCCTTTTGTATTTTTCCAGAAACCCATTCCTCCACATTTTTCTTCCCTTTTGCTGAGACCTCCTCTCCAAGCCTTCATCCACCCTCTTCTGTCACGCTTCCAACCACTGCTCGACCTCGTCAGCTCCATGCAAACACCTTCACAGCCCGTACACCCAAACCCGCATCACCTTGCTCCTCCACCACACGCAGCGGGCCCCAGCCTAGATCTGACCCTCATGATTTCCTCCGCCTTTCTCCTCCTCGTGATCTGCCGAGCCAGCGACTTGGCGACACCCTTCCACCTAGTGCCGCCCGAACGACCACCCTCTCGCCTCCATTCCTCTTTCCAGCCCTCTTCCTCTAATGCCCTGCAAAACCTCCGCTCGAATCCGCCTCGCCATGGCAGCCGCACCCACTCACAACCTCCCCGAGTCACCTTGCCCTATAGCAGCTGCCTGTACATCTCTACTTCCCAACAATGCCTTCGATCCTTTTGTTTTCATTGGTTCACTTGGAAAGAGCAGATATATATATAAAGGTATGTTATGATTGTGTTGTTTATGTGATACGTGAAACTATATATATAAGTTTTGAAACATTTCATAGTATGTATATTCTTATATGTTAATTACGTTAGTTAGCAATCTGTTTGATATATGTGTAGTTTAACAAAATGCTAGGATGGTTTTATATATTATTTTATTTAATATTTAAATTGCTATGTATTGATATGCGTGAGTGGTAGGGATTTACATTTGTATTATATTAATGATAGTGTCTGTGTTGCATACATAGGAATATATTAACTTTGTTTGAGTATTGTACCTGTTTCAGATCTTAGTAAAGTATTTATACTCTACGTTAAAAGTATTTACACTGATATTTAAATTTGCATTCACAGTTTAAGTGTTGTTCAGGTAGCATGCATATCTATTTTATTGTATATATATCTAACATATTAGAGTTGTATATATGAGAAGCCTGCATATATATCTATTATTTGGGTCTGCATATTTGATATACATGTTTTTGCAAGTTTCTTTTATATAACTGTGTTGTTTTTGGGAAAAGTGTTAACATTATGTGATTTTATATTTATAATATATATACCGATCTTGTTGAAGTATCTTTAACATGTTGGTTATTAAATGTTGATTTTAAAGAGTTTATATAAATGTATGTAGTTATTTATAAGTTATATTCTATTAGTCTATATACGGTTTTCACATTTTGTTATATTTGGACTTATATAAGTTATATTGAAATATGCTAGTTATAAGATTGCAGTAGAAAATATCAGTACGTGAGTATATGTGGATAGGTTATATAAATAATATGGCAAGTTATAGAGTATGGTTAGGTGGTAGTTTATATTGCAAAGTTATATGGAGTGTCTTGAAATGTTATTAAGTATATAATATATTCGCATTGTTTTAAATATAGGATATTGATTTTGGTTTTAAGCATACGTTTTTTAAAATATTGGTACATATTGTATATATATGATATTTTATTTAAAGGTAAGTTAAACAATATTAACTTTTAAATTATAACACATGTACAAGTTTGTATATATGTGGGTATGCATTTGGTTATATATATGTGAACTTGGTTTTTCAATTTTATATATATGAGTTTTAGCTTAAACAATAATTTGAATTCATATATGTATTTTATATAAAATATGTTTGAATTTAGAATTGAATTTATATATATATATATATAGTTATATATATTTATAAGCAAAGTCTCTTATACTTCTTATCATCATCGAACCCGTTCTGATTTGAGGTCATCAAATCTTTATCTTTCAGTTGTCTGTCGAATCTGTATCCATCAAACTTTGCTTTGGATCTCGTGCTTGGATTCGTAACACATCTCACTTCCGTTCATCTCTAACCTCGAAAGGTGAGCACTCACTCACGATTAACGTTCTTTTATTTATTAAATTTGATTTTAATTGAAACGACAATTGAAATATGCTGCTATTAGTTAATTACACTGTTATATATGCTATTAACTGTATCAGTTCACCTATGACATTTGACACCATTATCTGTTAATTATTTATGCGATGATAATACAGTTTGGCTGATAATTGATTGATTGTTGCTGTTTATATTGGACGTTAAATTGTTAATGTTAAAATGATAAATAGTATGCAATTGAACTTGATATAGGATAATTAAATGTTAAATTTGATTTAACTGACACTTGTATAATATGACCCCTTAACTGTTGAATTTATTGACACGTAGGATTTGTTTAATTACATTTTGAACCACTGAATGTATGTTGTTAAATTGATGATGTATGAAATTGTAAATAGATGACAAGTGAAAACCGTAATGTAAAATCTTTAATCTACATGAAATGATAGTGTAGATTCTAGAAATAATTATATTAATTCGTACAAATAACAATGCGAATTAATACGGTTATTTCGGGATTATTTGAATTGATTATTGGATTGATATTGATTGTTGTTATTGCTTGTTTATTTACTTTGACACCATCCCAGTTATCACACTGCAAGTTCCCTTTGTTATGCTTTGATTTTGAATTGAATTGGAATCGGGTTGAAATGATAAATACCCAAATTGAACTTTGACCTAGGATAGGAAATTTAATAAAAACCCGATTGGTCAATAATTTGATTTAAAAATAAAATGAAGATTTTATTTGAATAAATAATATGGTTTTGAAATGAAGTTGAAATTTGAATTTAACGAAAGGGAAATGTTAATATTTAAAAATATGAAACAAAATATTAACAATGAAATTGATGAAAGAATGTTGTTTAATTTGAGAAATGATTGAATTAACTGTGAAATGATTTAATAATTAAGTTTGAAATTATAATTAAGTTGAAATTATTAAACTTTGAAATTATTGAATTATTAAGTTTTGAATTATTTAATACATAAATGAGATTAAATTATTTAATGATCAAATTGAATTGAAATTCTTTAATAAGAAAATTGAACTTTTGAATAAGTGAATTTTACTTCGTAAATAATTGAAATTGAGCTTCTTTATGAATTAAGTTTTGGAAAATTATTTAAGTAAGTAAATAAGTGAAATTGAATTTCTTTAACAAGAAATAAAATGTGTTTTATTGAAATTAATGTAAGACTTGAAAATTAAAGGATTTGATTTGATGAAATTAGTTTAATTCAAATTTGTAAGTTTTGATATAATGGAGTTGAACTTAAGAAATGGATTTAATGAATGAGAAGTTTAATAGAAATTGTTTTGAATGATAAATTAATTTAACGATATTGAATGAAATCGATAAATGAATGTAAATTGATTTGAATGTTAAAACTAAATTGATTTAAATGATTTCGGAATGAAACTTTTGTGCGAACTTGAATCAATATTTGAATAGTTTTCAATATAAAGATTGAAATTGAATTATAAGATTTTGAAATGATAATTTGGAAGTTTTGAAACGTAAATTATGGAAATTGATTTGGAAAGACAGATGAAATATTGATTTACGAATTGAAATTAAAATTGAATTTGATTTGGTTTTGAAATATATAAACGACCAATCGGTGAAATAATTACGGAAGTTATTAAAGAGACCGGAATTCGGTTATGGATATACTCTCTATCTAAACCGAAAACCACTTTAATAACTATACGCGGAGTGATGATCCAGAATGAAGTGGTTGGAATGATGTACGTGTTGACTGAAGAAAGAGAACGATAATGGATAGCCTTGACACTTGTGTCAAATTTGAAATGACTAAAACAGGAGCTGTGCCGGGCCAATGGAGGATTGATACCTCAAGTGGACACACTTCTTCGAACTACTTATACTTGTTGTCGATTGGTGCACCCTTGATTTTGGGAGTGTTGTCTCACGGTGTTGCGGGCGCTGCGGCGTTGCGTTCTCACCAGTCCGGATCAGGCGAACGGTAGTATCACTACCTTGGGTATAGCCTCATGTGCCTTGTCATACTTGTATTCCATTTATGCGCGACCACTACGAGTTTGATTTGTACCTTGAGTATATGGATTGCCCTCTGGTGACTTCCTGTTTTGGGGAAACTACGGTCTTGTATATGCTTGTGGGAATAAAAATGTGTTAAGGGTGGAATGGGCCATGACTTAACGCTATTTTGATATCTTCTTATATTACTGATAGACATTATCTACTTATCGTACATTACTACATAGTAGATAGTTTAACGGATCCTTAAAGGATGGTTATTCCAAACATCCTTTGAGTTACTTGTATTTCAATTGCTATTTCACTTGAGTTGGATTTATTAATATAAGAATGTTAATCCTGACTCGAGTGTCTTGTGTTTTTGCTTTACGCTCGGGTCAGACTGAGTGGTTCAGCTTTCGAGACTCACCTTTGGAGTTGGAGCTTCGCTTGGAGATCCAGCTATCTATCCAGCTTTCAGATATTCGATGATTCCAGTGATGTATTCTGCTTTGTATCTGATGTATCATATTACTCTTCCGTTGTATCTGGTTTAACTCTGATGCAACTTATATATTTATATAGTAGCTTCATGAACTATTATCTCTTTTATTTCCGCTGCACTTATTACTCTGTGTCTGTGATCTGTGATTATTTATTTACTGTATATGTTCAGTTTTGCCAAATTTAAATTAACAACGCGGTATTTTGAGCAATTCAACTCCGGCATGAGTGTCTACCTATACACTTATAATGGATGCGAATGGTCCAAAATGGCGGGTCGTTACAATATATATATAGATATATCCTACTATATCTAATATCACAAATCCAAACAGCAATCAATAATTGCAATCCAAATTTAAATCTGAGTGAGAAGATCTCACCTTTGATTTATTTTGCAATCCCATTTTTCATTTCAGCTTGTTTCTCCATTTCAGACCTTACTGCCTTAGGGACGAACTCGATGCCGCTCGACACCCTGACTTCGGCGAACAACCACCACAACGACCGAACTCGCGATCCACGAACGCTGCTCAGATCGAGACTCCCTCTGTCACTCGCATGAACATCGTCTTCAAGCCTATCGCGACATTGACGCACCTTCCATCACCTCGCCTACGTGGCCGCCCCAGACTGTTTCTCAACATCGCCCTTGACCACGCGAGAGCACGCGCACACCTCCACGATTCTTTCCACAATCGAGCGCCTCGATATTCCTCCCTCCAGATCCAATATGCCGAAACCCCTAAGACCTAGAACTCGCGAACCTCAAATCGCGTGAACGCGCCCATCTGCTTTGCTATCGAGCCCACCGCCATCGAGATGCCATTCGCGACCATGGCTTCGAACCTAACCCTAGATCGCCTCGCGAGTTGAAATAGTGGAGAGGGAATTGAAAAGTGTAAAGATGAAGGCTCGGCAATTTAGATTTGAACGAGAATTCGTTTTCGTTTGTTTTTGAAAGAGGGGGAGCTCGGCATTATTAACGAAGAAAATGAATGCGTTTGATTTTTAAAGCTGCCTCCTTTTTCTCGATTTGCTTTTCAGAGTTGAAGAGGAGGAACGAAATGATTTTGTCGCCATTTTTTCTCTTTTGCAGGATTTCGTTTTTAAATTATACAGAGGAAACAGACGTGATATTTTAACAGAGGAGGAAGGGGAGACCAACGTACGCGACATTGCAGAGAGTAGGTCTGCTTACACGATCTCGTTCGTGATTTTAGGCGTAGAATTAGGGGAGATAACGTGTGATGTTAAATTAATATAAATAGAGATTTTAAATTTGAATTCGATATGGATTCCCACGCGTTTTCTAACCGTACGGTCACAAAACAACTCCGAAAAATATGAAATTGGAAATCCAGTAATAATTCAATATTACGGACCCAATGGAACTGGTTTCGTCGAATTCCGAGACTGTTTGAAAATGACTATTTTAAATATCGGTTCAAACAATTAAATTCAAAACTGAGCAAAACAGTTTAAAATTAAATTCTGAAAGTTCGATTATCTTCGGTATTATCAATATGAATTTTAAAAGCTTTTGAAATATTTTTCTTCGGCTTAAAATTGAAGATTCAAATTTTTATTCAGCATTCAATAGATTAAATTTTATAATTTAATCGCCAATTTCAAAGTTATATCGGGGATTCAAATTAAATTATCGTTCAAATATTTAAAATAAATTAAATATTCTCAATTTAATTTGTTCAAAATTCTGGGTCGTTACAAGCTATATGCGATGTCTCTTTGTCCACGTGGGGGACTGTACCTCGTTTTATGGAGTTTCGTCTCATTTTTTTATATAGGCTAGCGACCTATGGTTTTATGGAGTTCGGTTCATAAGGGTACCGTTATTGCACTACATCGTTGTTCCGAATTATTCGAGTTTAAGGTTCATCGGCCGTACCATTATTGTACTACGTCGTTGTTCTGGCTTATTTGAGTTTCAGGTTCCTCGGGCGTACCGTTTTTGTACTACGTCGTTGCACCGGCTTTATGGTTAGCGACCATGGGATAGCGTCCCGTTTGTGATACACGTGTTGGTGAGTTTTCATGCTCCCGTTTTTGATAGGCCTCCCTCTTTGTGATTTCTGGATTTCTAAATTGATGATTTCTAGAATTTGTGTTTCACCAATTTTTATAATTGACATTGATATGTTTTGTCAATATTTGGGGTTTGGTGAATAAGCTAAAGAATGTGATATTCTTTTTGGACATTTGACGAGATTTGAGATATTGTATGATTTATGTTGTTATCTGATGTATACTTGTCACAATATGGCATTATTGTTATCATACATTTTTGTCATATCTCTTATCCTATCTCATCTTATATGATATTTATAGCTAGACTGATCCGTTTATTATTTTCTTCTTAAATACTCGGGTCAGACCGAGGTATTTTAGGTGCTTCTGCTTGACTTCTTATCAGGGTCCGTCATCTGACTTTTGGCTAACTACTTTAGCTTAGTAGTTTTTGTTTTTATACATTTGAGATATAGACTCCTTGATGTATACATATTCTTTTGTCTAGCACTTGTACCTATTCTTTTGTGATGTAGTGGATCTTGTATGACCACTACTTTTATGTACACTTTTATGTGTTATATTCATATCTGTTTCTGCCTTTGTGATATGAATATCTGTGACTGATTTGTGTTATGCTTATTTCTATATTTGTTTCCAAAGCCCACATAGCCACTATGTAGTAGCTTTGAGTTTGTATTTGATATGTCGGATTTCCTCTTGAAATGAAATGCAAGTCATATTATCTGACATATCAGTAATCGCACAAAGCAATTACACAGATGGTCGCTCCTCAACAACCTTATTCTTTGTGCTAGTCGACGGCATTACCCCGTAGTGTCCTTGGCTAGTGTGAGTATAGAGGTGGGGCGTCACAAGTTCGATTGTTAAAATGGTATGCGATTTTTCCTTTTACTGATTATTAATTATTCTCTACTTTGATTCTAGTTGAATGATTTATTCCTCTCTGTTATTGCTTGAACTTGAATGCCTTTAATACCGATGATGTTCACGGGTTAAATAGGGTTTAATTCCCTTAATTTCCGTTCGAATATATTTATTTGAATTTGTCAGTTAATATGCTTGGCCGTTCGATTTAATTTGAATGTTGGTGATTTCTCTGACTTTTTCAATTGGTATATCCTCGTTGCTTGATTACCACGGCTTCATGAACTTGCTTTACATTTTGGCTTGTTCGATTTTTTTCTTGGTCACCACTGCTTTGATTCTCTATTGACTTCGGTTACTTTGATATGGTGATAATATTTTTTTCTTCGACTTGTTCAATTGTGTGTCACCTGCTAGTGAGCCGTCCTTTACTGGTTCCTGACCCACGGCTTGATTCTTTGGCGTTTGAATTGGTTTGAAACTGCTGGTTTGATTCTTAATCAAACTGGTTTTGATTTTGACTTGTTTCTTGTTTGATCACTATCTTTTTGTCCACTGCATTGGTGTAGGATACATGTGCACTGTCTATATATATGTGTGTGTGTGTTTGCATATGTATATATGTATGCTTGTTGTACTATGTCTTTTTTAGATCCTGTGTACATTGTTCTGTACCTTGCTCTTGCTCTGTTCACTTCGAGTTGCTTATGTATATACATAGTGCACTTGTCTTGAACTTATGAGCATGTTATGTTGTTATTTAAAATCTGGTTTGAGTAAAACTGAGTTATGATAGTCTGGTTCCATTTGTCATTGTTAGACTTCATGTAGTCTGGTGGCTTCACTTTGGTATTTGCAGTCTTCATTTCTGTTTGGTTGCCACTGAATTTTGATGTTGTTGCCATTCACTTGTGTACTTGCACTTGTATACATTTGAGTTTGTGTGGCCTTTTTGGTTGGACCTATACACGTCTGGTGATAGCTCTGACCATGTCTTTCATGTGTGTTTATCTGAAAGTCCGGCATACTCAATGTTGTTGTGCTGCTTGACTTGCATATTGAACTATGTTGAGTAATGGCTTGTTCTCGAGTCATGTATCATGTGTACTTAGTTCTGTCTTTGTACATTTTTCTAAACTGCTTCATCGATATATATGTGCATGTCTGGTTTTGTTTGAAGCTTCATGAAGTCACAACTGTTGACATGTGCATTTTGACCAGTCTTCTGATTTCGGCACTTATGATCTGATCATTTGGTTGAGTCTGATTATGTTTGTTAGTCTGGTTTTATGTAGAGCTTGATTGAGTTGTTGCTTCGAGCTATATACATGTTGACATTGCACATATATCTTATTGAACTGTTGACTTGTATGCATGCACATAAATGTCAGTGTTGCATTTTCTTGTAGTATTTGTGAAATGTTGGGTCTGTTCTTTGTTTCACTGGTGCATTTGCTTATGCCTTCATCATTGGTGTTGCTTCATTACTTTTTGTGCTGGTTCAATATTGATTTTGGAATTTTTCTTCATCTGTACATCACTTTATACCTGAGTTGAATCCAGCTTATATCCCGGGTTTGACCTTGTGCTCATGTTGTGATTTTATTTTTATTGCACTTGAGTTGAACCTAGCTTTTGATTGGGTTTGACCTTGTGCTCACTTGTCCCTGCAATTTTATCAAGTATATATCGGTGTGCACGGCCTTGTGGCATGTACAGTGATACACTGTGCATGTCACAAGCTGTTCGTGTATAATGAATTCAAAATAAATATGATGACGAACAACCCAAATAACTGAGGCAAATAACATTTTCAAATTACACATTTAATTTTATACTGCAAAATATTTCCTTTTCAATTTTACTGCGTCAGTGTTTTCTTTGCAGATAATTCAGATGCTGGATTCAATCTGGAATAGAGTTGAAGATAAATACGAGTGAATAAGTGATATGTAGTGAGGTGCTGATGTAAATGATAATTGTATAGTGAAAAATTGTATTGTAATGTGAAATGTTGTATATATAGTGAGAGCTAAAATTTTGTACTATTCAAAAATTGTAATAAAATATTTGTTTGAATAAAATATCTATTTGAATTTTAAATTCTGTGTTATTTATTTTATTCAGCAAATATTTATTTAATTATGTGAAAAATAAAATAGTACAATAACAAATACATTTAAATGAATATATATATATATATATGTTTATTATCATCAAACAAAAATCATATACTAGCATATTCAACAGGATCATCCAAGTCGACGACGATCTCCCTTACACCATCGAGCAAAGCGCGTTGACCCTCCTTTTTTTTTCTGCCGATTTGATTTTGTAGAAAGAGGGCTTTTGGGTTATCAGGAAAGCAAGGGTACGACATTGAAAATGTATAATAAGAGGTGTTTATTTGGTTTAGTAGGTTTATGTTTTTATTTTGGGCTTTGTTTTAAATTTTAGTTTCTTCTAAATAACTACTTTATTTATTTTCTACTTCAATCTAACTTAAACTGATGTACATTTCATTTGATGCAATGAAATTCAATAACTACATGATTCTATTCAATTCAATGTTATTTCGTTGTATTTAATTAACCATCAAATTGATATAAATTAATTTATTCATCTTCGTCGATTTATTAAATTTATTGAATAAAAACAAAACTCATTTTCAACAGTTTCAAGTATATAAAATTATTTACACTTTAAACTATTCTATATTTACTAAATCTTCCATTTAAATTTTAATATATTATCTAAAAATGAATTTATCAAGTATTTAAATTTTATTATAACAAAATCTTTTATTAAATAGACTTTAACTGTATAATAATTTGATTCCTAAATAATAATTATTAAAATCGGGTTCAAACACTTCTATTGTAATTAAATTAATTTAAAATTACAACTTTTAAAACAAGGTTGTTACATCCTTTCTTATGAAACTTTCATAACCAATATATATATAATATTCATAATTTCTCCATTTTCAAATTTTAACCAAATATGAAATCTTAATATGTTTCACATAACATTCTAATATAGAACTTTATATACACATATTTTATTAACTTTAACAATAAAACCAATAATGATCATTTCCTAAAACAGACTTATGATAAATTTGATATTCTAAAACATTATAACCTTTACATTTGAAGGTCAATAATTTATATTCATTGCATAACATAAGAATAAATCCAACACCATAAATTAATAACCATAAAGTATAATTAATCATTTCCAAATTTGTTTCATCATGATTTGTCATTCAAATTCATTTTCCATTCAAATATCAGATAAATCATTAACAGCGTATAATTTGCTTCCACAAAGAAATCATAAAATTTATGGTTTATTGCTCATAAAATTCTTAAAAGAAACATTTAAGGAAAACCCACATTTTTATCATACTTAAATTCAATGAAATCTCCGAATTAAATTTTTAAGTTCCATATGCTTATGAGTTGTTTACTCACTTTCATGTTTGCATGTAATGCCCAACTCATATGTAATTATTTATTTTCAACTTTTAAATCTGTTAAAAATACTTAAGAACTTAAATATTATTGTATGAAAAAGCAATAAGTGCCCAGCAAAGGGAAGGTCAATTGTTAAATTGATAATTTATATTTACAAATATTTATGACCTATAAATGTTGTTTTAATTCCTTCTAGAAAGGAAGGTCTTTACAAAATTTTCCTTTTCTTCATTGTTTGATTATATTATATAACTATGGTCAATTACTAAATCATTTATTCAGATAACCAAAAAAATTTGGAAATAAATAACACACATCCACTTCTAAGTGTATTAATACAATAATTAATACTTTATAACTTATACATTTATTTCACAAAGCATTTATTTATTACTTTACATAACGAATTTATTTTTAATGCAATTAACTTTCATTCAATGCTTATATCTTAAATTAATAGCTTATATAGAAATGGGTGAGCTTTAATATCCAACATTTGTATAAATAAAGGTCTACAATTGGATAGATAGAAGTTCATGAAGATGGATTTAATTTCATTTTAAAATCAACATAGAGTTGACAAGTAGGAATGATGGAAAAAGGAAGTGACATGAGTTGTGTCGTGGATGAGGCCACTGCCATGAAAGCCAAAATCGACATGACTATAATGCAATCGACAGTTGTTAACCACTCCTTAAGGTTAACATAATGATCATTCAAAATTAAACATTCGAAGTTAAAGGATTTAGAGATTTGTAAAATTCATTGCCCTGGAGTTTTGAAAATTGATTTTATCTTAGAGGAAATTATGGAGAGGGAGATGGAAAAGATGACTTTTGTTTTCAATAAATTTCGCATTCTTTCTCAAAGAAGAGAAAAGGAAAGGAGGATAAAATAAACGTACTATTTTTCAACCTCTCTCTTAAGCCCATCCATCGTAATCAATTAGCATTCCATAAAGAGAAATATTTTCTTATTTATTAAAAATTGCAAAAGATCAAGCAATGAAAAAACTAAGAAAAAGTTGATCCAAACAAGGAATGGCTGTCAGGTCCCTGAAATTGAAAGATGATGGAAGAAAAGTCCCTCTCGAAAAAGTTATGAAAATTTGGTCCCTATTTTTAGTTTTTGACTAATTTATACCACTTTTGCCCATGATTTTAATGCTTGGTCGATTTTCTAAATGGGGATAATTTGGTAAAAAATAATAAAATAGGGACCTAATTTTCATGAGTTTATTAGTAGGGACTTTTTGTGCATGGGCTTTCAGAATAGGGACCTTTGGTCCAAAACCCCTTGATACAAAGCAAAAGTTGTCCAATAACATTTAAAGAGAAATATTTGTTGTAGTTATCCAATAGTGTTTGTCAACATAAACGAAATTTAAATTGATACTAAGCAAAAGTTGTTTATTAATTTGTTGAGACTACAACATCCTTGATCTCCATTAAGTAGGATTAAAATTCTCAAGCGCAAGGATGATGACATTGACAAGTGCTAGAATCCCTACATCTACCACTACTAGATTGTGCGTTGTGGAAGCAAAACATATCACAATCTACAGCCTGACAATTGCTCATCGAAAAGTCTTTAGTACATTCACAACCAGGTTGTTGAGGCCCAGAAGGACAGTCTAAACTTTCACCGTCAACACCTTAAAATATTAAACAGAAAAACAATAAGTTGACCATTTAATCAAAATCTTCTATTTGCACAAGCTAGATTGCCTCACTTAAAATATCACTAACATATAAATGAAATTGGAACCAATTATACATATTTACATATGATCTATAAACCTATATATGTTGTAGTGAGAGTGGTGTAAATTAGAGTATATGTAACAGTTTCCTAATCATGAATAAGAGTGTTGTTAATAGGCAACTAATTACTAAGGGATGGTAAAAAATTAAGTTAATTTTAATTAAAAGAGAATTAAAAATGAGTAAATCTCCTTAGCAAATACTTCTTTTCTTCCTATCATATTGTTTGTTCTTCTTTATTTTTGTTATAAAAATTAACCAAAATTTGAAACCCATTAGACTTTACTTTTTTCTGTGTATATATATATATATATATATATATATATAATTTTTAGTACAAGATGCGGCTGGTTGGATAAAAAATAAAATACAATTGGTGTCACAATGTATTTGGACCATTGGATCTCATTGAACTCACATATGGGTTGAAATCCAAAGGCGATTCAATTGTGGAAATTCATTGTGTCAGCAAATGTGTCGACAACATGTGTCCTGGTAGAATTTCCGATATATATATATATATGTATGTATGTATGTATGTATATGTATGTATATTCTAATATTTTCTACATCGTTTATTTTTTCCAACAAGTCAGCATCTGTTCTTTGAATTCACATTTTGAAAGTATGAGAATAATAAAAAATTATAACATGGAGACATTTGTTTATAATTAATGGGTAATTACTAAATCAAAAAAATAAAGGGAAATGTAACACGTGTGAATATTACCGCTTAAGATAAGTAGAATGAAGAATAAGAAAGCCATTGAAATCGTAGATATCTTCATGTTGTATTCCATTATTTGATATTAATTTCTCTATCGTATTGTAAATTATTTTTAATGTTTTGATAGTATTTGGTACTCCTTATATACTAGCTTGTAATGTAACATGTGCATTGCACACGATGTTTTAAAATAATAACTTTATCATGAAGTATACGGTGAATTTGTTAAGATAATAATTGAGTTGTGTACTAAACTCGTTACTTTTAGGTATGTAATCTCCGTTATGTTATTTATGTATTTTTATATTTGTATAAAATATAAAATTGCCATTTTTATAGATAATAATGAATTTGACGTTGATTTATTACCTTTTAGCATTTAATATTTATTAAGGATATAAATGAAAGTTAATGTTCTTAATTAACTTTAAAATAAAAAAATTCAAAAATTTTAAGAGGATAAATATTTACATACATAGATTTTGAATTTAACATTTAGCATTTAGTACATTTGTTTAAACGATAAATGATATGTTGAATTAAAATATTACTTGAGAGAATGACAAAAATAAGGGATTTTCACTCAAAGGGCTTCTTTGTGCAGGGTAATAAGTTTTAAGGATGACCCTTTTGAAAAATTAGTTTTAAAGACAATTTATAGGAAAAGATAAATGACGTTGTCATTTTTAATTATATAGAAATAATGATAAATGAATTTATCATTTTCTTGTATAACTTAAAAGGATAAATGAATTTATCATTTTCCTGTATAACTTATTCTTGTAAATTGTCCTTAAAACTAATTATTCATAAGTGTTGTCCTTAAAACTTATTACCCTAGAATGAGAAGCCCTCCAACCTAATTTCTACAACAAAAATACCTACAAAATGGAAGCGTAATATTAATGACTCAATATATTTTTATGTATTTGAAACTCTTGTAGTTAATATCAATATGAGGAATAAGTACATTATATTATCAAATGTGATAAACAAAAATATTCATTTGACGACTAAAAGAAATATTTATTTAAAGTAATGTTACAAATCTTATTGTTATATTAATTTTTTTAAAAAAATTGGCTTTTATAGCATTGTTTCATACCTCAACAATTTATTACATAATTAAACATTTCAAAAAAAAACTAACATCTCCCTAAAAAAGACAATAAAAACAAATGAAAAATATTTCTAATCAAACCATTATATTATTTACCTTAATTAACATAAATTATGAACATATATAATTAAAATTTAGCATTTTCACTAAACATAGTAACTAAAAATATTCATTAATTTATAAGACTACAAACTGCAATATTCATCACATATCATTAGTTTAATATCATTCTTAGAGAAAATAAATTTTATTAATGCTAAAGAATTTACTTGATGTACCAATTTTAAAAAGAAAAAACGTTGTATATGTTTGTAATAATATACCTATTCTAGAAAGAAAAAATTTATATGTTCATTTGTAATAAAATACCAATTAGAAAGAAATTTTAATTATATTTTTCTTTGTAACAAAGAACTAACTATAAAATGAAACAGATTATGTAAACTTGAACGTAGAATAATCTAAGAGAACTAAAGATAATATTGTAGATGGTTGTAAAAAAATTATGTCATATAGAATTCAATGAAATATTAGTTTTAAAATATTTATCAATGTAAGTGTGATATGTAGTGCATTGAATTGTTATTGTCTAGGACTTAATACCAAATAATAAATTCTAGTTAATTCAATTTACTTTAGATGCTCAAATTTTAAATCACTTAGTTAGTTTAAAAATATATAAACTCGAATGTCAAATAATATTACAAAAGTTAGACTATAGAAATGATTAAATATTGATATTTAAATATCGAATGATAGTAGAAAGAATTTGTAGAAATTTGTAATAATTATAATAATAATAAATTATGGGGATTTAAAAATGAAATGTTGTAAAAAAAGAAAATAATTTTTAGTATAATGTATTAGTGAAAAACATAATTTTTATGTATATGATTAGTTTGTGAAGATGAATGAACTAAAAGCCATACTTTTTATGTCCATTTCATATTTATTTTTTGTTACATGAATTATAATATCTTTTATCTAATAAGGAATAAGTTTCCTAATTTTGTTAATATAATTGAGTTATATATAATATATATGTATAATTTTTAATTTTATTATTTGTCAAATGAATAACTATAAACAAACTTTTTTGATTGATCTTATATTACTTTAAAAGGTACGAAAAGATCTACAACTAAAAATTTGATGGGAATGTATGAACATAAATTTATGGATTAAAATTCCATCGACAATATCAAAATATTTATCCAAACTAAATTCCTTATGTTATTAAAATTATTAACAGAATATTTATTTATAATTTAAAAATTGAAAGGAATCATAATTTTAGAAGATATAAAAAATTAACCTAAATTAGAAAGAATGGAAAGTGAAAACTAAAAGTTTCTTCAAGCATAGTTTTCTATAAATGAGATAATATTTTTTCGATATAGTAAAATAATATATATAAAATAAATTAGTTACAATTTAAAAATAATATTGTTTATCGATTAATGCAATCCAAAATAGTTTTGTACAATATTATTCTATTTTTATCAAAATGAGAGAAGTATGGAAAAGGTGTATTTAAAAAGAGTTAGAAAAGAAAATGGAAAGCGAAAGGAATTTGTACAATTTTACTTTGAAAAAATAATTAGAATAGGAATAATTATCGATTATAACATCTTTTAATTTTATAAAACTAAAATTAAAAGAGCAGCTAAAACATAATTAATATTATGAAAATCGGTGCCTATTATTAATATATTCTAGCTTTTATTTGTTGTTATATTTCCATTATTAATATTGTTTTTTATTATGTTTAAGATAATCTACAATAGTTGCTTGCAATATTTCAATGCTTACCTCTTCATCAAAAAGCAACGTATTATTAGTCCAACAAATTTCTTTGTTCTTCAAGTCAGTCGACTTCCATATTTTATAACTCACTTTGATTTTGCAATAATTTGTATTTATGTCCACAAATTGTTTGAATTTTGAACTTTGAATTGATTGATAGTGCATCATAAACTGTTGATTATAGCAGTAAGTAGACTATTATATGAAATTTTATTAATACATTTGTAATAATTTAAAAGTACTTTTTATGAATTGATTATCAGTATATAAGTGTGGATTATAACAGCAAGTGGATTATTATAGACAAGCATCACGACATGTGTTTCGTGCGTGAATTATTTTCTTTACAAATTGTACATGCTTAACCTACTCAAGAAAAAAAAATCCACAAGTATTTAGTCTTAATTTTGTGTTGAAATCGTGTATGGATAGTTTGAATTTTATTTTTAAGTTGCAACATCTATTTTTTTTGTTAGTATTAACTTTTATTTATATTATTAATTATTAAAAAATGAGTTTTTAAAGAGTTTAATCATTAGATCCTATTTTTAAGTGATGTTAGGATTTAATTATATTTGTAGATGGTCATTTTGAATTTGTAAAGAAAGTTACATAGAATGGTTGGTTGTGTTCGATTTTCAATAAAGTTAAAAATTGAATTATACAACAAAGGATTATCGACAACATTACTTTAGTTAATCATAAACCATCATAAAATTGAATAACTTAATAAAATTATCTTTTATAATCTTTAGGAATTATATTAGTATTTTAAAAGAAATTAAAACTTATATAACTAATAAGTTATAATAATGTTATAAATTTAATCAATTAAAATTACTAACCATCAATAGCTTTCAAAAATTAGATGACGGATTTGTTGACGGCCGTCGGAAGGCTCCGCCGCAAATAGCCCCTATTCTGGTAGTGAAAGGTATCGTCCATTTTCATTTCACCTCAATAAGTTTTCTTGTCAAATAAATTGATGAAACCTCTGGAATCTTAGCGGAAATTTACAAGAAGGAAGTGAAGATGTAAAATAACCAAGAAGGAAGGAGAAAGTGAAGATGTGACATAATGAAGAAAAACTTTTCTTTCATTAAATGTACAGAAAAGAGGAAGAGAATGTCAGTTGAATTATTTAAGAATAATGAATACAGAGAGTGAGGTAGATAAGAAACTAAGTTACATATTGGAGAAATTATTATTTCACAATGGAATTAAATTTAGTTTTAAATGAGAATAATTAATTTTATGGGGGTAAATGAATTTTTACCCTTAAATAGTTGACTTGATGAGAGAAGAGTGTATTGAGTGAGAGTGAATGAGAGATAAAAATAACAAAAGTCCATTATTTTTTATATATACAATAGAATAGATTATATATTCGCTCCCAATTAAACATGTAATAACTATGGCTTGTGGCAATTAGTGACATCTCTACTCCTTATTATAATAGAGTTAAACATCCACTCCTTGCCTCAAGTCTTATTTTGTTCACATCAATTTAGCGGATGTTATAATTGCATCATAACGTGTAAACTTTTTAAGTTTTTTTATATCGAAATTTTGTTATAATGATGCTGCCCCACTGGTACAATTGATGCTTTTAATACTTCATGTAGTAATGTTTTCACGCACACAAGCTTCCAGTTTTTGTTCTTATATTTTATTTTTGGAGACAAATTCAATGTATTTCCAATTTTAATTTTCTAAAAATAAATTTACGTCTTTTCAAGCCAACATGCCTTGTAATTAGAACTTTGTGTTTCATATTCTAGACTTATGTACACTACAAGAACAACAGTATATTCTGACAACACGTACATACGGCCGTCGACGTTTCTTTTTCGACGGCTATTATATTCTGGACTTTGTTACGAATAAAATAATTAGCCATCGGAAGCCGTTATAATATTGTCGTTTGCGGCCATTGGTAGCCGTCAGAAAATCGCGTATACCTTCTTCCCCAGGCTGAATCATAAACATTTTGCCTCACCCCAAACCAACAAAAGCTTCCTCCACCATTTCCTCCTCCAGCTTCAAGCACCGAAATTCTACCAAAATCAACTCCAACTTCGTCAATTCGGAATCTCATCTCCTCCAAACCCCTAATCTCCTCTATTTTAGGTATTATCCCTAAACCCTAATTTCATGAATTTGTTAATTTAGGATTAATTTGTAATTTAATTTTTTATATTTTCTCATTAATTGTGTAGTATAGTTTATTGAATGTTAATTACTATTATTATCCTATAAGTGTTGAATACTAACTTGTTTAGTTTTTGCGATAAGAAATTAGTGTGCATTAGTTGAATAATTTAGTGCTTTTATGCCTTACTTGGGTTATTTAGTGTGGATGAGCATAGTCTAGTTTATGCGTTTTCTAAAACGTCGAAAATGATAATTAATTTTATATACGTATGGTTAGTTAATTAAAGTTTTAAACATGTGCGTATGTGATAAACTATCATATACGGTAGTTTAACTTAAATGTTAATCAATTTAATGTAAACATCGAAAGCCAATTTTTTTATAAAATATAAAATATGTAATATACTTTATTCATAAAACCCTTAGAATGTTTTTTGCCCCCGTCTGATAAGTATTGTATATGATCATTATGTGGGTATTTATTTTTTGACAAAACAGACATCTATATTCATCATATACAATATTTGTTGGATTTGTCCCTGTATTGGACAAGTTACAAACACGGTAATGTAATTACATCACGTAAATCATTTCATTTTAAACGGTTCACAAAATTTCGACAGTGCTTCCTTTATGTTCCCTATGTACACGCAATCGTGTACGACTCAAGGAACAAAAGGAAAGTGCTGCCGAAAGTTTGTTGAATCATTTAAAATGAAATGATTTATGAGATTTAATTACGTTACTGTGTTTGTAATGGGAAGTAGGATGACCCAGCAACAAAGTGTCAATGATCAATTAATATAAAACATTAAACTGTAAAATTGTATTGAAAAATAAACTATCGATGTGGTTTTCATTTATATCGTATTTTTTAATTATAGTAGGAGAGATAATGAATTATTTTATTGATCGAAGCTGGATGTATCAACAACAAAGGAAAACTGGAGGCTCAATAAGTGAACATTTTAATAATGGTGTACACTTATTTATTGATTTCGCTTTAAGTAATAATGGAAATGACGAAGTAATCTGTTGTCCATGCAGTAGGTGTAAATTGTTGAAGCATTTGATACCAGATATGGTTAGAGTTCATTTCCATCAATACGGTTTCATGCCAAACTATTTGGTATGGGATCGTCACGGAGAACTTGTAGCACATAATCCTGTACAGTCATAGCAGATAGTGAGTAGTGAAATTATTACGACGAATCTCGTAGAACATATGGTTGAAGATGCAGCACGTTCAATTTTCCCTACTGCACAATTTGTTAATGACGATGTTAATGTTGAAGAAGAACCAAATATTAGAGCAATTTTTTTTATGATTTATTGGATTCCGCGAAGAAATCCCTTTTAGGAAGGCTGCACAAGTGGCACCCAATTATCAGTAACTGCAGAATACATTGCGATGAAATCAAAATACAACCTCACAGAAGCTGGATTTACAGCTGTTGTACAAGCTGCAAAGCGGCATACGCCTCACGGTAATTTAATGTGCGAAAATCATTATGAAGTGAAAAAACTTATGTCGGCTTTTGGTTTACCGTATCAAAAAATAGATACATGTTTAAATGGTTGCATGTTTTTTTGGAAAGGTGATATCAATCTTAGGAACTGTAAAATATGTAATCAGGAAAGGTACAAACCAAGAAAGAAGAAGGGAAAGGAAGTCCCGTATAAACGTATGCATTATTTACCTATTACTTCTAGGCTTCAAAGGTTATATGCATCTTCTGTAACCGCGCATCATATGAGATGACATAGTGTTAGAACACAAGAAGAAGGTATGTTAACACACCCAGCTGATGGGGAAGCATGGAAGCATTTTGATGGACAGAATATTCCAGATGAACGAGCTTATCAAGCAAATATCGAGGAAAATACTGGAATAATAATAACCGACGATCAAACCGATTTTGGACCTCTAAAAGATGAATCAAATGCATTAATAGAAGCATTTGAGACTATAGAGGAAAAAATATAGAGTACGAAATGGAGTCTGAATCAGAAAACGACGAGGACTGATTAATAATCTACATATCGGGAGAAGGTAATTTCTGTGTTTATTTACGTTACATTTTCTCATTAAAAATGATGTGTTCTGCTAATGATATGTTTAGTCATAATCTGTTTCACATAATCCTTTTATGTTCTGCCATAATGTATGTTTCACGTAATTAAATGATATATTTCTCATATATGATATGTCTGTAACAGGTACTATATATGTCCTTTTTCCGTAGACGTAGCTCTTCCCATACAGGATCTCCCTCTTCTTCTCAGAGAGGGACTGGTGTGCCTCCAACCGGTGATGGCAGTGGCCCATCATAGGTGACAGCTCTTCCTGTAGTCTGGTTGCAGGCCAAAGCTGATGGATCGTAAGTATTAAATTTATTTCAGTATTAAAAATATTTTATGTACGATCTATATATATTAGTCTTGCTTTATTAAATGTTTGTTTCTTTTTAACACAGTGGCTTCGAGCTCGAGCCATCAGCTACAGTGCTCTCTATATCTAGACAGGCATATATGAGCAGGATGACTACCTGCTGGCCCAAGTGGAGCAAGATACCGGATAATGTCAGAGAGAGCATTTGGAAGAACTTCCTAGTAAGTGTAAATTTAAATTTAGCATTTTCAATTTGATCCTAGACCACTTTATATATTGTAGACTATTTATAAAAATGTATAACTTTCATTTTCTCCACGTGTAGGGTTTGATGGACCTATAAGAGACTGATCTTTCCCTGGTGCAGTGCCATTGAAACAACAAAATTGCCAAAAATTATAGGGATACAGTGTTTGCTATGAGAAGAGCGGGAAAAAAACTGAACTGGATGAGTGCTAGCGTGTGGGAGGCCCGGGTTGCATGGTGGGGGTAATGAGGAGTTCCAGGTAAGTTTACCACATATTAATTACTTTAAATTGTTGCGTGTATTTAATACATAATTTAGAACCGTAAAATGCCATTTCCAATATAAATGTACAGAGGGAGTCAGATGGGAACTCTGCAAACAGAAATAAGAATCCCATCATACATCGCGGTGGTTCCAAGTCGTTCCAACATCATCGCGAGGATTTGGTAAATATTTATATTCACATTTTTATATTTTAAGTTATAAGTTGTTAGTAGATAGTTAATAAAACAATAAATAATATATATATATATTCATATTTCAGGAAAGAGTGCGTGGGGGTGATGTTTCGTATTGGGATGCTTTTGCTCATACTCATGCCCTAAAGTACACCGACGATTCAAGCTCGGTCGTATACTCATGGGAGCATGATGATAAAGCGACTGCTGCCTATGTAAGTATATTATAATTAAGTTAAAAGTTATCAGTTAATTAATTAAGCACACATTTATAAATATAATAATTAGTGTTATTTATACCTGTGACCATTTCAACTTTTTGTTAATTAGTATAGCGATTAGTCTACTAAATTGTATTTTGCATTACAGCAAAAGTTCCAGGAAGCACAGGCATAGCTGCTGGCTGAGACAGGACGGGATGAGTTGATAGTAGATGAGAAGGACGCTATTTTCGAGTCTGTCATGGATCCACCTCCCATAGCAGGCGCTATGGATTTGGGAACCAAACAGTAATTTTCAACAAATAAACTAAATTCAAATATTGCATATTTTTCAATTAAAGTTATGTAAATTACGTTTATGATGTTGGAGGCAGTATAATAATTTATTTTTATTCGTGGGCTAGGACATCGCAGAAGGTGTATAAGATGGCTTAAGACAAAGAAGAAATTGCAGAGCTACGAGCCCAGATCGCCGAGCTGCGGGAGCATGATCACCGTCGTGCTGCACAAATGGAGCAGCTGAACCAGCGCTTAGTGGAGTATATGGAACAACATGGGAGGTTTCCTTCGTCGAGTGGTTCTACAGGGGATGATGAGTGATGCTAGGTATGTTCTATTATGTTTTTTGTCTACATATATAGGCTTCGAGTGGGTGAGGATGTGTTTAATACATTTTGATGGATTGTATATTATTTTATGTTGATTTGGATGTTGATTTTTTGCTCTATGTTGGATTTGGATACGAATTTTTTGAATGGAATATTATGTATGGTTATTTATATGGTTAGTGGTTTATATATGCACGAAAACGAGCTGTTATGTGTATTGATGGATGTGTAGTGGCTGGAAGGCAGCAGGCTCAAATTCAGAAGAAAAAAACACCTAAAAATTCTGACGGCTACTAACGGCTACCGACGGCTTATAGGTCATGACCTTGCAACGGTTACCGACGGTGCTCTATTGCAAATTCCAACCTTTTCCGACGACCTCGGACGGCTATTTGGTTATTCAGGTTTGCCATATGGCCAACGTGGCCGTCGGAAACAGTCACAGACTATTGTTGGAGGCCGTCGGAAACTATTCTTTTTATATATAATAGAATAAATTATATATTCGCTCCCAATTAAACGTGTAATAACTATAGCTTGAGGCAATTAGTGACATCTTTGCTCCATATTATAATAGAGTTAAACATCCACTCCTTGCCTCAAGTCTTATTTTGTTCACATTAATTTAGCGGATGTTATAATTGCATCGTAACGTGTAAACTTTTTTAGTTTTTTATATCGAAATTTTGTTATAATGATGCTGCCCCACTGGTACAATTAATGCTTTTACTAGTTCATGTAGTAATTTTTTCACGCACACAAGCTTCCAGTTTTTGTTCTTATATTATATTTTTGGAAAAAAATTCAATGTATTTCCAATTTTAAATTTCTAAAAATAAATTTACGTCTTTTCAAGCCAACATGCCTTGTAATTAGAACTTTGTGTTTCATATTCTAGATTTATGTAGTTGAAAAATGAGGGCATAAACCTCTTACAACATTGGCAGTGTTCTAAATATATGAAGAACTACTCAAAAGCATCGTACAAAATATTCATGCAAGTGAATATATATATATATATATATATATATATATATTTTAGTAATATCTCATGGCACGGGGTAAAAGAAGTTGTTGCATACATGCAATATTTTAAAACCAAAAATAGAAAATTAACTCCATAAGCATAATTTATCAAACCTGAGATACTACTTGCCAAAATGTCACACACCCAAGAGAAAACAATGTAGTAACCTCCACGCATATAGCAAGGATCCACAAAAATCATTCATAATGATAGCCTAAAAAGTATAAACTTATTTTAAAACAAATCATGAAATATAAATTACGTCTAATAAGAATATTTCAATGTGAGCCAAGTTAAAAGTTATTAATGATTATTACTCCCTATAACGTTAGAAAATCTTTGAATTTCGAAGCTGACGAATTCGAATAAAGATATGATTGGTTGTGCATTTTGAGGATCATTTAAAAGAGTGTACACGTGAAGAGGAAGCCTACATAAATATAAATACCATGTGAAATGTTAGTACTAATTGGAATATTATCGCAATTAAGACCATATAATTTACATCAACAAATATATACCTCTTGTGAATAAAGGTATTATTTGAAAGAGATATCCTATCCTGACAAGTTGTTGCATTATTCCTTGTTTGAAACATGTTATAATGTCGTTTTCAGCTTACATGTAAATTTGTCTCATATCGATGCATGGAATTGGAACCGTTAGTACCATCAATAGAGTACAAAGCTTCCACTAGCATGGTTTGAACTACATCTCCATGATCTGTACATACAAATACACAAGTTAATATATGGTTGACATATTAGGCATTATACATGTTAATTTGTTGGTACCAGTGACACAATATTCCCAGATCGAAGAAGAATGCGACACGATCACGTGGGTGAAGATGACATGTCAATTGGAGTTGCAAAGAAAGAGTAGAGGAGACAAGGAGAAGTGGCAGAGGGGAGACGGAAGCCAATAGCTTAAGCTATAGGCTTCCTGTCATTGGTAGATTCTACCAGTCAACTAGAACACCTTTAGTCGATTGGTAGACCTATCCAATCTACTAGATTTTTGAACATTTCTAGCCCGAGTGCACTTATGTTTCCAGTCGACTTGCACCAGTCGACTGATGGGATTTCTAGTCGATTGAATCGGCTTTTTCTGGAGAAAATTATGTTCGAGTCTATGGGGCAATTTCATAATTTTTGGTTTTTTTGGAGTTTTCATCGTAGCCTGTTTAGGGTTCATATGAAGGGGGAGAGTTATAAACAGGCTTCTTTAGGGTTCATGTGTTTGACAATGGAATAAATTTTGAAATAAAAATAACCGCAAGCTCACGACGTACAAATGTTAGTACGTGGCGAGTACGGGTCGATCCGCAGGGAATTGTTAGATTTTAAATTTCTATTCAATCAAATTAACCAAAGTCGAGAAAATGTTGTTAACTACTAAAAATTGCAAAAACTAACACTACAAAAGTGAATGAAAACTATGAGAATAAAATAATAATTTAGAGACAATTCCACTCTCTAGATCATATAGCTCAACAAAATATGAAATTAAGATCTCTCTATTTTGGTCATCGGTGAGTTTAATTGATGTGTTTACCATAAGTATGGCCTATTTGTGCTATTAATTAGCTCAACATAAGCCATCAAACTATAACACAACTTTTAAACCACTTGTTAATTCTCATGAAAAATGACAATGAAGTAGAAAAGAAAATATATTTTAAGTATAGCCTATTAACTATTGATTAGAAATATAGACCATCAAATTTTAATTTTAAAATCACTTCATTACCATAATCATATGTAAATAAAGAGGTAATTTTTGTTTGTAATTGTTTATGCATAGCCTATTTGTTATGAACAACATAGACTATCAAATTCAACATGAAACAATAAATCACATCAACATTCATTCTTCCATAAGCACCAAAAAAAGAGCAATAATTATCAAAAATGTTGAAACTACGTAATTAGAGAGCTTCATTAATCCTAAATTGAAGGGTTTAGCCTCTTATTGGTGTTATCATATCAGCACAAGTAGCATGCAACATGAAACATAAAAAAGAAGAAAATAAAAGCAAAGTAAAGGAAGAGCTATTCTACTTGCATAAATTAAAAGAAGATCTACACTACTAACATGAAAGTAAATAAACAAAAAAGACTTGAATTAAAATTGCATGAAAAAAATTACATAAAAGAAATGGCTAAGTAGCCATGAAAAGAAAGAAGAGAACTTGATTTATTTGAGCCTAAACTAAACTAAAGAGAGGCTAAGAGAAGAGAGAGCCTAAGAGAGACTAAAGAAGAGAGGGTTACACGAAACATAAGGGGTATTTATACAAGTTTCAAACCCTAATTCACTTTTTTGGGAACTACCCAAAATACCCTCTTAGGAAGTGTGGTGGCCAAGTTATCGTTAACTTCATATAATCATCCATTAAGTGTGCATGAAGATTTAATGGCCTTTTAGCATGTGCATTAGCTCCTAAGTGTACATTAAGGTAGGTGGGTAAGTAGGGTCCTCCATGATCATCACTTTGAATTATTTCCATCTCTATTCCTTTTTACTCACTCTTGTGCATGCATGTCTTCATGAAGCTACTTGTAAAATTTACTAAAATTCCTACAAAACAACATAGAAAATTCCAAGTAAATTTTTACAAATTAGAAAATGCACAAAAATAACCATTTTGCCCCTATATGAAGATGAATATGTGACAATTTGAAATTAATTTGAATTTTGGTTTAAACAGGTTAAAACACCCAATATGATCATTTATTTAATTTAAATATATTAAATATGGTGGTAAAAATATGCACATTTACATGCACATCAAATACCCCCACACTTATCTTTCTATTCGTCCTCGAATAAAGAAAAACTAAGATAAATCTGTTTTCGTAGGGAGCACGATTGCATTAAGCATATGCAACAAGCACTACACCAGAAATGTCATTTTGCAACGGCTCTAAGCCATTGCAAAATTGGCAGTGGTAAAATTTTAGCAACAGCTTTCAGCCGTTGCGAAATTAAAATTAGGAACGGCTCTAAGCCGTTGCAAATTTACATTTTACAACGGCTAAGACATCAGCCCATTTGTGAAGCTAAGCATTATTATAATTCAAATTTAACAAACTGACAAAGAATATGATTCAATGAAGTATACTATTCATGTTCATCCCATCCTCAAATAAGAATAATTATGTTAAGAAGTTATAAGTGGACACGACCAAAAAAGATGACTTGCTCATACCAACTCTCTTACACAAGTGGCTTTTAATACACAGGCAGACATATACAAAAATATTTTCTCAAGCAGCAACAGATTAATTCTACTATATAACAAGGGAAACATATGTCACTGATATATTAAATAAATTTTTGCAATCATAACTATGTATTGTTATACTAACGAAAATGATGACCCTAGTATAATTGTTCATAATTAGTATGTCCAAGTCATGTTTTTATATAAGTTTGTCCAAATCATTTATTATACAAGTTTGTCCAAATATTGAGTCAAATCTGCCATAAGCATGTATTACAAATTCTTGCAATCAAGAGCACAATGAGCTCAATTTGTCCAACTCACTCACCTTAAACCAATTAACTACCAATAAGTCTTTTATAGCTTATTGTTATTATAATATTATCCATCTTAGCGCGTCCTACGAGAATAATAATAAATAGTTTGGTAATATCTGTTTGATGCTGATCAGAAGCCATCCTTTACTGACCAAACTCAAATAGTTAGAGATGCAACCAAGATTTATGACCAAGTAAATCATATGCTTGCGTAAGCAAATGATGAGTGTTATCAAAATGTCTTGTTTTGACAGCACTATCTAAAATACTTAACATTGATTCGTAATAAAATGTCCACTTATCTTTAACTGTATCACTGTTTCAATGATTTTTGACGTAATGTGAGTATCACAGCCTATTTGCCCAAATTTTCCACCATGAGTATCACTGGGATTCATTAAATTACTCTGGAAGTCCTAAGTCCTAGATTAAGACCCTGTATATCTACGAATTTCATACATGAAACTCAATATTTCAGTGTTCTGCTTCTGTAATATATAAAATGCTCAAAGTCAATGCATATTATTTTCTATTGGTTTGTTTATACAAAAATGAACTGTGTGCAGTAAGTTTTATCTTTAGAATCAATTTAAACGTAACTTGTATAACTTAATATAAGAATCAAACAGGTTCTAAACTAAATTTATATACCTTTGAATATAAAATATTAAATTGGTTTCAAATTTAAAAAACTAAACCATTTTTAAAATAGATTCAAATCAGTTTATAAAGTTGTACACTAAATTAAATTAAAACTTAAATAACATTCAACATAAATTAGAACTTGAGGGGGGAAATTACCAATTATTAAATCAGGTGGAGATTGGCAAGGTGAAGACCAAAGGTGGAAGCTGGAGATCGACAGGCAGTGGCAGTGGTCGGCAGCAGTGGGAGATGGTCGTATCGTCCAGTTTTTCTCTCTCGCTCTCTCTCTCTCTCTCTTTTGGTGCAATAGCAGTGGTCGACAACAAAGATATCACTAAAATAGATCTATAAACATAACCCATAACCCATGTATTTCTAATGATAAAAATCAAAAGAGAACGAACCTTATTGCTCAATTTCGAACAGCTGAGGGTTCCAACGCTTGATCCATGGTAGATGGATTTGCAATCGCTCAAGTTGATGACGATTTGCTCATTCGAGTTGACGACGATTTGTGCAAAGCGGCGGAGGAGGGAAATGGGGGCGATTAATTAGGGCAAAGCGGCGGAGGAGGGAAATGAAACTAATTTAGGGCGTTTGGTTACGGGAACGGAGGGGTGTTTCTGCACGTAAGTGCGTGGTCAACAAATTTAAAAAATATATAGGAAAACTACAGAATAGCTATTAGCCATTGCGAAATCAAAAACGGCCCATAACCATTCCAAAATCATTTACAACGGCTGATAACCGTTGCTATTTAGCAACGGCTCAAAACAGTTGCGATTCTTCTACATGGAGGAGTTGCAAAATTGCCAATATGGTGTAGTGAAGCCGTTAAACCTCTGGGTGTCCCTAGTAGGATGAGTGTTGTCTCGTGAGGGTTTTCAGCGGATACTACCCACAAAATCCAAATGCGATATGAAAATATATTAAAAAATGCAAGATTTATTTACAAAGAGATGAATGTAAGTTTTTGAAAATGTTTACAAATGAAGGATTTACTTTTAAATCGACACAAATAAGTTAAATATAGGTTTTGGTTATTGTCATGAAAATTTAAGTCATTTACTCATCAAAACATCGAACAAAAATCAAATTATCATAGCAAATAGACTATAGTTTAACTCGTTGTTTCGGTTGATAACACGGTGTAACTATGAAATAGATCCTTAGTTGATTATCAAAGGTTATCAAAGTGGTATTTTCATTTCTTTTCAATAACAAGTCAAATCAAACAAGTTAAAATAGTGCTTGGATTTCATTTGCTTACTCTCTCTATTTTTTTTAAATTTTATTGATATTTAC
Source organism: Allium fistulosum (assembly GCA_030737815.1). Taxonomy (NCBI): domain Eukaryota; kingdom Viridiplantae; phylum Streptophyta; class Magnoliopsida; order Asparagales; family Amaryllidaceae; genus Allium; species Allium fistulosum. Next base: position 19,856,821 of record JASFAW010000013.1, read on the forward strand.
AATATTTACATATGCCTAACTCAGAAAACTGAGGCTAGATATATCACCCATGTACTGCCTTTTGGACTTACGTGAGGGGAGTATAGAGCGTGGCGAGTTAACACACAAATGTGAACACTTATCGACTGTAGGCATTGTTAATAAACGAATTGTTTATATACAAACACCTAACTCAGGTAAACTGAGGCCAGGTATACCGATCGTGTACTGCCTTTCGGGCTTACGTGAGAAGGGTATAGAGCATGGCGAGTGAACACATGAGTGTGAACACATGACTTTAGGTGTTTATTAAAAATATATACATTTTTGCAAGAAATATATTTTTTGTTTTGAAGAGAGAGTTTTGTAAGATCATCTTAGCACCATTTAACTTAGAAGACAAAAAAATTGTAATATCCTTTTATTTGAATTCACCACTTTTTAAAACAAAGATTTTCAATTAGGATATTTCATAATTAACACATATAAACCTTCCTATATACTAGTTAAACAATCATTATTTGTAATCAAACTTCATTTTTATTTTTGTTAAGACAAATAAATTTTTAAAAAATTTCAATTTAATTAACCAAAACCATATACTTATCTTATAGTGTTTCTTTCAAAAAAAAATAAAAATGCTTAAAAAAATTGTTTTTTTCGTTTTTTGTTTTTGAGATTTTTTTTTGAAAGAAGAAAAATAAAATAAAAATAAAAATAAATAAACCATGAAAAATCGAAAATGAAGACGAGTCTCCCCCCAAATTTAATTTTGACTTTGTCCCCACAGTCAACCCAAGTGAAAGGAGAAAAATTGAAAAATTAAAAATGACATATATTTACACGAAAATGAGCGATATTTACACGAGATCAGAAAATATATCATCAAAAAGTAAATGAAATGGTCTTCTAAAGACCGATTCATTTGTCTCGTCAAGTATATGAGACACAGTTTAAAAGCAGAAAACCAAACCATAAAATATTTCAAAGTTGAATGTGAATTTGGAAAAACGAATGTCGTTTTATTAAAAATCATACGAGTTGTTTCCTTTTCGATGATTTTCGGGGTTGATAGAAAAATTGGTTGAAATTCAAATTTATTTTCACCAAATTGAAATTAAAGTTTATCATTGAAAACTTCTTCAGAATTATTGATTTCAAAATGGAAATGGTGATTTAACTCTTCCACCTCAGAATTCGACAACTCGTCTTCGAAAAGTCCAAAAAACTCGTTTTCATTGAATTCATCTTCCTTTATTGAATTATCAACAACTTTATTACATGTGTAAAGTTCAAAATCCAAAGTTGTTGTGTTCAAATTTCAAAATCGGGAAAAGGAAGATCGAATATTAAATCGAGTTTCTCACCCTCAAAAGAATTGAAATCCAACTCGATTACTGTGTTTTCAACAACTTCATTAAGATCATCATTTTAAGTTTCAAAAGTTGTTGTTTGAAAATTGTCGATTTGGGTAAAAGATGGATTATCATTTGAATCGTCACATGTTGGGATTTGGTTTTGTTTCTCACGTTGTTTCATATACGTTTCAAACAATAAATCCATGTGATCATTGTAGATTTCGTCCATTTGTTCAACAAAGTCCAAATGTTCAATAAATCCATTAGACCATTATAGTTATTAACTTGAGAATTTTTGATTTGGATTTGTTGAGAACAAAAATTTTCACTCGTATTGTAGTCGAGATTATTATCATTGCCAAAATTATTTGAAAAGTGGATCACATTTTCATTTTGATTTTGAAATTCATTTTGGAGTTCAAAATTGAATTGGCATGGGTTATACTCGAAATCGTTTGCATTTTGAAGTGAATTCAAATCGTGATTACTTTGAAAATTTTGACTTGATTATCACATAAATTAGAATTACACAAATCATTTATCCTTTGATTTTGTTGAGTAGAGAGTTTAAGAAAAGATGGAATCATTTCAATGATATTTTCGAGATTTGAGGGTTGCTCGTTATTTTGAAAACTTTGTTGCTCAAAATTCGAATTGTTTGCAAAATAGTTGTTGTTAAAATATCCATAAGAAATTGGTGTGAAGTTATATGGATTATATTGATTTTCACAACTATTGTCAAATTCTGGCGAGTAAGAAAACGGAAACTCGGACATTTTCAAGAATGTTTTTGGTATTTTTTTGTACAGGAAAAATATTTAGAAATAGAATTTATTTTTCAAAATGGAACTTTGATTTTTGTTTTGTTTTTTGGATTTTCATTTTTTTTGAAAAGATTTTTTTTTTTTTGGATTTTTGTTTTTCTAAAAAAAAACTAAGTAATTTTTTTTTAATTTTTGATTTGTTTGAAAATTTTCAAATGAAAAGGATTTAGAAACTAAGTTAAGGAATATTTATAATCTTTTTTTAGTTTTGGATTTTGAACATTTTTTTTATGCATGAACTAATGCAACTAAATGAATGCAAGGATTTAATTATAAATTTTCTAACCTAATTAGCTCCTAATCCAAAATTATATAGTCACACTTTGTCTTAATTCAACAAGATAGTTCTCAACCAGATAACGTGTAACGACCCCGAAATTTAATTTTATTTAAATTGATAATTAAATTAATTTTTGAATTAAATCTAATTAGAAAATTGATTAGGTGATGCGAGTTTCCCCGATATCCAAGTATATTTGTATAAATCGTTTAAAAATTTAAATTCTTGTATATATGAGAATATATATCTGTATTTGAACATATCTGACTAAATTTGAAATAATATAATATATATTTGATTTGTGTTTAAATCTTAAATAAATGGTTTTAAAAATAAACATAGATATATATATATATATATACACACACACACACTTTGGATACCAGATAAATAAAAGATTTAAAATAGAAATAAAAATGAAATTGTATAAAACAAGACAAAGACAAAATAAAATACATACAAAACATAACAATATAAGTATGCAGACAAGTTAGAAACCAAACAAACAAAATACAAAGTATAAATTTTATTCAAGTATGTAACAATATATTCATTTATATTACAAGGCAAAAGAAAAGAAAACATACAAACCAGACAACACTTGTAAAAGAAGGAAGCAAATATAAATATGAGTATGCAAAGAAATATATTCAAGCACAAGTGTGAAAACAGATAACATAAAGAAATGAAGAAAATATAAGCAAGATACATAGAGTACACATACATTAAATGCTAGCATACTTAAGTCAATTCGAAATGTTTGAAAATCCTTTCAGCCTCCTTTTGCAAGAAAAAAATCTTTGATCGAAATGAAAAATCTTGTACCAGCCTGAATACCTGTTTTCTATTTATCAAGCACCCTTCTTCTTTTCGTTCATTTAAACAAGGCAAACCAGGAAATTTCCAAAGCCTGAAACTTTTCTCCTCAAAACATTTTCTAAAGCCTGTAACTAATTATCAAAGTTTAAGCTAGATAGTCAAGCAACTTCAGTTCAGTTCAAAGTTTAAATCTTCTCAACAACATAACACTTCAGTTTTAAAGGAAATCAAAGTCTTCAAAATCAAACGGTTGCAACAATTTTCAAGTTCCAAGCTTTGCAGTCCTATTCTCTGTCTTCTTCCCATCAGGTTAGTAAACACAATTTTTGAAAACTTAAGTATGATTGAATCTGTGATCATATGGTGCTTGCATATGTATTTGGTTTGTATAGCTCTGTGATTTTATATATGAGTGTTACATAACTTTTGAAGATACTGTTGATTTCCTGTTGTGTTACAGAGTTAAGGAGTAAATCAAAACATACAAAACATCAATTTTCAATCATTTATAGGCTAACACTTTAAGACAAAACACGTTGTTAAACATAAACCAAAGCCTTGAAAATTTGTTTTGAACCTGTTGGTGAAGTATCATCACTGGAAACTCTGTTCTACAGGGAATATGTGTTATTATGATAAAATTCGAACGGAATGAAATGTTGATTCGATTACATTATCGGAATGTACATTCGAAAATATGATTTTTGAAATAAAACTGAAAGCTTTTAGTTAAGTATGTTTAAAGCAGTTCAAAGATGAACTGAGATGGTATCTTTACCAATTTTCGGCGACGCAGTGACCTAGGGGTATCGGGGTTGGGCGAGGAGGTGGACGAGTCTACTGAGGTGATGGGAAAAATGGGTGGAGGTGGCCTCGACGTCGGAGGCGACGGCGATGTCATTTTCTTTTTCTTAAACCTAATTTTTGAGGGGTCAGGAAATCAATCGACGTGGCTTCTCTCGTGCACCGAGTTGCACGCGGCCGTGGGTGATGGAAGAGGGGAGGTTGACGATCGCGTGACCGAAGTTACACGAACCCTGATGGTCGAGATGTCGAGAGTAGCGGTGGTTTCCAGGTTTGGGTGACGAGGCAATTTCATGTTCCAGGCTTCGAGTTATACTCGAATTCGAATTTCGCGAGGAGGATGGGTTTGGTGATGATCTGAGGTTGGTTTGAGGACGATCGCTGACTTGCTCGACGATGAGGTGGTGGCTGGAAGCAAGCGACGGTGGTGTACACGTGTACGCGTGTCATTGTGTATCTGAGTTGTTTGAGTGTGGAAGAAGAAGAAGGCGCGTTGTTTTCGTGGGTTGACTCGAAGTTGTCTCGAGTAATTCGAGTATTCGACTCGAAGTAAAATGGTGGAATCTCGGGTCGAAAACGTGTAACAGGCCTTCAAGCCTGTTTTTCTGTTTTGAAATCTGGAATGTGAATTTAAATTTTAAACTAAGGTTTTTAAACTGAGTTCAAATTTAAATGTAAACATAAGTTCAAGTTGAATTGAAATCTATTTTGAAAATAAATAAAGTTTCAAATTCAATTGTTTCAAGAATTTGAAAACAATTAAATGTTTGGAGAATTTGAATTTAAAAATGGAATTGAATCTTTAAATGGGAATTTAAACGAGTTGGAAATTTAAAATGTTTAAACCTGGATTTCATCTTAAATCTGATTTCAAGATTTTGAACTTTAATTAAGTTTTATAACTTAAGTGTTTAAAATAAATTTAAATCTAAATTTAAATTTAAAAGAAAATTTGAAACAATGTTTCAACATATTGTGAGTAATAGTTAAATTATAAATATGACTGAACTTTGCTTTAAGTAATGAAAGTTAATGATTTCTATTTTATTAACGAATGAATAAATCTATAATTAAAATGATTAAAATAAGAATTTTCTTTAAAAAGGTAATTAAAGAAATTTAATAATTAATAAAATCATTAACTAAGATCATTTGGATAATTAACAAATGTGATTAAATTTTAACAATAAATTTAGATTAATTTAATGATAATAAATTGTGGAACTACTTAATGACAGTAATTATGGAATTGATTTTTTTTTCAATATAATTAATTGAGTTAATCAAAATTGATTCAAGTTAAATTTCTTAAGTATAATTTAGAGTAAACTTGATAATGTTGGAAATATAATTACTTAGAGAAGTAATTAATATATAATTACCGAATGTAATTAATTTAATAATAATTCAAAATTTGAGTTAATTATTTGTTGATAAATCAAAGGATTAATTAATAATTGTGATTAATTAAGATTTAATAATTAAAGATCAATTAATTCATTTAATTTAAGAATGATCAGTTAATATTTAAGGATTAACTAATAAATTTGAAAGAAAGATTTTCAAATAATTTGTAATTAAATTACGATAATTAACCCGGATTAATAAATTGGTACATCTGATTTAAATTAATCAGTTGATTAATAAATTCACTTGTGAATGTTTAGATTCTATTGAATGTTAAATTATTTGATATCCCCTGATATATGATGTTTTGTGATATATCTTGATATTGTGTGTGATCTGTACTGTAGTTATTTGTCTGGATGAATGTAAATTATTATCTGTGATTTATATATCTGTGATCTGTGAATAAAAAGATAAGCGTTATGATATACCGCTTATCAACTATATCATGTATTTTGATCTGTGATGATTGAATGATGTTGCACTATTGTGTTGAACCCCTGGACTACACCTTTACACACACAAATATGGATTTCACGTGGAAATCGATTAAGTCACAGATAATTTAAATTTGATGTTTTTGAAATTGAAATTTTAATTTCAATTGATTTTGAAATTGGAAATTGGGGTTTAAAGTGAAAAGCTTTTGAAATAGAATTTCAAAGATAAAAGTTATTTTGAATAACTTAATCGAGTTTTGAAATTTAAATAATTTGATTTAAATTTGAATTCAAGTTTGAAATTGAATTCTATGATTTGAAACTAGGGATTAAAGATGTTGTACAAGTTATATATGGGTTAAACTATTTTAAAATATTGATTTGGGAATTTGAATTTAATTCAAGGATTTTGACTCGTGTAAATATAACTGGATTTTCCAAAAAGGAACTATTTGTTTTCAAATAGTAAAAGCTTTCACATAAGAAAGGATTTCCAAATTGTGTTGAACGGTTTCAAGTTTGAAATAGAATTGAAATGTTTTGAAATTTATGAAATGAGTCTTTAATTCAAAGACCGAACGAGTTAACCTAACTTGAAATAAAATTGTTTTGAAAGGCTATGAATGAATCTTTGGAAACGAGTTTTGAAAGCTATAAGTTAAATCTTTGATTTAAAGATTTAACGAGTTAAATTGAAATGGAAATCGATTTGGAAAATCTGTGAATGAATCTTTTGTTTAAAAGATAAAAATGTGGAAAATTGTTTAAACCGTTGAGGGTTGTTGAAATGAATCTTTTTGTTTAAAAAGATGTAAATGGTAATTTGTTTTAACCATTCAAATGGAAAGTTTTGGGTTTTAAGTTGTGACTTAATTGTAATCCCAATATCCATATGTTTTAAAGTATTGCGCTCATTATTCGGTTTAGCCGGGAGAGGACCTTTGTGTCATATAACCCGTTCCGAATACTGGTACGTCGTATATGGATAGCATTTGAAGACCGCTGGTGAAGACCGGATATTTTTGAAAACGAAAGGACAACTCGTCGAATGTCTCTGCATCGACTGGCCCCGATATAGAGATTTTATCACCCTTTGTGATGGGAAGTCCGGACGTGATTGGAAATTATCCGGAATTGCAAGGGCTTCGTGAGAAGTGCCTTCGGTTCTGTTCGAACCCGGAACAGACTTGTATGGATTGTATGTCTGACATTACACTTTGAGATATAAAGCCGATTTCTTTCAAATACATATCTGTTTGGTGGCGGAGAATTTATTCTCTTAGCTTAACACCCTTCTCTGAGACGTACGAGCTCAGAGGTTATGTAGTTGAAATTTATCAGCGATATATCCCAATTTGGTAATGTGGCATGCTGAGTGTAGCTGTGTGATGATCATCGTTTGATCATTTGTGATATGATCATTTGTTTGATCTTATATCTTTGTGATCATAGGTTGATCATCTGTTGACCCAAAGCATGGCTTTGTGACAAAGCGTAGCTTTGTGGACGAGACTTCGTCAGGGCCTCACAACCCGGAAATGGTCGAAACAGGAATGTTGCGGCAAGGTTATGAGGGTCGCGCCCTTTAGGGTATGTCATTTCCTTCTGGAAAAGGGTGGTGTCATGGTATGGAGCCCAGATACTTACTCATGTGGATACACTTTATTATGTGTGATGTTGGTTATCGAGGCCTCGGATAAAGGTCCCAAAGGACCGGGAGGTGGCATATTTGTGAGTTACCTGTTACAGGGGTAACCCGGCCTTGTTGGCAGAGAGCAGTTTGTCTCTCGGGGCGTCCCGCCAGAGGCGTTCCCATGCGGCGGAAGGAAGTTCCTTAGCCTGACCATTTGTTGGAAAATCCAAAGAAACAATACGAACCTTGTACGGTTTTAGTTGTATAACCTGCTATGGAATGTGGCGGTAACCTGCTATTGAACATAGTAGCTATAGTAGGCATATGATACTGGTCGTATGTTGGCTAAGATTAATATTATACTTTCGAAATGTTTTCTGCACTATGCACTAATAATAATATCAAGATGATTTTACATAGTAAGCATCTTTGACTATCATAAGAAGAAATCTCCTCCAATTCTGCGTTTGCATTGTGTGTGTGGCGGGAGGTCTTATGGTAGTTTCATTTTCCAAAAGCATTGCGGATTTCAATGTTTTAAAACCTTTTGTGTTGTTTAACGATAAACTGTTTTTGTTTCTCACACCAGTCCCATGACTGATCCGGAGTTTATTGTTCCCTTCCTAAACTCTGGGCGCCCACTATTTTCCACACGGGCAGTCTAGAGTTGGGTTTCTTTTCAGATATTCAGGTTTAGTAGATTATCTGGAGCTAGTTCATTCATCGGAGTTGCTTATCTTGGAGTTGTGGATTCATTCTCTTTTGTAGATCATTTGGAGATCTCTTCCATTTGCTGTTATTTTCCGCTGCTATTTCTTGTATCTCTGATATTTGTTGTATCATCTCTGATGTATATTGATATTCATTGTATCACTCTGTTGTATCAGATATTATATATCAATGTATTATTCATTTCTTCCGCTGTGTTATTTACTTAATTGTGTTATAGCTCCGGCGAATCGGATTTGAACGGTCGAATCTACGACATTCTAGTACAATGTGAAGTACGGATGTTGATTTTCGAGCGGGCAAAACCCGAGTCGTTACAGTGTGGTATCAGAGCTAAGGTTGAACTTTAGCTCAGGAGTGTAACACATTAAGTAACTCATTAGAGATAGAGTGAAGTAAACTCTAGAATGAGTAATTCTCAGATATCCATTCGAATACCTCAGTAAATTCTCTTGCTATCCACTGATAGTAAGTGTGAGTGCAAGAAGAGGATGAGATAGGGGACAGGGGAATACGACTATAAATGGTCGATACTCTGTAACAATAAGGAAGTAATCTTTTCTCTATCAATCTCTTTTGTTTAGCATCTTTTCTCAATTCTTCGATTATTTCTGGTCAATCCAGAAAGAAGATTCGATATATTAATATGGGACATAAACTCCAGATAAGCCAAACTTGTTTGTTTGGATGTATTGGTTGCTTTGATTGCTATGGTTGATAGGTATACTTTAGTTCTAAACTGAGGGTTTTGAAAATCGTATTCATATATCTATCTATTCTTTGGGTTCGGATATATTCTACGGATGGTTAGTTATTCTTTCGAACTAACCGATGCCACTGCATGTTTCGTAAATCCGGATAACCCGAGTATCTTATGAAGTATTAAAACAGATTATTTCTTGTATCTGTTATTGATATTCTGATTTGGTGAACCAAATGCAGAATAGATGTTCAGTTTGAATTGATGAAATATTCTCCATCTATCTTTTTGTCTTCTTGGTAATTTCGAGGACGAAATTCTTTTAAGGGGGGAAGTTTGTAACGACCCCGAAATTTAATTTTATTTAAATTGATAATTAAATTAATTTTTGAATTAAATCTAATTAGAAAATTGATTAGGTGATGCGAGTTTCCCCGATATCCAAGTATATTTGTATAAATCGTTTAAAAATTTAAATTCTTGTATATATGAGAATATATATCTGTATTTGAACATATCTGACTAAATTTGAAATAATATAATATATATTTGATTTGTGTTTAAATCTTAAATAAATGGTTTTAAAAATAAACATAGATATATATATATATACACACACACTTTGGATACCAGATAAATAAAAGATTTAAAATAGAAATAAAAATGAAATTGTATAAAACAAGACAAAGACAAAATAAAATACATACAAAACATAACAATATAAGTATGCAGACAAGTTAGAAACCAAACAAACAAAATACAAAGTATAAATTTTATTCAAGTATGTAACAATATATTCATTTATATTACAAGGCAAAAGAAAAGAAAACATACAAACCAGACAACACTTGTAAAAGAAGGAAGCAAATATAAATATGAGTATGCAAAGAAATATATTCAAGCACAAGTGTGAAAACAGATAACATAAAGAAATGAAGAAAATATAAGCAAGATACATAGAGTACACATACATTAAATGCTAGCATACTTAAGTCAATTCGAAATGTTTGAAAATCCTTTCAGCCTCCTTTTGCAAGAAAAAAATCTCTGATCGAAATGAAAAATCTTGTACCAGCCTGAATACCTGTTTTCTATTTATCAAGCACCCTTCTTCTTTTCGTTCATTTAAACAAGGCAAACCAGGAAATTTCCAAAGCCTGAAACTTTTCTCCTCAAAACATTTTCTAAAGCCTGTAACTAATTATCAAAGTTTAAGCTAGATAGTCAAGCAACTTCAGTTCAGTTCAAAGTTTAAATCTTCTCAACAACATAACACTTCAGTTTTAAAGGAAATCAAAGTCTTCAAAATCAAACGGTTGCAACAATTTTCAAGTTCCAAGCTTTGCAGTCCTATTCTCTGTCTTCTTCCCATCAGGTGAGTAAACACAATTTTTGAAAACTTAAGTATGATTGAATCTGTGATCATATGGTGCTTGCATATGTATTTGGTTTGTATAGCTCTGTGATTTTATATATGAGTGTTACATAACTTTTGAAGATACTGTTGATTTCCTGTTGTGTTACAGAGTTAAGGAGTAAATCAAAACATACAAAACATCAATTTTCAATCATTTATAGGCTAACACTTTAAGACAAAACACGTTGTTAAACATAAACCAAAGCCTTGAAAATTTGTTTTGAACCTGTTGGTGAAGTATCATCACTGGAAACTCTGTTCTACAGGGAATATGTGTTATTATGATAAAATTCGAACGGAATGAAATGTTGATTCGATTACATTATCGGAATGTACATTCGAAAATATGATTTTTGAAATAAAACTGAAAGCTTTTAGTTAAGTATGTTTAAAGCAGTTCAAAGATGAACTGAGATGGTATCTTTACCAATTTCCGGCGACGCAGTGACCTAGGGGTATCGGGGTTGGGCGAGGAGGTGGACGAGTCTACTGAGGTGATGGGAAAAATGGGTGGAGGTGGCCTCGACGTCGGAGGCGAAGGCGATGTCATTTTCTTTTTCTTAAACCTAATTTTTGAGGGGTCAGGAAATCAATCGACGTGGCTTCTCTCGTGCACCGAGTTGCACGCGGCCGTGGGTGATGGAAGAGGGGAGGTTGACGATCGCGTGACCGAAGTTACACGAACCCTGATGGTCGAGATGTCGAGAGTAGCGGTGGTTTCCAGGTTTGGGTGACGAGGCAATTTCATGTTCCAGGCTTCGAGTTATACTCGAATTCGAATTTCACGAGGAGGATGGGTTTGGTGATGATCTGAGGTTGGTTTGAGGACGATCGCTGACTTGCTCGACGATGAGGTGGTGGCTGGAAGCAAGCGACGGTGGTGTACACGTGTACGCGTGTCATTGTGTATCTGAGTTGTTTGAGTGTGGAAGAAGAAGAAGGCGCGTTGTTTTCGTGGGTTGACTCGAAGTTGTCTCGAGTAATTCGAGTATTCGACTCGAAGTAAAATGGTGGAATCTCGGGTCGAAAACGTGTAACAGGCCTTCAAGCCTGTTTTTCTGTTTTGAAATCTGGAATGTGAATTTAAATTTTAAACCAAGGTTTTTAAACTGAGTTCAAATTTAAATGTAAACATAAGTTCAAGTTGAATTGAAATCTATTTTGAAAATAAATAAAGTTTCAAATTCAATTGTTTCAAGAATTTGAAAACAATTAAATGTTTGGAGAATTTGAATTTAAAAATGGAATTAAATCTTTAAATGGGAATTTAAACGAGTTGGAAATTTAAAATGTTTAAACCTGGATTTCATCTTAAATCTGATTTCAAGATTTTGAACTTTAATTAAGTTTTATAACTTAAGTGTTTAAAATAAATTTAAATCTAAATTTAAATTTAAAAGAAAATTTGAAACAATGTTTCAACATATTGTGAGTAATAGTTAAATTATAAATATGACTGAACTTTGCTTTAAGTAATGAAAGTTAATGATTTCTATTTTATTAACGAATGAATAAATCTATAATTAAAATGATTAAAATAAGAATTTTCTTTAAAAAGGTAATTAAAGAAATTTAATAATTAATAAAATCATTAACTAAGATCATTTGGATAATTAACAAATGTGATTAAATTTTAACAATAAATTTAGATTAATTTAATGATAATAAATTGTGGAACTACTTAATGACAGTAATTATGGAATTGATTTTTTTTCAATATAATTAATTGAGTTAATCAAAATTGATTCAAGTTAAATTTCTTAAGTATAATTTAGAGTAAACTTGATAATGTTGGAAATATAATTACTTAGAGAAGTAATTAATATATAATTACCGAATGTAATTAATTTAATAATAATTCAAAATTTGAGTTAATTATTTGTTGATAAATCAAAGGATTAATTAATAATTGTGATTAATTAAGATTTAATAATTAAAGATCAATTAATTCATTTAATTTAAGAATGATCAGTTAATATTTAAGGATTAACTAATAAATTTGAAAGAAAGATTTTCAAATAATTTGTAATTAAATTACGATAATTAACCCGGATTAATAAATTGGTACATCTGATTTAAATTAATCAGTTGATTAATAAATTCACTTGTGAATGTTTAGATTCTATTGAATGTTAAATTATTTGATATCCCCTGATATATGATGTTTTGTGATATATCTTGATATTGTGTGTGATCTGTACTGTAGTTATTTGTCTGGATGAATGTAAATTATTATCTGTGATTTATATATCTGTGATCTGTGAATAAAAAGATAAGCGTTATGATATACCGCTTATCAACTATATCATGTATTTTGATCTGTGATGATTGAATGATGTTGCACTATTGTGTTGAACCCCTGGACTACACCTTTACACACACAAATATGGATTTCACGTGGAAATCGATTAAGTCACAGATAATTTAAATTTGATGTTTTTGAAATTGAAATTTTAATTTCAATTGATTTTGAAATTGGAAATTGGGGTTTAAAGTGAAAAGCTTTTGAAATAGAATTTCAAAGATAAAAGTTATTTTGAATAACTTAATCGAGTTTTGAAATTTAAATAATTTGATTTAAATTTGAATTCAAGTTTGAAATTGAATTCTATGATTTGAAACTAGGGATTAAAGATGGTGTACAAGTTATATATGGGTTAAACTATTTTAAAATATTGATTTGGGAATTTGAATTTAATTCAAGGGTTTTGACTCGTGTAAATATAACTGGATTTTCCAAAAAGGAACTATTTGTTTTCAAATAGTAAAAGCTTTCACATAAGAAAGGATTTCCAAATTGTGTTGAACGGTTTCAAGTTTGAAATAGAATTGAAATGTTTTGAAATTTATGAAATGAGTCTTTGATTCAAAGACCGAACGAGTTAACCTAACTTGAAATAAAATTGTTTTGAAAGGCTATGAATGAATCTTTGGAAACGAGTTTTGAAAGCTATAAGTTAAATCTTTAATTTAAAGATTTAACGAGTTAAATTGAAATGGAAATCGATTTGGAAAATCTGTGAATGAATCTTTTGTTTAAAAGATAAAAATGTGGAAAATTGTTTAAACCGTTGAGGGTTGTTGAAATGAATCTTTTTGTTTAAAAAGATGTAAATGGTAATTTGTTTTAACCATTCAAATGGAAAGTTTTGGGTTTTAAGTTGTGACTTAATTGTAATCCCAATATCCATATGTTTTAAAGTATTGCGCTCATTATTCGGTTTAGCCGGGAGAGGACCTTTATGTCATATAACCCGTTCCGAATACTGGTACGTCGTATATGGATAGCATTTGAAGACCGGTGGTGAAGACCGGATATTTTCGAAAACGAAAGGACAACTCGTCGAATGTCTCTGCATCGACTGGCCCCGATATAGAGATTTTATCACCCTTTGTGATGGGAAGTCCGGACGTGATTGGAAATTATCCGGAATTGCAAGGGCTTCGTGAGAAGTGCCTTCAGTTCTGTTCGAACCCGGAACAGACTTGTATGGATTGTATGTCTGACATTACACTTTGAGATATAAAGCCGATTTCTTTCAAATACATATCTATTTGGTGGCGGAGAATTTATTCTCTTAGCTTAACACCCTTCTCTGAGACGTACGAGCTCAGAGGTTATGTAGTTGAAATTTATCAGCGATATATCCCAATTTGGTAATGTGGCATGCTGAGTGTAGCTGTGTGATGATCATCGTTTGATCATTTGTGATATGATCATTTGTTTGATCTTATATCTTTGTGATCATAGGTTGATCATCTGTTGACCCAAAGCATGGCTTTGTGACAAAGCGTAGCTTTGTGGACGAGACTTCGTCAGGGCCTCACAACTCGGAAATGGTCGAAACAGGAATGTTGCGGCAAGGTTATGAGGGTCGCGCCCTTTAGGGTATGTCATTTCCTTCTGGAAAAGGGTGGTGTCATGGTATGGAGCCCAGATACTTACTCATGTGGATACACTTTATTATGTGTGATGTTGGTTATCGAGGCCTCGGATAAAGGTCCCAAAGGACCGGGAGGTGGCATATTTGTGAGTTACCTGTTACAGGGGTAACCCGGCCTTGTTGGTAGAGAGCAGTTTGTCTCTCGGGGCGTCCCGCCAGAGGCGTTCCCATGCGGCGGAAGGAAGTTCCTTAGCCTGACCATTTGTTGGAAAATCCAAAGAAACAATACGAACCTTGTACGGTTTTAGTTGTATAACCTGTTATGGAATGTGGCGGTAACCTGCTATTGAACATAGTAGCTATAGTAGGCATACGATACTGGTCGTATGTTGGCTAAGATTAATATTATACTTTCGAAATGTTTTTTGCACTATGCACTAATAATAATATCAAGATGATTTTACGTAGTAAGCATCTTTGACTATCATAAGAAGAAATCTCCTCCAATTCTGCGTTTGCATTGTGTGTGTGGCGGGAGGTCTTATGGTAGTTTCATTTTCCAAAAGCATTGCGGATTTCAATGTTTTAAAACCTTTTGTGTTGTTTAAAGATAAACTGTTTTTGTTGCTCACACTAGTCCCATGACTGATCCGGAGTTTATTGTTCCCTTCCTAAACTCTGGGTGCCCACTATTTTCCACACGGGCAGTCTAGAGTTGGGTTTCTTTTCAGATATTCAGGTTTAGTAGATTATCTGGAGCTAGTTCATTCATCGGAGTTGCTTATCTTGGAGTTGTGGATTCATTCTCTTTTGTAGATCATTTGGAGATCTCTTCCATTTGCTGTTATTTTCCGCTGCTATTTCTTGTATCTCTGATATTTGTTGTATCATCTCTGATGTATATTGATATTCATTGTATCACTCTGTTGTATCAGATATTATATATCAATGTATTATTCATTTCTTCCGCTGTGTTATTTACTTAATTGTGTTATAGCTCCGGCGAATCGGATTTGAACGGTCGAATCTACGGCATTCTAGTACAATGTGAAGTACGGATGTTGATTTTCGAGCGGGCAAAACCCGAGTCGTTACATAACGAATAGGATTTATCGGTGCACCACGAATCACCGTAGCAATGCAGCCGAAGGTTTAAGTACCTTCAGAGAAACAACCACTATAATATTTACGAATCACCGTAATATTTATAAATGGTTATTGCTCTACCAAAGCCTAGACACCAAGATATTAAATTGTCGAAAGAGGACAACTTATCAATATACAATTAAGGGTTGTCGACGTCTAACCGTTATTATTAATTAAAATCTAAGATGAAATGCAAAACTGAAATTAAACGTGTATTAATAATGCAACTACGAATGGATTTTGTTTTTGTTTTTTTTGGTTTTTGAAATTTTTTTTATAATGCAAGCAATAAACAATGCAAATCAAAATAAAAAAACAAAAGATATGAGTTAAAAACAGCAAAAAAATCTATAAGCAAGCAAGGCAATTATTTTTAGCAAGCGGCTCCTTTGTTTATGTGCTTTGACAACCTGAAATAAAAACAATATACACACGAAACTTCTTCTTCTCATTTTTTTATGTTTTTTTATGTTTTTTTAGTTAAATTAAAACAAACCAAATTACGACAAAATAACACAATATTTTTTTTTGATAACAAAGAAAACTATAAGAAATTATACTAACCACTAACAAAGAAAAACATTTTCATTTTCTTGTTTTTTTTGCTTCCCCCTCTTCTTTTTTTCAAAATGAACGACAGCCCACGACCCTTTTAAATTCCCTTAATCCTTTTTTCTATTTCCACGCTCTCTTTTCTGTTTTCAAATCGCGATAGAGAGGGGAAAAAACTCGAGTGGAAATCCTCTTTTCAAATCACAAAATTGAAAATGAATCCAAAATTGAGAATGACTTGCGAATTGAAAATGAATTGAGATGGGTCGCGATTGCTCTGGAGGATTGGAGGCAATTGTTTTGGGGTTATGGATGAAGGTCGTGGGCTGGATGAGGTTGAAATTGGATGGTTTGGGTTGTGGCTGTGGCTTTAGGTCGCGGTGAATTGGGAGGGAGGTCTGAGCGATTGTCATTGGGCCTATGGTTGGGGGAATTGAGTTAGAGTTTGTGGAAGTCGCAATTGTGTGTGGCTGGAATTTGTTCAAGGTGGTTGGGGAATTGTGCTACAGAGGAGGGTGCAGGTGGTTCGTAGGTTGTCAGGTAAGAATGGTGGTTGCAGATTATAGCAGTGGGTTGTTTGTTGATGGCATAGTGTGGGAACTGCAGTTATGTAAATGTGCAACAACAGTTGTTTTGGAGAATTGCAGTGGTGATGGTGGCTTTGAAGTAGATGTTTGCAGGGGTAGTTTTGTGTATGACAGTTGAGTGATATTTGCTGTGGTAATTGAAATCCGTTGTAATATGCAGTTCGGTTGATTATGAGGTTTGGTTTTGGCGCAGCAAGAAGCGTTGAATTATCTATGTTAGTATGGAGGCGGAGTTGTGATTGTAGTGGTGAAGTGGTTGTTAGGTGGCAAAATAATGTGGTGATGATAAGGGTAGAAGTATCCAGAAGTGAGTTGGAAGGGAATTTGTTTGTGATATGTATTTAATGTGCTAATGGAGATGATGGTCTATATGGAGATGTTGAGTGAAGAGCGTGGGTGATGTAATTGTATTGGCAGTGGAATGAGTAGTAAATGGTTGTTTGATGTGGGAAGGTTGTAATGTTTAGAGGAGCAGCAATTGTATACGGTGGTGTTGGGAAGATATAGCACAGTTTAGAACTGTTTGATGACTGTGCACTGTTTGATGACTGTTGTGGTGGGTAATGCTGTAAGGGGAGTTTGATTTGGTTGAAGTGATGTAGTGCAGAGAGGGATGTTGATGGAAGGGTAAGGATGTGGTTCAGGAAAGAATGATATGGTGATCAGGGATTATGTAAATAAGGGTGTCAGTGAAGAGCTGAAAGGTGTAATGTAGTGGGATGGTGGTGTGCAAGTTTGAATGGCAGGTAGGATTGTGGCTGGTGTATGAAGTGATGGTAGAGGAAGGTGGTTTCTGCTGTTGATAAACTATAGTAACTGTGGCAGATAATGGTGGAATGTGGTCAGTGTGGTAGTTAGATGATATGTGCAGTGAATATGTATGCTGGTTTTGAATGGTAGGTGCAATGATGTTGAAGTGTAGAACTGGTGTTATGATAGTTTGCAAATGATGATTTGAGGAATGGTGAATGGTAATTGTTTTGTGGGGGAGACTGAAGGAAGCAATGAGGTGATAACGAAAGGTAGATGTATGTGGTGGTTTGGTGACTGGATAACGAACAGAGGGTAGTTGCAGTAAAGAAGGTTTGGAGAAGTATGATGAAGAGAAGTGTGGCATCAGCTTGTATATGACTAGTAGTGTTAAGCAGAAGCAAGTTGTAGGAAGGCAGTGATGGTTAGGAAATGGGAGTGGAATTATGGTCGAGGCAGAAGAAATGTAAGTAGAAATAAGCAATGCGAATTGAAAATGGAAATGCAAAGAAATGTGAATGTAATTTGAAATGTAAAAGAAATGAAATAAAAGCCTTTTTTTAATTGTGTATTCTTTTTTTTTTATTTTTTTTAATATATAAAACGCAAATGTAAAATAGAAAAAAAAAACAAGCACACAAACAAAATGCCAAAAAATCACACAACCTTTTTTTAATACAAACACAAAAAACAAACACATGCAAAAATCAAACAAAAATAATTCGAAGAATAGAAAATCAAAATCAAAACTTTTCCCCGGCAGTCGCGCCAAAAACTTGTTTGATAACGGAATTTCTATCGAATTAGAAAACCGACGACAAATTTTGAAATAAAAATAACCGCAAGCGCATGGCATACAAATGTTAGTACGTGGCGAGTATGGGTCGATCCGTAGGGAATTAATGTTAGATTTTTGAATTTCTATTCAATCAAATTAACCAAAGTCGAGAAAATGTTGTTAACTACTAAAATTTGCAAAAGCTAACACTACAAAAGTGAATGAAAACTATGAGAATAAAATGACAATTTAGAGATAATTCCACTCAATAGATCATATAGTTCAAAAAAATATGAAATTATGATCTCTCTTTTTTGGTCATTAGTGAGTTTAATTGATGTGTTTATCATAATTATGGCCTATTTGTGCTATTAATTAGCTCAACATAAGCCATCAAACTATAACACAACTTTTAAACCACTTGTTAATTCTCATGAAAAATGACAATGAAGGAGAAAAAAAAATCTATTTTAAGTATGGCCTATTAACTATTGATTAGAAATATAGACCATCAAATTTTAATTTTAAAATCACTTCATTACCATAATAATATGTAAATGAAGAGGTAATTTTGGTTTGTGATTGTTTAAGCATAGCCTATTTGTTATGAACAACATAGACTATCAAATTCAACATGTAACAATAAATCACATCAACATTCATTCTTCCATTAAGCACAAAAAGAGAGCAATAACTATCGAAATGTTGAAGCTACATAATTAGAAAGCTTCATTACCCCTAAATTGAAGGGTTTAGCCTCTTATTTGTGTTATCATATCAACACAAGTAGCATGCAACATGAAAGACAAAAAAGAAGAAAATAAAAGCAAAGTAAAGGAAGAGCTATTTTACTTGCATAAATTAAAAGAAGATCTACACTACTAACATGAAAGTAAATAAACAAAAAAAGACATGAATTAAAATTGCATGAAAAAAATTACATAAAAGAAATGGCTAAGTAGCCATGAAAAGAAAGAAGAGAACTCGATTTATTTGAGCCTAAACTAAACTAAAGAGAGGCTAAGAGAAGAGAGAGCCTAAAAGAAACTAAAGAAGAGAGGGTTACATGAAACATAAGGGGTATTTATACAAGTTTAAAACCCTAATTCAATTTTTTAGGAACTACCCAAAATACCCTCTTAGGTAGTGTGGTGGCCAAGTTTTCATTAACTTCAAATAATCATCCATTAAGTGTGCATGAAGATTTAATGGCCTTTTAGCATGTGCATTAGCTCCTAATTGTACATTAAGGTAGGTGGGTAAGTAGGGTCCTCCATGATCATCACTTTGAATTATTTCCATCTCCATTCCTTTGTATTCACTCTTGTGCATGCATACCTTCATGAAGCCACTTGTAAAATTCACTAAAATTCCTACAAAACAACATAGAATATTCCAAGTAAATTTTCACAAATTAATAAATGCACAAAAATGACCATTTTGCCCCTATATGAAGATGAATATGTGATAATTTGAAAATAATTTGAATTTTGGTTTAAACAAGTTAAAACACCCAATATGATCATCATGTGAAGGAGGAGAGTTATAAACAGGCTTCTTTAGGGTTCATGTGAAGGAGGAGAGTTAATGTTTTAGGGTTTTGGTATTGAGATTGTTTCTCAATTTTAAGGTTCCTTTGTAATATTTTAATGAATTTAATAAAATTTGTTCCGAGGAAATTAATTTTGTATTGAGTTTATTCACTTCCTATCTCTTTTGAAATCTAATTTATATGGATCCTTATAGTAACCTTAATAATTGGTATTGGATCTAGGTACACTAATTTTTCTGATGAGTGTTTTTTTATGGAGAAGATAGATATTGAAAAACTTAATGGAAGAAATTATGAGTTATGGAAGATGAAGATGGAGAATTTTATATATCTTAATTATCTTTACTAACCATTGGAGAATAAAAAGGAGAGACCTAGTGTTTGAACCAAAAATAGCACTAATTCTCAGAAGTTTATGTAGAGAATAAAATATAAAGAAATGTAAATGAAAATGAGAAATAAACAAGACACAATCATTTATAGTGGTTCAGCAAAGCTACGTCCACTTTAAGATTTTATTGCTTATATCTGACTTGGAGGTAGAAGTTCTTAGGGATCAGTATAACTCCGACACTTAGACTTTTAGAATTACAAGAATATAACGTTGGGAAGAACTAAAACTAAAAGATCCCAAAAATGAGCCCTATGTTCCTATTTATAGAGGTAGTGTAACATCCCCTATCTTGAGGCCTGAAGCTAAGCGCTACAGATGTTGCAGTCATCTATAGTATTAACTTCGGTGACAAAATATGATAATGTTAATGGTATCCATAATATCATAAGCACATGAATATGAAACAAAATCATAGATTCAAAAAACAGCATACTTTACTAATTACATTTCAAAACATGTTTCATATTCCATTACACAATCCCAAAACGTATCTCAGGTTTTGATCAAATATAATTATTACAATATACGCCAAGAGCAACATATGAAGATGCCCACTTGGATGATCGGAGTACTAAATAAACAAAAACTATCTTAATACATCGTAGTGGAAATAGAAATAAAAATAACTCCTAAATAGCTATCCATGCCACTTGCACGTCTTCGGAAGCTTTATTTGTCCACCTACTAAAACATGTAAATCCTCAACTCTCAACTTACTCAAATCATATTTTGAGCACCCGAGAGTTTAAGGGGAAAAACATAAACTTCAAGTTAGACATAAAGCCTGGTGTGAATAATACTATACATCTCGGTTTACTAATATTAAGTGAGACCACGCCACTTAGCGGAATGGGTTTCCCCTCACTAATATCCCTTTTTAAAACATATCTTTTGCAACTCAAAATCCTGCAACCAAACTGGTTAAAGCAATAATAGCAATATTATGTATACATACAAATCAGGTAATCAATGGACTATCTGTCCGAACACTATAGTTTTGTTTGGCTAACTACTAACCTTTGGTTGACTCGGGCCTCCCAGACAAAATAAACAAATAACCTAACTTCTATTGGACTCTTCTGGAGGTCTGTCCCTAACTTACTTCTCCCAGGGTCAACTAATCCTATGGTTTTGCGGGCTCTCCAATAACATACCTTTACTCAATTATTCATTTCTATGTGTAACATCATTTTAGTCTTACCTGTGATAAAGCCATATACACTAGAATTTTGGACTTATATTAGCTAGGGGCTACTAGCTAAAGTATAGGGTGCGACCCCATACCAGTCCCATCTGGTATTCTAATATCTGAATCATTTACTTAGGATCAACTACCCCATCAAATTTTCCTTGAAAACATTTCTTTCAAATTGATTTAACCTTTAAATCATACTTAACAAGGAAAATATACTCTATGCTTTACTCAAATCACTTTGCCATGTTACCTATACTTTACACAAAACATTGTTGATGAAAACATTCGAAACCTTTGTTTAAAACCTTTAAACAATCTCTTTCGATACCTTTGTTTAAAACCTTTAAACAATCTCTTTCGAAACCTTTGTTTAAAACCTTTAAAAAATCTCTTTCGAAACCTTTGTTTAAAACCTTTAAACAATCTCTTTCGAAACCTTTGAAAGTACCCCTTTCGAAACCATTGAAAGTACCAATTTCGGTACAAGTAAACTACTTTACTTTATAACCTTAGGCCAAAAGGCCAAAACATACCTTTCGAAACCATTTACAATAGACCTTTCAAAAACATTAAAAGTTATCCTTTCAAAAGCTGTACAAAACCTTAGACATCCTCTTCTCGAAACACTTTAAACATGTCTTTCGAAAACATTGGAAACCCTCCATTTAAACACTAAGGCAAACCTTTTGAAAACATTAGGGAACCACCCCCTCGAAACCTTTATCATATACCATTCAAAAGCATTAAGTCCTTTACATAAATCCAACCTTTCGAAAACATTGGGTTCTAGTAAAAATATGTGGAACAACCTTTTGAAACCATTTAAAGCCATTCCTTTCGAAATCTTTGGGTTTAACTTGCAAAATATCAAAAGGGTCTTAAAAGAACTAAGTTGAAAGCAACTCTTTCGAAAGCAATTTCCTAAGTAAAGAAGTGGATGGTGTCGAAACCTATCCCTTCGAAAGCATTGGAGAAGCGGCTCAGGGTTTAAAGCGAAAGCACACTTTCGAAGGCATTGCTCCAAAAGGTTGAAGGCGCCAGTAGGGGTTTTGACCCCTTCGAAAGCATTTTCTTAAAACAAAAGCAGCAACCTCTTTCGAAAGCTCTTTTCTTTAAAATAATTGACCAAGTTGACAGCTGACCGAGTCGAAAGCCTCATTTAAAACCAGAAATTCTAAGTTTTCAGAAGCTACTTCAACCCCTTCGAAAGCCCTGTTTCGACTCCATACCTTTCGCCTAAGTCCAATCCACTACGTACCAAAATTAATACCATGTGTATTGGTTTCGATCTAGATGGAGGCGGCAGTATGAGGTCGAAAGGTGCTGCCGAAAGTGGCAAAACATCAAAAACCTTGTAAAACTGATTTTTAACTTTAAAAAGTAATTTCTTTCAACTAACCTGCTTTGTTTATCAACATATGATTGGTTGCCAATTTTTTTTTTCTAAATCTTTTCTAAAAGTGTGGCCGAATTTCAGCAGTAAATAATTTAGAACGTTTACAAATTGCCCCTTCTCCTTTTATAAACATATAAAACATTTAAGTCTCATACCTTAAATAATTTTATATACTTATCAAAACACTTAGGAAAATTTTCCAAAAATTCCCATAAATCACTTTTAATATGTTTTCTAACATATATAAATTTCTGACCCAAAGCTAATACATAATAGCCGTAATTAATTTTAAACCCAATTTAACCATTTTCTTCACTATAAAATTCATAATAAATCCACATTAATTTAGAAAACTATGAAACTTGAAACCCATCTCTGAAATAATATTTTTGACCTTAACTCAAAATCGCAAGGCATTTGGATGTCATTTGATAGGTTTTTCAAATCAAACTTGTAATAAAAATTTATATGAACAAACATAATTCATCAACAAGCATATATATATATATATATATATCATTCTAAACATGGTAATAAACTTTGCAACTATATATGGATCTGATCTAGGACCGAAAACAAGAAAATATGAGATGTAACATATTATTCACCTTTAGCTTGTTTGTTAAGGATTTAAATTTTCTCTTGAATGAATTTGATTATGATTTTTCCTCTTGATTCTTGCGTATCTTCTCTTTACTTCTTCTAATGGTGGCCGGCCTCTTCTTGGTTTAGTTTTAGTTTGTGAACGTGTAGTGGCATGAAGGGTTCAGGGTATAAGAATATTACTTATTCCTATTATGCGCTTATCTACTTCCCTTATCTATTTCATTTTATTTTCCCTTAGTTCATTAGTTATTAGGTACGTCTACCTTCTACTTATACAAATCTCAATCTCTTGACCATTTACATTATTTCATTTAATTTAACTAATTATATGTCTTAAATAATATTAATCAAAATTAGGGTCCCACATGGTCACAGCGGACTGCGTTTCGGAGTTGCCTACTTACAAGTAGGAAGCCTAATATATCGCTCAAAATATCTCTAAGCCGTTATATAAGATTTAGACCAATTCTCCCAAGAAAGTAGGTGCCACATCATCAGGTTGTTAGGGGTCGGTATGACTCCAAGGTTAGGGGTCGGTACCGATCCCTAAAATGGCCAAACTGGCCATCTTGAACTCTTCGTTTCGGCTTGTCCACTAGTTAGCTTCATGATTCAACAGCTGTTTGCATCAATATTAGCTTGTTTTCAAGTCCAAATGATGGAGTTGTAGACGAACTGAGTTGCAGCTTCAAGTGTTTGTGGAGATTGATGGAGAATTACATTGAATCAACAAAACAACATTGGAAGCAGGCTCATGGCATAGAGCAAGGCGTGTAGGCAAAAGATGTGGCCCACCTGAGGTGGAAACAGGTCTCGGTACCGATCCTTATTTTGGGTGATCCCATTATTGTCCTAATTTGGGTTGCTTTGGCTTTAGTATTGCAAATCTGTCTATGCTTAGTTTCTGGACTCTAGGTTGTCTCTCTAGGCTTTCTGCCTTGATAACTCCAAGTTTGATCCATCCAGTCTGTCCGACCAGGCCCGGTTTTAGGGCTAGGCTGGCCAAGCGGCCGCCAAGAGCAACCCCCCGACGGGGGCAAACAAGGTGGAGGATAAATGTTAAATAGATATAAAGTAATAAATTAACTGCTACGTTAATTTGTTAAATAAATGTTACTCGGTCAGGTGGTGAAGCGTATGTTGGCTGAAGAAGAGGTCCTCAGTTCGATTCTGTGGCTTATAAATTTTCCCCCCTGTTTTACACTTAAAACTTCAAGCTGACTAGGGCAACCCAAGCAGTCAAGCCGGCCCTATGTTCGACCATCGCCTAGTCAAAAGGCTGGATAACGCCCAGTGATATAACAAAAAAAGAGGAAACTTTAGTTAAGGCTATGGCGATTATTCATGATTTTTTGGAGAATATGGTGTTTCGTGTTATTTTTGCAAAAACATCTACTTATACGATTTGAAGAACTGGGGAGGAATTTATGCAAAAAACTTTATAAAAAAGGCTCATCTTCTGATAAGATCGATAAATCTAGAACTTAAAGAAGGTTGATCAATTGAAGAGTGCCTTAATAATTTTAAAGAAATTATGAATCAATTGGTAATTCTGAACTATAAGGTTGAAGAGGAGACACAAGGCTTAATATTGATGAGTTCATTACTAATGAGTTAGGAAATACTTGGTTGCATTAAACAACTCAAATCAGATGGAGTTATTTCACTAGGTTCGATGGATAGTAGTATTTTTAATGAGGTGTGTAGGATGAACTTAATAGAAATAAAAGCTAGTGAAGAAAGAGAATATGGAAATCCAGTTAAAGAGCTGAACCCTAACTAATATGGAAAGGGATATCATTTGCTATTATTGCGAAAAACTAGGCCATTTATTGAAATCCTGCAAGCCAAAGAGAGATAAGGAAAGAACTAAGGCATTGGAAGTAGAAACAAAAGAAACAAAAGAAACAAAGGATTAGTGCGATGATAAGGTGAACTTTGCCCGAGAATTGATTAAAGCATCCTGTGTGTTGATAAAGGCAAAAGCACAAATTAGATGCTTGATTTAGGTGCATGTTTCCATATATGTAAAATAAGGAGGCATTCATTGACTTTAATGAACAAAAGGATAAGGCGGATTCAACTAATGGTTTTGCTATGTAAACTGAAGAAACATGTTTTATCCGGTTGAAGATTTAAGATGGAACAATGGTGAAACTCATGGGAGTTAGGCATGTTCCAGAAATTAAGCATAATCTTATTTCAGTAGATCGACATTTTCTAGAGCAAATTAGGTTCGAGTTTCCATGGGCAATTTCATAAGTTCTGGGTGTTCTTAATTTTTCAATGTAGATTTCTGCGGAGCTTCGATCCAATGACATATATTATATTAAAGCAATATAAATAGGCTTGTTTATGGTTCATTATGAAGAAGGAGAGTTCTTGTTTTAGGGTTTTAGTATTGAGACCGGTTCTTGATTTTAGGGTTTTTGTACTTTTTGGGTGAATTTGATAAAAAATTGGAGGAAAATACTAGTCAGGACCGTCCCAAAGCATTCTAGGGCCTAAGCAAAATTAATTTATTGGAACTTGATATTCACTTTATCCTATATATTTTCTTTCAGCTTTTAACAAAAACCATCCTTATTCCGGGCTTGGGACAGACAATGTATAGTTATTTCATATTTCAAATAAATAGAAATTGAATTATACCTCCATTTTTTCTAACCGGTCCAACAAAGTATTAGCAAAAAGACCTTAAACTTAGTGATAAAAAAATTAAAAGTAATGAATAATTATTAAGAAATATGTAGACAACATAATAATCGGAGTATCAGTAAACTAGTAATAGAACATAGACATGTATGGCAAGGAAATTAACATGTTTGGAAAACCAATCTCTGTTTCCTTATGCCTTTATTCTTATTAAAAACGTTACTCTAAACACTACTATTAGACCTGCAGTGTAAAAGCATTCTCATTTATTCACAGTTATTGCATTTTATGAGAATAAACAATTTAGAATCTTAGATTAAATTATAAATATTAGAAGAATGAACTATATTATTTGTGAAACCACCAATATAAGCATTCTCATTTACTATCATTTATTTCATTTTAGGAGAATAACCAATTCATATTAAAATTTAAGCATCTAATTTGGTCATTTATTAAGAAACTAGCTAAATGTCTAAAATAGAAACTAATGCAAAAATAAAAGGAGATATTTTATTTCTTCATGACAACTGTAGTTAGTAAAGCAGTAATAAATGATAAATCTAAGGAATTAACAATGCATCATACATAACTAAAAAAAGTAAAAATAGAAAGAAGGTAATTTGATTATTGTATCGAATATTCAATTGAAAATATAATCATACCTCAGTAAAATTTTAGGGATTAAGAGAATGACAACTTTGGATAGCCCGAAGGGAAGAAACATATTTACTATATTAAATAAATTTAAGAAATATCAAATATCAATGTAAATTAAGGGAAATTTTGAGAAAAATTTAATCTTTTTTAATGGAGCAGTGTGGAAGAAGGATATGGGGAAGAAATGAAATGAGAGATAAATTGTACACGGAACAGTTGCTTCCTTTACCTAATCGTTATAACTACGCAACACAAAACATGAAACACCAAAGTAGATAAAGCCATCACAAAGCCGAGTGTGGGAGAGAAAAGTCTTTAGTTTCCTTTACTAATTTCCAAAACTAAAAAGGAATTCAAACGCTCAAGTCATCAATGGCATCAAAATCAGTCCTCTCGAAACAAAGGAGATAAATAAGCATTAGATCGAAGTATAAGTCATCTTCAAGCTTAGGGAGGTCGGAATTCCGGTATTGGGTCAGTCGTAATTCCAAAGTTTGACAAGATAAGTTTAAAATCTCTACTTATCATCTTTGAATCCAATTTACTTTAAATTAAGCACTTCCAATTTTGAACTATTAGCATAGCTCTAACTTGAATTGGAAGTTCAATACTTTAGAAAATTCGTGTGTTTCGTTCACACCAAACATGCCAAATCAGACAAGTAAATGCAATGTTCTTGAAACTGTTAAATAAATGATTACTTGTTTGATTTTGGCACAAGATTTGCAAGAGTGGGTTGATTTCGTAGGAATTACCTATGTTAATTTGCAGCTTATGCATAATTATTTCTAGAATTGTCTAGAATATACGCAGTGAAAAAATAAGTGGTTCCGGTCTTCATTTTGATTTGCATAGAGCATACACGATTGATCTATACCACTGTTCCATATACTGACTCTATCTTTTGTGTTCAGTCTGTTTAGATTTTCCAAAATTAGAGCAAGTTGATATTTTAGGAGCACAGTTTTTATCCCAAATAATACTGGTCCAATTAAAAACTATATGCTTGTTCCTAATTTGATTCCAGGCCGAGTTAAGATTAAATTGTCCATTACTGCTAGGGAGCCAAAACCAGAAATCTCTTTGCTCTTGATTATGTATTTTAATGTCATGCACTGTCTTTTGAAGTTGGGAGGGAACATAATCAAGATGTTCTTTCCATTAATTGCCTGATAAAAGCATAGATACTTTCCTATTAATACCACTAGAGACAATCATGTAATTCCAACCACATTTTTCCACCAAGGAAGTTCCATTAATCCATGGGTCTAGCCACATATCTATGCTATCACCATTGGCAATTTTCCTGTCAATAAGACCTTTACACCATTGTCTAGCTCTAAGCAGGAAATTCCAGGTGTAAGATGCATTGTTATTTATAACACCAAGCCAAAAATTTTTATTTTTGCAGTATTTGTTACACATCCATTTTGCCCAAAGAGTTTCCCCTTGAAGAAATTTCCATACTAATTTGATTTCAACTGCTTTTGCCATATCCTCAATTTTCCTTAGACCAAAACCTCTCTCTTGTTTTGGTTTACAGACATCATCCCAACACATTTTGTGAACTTTAGATTTCCAAATAAAATTAGCTCAAATAGAGTTGATTCTCTGAATTATAATCATAGGAAAGTGGGTGAATTGTAACCAAAATTGAGCCATATGGTGAATGATAGTTTTCACTAATTCAATTCTACCACTAATGTTTAGCATTTTACTATTCCAATGGCTAAATTTTTTATTTATTTTGTCAATTAAATATCCAAAGTCTCTTTTTTGAGTTATTGTTTGACAGAGGGATGCCTAAATACATCACAGGGAGGGTTCCAATACTAATTTTTAATATATATTAGCTATTTGATGTTTTTCATTAGCCCCTTTACTGAAAAACAAGGTGGACTTGTTTTCATTTAAATTAAGACCAGTTAAAAGTTTCAACTCCTGAAATAAATTCAGTATGCATTCATAATTTTTAGTTGTAGCTTTGGCCATGATTAAGATATCATCTGCATATAACTGATGAGTGATCATAGGATCAATTTTATAAATAGGGGTAACATTACCTTTCAAAAGCTCCACTTCTAGATTAATTGTTAAAAATTCCATAGCTATAGAGAATAAGTATGGCGAGAGAGGGTCACCTTGTCTTAATCCCCTCGAACTCTCAATAAACCCAAAAGGGGATCCATCTATTAGCACCGAGAAGAAAGGAGAAGAAATACACTCATAAATAAGGTTGGCAATATTGTAGGAAACCCCATAGAAATCAGCATATGATGAATAAACTCTCTACTAATTTTATCGTAGGCTTTATGCAAATCAATTTTCAGGCAAAAATTGTTTTAAATTTTCCTATTAAATCCTTTAACCATTTCATATGCAAGTAGAGAGTTCTCCGTAATACTTCTCCCAGGAATGAAAGCATTCTGATTATATGAAATAATGTCATCCATATAAGGTTTTAGTCGATTGCAGAGAAGGTTGGCTAAAATATTATCGGAGACATTACCAAGAGAAATCGGTCTAAAGTCTGACATTAGAGTTGCATCAGCCTTTTTTGGAATAAGGCAGATAAAAGAATGGTTGGTTTCTCTTATAATTTTACCAGAATGTAGAATGCCATTCATAGCATTCCAAATATCATTTTTGAGATGCTCCCAGTGAACTTTGTAAAATTTTGAATTTATTCCATCCGGCCCAGGTGTGCTGTTGTCATTAATCTGGAAAACTGCATAGTTTATGTCCTCTAATTCAAATGGCTTGCATAAGTTGCTCTTTGCATTTTCCAACAAGATTTTCTTACAAGTTGTACCTAGAAATTGGATTGTAGCCTGAGAAAATGAAAACAGATCAATAAAATAATTGATTGCTTCATTTGCTATTTTTTCTGATGCTGAAGTCCATAACCCATTAGAATTAATTAAAAAGTTACTTCTTTGATTAGGCTTAGTACGGTTAACTTTATTATAAAAGGAATTAGTTGGCCTGTCTCCTTTGACCAACTAGTTCAGCTTCATTCTCTGCTCATTATCTATAGACATTGTACTCAAAAAGAGTGAATTTGAGCATTTTTCAAAGAGTACTGTTCAACCAGATTTTCATCCAAAGGATTTTGAACTATTTTTTTATATAATTCATTGGCCTCTTCTTTCATTTGAGCAAGCACTGTATTGATGTTATACTTAATTTTTTTTCTAGTTCTTCAATGCAGTATTTGCTGCTTTAAGTATGCATAAAAGAATATGAAGGGGGTTGCCATAGAATTCTTGATTCAGAGCTTCTTGAAGAGAAGAGTGATAACCCGCTTGAAGATGCCAAGAGTTACTATACCTGAAAGGTACTCTCTTTTCCTTTTTATTATGAGATATGAAATTGATATTAATAGGAGAATGGTCACTTAAGGAGTGGTTACCAAAATAAATACCAATCTGATTAAACATGTCCATCCATATATCATTAAGAAATACACGATCTATCTTACTATGAGTAGAAAATTTTTTCCCTCCTCTCCATGTAAAATAATTGCCAGTAAAATCTGGTTCCACTAGTTTCGATGAGGTAATACAATCAATAAATTCTTGATCACCCATCGAATTGTATAGACCATTATTCATTCTATCTTTAGACGATAGGATAGAGTTGAAATCTCCCACCACAATCCAGGGGAGATTAAATTTTTTAGATTGCTCAGTTAGGTAATTCCACAACTCCATTCGCATCGCCTCATCATTGTAAGCATAAACCATAGTACACAAAATACTTATACCACTGACATTATGCAGAATACAAGAAATAAATTGATCATTAGTATGTAAGATGATATTCGACCATTGAGAAGAATCCCACATAATTAAAATTCTACTTTTTTGGCTATTAGAAATATTATGAGAGTATTTCCATTTATTATCAATTTTAGCCATAAACCTGTCTATTATATCCGTCGATAACTTATTTTAATTATACCAAGAAAGGAAAACCTATTACTGTTTAATAGACGCGGAATTTCCATCTGTTTAGGTTGGGCATTCATGCCTCGGATGTTCCAAAAAAGGAACTCCATCTATATATTATTATCTGGGCTGCTACTACCAACAGGGGGTGTAGCAATCCCCAACTTATGTTTTTTACGATTTTTTATTTTTTCATTTCAGTTGATTAACCAAAATGGTCCAAGCAGGATTTTCTATCACATAAGATGTAGAAGTGGCTTTAAATTCAATAGGCGCTTCCTCTGATCTTATTTTTTGGGTGGTTCTTGCTCTAGTGCTTTGTTGAGTAGCAAAAATTTGTACAGCAGTTTCAGTGCAAGGAGGAGGGTCAATTGGCACATCAGGCAGCTCTTCAGAGAGACTGTTCTCTTCATTTCTATATTTTCCTGAAGATTGTATGTCCATATCTAAAATTATTGAAATAGAGTTCCGATATGTATTTGTATTATTAGTCATGAACATACTCTCCGACTGGACATTATCTGAGAATGTCATTATATGAATTTCTAGGTCTTTATTAGCACTGCCATTTTGAGGGTTGAAAACTGTATTACCTTGATCTGTAATGGCTGTATTGAGATGCGTATCTGCTATATTTGATAAGTCTGCCAAGTTTTTTCCATTCTGACTGATATTAATATGCATATCACTACTACTATTTGAAACATCCGAAGTAGGTACTTTAGGTCTCCAAACTTTAGTGAATTGACAGTGGGATTCAGCATGACCAAAACTATAACAGTTAGTGCAAGTATTCGGCTTTCATTCGTACACCACCTCTTGCCATAAGATTTCATCTTTCTTCGATAAAACAGGAATCTTATTCAGAAACTTATAGGAATTATTAATTTCGATTAAAACTCTAGCGTATGCAATTTTTATTATACCTTTTGTAAATTTGTCCAACTTGATGGGAGTTCCAAGGACCGAGGCAATACGACTAATCCCCTCCTCCGTCTAGCAATCAAGTGGAAGATTAGGAAAGCGAACCCAAATCAGAATTGAGTTAAGGAGTTCCTTATTAAGTTGCATCCCAAGCGACCATCTCTTCATCATCATCAAGTTTTTGTTGTAATAGTAGGGACCACCTTCTAAGATTCTTTCACAATCTTTTTTATTGTGAAATTTTATAACATAAAACCGTTCTCCTTAGAGAATATAGAGAAATCTTCTTCGGGCTTCCATACTCTAGTGGTATAATCCCTGAAGTATGGATAGTATGGTTTAGGACCAACGACATATATCACAATAGCATTATCCCACTGTTTTCTATCATCTTGGACTACCTCAACAGGTATTTTGGCACATTGCATCGAATTAAATTCGCGGGGCTGATAAAATTTTAATGGAATAGAGACTGGAATATTATTACCCTTGACAACTTCATTCCACGCCCTACTAGACGAGGTGGAGAAGTTCCATTTACTTGAAGCGGAAATTTTCTCAGGTTGAATAGGGCAATTTGCAATCTTGAGGTTGTGAGCATGGCTCTGACGTTCATTCTGTGAAGGAGAGGATCACAAGTTTTTGTTCTGTAAATCGTTAGAGGCAAGATTATATCTATTAGATTGCAGTGAGGTTTTGGTTTTTCGTTTCCATTTTTTTGAACAAACGGTGGTGAATCCTTCATCATTCTCAGGCGTGGAATCCGAGTTAGCTATGGGAGAGAATCCGGGAGGTGAGTCGGAGTTCAAAGGCGGTGGATCAGGGGGGAGCGGAGATCGTTGGCTGGAGGATATAGTTGGCTGGAGAGAATACATAGTTGTTAGTCGTGAGTCATTGTCATTTGGAATAATGTCCCGCACTATGTCGTAAATAACTTAATCTATAATTTCTCATATCCATCTCATTATGTAGTATTGAGGAAGTAAATATCATACTTCAAGTGACGAAACACCCTTAATGCATGTGAACAGAAAATCCCATCAAACTCAAATTTTCTTCATGAAAACGACAGTGATTATTCTGAATGGTTTTATATAATTTTTGATTCCTTTTCCATCCTTTGATTTCATTAACTTTATTTGTCCGAATAATTCCATCATCGTTCTCTAATTCAAATGATAAGTCAATAGTTTGCTTAATACACTCTTCAAACGAATAAAATAACCTCTTAATGTGTATTTTTGCTATTTCACGCTCTATTGACCAACTAGAAATAAGATCAAGAGTTGTTCGTTGTGTCAAATATCCATCCTCCTTTTCCTTTTCATGATGATTTTCCAAGGCTTTAGAGTAGAGACTTACAAACTATCGGTGAAAAGTTCTACCATGGTTAATTCATTAATGTTTCTCACTCCTTTGTGATGTTGTCAAACAAGCACGAAAATGAGAATGACTATAGACTTATGCCCATTTTCTTCTTAGGTCGTAAGTTTTTTCTGTAACCATTCATTATTCCTAAGCCTACAAAGTTTGAGCAAATTATCCTAACTTTGCTCAAATTCTTCCATGGTTTCCAAATTATATGTGCATATTACAACGAAATGATCCTATAACAAAATTTCAATACTACATTCACACATTAGAAGTTATGGTAAAAAAATTCAACAATTTATTTTGAAAGTTGTAATAAATTTGGTTTTAACAACTGTTTTTTCAGTAGATTTAATAAATTTCTTTAACTTTTTTCTTGACCATTGTATAAAATAGTAATTTATAATAATATTTCTGTATAGTTGTCCTACTCATAAGTTATAAGTGATTGTGTACTCACTTTCGACGAAACATTGTCAATAGCAAATGAAAATTCTGAGTAGACAAAAATGTTCTCGCTCGAAGATTTTATTGTTCATGCTCATCAATCGTGCAATGAATTAAAGAAGTATAAAAAGGTGTAAAAAAAGAAACTTCATAAATTTAGAATACTCATTTCAAAATATGAAAATTTTCTAAAATTTTATTGATTTCATTTTTTAAACAAATGAAGAATTAAAGAGTTCATAAAAATCCAAGAAATCAATAAATCAAATTTTCAATCAAGAAATCCCTGAGTTTCTACTTTATCTTGATCTTAAATTTGTTTAGCTTTTGACCGGTTATTCATTTTTTGTGAGGAAAAATGGTTTTAAAAATAGAGAACAAAAATAGAAGAGAAGAAGATGAAATTATTATTATTGACCAATACTTTTGCATGTAAGACTAACTATTACAATGTTTTCGCTTTTGAACTCCTATGGTTTAGAGTATTTCTATTTGGAAATTAGCATTTTCTTTCCTATGTCATCAATAACTATTTCTCCTTTTTGTGTTTAACCAATGAGGAATTAACACCGACCTTTCTTATTAGAAATACAATAGAAAAGATCGGAGTTGTTGAAGTTCTTTTCAACTAGCACATTATGATTATGTTTTATTTAGTGCCATCTCTATATTGTATATATACATACACATCTCATTTGATAAAACAAATTTTGTATTTATTTATTTATAAGATTGTTTCCAAACCTTGAGGAAAATGATCATTTATGCATCAAGTAACCTCGTCGATGTTTTTTCTAGCACCGCCATTAGGTGAAAGTCCAGTACAAACAAACTATTAAGACAATAATGTACTATAGTGTGCCTTCCTCATATTCATAGACAAAGGTGTATGTAATAAGTTTGTATTTTTGGAGCTAACATTTTTTAATCAATGTTAAACTATAGTTAATTTTAATGTTCCCTTTAATGCATAAAGCTTTACTTTATCATTATTTAAGGGGTACTACGTCTTCAAGTTATGAAAAACAACAATATGAAGAACTTATCGGTTGGACCTG
This sequence comes from Allium fistulosum, assembly GCA_030737815.1. Taxonomy (NCBI): domain Eukaryota; kingdom Viridiplantae; phylum Streptophyta; class Magnoliopsida; order Asparagales; family Amaryllidaceae; genus Allium; species Allium fistulosum. The sequence goes on from JASFAW010000013.1 coordinate 19,891,116, forward strand.
TGATGGAGATGAAGTATAGAACCATATGATATCCTCTAAACATTATTCATTAGTCATAAAGAAGGTTGGTTGGCTCAACTTGTTAGAAGATTAATGGGTAGGAGCAAAGAGAAAGTGATGGGAGTTGTGTCATGGATGAGTCCACTGCCTTGAAAGTGAAATCCAGCATGACTATGGCGTAATTGATAATTATTGTATGCTCCCGAAGTTAACACTGATAGAGCTAGAGATATTCCCTAGGGAAAATTATGTAATTGTTACATATATCTAACTCGATAACCAATCTTGCTCGAAATAAAAGGGGTTTCCAAGATTTTGAAGAAAATAATAACATTATTATTTAAAAGTATTTGTGAATACTAATATCTTGAAAAGAGTTTTAAGATTTGTTCATGTTCGAAGTTGCTCCCAAAATCAACGAGTCAATTTGGGAACAAAGAATTTTTATGTTATCTAGTTTGAGTGGTTAGAAAATAACTAGAAATGGGCGAGAGATATGTTTGGTTGGTAAGCACTTCTCATGAGTATTATCCTTTATGGTAAGGGGATATATTATACGACTTAGTGCGACCCGTTTCCTTGGTATTATTTTGGAGCTACTCGATCTATTTGTATGTTTTTCTATTGATTTTAAGGTAAATATTTGGGAAGTTGATTTGTAAATTGAGATTATGATATGTATGATTTTACGAAGTATTTGATACCACTTTGAAAAAGATTTTGACTTAATCCAAAATGTAATTGATATACAAAAAGGTATATGTATATATTATTATTTCAAATGATTTGAAATAAAACCAAGGTATTGACTTTTGAAGTTTCCTTTAAATAAATTTGGTATAAAATACATAGTAGTTTAAATACGGAATTTGAAATTTCTGTATAAAAAATATTTATATGGATACTATGTACGGAGCCTAAGTAGTGGTGGCATACCCGAATAATTATGAAACCTCTTCTTATTTTCCCTTTAGAGTAAAATGTTTCTAATAAATAAGTGAAGCTATGATAAGTTATTTTATTGATGCATCTATCCTATACATTTAGGATTGTAACGAATTGAACTTCGGACACTTCGTATTTAAATATCTGAACTATTTAAATATTTGAATCTTGGATTAAATGTTATTAAAATGATTTAGTAAGCATTTTAACCCACTTTTAAATCATAATTAATGATCGTAAACTTATTTTGGAAAAATGTTTACAAAACAAATATTTTGAAAATGTGACCGTAAATCGTTTTATTGATAAACAACTTTTTAACCATCAGAAGTTGTTCAGATTTTTTTACATACACTTATTTTCTTAGGAAATTAATAAAATGAAATAATTTTTTTTCCTATTTATGGAAATAGCCTTTATGGATGATGTCATGGGTGATGTCATCAAAGATATTCCGAAAATGACCTTTTATGGTAATACTTAACTTTTAAGTAATAGAAAAGAGGTGTAAATTTAACATGTAAAAAGGAGGCTCCTTTGTGACCTTTCATGGAAGGTAAGAGGTGGTTGTGACCTCTTGTAAAACCCTATATAAGGAGAGGCAGACCAGACATAATAAATCACTAATTCACTAAGCTTGATATGAAGTATGAGAATTAAAAACGGTGGATGTGCTTAAGCACTAATCCATTAATTATTCTCAAACTTTTTTGAGACTTAACCAAATCATCTTCAATCTCTTTTAAACTTTGGCTTTTGGCCTAGAAATCTTGGGAAGCATGATTAGAAAGTAGAAATAGGGAGAAGGTGAGAGGAAGAGGAAGATCTAAGGGGGACCGTGAGCATAGGAGGAGGAGGAGGAAGTGTGGCTTTGGTTTGAAAGTGCTAAAGGTTGGATTTTTAGGCTTTTAGTGATGGTGGGAGTTGATTCTTTGTCCTTGTGGCTTTGTGCTTGGGTTTGGCATGGATCTAAGTGAGTTATCTCACTATCTTTTGATTATATGTTGTGTGTATATATGATGTGTGCAAAGTATAAAGTTAAAGTGACATTAACTAGGTAAAGTTATAAACTTTGGACCCCTCTTGCTTTTGAAAGCAAATGGTAACTTTATATTATATAACATCACTTCTATTACCCTCCAAAACATGTGGCATGGCCATGACTTGATGTTTAAATGGTTGTTTAACTTGTGTGTAAAATTGAAGTAAGTTTGAAAATGTTTGAAGCAAGAATAGTCGTTACAAGGGCACTTTCAAATCCCTTGTTTTTGGGAATTTTTATAAATAAATGGAAAGATATTATTAAGGGTTTCTTTCCATGATTCTTAATTACCCTAATGGTAGTAATTACTATAAAAATTTTCAAGTCTTAAATCATTTTTTAAAGTGGTCAAACTAGTTACAAAGATTGTGCTTTTCAATGTGTTCTTTAACAAGGACTTTTAACAGCATTTATAAATGCTATAGTAAGTCGCTTATGGTTTTTAGTGTTCAAAAATGATATTTATATTTGGTTTTTTTCTCTAATCTTTTTAGAGATGTTTTCAAACATGTTTTGAAGTATATTAAAGTTGGCTTGAAGTTTAAATATCTTATTAATAATTATATATAAATTTTGGAAAAGTAAGGAAGAGGTTTAACACTAGAAGCCGACGAAGTAGACTTCTCTATTTCTGAGAGTTAAGATTGATGTCAAGTGGAGATGGAGCAATACAACTGTAACCTATCGGGCTTCACTCTTGAACAAGGAATAGTTAAGTTGGAATGTCGAAACATGTTAATCTTGTTGCTTACTTACTTGTTTAAAAGTTAACTAACTTTGCTTAATGCTAAAAGCCAACGAAGTAGGCTTATCTATTTCTAGGAGTTGAGATTGATATCGAGTAAGGATGGAGCAATAGAGCTCTAATCTATCGAGCTTCTCTCTTAAATGAGGAATAGTTAAGTTGGGAATGTCGAAAACGGTTAATCATGTTGTTTGTTACTTGTTTATGGAAATCAATAATATTATACTTAACACTAAAATCCGACGAGTATGCTTGTTTATTTGTGAGATTTAAGAACGAAGTGTCTGGGCAAGGCTTTGGTGCAACCAGTGCTCTAACTTACCTGGCTCCACTCCTGAAAGAGGAATGGTTATGCTGAAATTTCGAAAAGAAGTTAAGTATACAAATATTGATTTGTATAAGCAATTGTTTGTCTAGATAATCGATTAGTCGTCTATCAAACGTAGCTAAATATTATCTTAGATCTTTTAAAAGAATTTTTTAAAGCTAAGCATACGTAAAATGGTTTGGGTTTGTTGTGATAATGTTTCAATAACATTCGTCTTTAACCGTTTTTGAATATACTTATGAATGTAAATATATCTTTAGAAGAATGTTTTAAAGATAAGCATAAGAGAAATGGTTTTGAGTTTGTAGTGACAATGTTTGAGTTACATTTGTCTGAAACCTTGTTGAATAAATTTGTGAAAGCGCTTAGACCTTTAAATGGATATTTTGAAGGAAATTATAAGTAATGAATCTTTTGGAAAAAGATAGAAAAAGGAAAGGTTTAAAAATCAAAGGGGATTGGAAGTCGCTTATGTGACTTGATCGTGCTTTGTATGTTTACTCGTTAATGGAAAACATTTAGTTGTATACTTAGCACTAAAAGCCGATGAAGTAGGCTTGTCTATCTATGGGAATTAAGACTGATGTTGGTGTAGGGATATGAGCAACAGAGCTCAAACCTACTAGCTTCACAATTGATCGAGGGATAGTGTGAGAGGAAAATATTGGAAACGTCATAAGTATATGAGACTTGGTTTCCATATGTGATCGCTCTCATTATCATTGAATGACCAAATTCGTCGATTCAATCTTGGAGAGACCAGGATTGGTAAGTGCTTTACTTACCGAAAACCACGTCAAGACTGAGATACGTGTTCTATTTCTTGGAAGTTGATCTTTTTGAGATAAGGGTATCTATGTGAGATTTGAGATCTGTTTAAGATGCTCGAACACACGTAGTTGTTTGTGATCTATTCAGGATGTGGGAATCTAGGTGATTTCGAGATTGGTTGAGATATGGGAATCCACATATGGTTTCAAGATTTGTTCGAGATGTGGGAATCCATTTGGGATTCGTGTTCTTTTCGAGTGATGATGACTCGTGTGAAAGATTACAAACATGGCCTCGACATCGAAAATGGCTAAAGGCGGAGTAGGATGCACAATTTAGGGTTTTGTAGTCCCACGATAGGGTATTTTCATCTCCGTATCTAGAGTATGGTTATCGATGTTGCGTGCGGGAGTTGATGATATTTGGTACCACATGGTTCATGTTTATGTTCGGGCGCGGGCCTTTTGTGTTCACCTTATGGTGTATCTTATCTAGAGATATACGGAGCTCATAAGTTTGTATATACTCTTAGGATTTTTTAGAGTATTATATGAGTATAAACTTGAGTCGTCTTTTAATGAAATGTTTCATAAATGGTTTTAGAATTAAATGACATACCATTCATGTAAATGAATATGGTATAAAAAGTAAATGGTATATATAAAGAAACCAATGGGGTAAAATACATACGTTGTACGTAGATTATTTTATTCTCATGACATTTCTTGATCTAGGATTCAAGTACATGGTTTTTAGTTGATTTACACTGGTTCGGTTAAGGGATTTTCAATCGATTCTCAATGGTGAACTCTTGAAATGGATTCTTAATATGATCATGAGGTTTTCTATCGTAGTATATGGCTATGTAAGGGAAACAAAGGTTTCTAATCAAGAAACCTGATCGGAGTCGGCACTAGAGAGATCATGTAATCTATACTAGTTCGGAAGTGAAATTTATGTGATCAATCAAGTGATGAGATCATATATCGCCTATAGATGATCTATGTACATCATACGGGCTTATGTATATGTGTATATAAAGTTATGTTGGCCGAGAGCTCAAGGAATGAATTTTCAATTTGTTTTGGGGTAGCTTGAGTAATCGTCTAGGTAATAACCTAAGACTGTTGAGCATAAGGTAGGCTTAGTAAATTATTTATCGTCCTTGTGCAATGAGAGGGGTTTTAACCTGAGCATACCTTAGAGCTTTGTTTGCTAATAATTTTGAATACTATTGAGTATCGATATGTGCTTGTCTCTTTCATTAATTGGACGTATTGGAATTTCGAGGACGAAATGTTTTAAGTGGGGGAGAATGTAGTGACCTGGAATTTTGAATACTTCATATTTAAATATCTAAATTATTTAAATATTTGAATATTTGATAAAATGTGTAAAAATGGTTTTATAATCATGTTAAGCCCCTTTTATATAGTAACACATCATGGTAAACTTATTTGAAATATGTTTACAAAAATAAGTAGTTCGAAGAAATATTGATGGTATGACAGAAAACAGTTTTATCCATAAACGGCTTTTTACTCGATAAATGTTGTTCAAACTTTTTGGGCATGTCTAATATATTAATATGACATTAATTAGCAACTAAAATATTTTTGTGGTTATGACCAACTAAATGTATTTAGTGATGTAATGAGTGATGTCATGGGGTAGAAGATATTTTAGAAAGAAGAGTTTAAGGCTAAGTTATGGAGTGTGATGTGTAAAGTGAAGCACATGGAGGGGGCATGCTTTTGTGGCTGGCCAAGAAGGTTTGGGAGGTGGTTTTAACTTCTTAAATAATCCTATAAGCATAAAATTTGGTTTGCAAATTATAGCATAAAAATAATATCTTCATTCTCTCTCTCATCTCTTTAACTTTCTAAAAAAATGCAAATGAATCCCAAACTTTGGCAAAGGTTATGTAACAACATAGGAGGAAGGAATATCAACTCAAATGTTGGAGGAAGGAGGCACAAGAGCATGTCATGGCCGTGAGCAATTTATGGAGCAAGGATGTGGCTGTGAGCTTTTTGAAGGCAGAGGTGGAATCTTTGGCTTGTTTGGTGATGGTAAGAAATATTCATGTGTTCTAGTGGTTTGTGCTGGATGTTAGAAAGGGTTTGGGTGGAATAATCATGTGGCTTTGTTAGACCGCTAATGGGTATCCACCACATTTTCCTTTATTCTAGGCATGTGTCACATTCCTCTGAAAGATTCAAGGACTAATATCCTTTACACTCATTTAGGAAGAAGATTCATCAGGTTCCTCTCTGATCTTACAGGTACCATTGAGATCAACCTTTCACCAATTTTTTAATTGCTTTAGGTTCAAAATAGATTTGTCTTCTTATTCCATTATACAATCTTATAGAAATTCCAATATTAATCTATAGGGTTATGAGTATATCTGCTTACATGATAAGTAATGGTAAGTTTAATAATTCAAGAGAAACAAGATGCTTCCTCCAATATTAACGCATTTATATGTTGGAAAATAATGTTATTTATTCTTATATATGAAAGAATCATAGAGAGAAAACATAGATGCCAAACCAAACGGTTAAACCTTTCTAAGGTTTTCTCAATGTTATGTGACCAACTTAAAAAAATTCAATTTTCTCACATTAGCCTCTTGTAAATCTGTTGTCTCATGTTAGAAGGATAGAGAGGAACTCACAATCAAACATCCGATGTCCATTATTGATTTTTTCAAACCGTGGTAGACCCACATTAGCTAGATACCCTTGCAATTTGAAAAAAATATAGTTTGGAGGAACATCGTTTTAAAATCCAATGATAGTTTTTTTCGATTTATCATGAGGAACCATGTTGAGTATGAAACAATCTAACAAAGTATTTTCCCCCACATACAATCTATCTTATGAAGATCGATATATTCAATTTTTTTATCATTGGTTAAATTCATTGTAATTTTAACATGCTTTGTATTTTTATACATACAAATAAATATCAACACAAAACCTGTAAAAACAATGTTTAAAAAATACCAACATGTATTAACACAATACTCAATTCAACTTATATCATTTTTCTATCATGCATGCATAAACTCATAAAATATGCACTTATGCGGTATGATATATCAATTATAGAGCCTTATAATAATGTTCATATAGAGAGGAAAATCATATCAACCTAGAACACAAAAAACTTCCTTTCTATACATACATTTAACATAAATATTTTTCAATTCTCTATACTTGTGATTAAGTTTCAATTCCATACATGTATTTCAAATTAAATATTTTCTGCATATTTATAAACATTATATCCACCAACTTATATTGGTAAGCCAAATAAATATTCTTGAAACATACAGTTTTTCTTAGGTTCACACATCGGTCTAAATTACCATTTTTCATATTCAAGATCATATAGGTACGTATGTCTACAAGTATTAATATATCATTTGGAAGTACTTTATGGATACTCAAACAATTACTTATTCCCTTTGATTTATAAATATCCTTCATAAATACATCTCTCCTTACTTTCAATATCCATCATTTTATTTAATTTCAAAGATAAACTAATCACATACGTTGTTATTATATAAGTTTTGTGTATGTTGTATAATCACTATATTGTAATGCATAACTTATTTCATTATTATTTTTACTTTCAGTAAATTCATTCATGTCAACAAAGCAATAGTGCTTCAAATCCTTTTGAATTTTATTTCATTTTGAATTATATTGTCAAATACATACACACATAAAAAACATGGATTTGTTTAACATTAAACTAGTAAGCAAATTATAAAATGTACTCATGTCATTAAGATGATAGTATTCCTTATCTTTTCTTATGAAACTTACATAACCAATATATTTACATATACACACATATATATACACACACACATATATTTATACATATATAATATTCATAATTTCTCCATTTTCAAATTTTAACCAAATGTAAAATCTTGATATGTTTCACATAACATTCTAATATAGAACTTTATGTACAAATATTTTAATAACTTAAACAATAAAACCAAGAATGATCATTTTCCAAAATAGACTTATGATAAATTTGATAATCTAAAACATTATAATCTTTACATTTAAAGGTCAATAAATTGATATTCATTGCATAATATAAGAATAAATCCAACGCCATAAATTAATAACCATAATGTATCATTAATCAGTTCCAAATTTGTTTCATCGTGATTTGTCATTCAAATTCATTTTACATTCAAATATCAGATAAATCATTAACATCATATAATTTGCTTCCACAAAGAAATCATAAAATCTACGGTTTAATGCTTATAAAAGTCTTAGTAGAAACATTTAAGGCAAATCATCACTTTTATCATACTTAAATTCAATGAAATCTCCGAATAAAATTTTAAAGTTCCTTATGCTTATGAGTTGTTTACTCACTTTCATGTTTGCATGTAATGCCCAACTTATATGAAATTATTTTATTTTCAACTTTTAAATGTATTAAAATACTTCATATAGATTACTCTGCAAATCTTTCATATTGGAACTTAAATATTATTGTAAGGAAAAGAAATGAGTGCTCAGCAAAAGGAAGGTCAATTGTTAAATTGACAATTTATATTTACAAATATTTATGATCTGTAAATGTTGTTTTAACTCCTAGAAAGGAAGGTCATTACAAAATTTTCTTTTTCTTCGTTGTTTGATTGTATTATATAACTACGTTCAATTACTAGATCATTTATTTAGATTGCCAAAACTTTTTGGAAATAAATAATACACATCCATTTCTCAAGGGTATTAATATGGTAATTAATACTTTATAACTTATACATTTATTTCACAAAGCATTTATTTATTACTTTACATAACGAATTTATTTTTAATGCTATTAACTTTCATTCAATTCTTATATCTCAAATTAATAGCTTATATAGAAATTGGTAAGCCTTAATATTCAACATTTGTATAAATAAAGATCTACAATTAGATAAATAGAAGTACGTGAAAGATGGATTTAATTTTATTTTAAAATCAACATAAAGTTGACAAGTAGGAATGATGGAAAATGGAAGTGACATGAGTTGTGTCGTAGATGAGGCCACAGCCATGAATGCCAAAATCGACACGACTATAATGCAATCGATAATTGTTATCCAATCCTCAAGGTTAACACAATGACATTCAAATTTAAACATTCAAAGTTAAAGGATTTGGAGATTTGTAAAATTCATTACCCTGGAGTTCTGAATATATTTGGAAAACTAATTTTATCTTGGAGGAAATTATGGAGAGGGATATGGAAAAGACGACTTTTGCTTTCAATAAATTTTGCATTCTTTCTCAAAGAGAAGAAAACAACGAAGGGATGATAAATAAACGCACTATTTTTCAACCTCTCTCTTAAGCCCATCCATCATAATAAATTAGCATTTCATAAGGAGAAATATTTTCTTATTTAAAAAAAATGCAAAAGGTCAAGCAATGAAAGACTAAGCAAAAGATTATACCGAGCAAAAGTTGTCCAATAGCATTTAAAGAGAAATATTTAAAGAGGAATATTTGTCATAGTTATCCAATAGCATTTGTCAACATAAATGAAATTTAAATTGATACTAAGCAAAAGTTGTTTATTAATTTGTTGAAACTACAACATCCTTGATCTTCATTAAGCAGGATTAAAATCCTCAAGCGCATGGATGATGACATTGACAAGTGCTAGAATCCCTGCATCTACCACTACTAGATTGTGCGTTGCGGAAGAAAAACATATCACAATCTATAGCCTGACAATTGCTCATCGAAAAGTCTTTAGTACATTCACAACCTGGTTGTTGGGGCCCAGAAGGACCGTCTAAACTTTCGCCGTGAATACCTTAAAATATTAAATAGAAAAATAATAAGTTGACCGTTTAATAAAATCTTCTGTTTGTACAAACTAGATCACCTCACTTAAAATATCACTAACATATACATGAAATAGGAACCAATTATACATACTTACATATCGTCTATAAACCCATATATATTGTTGTGATAGCGGTGTAAATTAGAGTATATGTTACAGTTTACTAATCATGAATAAGTGCGTTGTTAAATAGGCAACTAATTACTAAGCGAAGGTAATTAATTTTAATTACAAGAGGATTAAAAATGAGTAAATCTCCTTCGCAAATACTTCTTTTCTTCATAAATATCATATTGTTCTTCTTTATTTTTGTTATAAAAATTAACTGGAAATTGAAACCCATTATAGTTATATATATATATATAATTGTTAATACAAGATTCAGCTAGTTGGACACAAAATAAAATACAATTGGTGCCACAGTGTATTTGGACCATTGGATCTCATTGAATTTACATATGGTTTGAAATCCAAAGGCAATTCAATTGTGGAAATTCATTGTGTCACCAAATGTGTCAACAACTTGTATCTTGGTAGAATTTCCAATATATATATATATATTCTAATATTTTCTACATCATTTATTTTTTCCATCAAATCAGCATCTCTACTTTGAATTCACATTTTGAAAGTTATGAGAACAATAAAAAATTATAACATGAAGACATTTGTTTATAATGAATGGGTAATACTCAATCATAAAAAGAAAGGGAAATATAACACGTGTGAATATTACCGCTTGAGATAAGTAGAATGGAGAACAAGAAAGCCATTGAAATCGTAGATATCTTCATGTTGTATCCCATGATTTGATATTAATTTCTCTACTGTATTGTAAATTTTTCTTGATGTTTTGACAGTAATTTGGTACTCCTTATATACTAGCTTGTAATGTAACACGTGCGTTGCACACGGTGTTTTAAAATAATAACTTTATCATAAAGTATACGGTGAATTTGTTAAGATAATTGAGTGGAGTACTAAACTCATTATTTTTAGGTATGTAATCATCATTATGTCATTTATGTATTTTTATATTTGTATAAGTAATAAAATTGCCATTTTTATAGATAATAATGAATTTGATGTTGATTTGTTACCTTTTAACATTTAATATTTATTAAGGAAATAAATGAAAGTTAATGTTCTTAACTAACTTTAAAATAAATATTTACATACATAGATTTTTAATTTAGCATTTAGCATTTACTACATTTGTTTAAAAGACAAATGATATATTGAATTTCAAATATTACTTAAGAGAATGACAAAAATTACAACACTTTTGATAAATTAGTTTTAAGGACAATTTATAGGAAAAGGTAAATGACGTTATGCTTTACAGTTATACAGAAATAATGATAAATGAATTTATCATTTTCCTATGTAAGTTAAAAAAATAAATGAATTTATCATTTTCCTGTGTAACTTAAAAAAAATAAATGAATTCACTTGATGTACCAATTTTAAAAAGAAAAAACATTGTATATGTTTGTAATAATATACCTATTCTAGAAAGAAAAAATTGATATGTTCATTTGTAATGAAATACCAACTTTAGAAATAAATTTTATTTATATTTATCTTCGTAATAAAGTAATAATTGTAAAATAAAATAGATTATGTAAAATTGAACGTAGAATAACCTAAGAGAATTTAAGATAATATTGTAGATGGTTGTGAAAATGAATAACTATAAACAAACTTTTTTGACTAATCTTACATTACTTAAAAAAGTACAAAAAAATATCTTCAACTAAAAATTATAATGGGAATGTATATACATAATTTTATGGATTAAAATTCCTTCAACAATATCAAAATATTTATCCAAAGTAGATTTCTTATATTATCCAAATTATTAACATAGTATTTATTTATAATTAAAAAAAATTGAAAGCAGTCATAATTTTAGAAGATATAAAAAATTAACCTAAACTAGAAAGAATGGAAAGTGAAAACTAAAAGTGTCTTCAAGCACAGTTTTCTATAAATGAGATAATATTTTTTCAGTATAGTAAAATAATATATATATATATATAAGAGGAATACAATTAAAAAATAATAATGTTCAACGATTAATGCAATCCAAAATAGTTTTGTAGAATATTATTCTATTTTTATCAATATGAGAGGAGTATGGAAAAGGTGTATTTAAAAAGAGTTGGAAAAGAAAATGGAAAGCGAAAGGAATATGTACAATTTTACTTTGAACAAGTAATTAGAACAGGAATAATTATCGATTATAACATGTTCTATATTTTATAAAGCTAACATAATTAATATTATGAAAATCAGTGCCTATTATTAATATATTCTAGCTTTTATTTGTTGTTATATTTCCATTATTAATATTGTTTTTTATTATATTTTATTCAGGAAGTATGACATTTTTATATGTATACAAAAAACCAAAAGTAAATAATTTTGAAAAACTTAGTTTAAAAATGGTTGTCAATACTATGAAGTGGACCAGCTTCGAATGAGGTTGCAAGGAAACAAATGGATGTCTTAGAAAACACGTTTGTTATTTTTATTTTTTACTTTTAAGAAAATATAATTATTTTTACAAATTATAAATATTTATATTTGTTTCTAATTGACAGAATAGTAATTTTTTCAATTTTTTACCTAACGAACAATTTATGATTGATTTTCCTATTAAGTCAGTGTTATTAACTTTCTAAATAAATTATAGTAGTAAGCGATGGAATTACAATCAATATCTTTGTTTATTTTCTTTACTAATTAGTGTTAGTGAATTGCCAAAAGTTTTGTACTATTAAATGCGTTTCCATATCAACACCCAATTAGTGTTAATGAATTACCATTTTTTTTAATTAACTGGAAATGTACGGTAAAAATGCCTTTTATGATACCATTACAATACCAGCGAGCCTACATATGCTGAGGTAACATTCGCGGTCTTTTTTCCATGTTCCCATTCTTAACGCGTTAAGAATGAGAACGGGGTAAAAGCCACCTTCAGCTGAATGAATAATCTTGATCTATTTGCTATATTAATTAACATTATTAATAAAATTTAAATTTTTATAACATTCTAAAATTAATAACTTTTGCAAATGAGATCCATTTGAGACGTGATTTTTTGCATTGCGATCCTATCAAAATGCTCTACATCATGGAGTTAATTTGAATTGAGTCGAAGCAATTTATAATTTTGTCTATTTATCTATTTATTTTTGAAAATTATTGACACGTATTATTTATTAAAAAAATTAAAAAATTAAAAATAAATTAAATTAAAAATCACAATTTAAATGTTCCACTCAAATGTCGTTTTATTAAAAATCGTACGAGTTGTTTCCTTTTCGATGATTTTCGGGGTTGATAGAAAAATTGGTTGAAATTCAAATTTATTTTCACCAAATTGAAATTAAAGTTTATCATTGAAAACTTCTTCAGAATTATTGATTTCAAAATGGAAATGGCGATTTAACTCTTCCATCTTAGAATTCGACAACTCGTCTTCGAAAAGTCCAAAAAACTCGTTTTCATTGAATTCATCTTCCTTTATTGAATTATCAACAACTTCATTACATGTGTCAAGTTCAAAATCCAAAGTTGTTGTGTTCAAATTTCAAAATCGGGAAAAGGAAGATCGAATATTAAATCGAGTTTCTCACCCTCAAAAGAATTGAAATCCAACTCGATTACTGTGTTTTCAACAACTTCATTAAGATCATCATTTTAAGTTTCAAAAGTTGTTGTTTGAAAATTGTCGAATTGGGTAAAAGATGGATTATCATTTGACTCGTCACATGTTGGGATTTGGTTTTGTTTCTCACGTTGTTTCATATATGTTTTAAACAATAAATCCATGTGATCATTGTAGATTTCGTCCATTTGTTCAACAAAGTCCAAATGTTCAATAAATCCATGTGATCATTATAGTTATTAACTTTAGAATTTTCGATTTGGATTTGTTGAGAACAAAAATTTTCACTCGTATTGTAGTCGAGATTATTATCATTGCCAAAATTATTTGAAAAGTGGATCACATTTTCGTTTTGATTTTGAAATTCATTTTGGAGTTCAAAATTGAATTGGCATGGGTTATACTCGAAATCGTTTGCATTTTGAAGTGAATTCAAATCATGATTACTTTGAAAATTTTGACTTGAGTTATCACACAAATTAGAATTACACAAATCATTTATCCTTTGATTTTGTTGTGTAGAGAGTTCAAGAAAAGATGGAATCATTTCAATGCTATTTTCGAGATTTGAGGGTTGCTCGTTATTTTGAAAACTTTGTTGCTCAAAATTCGATTTGTTTGCAAAATAGTTGTTGTTAAAATATCCATAAGAAATTGGTGTGAAGTTATATGGATTATATTGATTTTCACAACTATTGTCAAATTCTGGCGAGTAAGAAAACGGAAACTCGGACATTTTCAAGAATGTTTTTGGTTTTTTTTTTGTACAGGAAAAATATTTAGAAATAGAATTTATTTTTCAAAATGGAACTTTGATTTTTGTTTTGTTTTTTGGATTTTCATTTTTTTTTGAAAAGATTATATATATTTTTTTTCTAAAAAAAACTAAGTAATTTTTTTTGAATTTTTGATTTGTTTCAAAATTTTCAAATGAAAAGGATTTAGAAACTAAGTTAAGGAATATTTATAATCTTTTTTTAGTTTTGGATTTTGAACATTTTTTTGTTTTTTGTTTTTTTTTTATGCATGAACTAATGCAACTAAATGAATGCAAGGATTTAATTATAAATTTTCTAACCTAATTAGCTCCTAATCCAAAATTATATAGTCACACTTTGTCTTAATTCAACAAGATAGTTCTCAGCCAGATAATGGATAGGATTTATCGGTGCACCACGAATCACCGTAGCAATGCAGCCGAAGGTTTAAGTACATTCGGAGAAACAACCACTATAATATTTACGAATCACCGAAATATTTGTAAATGGTTATTGCTCTGCCGAAGCCTAGACACCAAGAAATTAAATTGTCGAAAGAGGACAACTTATCAATATACAATTAAGGGTTATCGACGTCTAACCGTTATTATTAATTAAAATCTAGGATGAAATGCAAAACTGAAATTAAACGTGTATTAACAATGCAACTACGAATGGATTTTGTTTTTGTTTTTTTTGGTTTTTGAAATTTTTTTTATAATGTAAGCAATAAACAATGAAAATCAAAATAAAAAAACAATAGATATGAGTTAAAAACAGCAAAAAATTTTATAAGCAAGCAAGGCAATTATTTTTAGCATGCGGCTCCTTTCTTTATCTGCTTTGACAACTTGAAATAAAAACAATATACACACGAAACTTCTTCTTCTCATTTTTTTGTGTTTTTTTGTTTTTTTAGTTAAATTAAAACAAACCAAATTACGACAAAACAACACAATATATTTTTTTGGTAACAAAGAAAACTATTAGAAATTATACTAACCACTAACAAAGAAAAACATTTTCATTTTCTTGTTTTTTTTGCTTCCCCCTCTTCTTTTTTTCAAAATGAACGACAGCCCACGGCCCTTTTAAATCCCCTTACCCCTTTTTTTCTATTTCCACGCTCTCTCTTCTGTTTTCAAATCGCGATAGAGAGGAAAAAAACTCGAGTGGAATTCCTCTTTTCAAATCACAAAATTGAAAATGAATCCAAAATCGAGAATGACTTGCGAATTGAAAATGAATTGAGTTGGGTCGCGATTGCTCTGGAGGATTGGAGGCAATTGTTTTGGGGTTATGGATGAAGGTCGTGGGCTGGATGAGGTTGAAATTGGATGGTTTGGGTTGTGGTTGTGGCTTCAGGTCGCGGTGAATTGGGAGGGAGGTCTGAGCGATTGTCTATGGGCCGATGGTTGGGGGGATTGAGTTGGAGTTTGTGGAAGTCGCAATTGTGTGTCGTTGGAATTTGTTCGAGGTGGTTTGGGAATTGTGCTATAGAGGAGGGTGCAGGTGGTTCGTAGGTTGTCAGGTAAGAATGGTGGTTGCAGATTGTAGCCGTGGGTTGTTTGTTGATGGCATAGTGTGGGAACTGCAGTTATGTAAATGTGCAGCAACAGTTGTTTTAGAGAATTGCAGTGGTGATGGTGGCTTTGAAGTAGATGTTTGCAGGGGTAGTTTTGTGTATGACAATTGACTGATATTTGCTATGGTAATTGAAATCCATTGTAATATGCAGTTAGGTTGATTATGAGGTTTGGTTTTGGCGCAGCAAGAAGTGTTGAATTGTCTATGTCAGTATGGAGGCGGAGTTGTGATTGTAGTGGTGAAGTGGCTGTTAGGTGGCAGAATAATGTGGTGATGATAAGGGTAGAAGTATGCAGAAGTGAGTTGGAAGGGAATTTGTTTGTGATATGTATTTAATGTGCTAATGGAGATGATGGTCTATATGGAGATGTTGAGTGAAGAGCGTGGGTGATGTAATTGTATTGGCAGTGGAATGAGTAGTAAATGGTTGTTTGATGTGGGAAGGTTGTAATGTTTAGAGGAGCAGCAATTGTATACGGTGGTGTTGGGAAGATATAGCACAGTTTAGAACTGTTTGATGACTGTGCACTGTTTGATGACTGTTGTGGTGGGTAATGCAGTAAGGGGAGTTTAATTTGGTTGAAGTGATGTAGTGCAGAGAGGGATGTTGATGGAAGTGTAAGGATGTGGTTCAGGCAAGAATGATATGGTGATCAGGGATTATGTAAATAAGGGTGTCAGTGAAGAGCTGAAAGGTGTAATGTAGTGGGATGGTGGTGTGCAAGTTTGAATGGCAGGTAGGATTGTGGCTGGTGTATGAAGTGATGGTAGAGGAAGGTGGTTTCTGCTGTTGATAAACTATAGTAACTGTGGCAGATAATGGTGGAATGTGGTCAGTGTGGTAGTTAGATGATATGTGCAGTGAATATGTATGCTGGTTTTGAATGGTAGGTGCAATGATGTTGAAGTGTAGAACTGGTGCTATGATAGTTTGCAAATGATGATTTGAGGAATGGTGAATGGTAATTGTTTTGTGGGGGGAGACTGAAGGAAGCAATGAGGTGACAAAGAAAGGTAGATGTATGTGGTGGTTTGGTGACTGGATAACGAACAGAGGGTAGTTGCAGTAAAGGAGGTTTGGAGAAGTATGATGAAGAGAAGTGTGGCATCAGCTTGTATATGACTAGTAGTGTTAAGCAGAAGCAAGTTGCAGGAAGGCAGTGATGGTTAGGAAATGGGAGTGGAATTATGGTCGAGGCAGAAGAAATGTAAGTAGAAATAAGCAATGCGAATTGAAAATGGAAATGCAAAGAAATGTGAATGTAATTTGAAATGTAAACGAAATGAAATAAAAGCCTTTTTTTAATTGTGTATTCTTTTTTTTGAATTCTTTTTTTAATATATAAAACGTAAATGCAAAATAGAAAAAAAAACAAGCACACAAACAAAATGCCAAAAAATCACACAACCTTTTTTTAATACAAACACAAAAAACAAACACATGCAAAAATCAAACAAAAATAATTCGAAGAATAGAAAATCAAAATCAAAACTTTTCCCCGGCAGCCACGTCAAAAACTTGTTTGACAACGGAATTTCTATCGAATTAGAAAACCGACGACAAAATTTGAAATAAAAATAACCGCAAGCGCATGGCATACAAATGTTAGTACGTGGCGAGTATGGGTCGATCCGTAGGGAATTAATGTAAGATTTTTGAATTTCTATTCAATCAAATTAACCAAAGTCGAGAAAATGTTGTTAACTACTAAAATTTGCAAAAGCTAACACTACAAAAGTGAATGAAAACTATGAGAATAAAATGACAATTTAGAGATAATTCCACTCAATAGATCATATAGTTCAAAAAAATATGAAATTATGATCTCTCTTTTTTGGTCATTAGTGAGTTTAATTGATGTGTTTATCATAAGTATGGCCTATTTGTGCTATTAATTATGTGACGACCGCCCATGACCCCTGCACCGATTCTAGAGATAGTGCGCTGTAAAGTGTGCCAGGCGACCGTGGACGATTGTCAGGGTAAATTAAAACAACAGAATCTATCGTATTACTCACAGCGCATGGACAAAATACAATAGAACATATGTATAGTGAAGCTTTACAGAACAAAATGCCATCATATAAAACTCCATAATAGTTGAATACAAACATCCAAATAGTCAATACATCAAGCCTCACTACATATCTCTCAGAGAATACAAAACAGCGGAACATCCAGTACATATAAGAAGATAATATGCAACCCTCTAGATCGTCTTCGATATCAGCATCGTGAGAAGAGAACAGCACCTGTCACCTGCTACCTAGTCTGCCCGTCCCAAAATGGACGAACATCCCAAGGCAATAAGAATTAAAAACATAAAGCCTTGAGTCAGACAACAGTCTTAATGAGTAGTAAATTAACTAACAACATACAAAAAGAGCATAAAGGAAAAGGAATAGGAATACAACCCTCCCACTCCACCTCTTACTACAGTGATAGCCCCCAGACACACACTGAGCAGAAGCAACATAGCAGAGCATACAATTTAAAGTAAAGTAATAATCATTCGAGTCAAGGGCGATGTTTTCCAAGTACCAAGGCCTAAATCAGATAAGCACCCAGAAAATACCGCTCTTGGGTCCGAATGACGATACAACCAAACATCCATGACTCTGGCTATCACTGTTATCATTGCTTCGATATCACCGTTAATTGAATGACCGACACATTCTTTCAGCCGTCCGTCAATGGCTAATGGAAACCCCGGTTCTAGACATAACCCCCGCACGTCGTCGCAGCCCGTGCCTAGGACTATCGAATCTGCCCAGAGTACTCGACCATCAACAATTAGTCATTGGGACTATCGAATCTTCCCAAACGTACTCTTGCATAGAGCATGCTAGAACCTTCAACAACGATGCTATCCAAGCCTCCTAGTCATCCTCCTCGACGACTATTCTCATATCCATTCATTATCCTCAACTCGAATCATATCACCGAGTTATCAACATGCTTGGAATGATCCCGTTTGGATTAGACCAAGTCTTCATCACATGATTGCCTCGCTTCATCACATCCTCGCAAAGCCTCATCTCAACATCGCATCATCAAATCTATGCATAAGAGCTTCATCATCCCGCTACATATGCCACGAGCAGCTTTCCCAATTCAAGAGCCTTTCCCTTAGCTTTTGAATCGTCTTCGGTCTAAATCAAATCATCAATCATCTAATTCATAGCAATCAACCAAGTCAAACATTAATCCAAACAATCAAGCATTCAAATATGATCTAAGTAGACAATTATAACGATAACGGCATTTTCGTAATTAAAGAGTTGAAAGTCTAACAAGCATGAAAACATGAGAATTATCTCTACAACTTGATGAATGAACTTGCATAGGTTAACATATGATAAAATGGATGTAACATCATCATGAACAATGGATCTATATGGATCTACACTTAGGATGAAGAAAATGCATGGAAATCACTATTTTAACACCAAAACGAGCCAACAATCTGATATACTCCTTTGGATCCGTGTGAGAGATAATCACCACTCACCAAATCATCTAAACAACCCCAAATAAACACGCTTCAGATCTGGACAGCGAAGGATCAAGCTTGATCTATCACGAATCCACTTCAAACGAAGAAATCTCTCTTGAAAAGATGAAGATCTTCAATCTAAGCTCTTGAATCTTCAATCTTGATCTTCAACTTGGATGGATGTAACCACTAGATTAGAGTGGAGAAAAGAAGTGAAGAAGTGTAGAAGTCGAGCTCTCAAAATGGCAGCACTTCGTCGCTTCGAAATCCGGATCCCAAAAAGTGAAAACAACCCCTCCTATTTATAGCTGAAAATCTCTCTAAGTCGTAACTCGGCTATCTCCATAGGTCGTCTCCGACCTAAGCCTCTCCGACCTAAGCCTCTCCGACTTAACATAGCACGCGACATAACAGTCTTCGACTTAACGACTTAGCCTATGCTCGACTTAGCGACTTACGACTTAGCACGCCTTAATGACTCAACAACGCTGGCACGCGACCTAAAACTTACGCGACTTAACAATCTCGCGACCTAACACAAGTCGCAAACAACTGGACTGCGACCTAACTACTAAGCCAAAGCCCAACGACCTAACAACTCGTGCGACCTACGACCTAACAAGTGCGCGACTTACGACTTAGAAATCACGCGACCTAACACTTAAGCTATACCCTGCGACCTAACAACCCATACTACAAAACTACTCACGCGACCTAACTGGGTTATGTTCTAACTCCTTAAGTCGCCTAACTCTTAGGTCGCTAACACGCTAACCTTCTTAGGTCGCTAACCTATAGGTCGCTCCAAGATACTAAGTCGCCACATTCTATAAGTCGCTGGTTTTCTTAAGTCGTCTACATTTTAAGTTGCTACCCTACCTAAGTCGTAAACTCCGACCTAACTATCATAGGTCGCTAACTCGAACTGCCGACCTAACACTTAACTCACCCATACACTTAGGTCGCTCACAACAGTTTCCTTAGGTCGTTGCTGACCTAACTCTACCCCACGACCTAACCCGAGAATACTTAGGTCGCCTACTACTCTTAAGTCGGTCAACCACACTTCCTTAACTCTTTTAATTCCTTAAGTCGGCAACTTGACCCAGACTTATCCCTTAACTTGTCCAAACCGACTTAGGACTTAGAAAAATTCTGAAAGACTTATCAACAATGCAACCAATTGTCAACTGTTTTACAATGTTTCGATCCGTAAAATACGGGTCGTTACATTCTCTCCCACTTAGGAATTTCGTCCCCGAAATTCCAAACAGCAAAGCAATCAAAGATTATTCTGTACGCCTACCAACCATAACAATCAACAAACCATGCATCCAATTCTAGCTTAGCGTACAGAATTCTAACACTAGAACAAGTTACAATATCGTGAGATGACACGACACCTTAGGGCCATACCTTGAAGAGTTCAGGATGAGCTGCCTTCATCCTCTCTTCCACCTCCCACGTACAGTCGTTATCATCATCACTCCATTGTATCTTGAGCAACTTAACTACCTTTCTCCTAAGCTGTTTCGTGTCGGTTTTCACAACACGAAGCGGCTTACGAGGTCTTCTATCGACTGGATCAACTTCGAAATCTTCATAGCTATCAGCAGAAACCACGGTATTCGAGTCGTGCACATACTTTCGTAGATATGATACGTGAAAAACATTGTGCACACTCGACATCTTCTCTGGTAACTCCAATCGGTAAGCGAGCTTCCCAATTCGCTCGATGATCGAGAATGGTCCAAAAAATCTCGGTGTCAGTTTTCCTTTCTTCCCGAATCGAATAACATTCTTCATAGGAGAAATCTTCACAAAAACCATATCACCTACGTCGAATTCCAAATCCTTACGACGCTTATCGGCATAACTCTTCTGACGGTCTTGGGCTGCCTTCATTCGTTGCCGAATGATCTCTATACAATCCGAAGTCTGTCGAATCATCTCTGGCCCAAGTATCAACTTTTCTCCAGTTTCTATCCAACACGTCGGAGAGTTACACGGTCTTCCATAAAATGCCTCATACGGTGCCATACCAATGCTTGACTGGTAACTGTTGTTGTACGCAAACTCCACCAAATGAAGGTGATCTTCCCATGATCCTCCGAAGTCCAAAACACATGCTCTAAGAAGATCTTCCAAAACTCGGTTGACTCTCTCGGTCTGACCATCTGTTTGAGGGTGATAAGCTGTACTCAAACACAACTCGGTTCCCAAAACTTCCTGGAAGCTCTTCCAAAATCCACTAGTGAACAATGGATCTCGATCGCTCACTATACTCTTCGGAATACCATGGAATCGAACTATCCACTTAACATACAACTCAGCCAACTTTGATGCAGTCCTAGTCCATCGAACAGGAATGAATCTTGCGCTCTTAGTCAGACGATCCACAATGACCCAAATCCCTTCATTTCCCGTTTTGGTTCTAGGCAATCCATCAATAAAATCCATCGATATCTGCTCCCACTTCCATTTAGGAACTTCTAATGGCTGAAGAAATCCACTTGGCTTCTTCTGTTCGGCTTTTACCAACTGGCAGTTCATACACTTGGAAATAAAATTTCCAACATCCTTCTTCATGCCTTCCCAGTAGTAGGTTCTCTTCATATCCCGATACATCTTATTTCCACCTGGATGAATTGTCAGCTTTGAGTGATGACTTTCCTTCAGGACTTCACTCCTCAATTCATCTATATAGGGAACAACTAGTCGTCCTTGCTTTCGAAGCCAACCCTCTCGATCGACCTCGAATCCTTTATCCTTTTCTGGATCCAATCCAGATTCCAATTCACGGATAATCTTGACAAGCTTATCGTCTTGCTTTTGGCTCTCGCCAATCCTTTCCACAAGAGTGGGTCTTATCGATAAGTTTGCCAACATCTCAGGTTCCAATTCACATCTAGGCCTGAAGTCAAATCCAGCTAAATACTCGAGATTCTTCCTTTCTGAAAACATGGCTCCCAATCCTGCATGTCTTCGACTTAACGCATCTGCCACTGCGTTACCTTTTCCCGGAGTATAAGCTATACCAAAATCATATGATGCCAAAAACTCTAGCCAACGTTGCTGCCGAAGATTCAAATCCTTTTGGGAGAAAAGATACTTCAACGACTTATGATCGGTAAACAACTCGAATCGAACTCCCAATAGATAATGTCTCCAAATCTTCAGAGCAAAAACAATCGCCGCTAACTCCAAATCATGAGTCGGGTAATTCCTTTCATGCGGCTTCAGTTGTCGACTTGCATACGCAACAACTTTATCCCTCTGCATCAGCACTGCTCCAAGTCCAGTACCACATGCGTCGGTGTAAACCACCATCTCATCATTTCCATTTGGAATAGTCAAAACAGGAGCACTTGTCAATCTCTCTTTCAGGATTCCGAAAGCTTGCTCACACTTAGCATCCCAACTGAACACCTGGTTCTTTTTCGTCAATCCTGTTAACGGTGCAGCTACCTTGGAGAAGTCTTTAATAAACCGTCGATAATATCCTGCTAATCCAAGAAAACTTCTCACATCAGATGCATTCTTAGGTCTAACCCAATCCTGGATTGCTGCCACCTTAGCGGGATCAACCGCTATTCCATTTCCAGAAATCACATGGCCTAAGAACCTCACTTCACTCTTCCAGAAGTGACACTTCGAAAACTTAGCCTTCAGCTGATGCTTCCGTAAGATCTCCAAAACAATTCGCAAGTGCGTCTTGTGCTCTTCTTCCATTCTGGAATAAATCAGAATATCATCCACGAACACAAGTACGAACTTGTTCAACTGATCTCTGAACACTCTATTCATAAGATCCACAAAATATGCTGGCGCGTTAGTCAATCCAAACGGCATTACCAGCCACTCAAAGAAACCGGATGGTGTCCGAAAAGCAGTCTTCGGCACACTATCCTTAGCTACTCTCAACTGGTGAAATCCCGTTGCCAAATCCATCTGAGAAAACACCTTGGCTTCATGAAGCTGATCAAACAAGTCATCTATTCTCGGCAATGGATACTTGTTCTTCTTTGTCACCTTATTCAGCTCACGATAATCCACACACAATCTCAACGACCCATCTGCCTTGGTTGCGAACACAACTGGTGCACCCCACTCGGACACACTACGGCGAATGAATCCTTTCTGTAAAAGGTCATCAACTTGCACCCTCAACTCTTGCTGTTCCCTAGGCGCCATCCGCCTAAGAGGCATCACAACAGGTCTGGCTCCTTCAACTAGATCTATACGAAACTCGATCTCTCTATGCGGCGGCAACCTTTTGACTTCGTCAAAGACATCCTCGAATCCATTTGCGATTGGCACTAAAGACAGTCCATCCCATGGAACAACTAGCGAATACATGAAGCTCATGAAGACGCCTTCCTCATGCTTACATCGTATCACAATCTTTCGCCCCTCCACATTCTCGACTGTCACCTCCAGCCTCTCACAATCAACCTTAGCCGCATACTTCCTAAGCCAGTACATACCCAGAATAATTCCGAACCCCGCAAAGTTCAGAACAAAACAATCACAAACAAAAGAGCAACTATGACTCGACACAATCAGACCACGGCATAACATACACAAACAAGACGAACCCCCAACTAGATTAGTCACAACCAATGGCCTATCAACAATATCCGGTTCCAAACCTAACCGGCCTACGAGTTCATTACAAACAAACGAATGCGACGCTCCAGTATCAAACAGAACTCTAACTGGAACACCACATAGGAAAAGAGTACCTTGAACAACCACGCTCTTTCCTTTCTCTTCAGCGGTAGGAGCTTTTGAAGACGACGGAACCGCTCCCAAAGCATAAGCTTGCACAATCTGCTTGTCCTTCCTCGGTTCTGGACAATTCTTCCTGATGTGCCCTGGCTTGTCACAGTTGTGACACTTCATTGGCACCTTCGGATTCTTACAATCCTTAGAGAAATGGCCCTTCTGCTGACAATTGTAGCAAGTCACCTCGCCTTTCGGCTTCTTCTGGCCATCCTTACCCTTCTGTTGCTGCTGCTTCCTCTTCTGGTTTCCACCCTGCTGTGGTTTAGACTCTCCCCTGGTAACAGCAACAACAGGTCCTTCCTTAGGAAACAGACTCTCATGCCTAAGAGCTTTCTCCACAAGCTTCTCAAATGAATCGTCCAAATGATCCACCAACTGTCTCCCAAGATAACTGTCCAAGCCTGTCACAAACTTCTCATTCTTCTGATAAGCAGACTCAATATACGACCGGGCATACTTGGACAAAGCTTCGAACTCAGAAACATACTCCAGAACTGATCTTCCACCTTGCTTGAGCTCCACAAACCTCTTGAACAGAACAGACTTCTGAGCTGTAGAAATGAACTTAGCTTCAAATCTAGCTTGGAATTGCTCCCAAGTAATCTCTTCCTCCGCAGTATTGATGGTAATAGAGTTCCACCAATCAGAGGCTCTCCCTTGAAGCTGCCTTGATGCCAACTTCCTCTTAGTTTCATCATCAATTCCCAAATCACCAAAGATCCTTCTACAAGCATCTATCCGTCTCTGGACTTCGATAGTTGATTCTGTTCCCAAGAAAACCTTCCCTCCAAGAGCAGTATAGTCCTTGCACAGCTTAGCAAAATCCACTGGTTTCGGAGTCTAAACCTGAACTCCAACATCAACTGCCGCCCCCGGAACTGGTATCCTTCTCATGATCGAAGTCATCATAGCTTCGAACATGGCTGCATAATCAGCAGTCTCTTCAGTAGCACGGCCTTCCCTAGCAGCTGGTCTCCCTCTTCGACTCATTCTCAATATCTATAAAAAGGAATGATTAGAACATCTAGAGAAACAACTGCATAAAGGACTCAAACTCAACTAAACTACTATATTATATATAGTATTCATCCATCAAAATACAATTACGTCTCTCATACGTAGTTACGACGGCGAGCGTTGGGTAAAATCGATTAACCAATGCTCTGATACCAAATGTGACGACCGCCCATGACCCCTGCACCGATTCTAGAGATAGTGCGCTGTAAAGTGTGCCAGGCGACCATGGACGATTGTCAGGGTAAATTAAAACAACAGAATCTATCGTATTACTCACAGCGCATGGACAAAATACAATAGAACATATGTATAGTGAAGCTTTACAGAACAAAATGCCATCATATAAAACTCCATAATAGTTGAATACAAACATCCAAATAGTCAATACATCAAGCCTCACTACATATCTCTCAGAGAATACAAAACAGCGGAACATCCAGTACATATAAGAAGATAATATGCAACCCTCTAGCTCGTCTTCGATATCAGCATCGTGAGAAGAGAACATCACCTGTCACCTGCTACCTAGTCTGCCCGTCCCAAAATGGACGAACAGCCCAAGGCAATAAGAATTAAAAACATAAAGCCTTGAGTCAGACAACAGTCTTAGTGAGCAGTAAATTAACTAACAACATACCAAAAGAGCATAAAGGAAAAGGAATAGGAATACAACCCTCCCACTCCACCTCTTACTATAGTGATAGCCCCCAGACACACACTGAGCAGAAGCAACATAGCAGAGCATACAATTTAAAGTAAAGTAATAATCATTCGAGTCAAGGGCGATGTTTTCCAAGTACCAAGGCCTAAATCAGATAAGCACCCAGAAAATACCGCTCTTGGGTCTGAATGACGATACAACCAAACATCCATGACTCTGGCTATCACTGTTATCATTGCTTCGATATCACCGTTAATTGAATGACCGGCACATTCTTTCAGCCGTCTGTCAAGGGCTAATGGAAACCCCGGTTCTAGACATAACCCCCACACGTCGTCGCAGCCCGTGCCTAGGACTATCGAATCTGCCCAGAGTACTCGACCATCAACAGTTAGTCGTTGGGACTATCGAATCTGCCCAAACGTACTCTTGCTTAGAGCATGCTAGAACCTTCAACAACGATGCTATCCAAGCCTCCTAGTCATCCTCCTCGACGACTATTCTCATATCCATTCATTATCCTCAACTCGAATCATATCACCGAGTTATCAACATGCTTGGAATGATCCCGTCTGGATTAGACCAAGTCTTCATCACATGATTGCCTCGCTTCATCACATCCTCGCAAAGCCTCATCTCAACATCACATCATCAAATCTATGCATAAGAGCTTCATCATCCCGCTACATATGCCACGAGCAGCTTTCCCAAATCAAGAGCCTTTCCCTTAGCTTTTGAATCGTCTTCGGTCTAAATCAAATCATCAATCATCTAATTCATAGCAATCAACCAATTCAAACATTAATCCAAACAATCAAGCATTCAAATATGATCTAAGTAGACAATTATAACGATAATGGCATTTTCGTAATTAAAGAGTTGAAAGTCTAACAAGCATGAAAACATGAGAATTATCTCTACAACTTGATGAATGAACTTGCATAGGTTAACATATGATACAATGGATGTAACATCATCATGAACAATGGATCTATATGGATCTACACTTAGGATGAAGAAAATGCATGGAAATCACTATTTTAACACCAAAACGACCCAACAATCCGATATACTCCTTTGGATCCGTGTGAGAGATAATCACCACTCACCAAATCACCTAAACAACCCCAAATCAACACGCTTCAGATCTGGACAGCGAAGGATCAAGCTTGATCTATCACGAATCCGCTTCAAACGAAGAAATCTCTCTTGAAAAGATGAAGATCTTCAATCTAAGCTCTTGAATCTTCAATCTTGATCTTCAACTTGGATGGATGTAACCACTAGATTAGAGTGGAGAAAAGAAGTGAAGAAGTGTAGAAGTCGAGCTCTCAAAATGGCAGCACTTCGTCGCTTTGAAATCCGGATCCCAAAAAGTGAGAACAACCCCTCCTATTTATAGCTGAAAATCTCTCTAAGTCGTAACTCGGCTATCTCCATAGGTCGTCTCCGACCTAAGCCTCTCCGACCTAAGCCTCTCCGACTTAACATAGCACGCGACATAACAGTCTTCGACTTAACGACTTAGCCTATGCTCGACTTAGCGACTTACGACTTAGCGCGCCTTAATGACTCAACAACGCTGGCACGCGACCTAAAACTTACGCGACTTAACAATCTCGCGACCTAACACAAGTCGCAAACAACTGGACTGCGACCTAACTACTAAGCCAAAGCCCAATGACCTAACAACTCGTGCGACCTACGACCTAACAAGTGCGCGACTTACGACTTAGAAATCACGCGACCTAACACTTAAGCTATACCCTGCGACCTAACAACCCATACTACAAAACTACTCACGCGACCTAACTGGGTTATGTTCTAACTCCTTAAGTCGCCTAACTCTTAGGTCGCTAACACGCTAACCTTCTTAGGTCGCTAACCTATAGGTCGCTCCAAGATACTAAGTCGCCACATTCTATAAGTCGCTGGTTTTCTTAAGTCGTCTACATTTTAAGTCGCTACCCTACCTAAGTCGTAAACTCCGACCTAACTATCATAGGTCGCTAACTCGAACTGCCGACCTAACACTTAACTCACCCATACACTTAGGTCGCTCACAACAGTTTCCTTAGGTCGTTGCCGACCTAACTCTACCCCACGACCTAACCCCAGAATACTTAGGTCGCCTACTACTCTTAAGTCGGTCAACCACACTTCCTTAACTCGTTTAATTCCTTAAGTCGACAACTCGACCCAGACTTATCCCTTAACTCGTCCAAACCGACTTAGGACTTAGAAAAATTCTGAAAGACTTATCAACAATGCAACCAATTGTCAACTATTTTACAATGTTTCGATCCGTAAAATACGGGTCGTTACAAATTAGCTCAACATAAGCCATCAAACTATAACACAACTTTTAAACCACTTGTTAATTCTCATGAAAAATGACAATGAAGGAGAAAAAAAATCTATTTTAAGTATGGCCTATTAACTATTGATTAGAAATATAGACCATCAAATTTTAATTTTAAAATCACTTCATTACCATAATAATATGTAAATGAAGAGGTAATTTTGGTTTGTGATTGTTTAAGCATAGCCTATTTGTTATGAACAACATAGACTATCAAATTAAACATGTAACAATAAATCACATCAACATTCATTCTTCCATTAAGCGCAAAAAGAGAGCAATAACTATCGAAATGTTGAAGCTACATAATTAGAAAGCTTCATTACCCCTAAATTGAAGGGTTTAGCCTCTTATTTGTGTTATCATATCAACACAAGTAGCATGCAACATGAAAGACAAAAAAGAAGAAAATAAAAGCAAAGTAAAGGAAGAGCTATTTACTTGCATAAATTAAAAGAAGATCTACACTACTAACATGAAAGTAAATAAACAAAAAAAGACATGAATTAAAATTGCATGAAAAAAATTACATAAAAGAAATGGCTAAGTAGCCATGAAAAGAAAGAAGAGAACTCGATTTATTTGAGCCTAAACTAAACTAAAGAGAGGCTAAGAGAAGAGAGAGCCTAAAAGAAACTAAAGAAGAGAGGGTTACATGAAACATAAGGGGTATTTATACAAGTTTAAAACCCTAATTCAATTTTTTAGGAACTACCTAAAATACCCTCTTAGGTAGTGTGGTGGCCAAGTTTTCATTAACTTCAAATAATCATCCATTAAGTGTGCATGAAGATTTAATGGCCTTTTAGCATGTGCATTAGCTCCTAAGTGTACATTAAGGTAGGTGGGTAAGTAGGGTCCTCCATGATCATCACTTTGAATTATTTCCATCTCCATTCCTTTGTATTCACTCTTGTGCATGCATACGTTCATGAAGCCACTTGTAAAATTCACTAAAATTCCTACAAAACAACATAGAAAATTCCAAGTAAATTTTCACAAATTAATAAATGCACAAAAATGACCATTTTGCCCCTATATGAAGGTGAATATGTGATAATTTGAAAATAATTTGAATTTTGGTTTAAACAAGTTAAAACACCCAATATGATCATCATGTGAAGGAGGAGAGTTATAAACAGGCTTCTTTAGGGTTCATGTGAAGGAGGAGAGTTAATGTTTTAGGGTTTTGGTATTGAGATTGTTTCTCAATTTTAAGGTTCCTTTGTAATATTTTAATGAATTTAATAAAATTTGTTCCGAGGAAATTAATTTTGTATTGAGTTTATTCACTTCCTATCTCTTTTTAAATCTAATTTATATGGATCCTTATAGTAACCTTAATAATTGGTATTGGATCTAGCTACACTAATTTTTCTGATGAGTGTTTTTTTATGGAGAAGATAGATATTGAAAAACTTAATGGAAGAAATTATGAGTTATGGAAGATGAAGATGGAGAATTTTATATATCTTAATTATCTTTACTAACCATTGGAGAATAAAAAGGAGAGACCTAGTGTTTGAACCAAAAATAGCACTAATTCTCAGAAGTTTATGTAGAGAATAAAATATAAAGAAATGTAAATGAAAATGAGAAAAAAACAAGACACAATCATTTATAGTGGTTCGGCAAAGCAAAGCAAAGCTACGTCCACTTTAATATTTTATTGCTTATATCTGACTTGGAGGTAGAAGTTCTTAGGGATCGGTATAACTCCGACACTTAGACTTTTAGAATTACAAGAATATAACGTTGGGAAGAACTAAAACTAAAAGATCCCAAAAATGAGCCCTATGTTCCTATTTATAGAGGTAGTGTAACATCCCCTATCTTGAGGCCCGAAGCTAAGCGCTACAGATGTTGCAGTCAACTATAGTATTAACTTCCGGTGACAAAATATGATAATGTTAATGATATCCACAATATCATAAGCACATGAATATGAAACAAAATCACAGATTCAAAAA
Organism: Allium fistulosum; assembly: GCA_030737815.1. Lineage (NCBI taxonomy): Eukaryota > Viridiplantae > Streptophyta > Magnoliopsida > Asparagales > Amaryllidaceae > Allium > Allium fistulosum. Next base: position 19,921,155 of record JASFAW010000013.1, read on the forward strand.
ACAGCATACTTTACTAATTACATTTCAAAACATGTTTCATATTCCATTACACAATCCCAAAACGTATCTCAAGTTTTGATCAAATATAATTATTACAATATACGCCAAGAGCAACATATGAAGATGCCCACTTGGATGATCAGAGTACTAAATAAACAAAAACTATCTTAATACATCGTAGTGGAAATCGAAATAAAAATAACTCCTAAATAGCTATCCATGCCACTTGCACGTCTTCGGAAGCTTTATTCGTCCACCTACTAAAACATGTAAATCCTCAACCCTTAACTTACTCAAATCATATTTTGAGCACCCGAGAGTTTAAGGGGAAAAACATAAACTTCAAGTCAGACATAAAGCCTGGTGTGAATAATACTATACATCTCGGTTTACTGATATTAAGTGAGACCACGCCACTTAGCGGAATGGGTTTCCCCTCACTAATATCCCTTTTTAAAACATATCTTTTGCAACTCAAAATCCTGCAACCAAACTGGTTAAAGCAATAATAGCAATATTATGTATACATACAAATCAGGTAATCAATGGACTATCTGTTCGAACACTATTGTTTTGTTTGGCTAACTGCTAACCTTTGGTTGACTCGGGCCTACCAGACAAAATAAACAAATAACCTAACTTCTATTGGACTCTTCTGGAGGTCTGTCCCTAACTTACTTCTCCCAGGGTCAACTAATCCTATGGTTTTGCGGGCTCTCCAATAACATACCTTTACTCAGTTTATTCATTTCTATGTGTAACACCATTTTAGTCTTACCTATGATAAAGCCATATACACTGGAATTTTGGACTTATATTAGCTAGGGTCTACTAGCTAAAGTATAGGGTGCGACCCCATACCAGTCCCATCTGTTATTCTAATATATGAATCATTTACTTAGGATCAACTACCCCATCAAATTTTCCTTGAAAACATTTATTTCAAATTGATTTAACCTTTAAATCATACTTAACAAGGAAAATATACTCTATGCTTTACTCAAATCACTTTGCCATGTTATCTATACTTTACACAAAACATTGTTGATGAAAACATTCGAAACTTTTGTTTAAAACCTTTAAACAATCTCTTTCGATACCTTTGTTTAAAACCTTTAAACAATCTCTTTCGAAACCTTTGTTTAAAACCTTTAAAAAATCTCTTTCGAAACCTTTGTTTAAAACCTTTAAACAATCTCTTTCGAAACCTTTGAAAGTACCCCTTTCGAAACCATAGAAAGTACCAATTTCGGTACAAGTAAACTACTTTACTTTATAACCTTAGGCCAAAAGGCCAAAACATACCTTTCGAAACCATTTACAATAGACCTTTCAAAAACATTAAAAGTTATCCTTTCAAAAGCTGTACAAAAACTTAGACATCCTCTTCTCGAAACACTTTAAACATGCCTTTCGAAAACATTGGAAACCCTCCATTTAAACACTAAGGCAAACCTTTTGAAAACATTAGGGAACCACCCCCTCGAAACCTTTATCATATACCATTCAAAAGCATTAAGTCCTTTACATACATCCAACCTTTCGAAAACATTGGGTTCTAGTAAAAATATGTGGAACAACCTTACGAAACCATTTAAAGCCATTCCTTTCGAAATCTTTGGGTTTAACTTGCATAATATCAAAAGGGTCTTAAAAGAACTAAGTTGAGAGCAACTCTTTCGAAAGGAATTTCCTAAGTAAAGAAGTGGATGGTGTCAAAACCTATCCCTTCGAAAGCATTGGAGAAGCGGCTCAGGGTTTAAAGCGAAAGCACACTTTCGAATGCATTGCTCCAAAAGGTTGAAGGCGGCGGTAGGGGTTTTGACCCCTTCGAAAGCATTTTCTTAAAACAAAAGCAGCAACCTCTTTCGAAAGCTCTTTTCTTTAAAATAATTGACCAAGTTGACAGCTGACCAAGTCGAAAGCCTCATTTACAACCAGAAATTCTAAGTTTTCATAAGCTACTTCAACCCCTTCGAAAGCCCTGTTTCGACTCCATACCTTTCGCCTAAGTCCAATCCACTACGTACCAAAATTAATACCATGTGTATTGGTTTCGATCTAGATGGAGGCCGCAGTATGAGGTCGAAAGGTGCTGCCGAAAGTGGCAAAACATCAAAAACCTTGTAAAACTGATTTTTAACTTTAAAAAGTAATTTCTTTCAACTAACCTACTTTGTTTATCAACATATGATTGGTTGCCAATTTTTTTTTCTAAATCTTTTCTAAAAGTGTGGCCGAATTTCAGCAGTAAATAATTTTAAACGTTTACAAATTGCCCCTTCTCCTTTTATAAACATATAAAACATTTAAGTCTCATACCTTAAATAATTTTATATACTTATCAAAACACTAAGGAAAATTTTCCAAAAATTCCCATAAATCACTTTTAATATGTTTTCTAACATATATAAATTTCTGACCCAAAGCTAATACATAATAGCCGTAATTAATTTTAAACCCAATTTAACCATTTTCTTCACTAGAAAATTCATAATAAATCCACATTAATTTAGAAAACTATGAAACTTGAAACCCATCTCTGAAATAATATTTTTGACCTTAACTCAAAATCGCAAGGCATTTGGATGTCATTTGATAGGTTTTTCAAATCAAACTTGTAAAAAAAATTTATATGAACAAACATAATTCATCAACAAGCATATATATATATATATCATTCTAAACATGGTAATAAACTTTGCAACTATATATGGATCTGATCTAGGACCGAAAACAAGAAAATATGAGATGTAACATATTATTCACCTTTAGCTTGTTTGTTAAGGATTTAGATTTTCTCTTGAATGAATTTGATTATGCTTTTTCCTCTTGATTCTTGCGTATCTTCTCTTTACTTCTTCTAATGGTGGCCGGCCTCTTCTTGGTTTAGTTTTAGTTTGTGAACGTGTAGTGGCATGAAGGGTTCAGGGTATAAGAATATTACTTATTCCTATTATGCGCTTATCTACTTCCCTTATCTATTTCATTTTATTTTCCCTTAGTTCATTAGTTATTAGGTACGTCTACCTTCTACTTATACAAATTTCAATCTCTTGACCATTTACATTATTTCATTTAATTTAACTAATTATATGTCTTAAATAATATTAATCAAAATTAGGGTCGTACATGGTCACAGCGGACTGCGTTTCGGAGTTGCCTACTTACAAGTAGGAAGCCTAATATATCGCTCAAAATATCCCTAAGCCGTTATATAAGATTTAGACCAATTCTCCCAAGAAAGTAGGTGCCACATCATCAGGTTGCTAGGGGTCGGTATGACTCCAAGGTTAGGGGTCGGTACCGATCCCTAAAATGGCCAAACTGGCCATCTTGAACTCTTCGTTTCGGCTTGTCCACTAGTTAGCTTCATGATTCAACAGCTGTTTGCATCAATATTAGCTTGTTTTCAAGTCCAAATGATGGAGTTGTAGACGAACTGAGTTGTAGCTTCAAGTGTTCGTGGAGATTGATGGAGAATTACATTGAATCAACAAAACAACATTGGAAGCAGGCTCATGGCATAGAGCAAGGCGTGTAGGCAAAAGATGTGGCCCACCTGAGGTGGAAACAGGTCTCGGTACCGATCCTTATTTTGGGTGATCCCATTATTGTCCTAATTTGGGTTGCTTTGGCTTTAGTATTGCAATTCTGTCTATGCTTAGTTTCTGGACTCTAGGTTGTCTCTCTAGGCTTTCTGCCTTGATAACTCCAAGTTTGATCCATCCAGTCTGTCCGACCAGGCCCGGTTTTAGGGCTAGGCTGGCCAAGCGGCCGCCAAGAGCAACCCCCCGACGAGGGAAAACAAGGTGGAGGATAAATGTTAAATAGATATAAAGTAATAAATTAACTGCTACGTTAATTTGTTAAATAAATGTTACCCGGTCAGGTGGTGAAGCGTATGTTGGCTGAAGAAGAGGTCCTCAGTTCGATTCTGTGGCTTATAAACTTTTTCCCCTGTTTTACACTTAAAACTTCAAGCTGACTAGGGCAACCCAAGCAGTCAAGCTGGCCCTATGTCCGACCATCGCCTAGTCAAAAGGCTGGATAACGTCCAGTGATATAACAAAAAAAAGAGGAAACTTTAGTTAAGGCTATGGCGATTATTCATGATTTTTTGGAGAATATGGTGTTTCGTGTTATTTTTGCTAATAAAACATCTACTTATACGATTTGAAGAATTGGGGAGGAATTTATGCAAAAAACTCTTTAAAAAAAGGCTCCTCTTCTGATAAGATCGATAAATCTAGAACTTAAAGAAGGTTGATCAATTGAAGAGTGCCTTAATAATTTTAAAGAAATTATGAATCAATTGGTAATTCTGAACTATAAGGTTGAAGAGGAGACACAAGGCTTAATATTGATGAGTTCATTACTAATGAGTTAGGAAATACTTGGTTGCATTAAACAACTCAAATCAGATGGAGTTATTTCACTAGGTTTGATGGATAGTAGTATTTTTAATGAGGTGTGTAGGATGAACTTAATAGAAATAAAAGCTAGTGAAGAAAGAGAATATGGAAATCCAGTTAAAGAGCTGAACACTAACTAATATGGAAAGGGATATCATTTGCTATTATTGCGAAAAACTAGGCCATTTATTGAAATCCTACAAGCCAAAGAGAGATAAGGAAAGAACTAAGGCATTGGAAGTAGAAACAAAAGAAACAAAAGAAACAAAGGATTAGTGCGATGATCAGGTGAACTTTGCCCGAGAATTGATTAAAGCGTCCTGTGTGTTGATAAAGGCAAAAGCACAAATTAGATGCTTGATTTAGGTGCATGTTTCCATATATGTAAAATAAGGAGGCATTCATTGACTTTAATGAACAAAAGGATAAGGCGGATTCAACTAATGGTTTTGCTATGTAAACTGAAGAAACATGTTTTATCCGGTTGAAGATTTAAGATGGAACAATGGTGAAACTCACGGGAGTTAGGCATGTTCCAGAAATTAAGCATAATCTTATTTCAGTAGATCGACATTTTCTAGAGCAAATTAGGTTCGAGTTTCCATGGGCAATTTCATAAGTTCTGGGTGTTCTTAATTTTTCAATGTAGATTTCTGCGGAGCTTCGATCCAATGACATATATTATATTAAAGAAATATAAATAGGCTTGTTTATGGTTCATTATGAAGAAGGAGAGTTCTTGTTTTAGGGTTTTAGTATTGAGACCGGTTCTTGATTTTAGGGTTTTTGTACTTTTTGGGTGAATTTGATAAAAAATTGGAGGAAACTACTAGTCAGGACCGTCCCAAAGCATTCTAGGGCCTAAGCAAAATTAATTTATTGGAACTTGATATTCACTTTATCCTATATATTTTCTTTCAGCTTTTAAAAAAACCATCCTTATTCTGGGCTTGGGACAGACAATGTATAGTTATTTCATATTTCAAATAAATAGAAATTAAATTATACCTCCATTTTTTCTAACCGGTCCAACAAAGTATTAGCAAAAAGACCTTAAACTTAGTGATAAAAAAATTAAAAGTAATGAATAATTATTAAGAAATATGTAGACAACATAATAATCGGAGTATCAGTAAACTAGTAATAGAACATAGACATGTATGGCAAGGAAATTAACATGTTTGGAAAACCAATCTCTGTTTCCTTATGCCTTTATTCTTATTAAAAACGTTACTCTAAACACTACTATTAGACCTGCAGTGTAAAAGCATTCTCATTTATTCACAGTTATTGCATTTTATGAGAATAAACAATTTAGAATCTTAGATTAAATTACAAATATTAGAAGAATGAACTATATTTTTTGTGAAACCACCAATATAAGCATTCTCATTTACTATCATTTATTTCATTTTAGGAGAATAACCAATTCATATTAAAATTTAAGCATCTAATTTGGTCATTTATTAAGAAACTAGCTAAATGTCTAAAATAGAAACTAACGCAAAAATAAAAGGAGATATTTTATTTCTTCATGACAACTGTAGTTAGCAAAGCAGTAATAAATGATAAATCTAAGGAATTAACAATGCATCATACATAACTAAAAAAAAGTAAAAATAGAAAGAAGATAATTTGATTATTTTATCGAATATTCAATTGAAAATATAATCATACCTCGGTAAAATTTTAGGGATTAAGAGAATGACAACTTTGGATAGCCCGAAGAGAAGAAACATATTTACTATATTAGATAAATTTAAGAAATATCAAATATCAATGTAAATGAAGGGAAATTGTGAGAAAAATTTAATCTTTTTTAATGGAGCAGTGTGGAAGAAGGATATGGGGAAGAAATGAAATGAGAGATAAATTGTACACGGAACAGTTGCTTCCTTTACCTAATCGTTATAACTACGCAACACAAAACATGAAACACCAAAGTAGATAAAGCCATCACAAAGCCGAATGTGGGAGAGAAAAGTCTTTAGTTTCCTTTACTAATTTCCAAAACTAAAAAGGAATTCAAACGCTCAAGTCATCAATGGCATCAAAATCAGTCCTCTCGAAACAAAGGAGATAAATAAGCATTAGATCGAAGTATAAGTCATCTTCAAGCTTAGGGAGGTCGGAATTCCGGTATTGGGTCAGTCGTAATTCCAAAGTTTGACAAGATAAGTTTAAAATCTCTACTTATCATCTTTGAATCCAATTTACTTTAAATTAAGCACTTCCAATTTTGAACTATTAGCATAGCTCTGACTTGAATTGGAAGTTCAATACTTTAGAAAATTCGTGTGTTTCGTTCACACCAAACATGCCAAATCAGACAAGTAAATGCAATGTTCTTAAAACTGTTAAATAAATGATTACTTGTTTGATTTTGGCACAAGATTTGCAAGAGTGGGTTGATTTCATAGGAATTACCTATGTTAATTTGTAGCTTATGCATAATTATTTCTAGAATTGTCTAGAATATACGCAGTGAAAAAATAAGTGGTTCCGGTCTTCATTTTGATTTGCATAGAGCATACACGATTGATCTATACCACTGTTCCATATACTGATTCTATCTTTTGTGTTCAGTCTGTTTAGATTTTCCAAAATGAGAGCAAGTTGATATTTTAGGAGCACAGTTTTTATCCCAAATAATACTGGTCCAATTAAAAACTATATGCTTGTTTCTAATTTGATTCCAGGCCGAGTTAAGATTAAATTGTCCATTACTGCTAGGGAGCCAAAACCAGAAATCTCTTTGCTCTTGATTATGTATTTTAATGTCATGCACTGTCTTTTGAAGTTGGGAGGGAACATAATCAAGATGTTCTTTCCATTAATTGCCTGATAAAAGCATATATACTTTCCTATTAATACCACCAGAGACAATCATGTAATTCCAACCACATTTTTCCACGAAGGAAGTTCCATTAATCCATGGGTCTAGCCACATATCTATGCTATCACCATTGGCAATTTTCCTGTCAATAAGACCTTTACACCATTGTCTAGCTCTAAGTAGGAAATTCCAGGTGTAAGATGCATTGTTATTTATAACACCAAGCCAAAAAATTTTATTTTTGCAGTATTTTTTACACATCCATTTTGCCCAAAGAGTTTCCCCTTGAAGAAATTTCCATACTAATTTGATTTCAACTGCTTTTGCCATATCCTCAATTTTTCTTAGACCAAAACCTCCCTCTTGTTTTGGTTTACAGACATCATCCCAACACATTTTGTGAACTTTAGATTTCCAAATAAAATTAGCACAAATAGAGTTGATTCTCTGAATTATAGTCATAGGAAAGTGGGTGAATTGTAACCAAAATTGAGCCATATGGTGAATGATAGTTTTCACTAATTCAATTCTACCACTAATGTTTAGCATTTTACTATTCCAATGGATAAATTTTTTATTTATTTTGTCAATTAAATATCCAAAGTCTCTTTTTTGAGTTTATTGTTTGACAGAGGGATGCCTAAATACATCACAGGGAGGGTTCCAATACTAATTTTTAATATATATTAGTTATTTGATGTTTTTCATTAGCCCCTTTACTGAAAAACAAGGTGGACTTGTTTTCATTTAAACTAAGACCAGTTAAAATTTTCAACTCCTGAAATAAATTCAGTATGCATTCAGCATTTTTAGTTGTAGCTTTGGCCATGATTAAGATATCATTTGCATATAACTGATAAGTGATCATAGGATCAATTTTATAAATAGGGGTAACATTACCTTTCGAAAGCTCCACTTCTGGATTAATTGTTAAAAATTCCATAGCTATAGAGAATAAGTATGGCGAGAGAGGGTCACCTTGTCTTAATCCCCTCGAACTCTCAATAAACCCAAAAGGGGATCCATCTATTAGCACCGAGAAGGAAGGAGAAGAAATACACTCATAAATAAGGTTGGCAATATTGTAGGAAACCCCATAGAAATTGGCATATGATGAATAAACTCTCTACTAATTTTATCGTAGGCTTTATGCAAATCAATTTTTAGGCAAAAATTGTTTGAATTTTTCCTATTAAATCCTTTAACCATTTCATATGGAAGTAGTGAGTTCTCCGTAATACTTCTCCCAGGAATGAAAGCATTCTGATTATATGAAATAATGTCATCCATATAAGGTTTTAGTCGATTGCAGAGAAGGTTGGCTAAAATATTATAGGAGACATTACAAAGAGAAATTGGTCTAAAGTCTGACATTAGAGTTGCATCAGCCTTTTTTGGAATAAGGCAGATAAAAGAATGGTTGATTTCTCTTATAATTTTACCAGACTGTAGAATGCCATTCATAGCATTCCAAATATCATTTTTGAGATGCTCCCAGTGAACTTTGTAAAATTTTGAATTTATTCCACCTGGCCCAGGTGTGCTGTTGTCATTAATCTGGAAAACTGCATAGTTTATTTCCTCTAATTCAAATGGCTTGCATAAGTTGCTCTTTGCATTTTCCAACAAGATTTTCTTACAAGTTGTACCTAGAAATTGGATTGTAGCCTGAGAAAATGAAAACAGATCAATAAAATAATTGATTGCTTCATTTGCTATTTTTTCTGATGCTGAAGTCCATAACCCATTAGAATTAATTAAAAAGTTACTTCTTTGATTAGGCTTAGTACAGTTAACTTTATTATAAAAGGAATTAGTTGGTCTGTCTCCTTTGACCAACTAGTTCAGCTTCATTCTCTACTCATTATCTATAGACATTGTACTCAAAAAAGAGTGAATTTGAGCATTTTTCAAAGAGTATTGTTCAACCAGATTTTCATCCAAAGGATTTTGAACTATTTTTTTTATATAATTCATTGGCCTCTTCTTTCATTTGAGCAAGCACTGTATTGATGTTATACTTAATTTTTTTCTAGTTCTTCAATGCAGTATTTGCTGCTTTAAGTATGCATAAAAGAATATGAAGGGGGTTGCCATAGAATGCTTGATTCAGAGCTTCTTGAAGAGAAGAGTGATAACCCGCTTGAAGATGCCAAGAGTTACTATACCTGAAAGGTACTCTCTTTTCCTTTTTATTATGAGATATGAAATTGATATTAATAGGAGAATGGTCACTTAAGGAGTGGTTACCAAAATAAGTACCAATCTGATTAAACATGTCCATCCATATATCATTAACAAATACACGATCTATCTTACTATGAGTAGAAAAATTTTGCCCTCCTCTCCATGTAAAATAATTGCCAGTAAAATCTGGTTCCACTAGTTTCGATGAGGTAATACAATCAATAAATTCTTGATCACCCATCGAATTGTATAGACCATTATTCATTCTATCTTTATACGATAGGATAGAGTTAAAATCTCCCACCACAATCCAGGGGAGATTAAATTTTTTAGATTGCTCAGTTAGGTAATTCCACAACTCCATTCGCATCGCCTCATCATTGTAAGCATAAACCATAGTACACAAAATACTTATACCACTGACATTATGCAGAATACAAGAAATAAATTGATCATTAGTATGTAAGATGATATTCGACCATTGAGAAGAATCCCACATAATTAAAATTCTACTTTTTTGGCTATTAGAAATATTATGAGAGTATTTCCATTTATTATCAATTTTAGCCATAAACCTGTCTATGATATCCGTCGATAACTTATTTTAATTATACCAAGAAAGGAAAACCTATTACTGTTTAACAGACGCAGAATTTCCATCTGTTTAGGTTGGGCATTCATGCCCCGGATGTTCCAAAAAAGGAACTCCATCTATATATTATTATCTGGGCTGCTACTACCAACAGGGGGTGTAGCAATCCCCAACTTATGTTTTTTACGATTTTTTATTTTTTCATTTCAGTCGATTAACCAAAATGGTCCAAGCAGGATTTTCTATCACATAAGATGTAGAATTGGCTTTAAATTCAAATGGCGCTTCCTCTAATCTTATTTTTTGGGTGGTTCTTGCTCTAGTGCTTTGAGTAGCAAAAATTTGTACAGCAGTTTCAGCGCAAGGAGGAGGGTCAATTGGCGCTTTAGAGAGACTGTTCTCTTCATTTCTATATTTTCCTGAATATTGTATGTCCATATCTAAAATTATTGAAATAGAGTTCCGATATGTATTTGTATTATTAGTCATGAACATACTCTCTGACTGGACATTATCTGAGAATGTCATTATATGAATTTCTAGGTCTTTATTAGCACTGCCATTTTGAGGGTTGAAAACTGTATTACCTTGATCTGTAATGGCTGTATTGAGATGCGTATCTGCTATATTTGATAAGTCTGCCAAGTTTTTTCCATTCTAACTGATATTAATATGCATATCACCACTACTATTTGAAACATCCGAAGTAGGTACTTTAGGTCTCCAAACTTTAGTGAATTGACAGTGGGATTCAGCATGACCAAAACTATAACAGTTAGTGCAAGTATTCGGCTTTCATTCGTACACCACCTCTTGCCATAAGATTTCATCTTTCTTCGATAAAACAGGAATCTTATTCAGAAACTTATAGGAATTATTAATTTCGATTAAAACTCTAGCGTATGCAATTTTTATTATACCTTTTGTAAATTTGTCCAACTTGATGGGAGTTCCAAGGACCGAGGCAATACGACTAATCCCCTCCTCCGTCTAGCAATCAAGTGGAAGATTAGGAAAGCGAACCCAAATCAGAATTGAGTTAAGGAGTTCCTTATTAAGTTGCATCCCAAGCGACCATCTCTTCATCATCATCAAGTTTTTGTTGTAATAGTAGGGACCACCTTCTAAGATTCTTTCACAATCTTTTTGATTGTGAAATTTTATAACATAAAAACCGTTCTCCTTAGAGAATATAGAGAAATCTTCTTCGGGCTTCCATACTCTAGTGTTATAATCCCTGAAGTATGGATAGTATGGTTTAGGACCAATGACATATATCACAATAGCATTATCCCACTATTTTCTATCATCTTGGACTACCTCAACAGGCATTTTGGCACATTGCATCGAATTAAATTCGCGGGGCTGATAAAATTTTAACGGAATAGAGACTGGAATATTATTACCCTTGACAACTTCATTCCACGCCCTACTAGACGAGGTGGAGAAGTTCCATTTACTTGAAGCGGAAATTTTCTCAGGTTGAATAGGGCAATTTGCATTCTTGAGGTTGTGAGCATGGCTCTAACGTTCATTCTGTGAAGGAGAGGATCACAAGTTTTTGTTCTGTAAATCGTTAGAGGCAAGATTATATCTATTAGATTGCAGTGAGGTTTTGGTTGTTCGTTTCCATTTTTTTGAACGAATGGTGGTGAATCCTTCATCATTCTCAGGCGTGGAATCTGAGTTAGCTATGGGAGAGAATCCGGGAGGTGGGTCAGAGTTCAAAGGCGGTGGATCAGGGGGGAGCGGAGATCGTTGGCTGGAGGATATAGTTGGCTGGAGAGAATACATAGTTGTTAGTCGTGAGTCATTGTCATTTGGAATAATGTCCCGCACTATGTCGTAAATAACTTAATCTATAATTTCTCATGTCCATCTCATTATGTAGTATTGAGGAAGTAAATATTATACTTCAAGTGACGAAACACCCTTAATGCATGTGAACAGAAAATCCCATCAAACTCAAATTTTCTTCATGAAAACGACAGTGATTATTCTGAATGGTTTTATATAATTTTTGATTCCTTTTCCATCCTTTGATTTCATTAACTTTATTTGTCCGAATAATTCCATCATCGTTCTCTAATTCAAATGATAAGTCAATAGTTTGCTTAATACACTCTTCAAACGAATAAAATAACCTCTTAATGTGTATTTTTGCTATTTCACGCTCTATTGACCAACTAGAAATAAGATCAAGAGTTGTTCGTTGTGTCAAATATCCATCCTCCTTTTCCTTTTCATGATGATTTTCCAAGGCTTTAGAGTAGAGACTTACAAACTCTCGGTGAAAAGTTCTACCATGGTTAATTCATTAATGTTTCTCACTCCTTTGTGATGTTGTCAAACAAGCACGAAAATGAGAATGACTATAGACTTGTGCCCATTTTCTTCTTAGGTCGTAAGTTTTTTCTGTAACCATTCATTATTCCTAAGCCTACAAAGTTTGAGCAAATTATCCTAACTTTGCTCAAATTCTTCCATGGTTTCCAGATTATATGTGCATATTACAACGAAATGATCCTATAACAAAATTTCAATACTACATTCACACATTAGAAGTTATGGTAAAAAAATTCTACAATTTATTTTGAAAGTTGTAATAAATTTGGTTTTAACAACTGTTTTTTCAGTAGATTTAATAAATTTCTTTAACTTTTTTCTTGACCATTGTATCAAATAGTAATTTATAATAATATTTCTGTATAGTTGTCCTACTCATAAGTTATAAGTGATTGTGTACTCACTTTCTACGAAACATTGTCAATAGCAAATGAAAATTATGAGTAGACAAAAATGTTCTCGCTCGAAGATTTTATTGTTCATGCTCATCAATCATGCAATGAATTAAAGAAGTATAAAAAGGTGTAAAAAAAGAAACTTCATAAATTTAGAATACTCATTTCAAAATATGAAAATTTTCTAAAATTTTATTGATTTCATTTTTTAAACAAATGAAGAATTAAAGAGTTCATAGAAATCCAAGAAATCAATAAATCAAATTTTAAAATAAGAAAGAACATCCATTTTAACCAAGGTGGTTACATAGAAAACATTCATCGAGAATTAACTCAATTAATGGCTGCCATGAACTATTAACCGATATAACAAGTTTACATCGTTAACCAATGTCAAAATTTTCCGAAGTTTATAAAAAAATTGATATCACTAATTTATTTGATTAAGATTTTTTCTTGAAAAGTAAATGTATTTTTTAAATAATTAATACATATATCCAGTGAAAAAAATTATATATTTTAATAGTACGTAAACTATTAATGTAACGACCCTAATTTTCAACCCAATTTAAAATTTTAAATTCATCGTTTCAATAAAAATTTTGAAATTTTAAACGATCTAAATTTACATCCAAACTTTATTTGTGACATACGTCTAGTTAGATATAGACATAGAAAAAGTTTCGTTGGAAAATATTACAGTAAAGTCCGTTCGCGTTTTACTGTATATCAGTCCGCATAAAGCTGCGAAAAATTTATCTTCCAAATCTAAATATTTTACACAGTCCGCTTGTAAAAATTATTCTGATCGAGATTTTATAATTCGTTTCGTCTAAAACTGTCATCGCCTGCTTCGTTTATCTTATTTTGCAAAACGTACAATTTAAGCGGCGTAATGCCAATTTTATAAAATCATCGTATCGCAATAATCTGTATACCGTTGGAAACGTACCGTCGCGCTGATCAAAACGGTATATTAGTTTGTGTCATTCGGAGTTCGGAATTAGAAGTTACTGACATTTTATCGGTTGATAAACTGTCCGTTACAAACAGTTATTCGGCTCCTATTGGACTGAATTGGTGTGAGAATCAAAGCAGCTCGGTCAGCAATCATTCTTGAAAAGCCAAAAGCCTTTTGGTTACCGAGATAATTAATTAAAGCCTTTTGGAGTCCCAAAACCGTCATCATTGCTGTACTATTTCCCATAAACCTGGTTACAATTCATAATTCAAACCCATTCTTTACGTTAGCAATTCCCTTCCTCCCTCAGTTCTTCTTTCTTTCTCCTGGTAAGTTTTAATTTCTTTTGTCTTCCATTGCATGAACTCCCACTGCAAATCTATCCTCAGCAACCCACCAGACCCCTGCTGCTACTGCCCTAACCCCAGCGACCCACTACCCGAACCTCAACCCAGCCTGCCGTGCCCAGCCTGCCGTGCCCAGCCTCGCCGTACCAGTCAACCGTGCCCAGCCTCCCGTGCTCAGACCTCCGTGCCACCACCCGCCTGCACGCGCACCCAGTTCCGCTGCCAGTGCCCACTCGCCTTCACCAGCCCTGCTGTCCCCACCAGACCTCCTGGCCACGCCTGCTGCCACTCGCCCAGACCAACAGCCATGTCCTTCCACCCAGTACTTCGCCTCAACCCAGACACCCGCGCCACCTGGCCCTGACACCGCACCCAGCCCTACGGACCCACTACTAGACCGCCAGACCCCACAACCCACCCGTGCCACCCAGACCGCAGCCGAGACCCCTGCCCTTCGCATCACCGTCCCGGCCAACCCTTCACGCCACTGCCTCGCCCCAGTTCACCCCTTACAGACTTTGCCTAGTTAGAGTGTATGCGTGCATGTATGTGGTGAGATGTGAGCATATGGGCTGTGATGTACACGTGTGAGCATGAGTTGGTTGATGTACACGTGAGAGTAGATTGAAACATAGTTATTTCTTGCGTGTTTGAACAGTGTATTGGTGGAGTTGGATTCACGCTATAAAAAAAAAATGGATGAACAGCTTGCGTTTTATTTTATTTTACGCAAACATCTATTTTGGTTACCAAAAATAGTAACCAACTTTTCTCTGTTTGTTGTGAGCAGAAGCAACCAACTGAGTTTCTTGGCGGCAGCATCGATCTCTCAGCTTTTGTTCTTTTCTCCATCTTCGGTAAGCGCATTTATATAAATTTATAAATTATATACAATGTTCATTGTATTAATATCGTTTCTTTTTGTCGTTATTACAGTGTTCGTTGTTCGTGCTGTACCGACTCTGTTCTTATTTCTTCGTGCTTCGTCGTCAAATTTCTTATCCACGAAAGGTGAATTAATTTTCACGACTATATTCTTATGCAAGTTTGAATTGATAAATGATTGCGATGTGATGTTGAATTGGATGTAAAATTACTATCGTTAAGTGATAAATTGATTGCAAGTAAAAATTGGATATAGGATGGTTAACGATTTAAAATGAATTATATATGTCGAATTTTGATTGTTAACTTGACCCCTTTATATGATGAATATTGATTAATTAAATTGACCCTTAAATTGTTAAGTTAATTGACACGTAGAATTGACAAATTTCACTTTGGACTGTTGAACGTATATTGAATTAACTGTTGTAATTGAAATTGAACGACAAGTGAAACTGAAATGTTATAATCTTTAATCTACTTGAAATGATAGAGTGTATTCTAGAAATAATTGTATTAATTGGCGTAAATAACAAACGCGAATTAATGCGATTATTTCGGGATTATTTGAATGGTTGAATTGTTGCAAATGGATGCTATTGCTTGTTTATTTACTTTGACACCATCCCTGCTATCACACTGCAAGTTCCCTTTGTATGTTTTGATTTTGAATTTAAATAGAATTGGGTTGAAATGATAAATACCCAATTGAGTAAATCGGCCTAGGATAGATAATTAAAATAAGAAACCGAACGGTCAACAAATAACGTTTTGAAATTGAGACTTATTTGGAATTATGGAATAAACTTAGGAAACTGTATTGAAATTTGGTAACGTAAATATAAATAAATTTGTTGAAATAAATAAAATGATTTTATTGAATTAAATAAATGAAATTGTTTTGAAATAGATAAAATGGATTTTATCGAATTAAATAAATTAGATTTGTGGGAATAAAGAAATGAATTCAATTGAAATAAATGAGAACTAATTAATGTAATGAATTGAAACAGATTTGTAAATTTATTTGATTAAACAAAGTGTTTGACAAAGTTAATCGGAATGAGATTTAAGAAGTAAATAGGATGGAGGATAAAGGGATTAAATTTCAAGTTTTGATAAATGAATAAACGAAGTTTTGACAAAGTGAACGTAGTAAATGAAATTGATATAGTAATGAACCTAGGAATGTAAATACGGATTTAAAGAATAAAACTTGATTTAATAAGTTGAACTAAGATTGACTATTTCATGTAATCCATGAATTTGAATTGATATAATAAGTGAAATGTTGATTTAACGTGAATACTTAAAATTTTGATAACTAAAGGGCTTGAACTAGAATTTCTTTTCGAAACATGATTTTAGTAATTGAAACGAATCGAATTGTGAAATATCAAATTCGGAAGTCAAATTTGCAACTTGACCTTTGGATTTGATTTGTTTTAACTTTAATAAAAAGTTGATTGTTGGGTAATTAATACGTAGTTATTAAAGAGACCGGGATCGGATTATGGACATACTCTCTGTCGATACCGAAAACCACTTTAATAACTGATATACGCAAAGTGTTGCTCCAGAATGAAGTGGATGGTTTTGATGAACGTGTTGACTGAAGAAAGAGAACGATTTGGATGACCTCTGACATGACTAAAACAGGAGCCGCGCCGGGCCATTGAGGATCGCCATCTCTAGCGGACACACTTCTTCGATACCTTATCTATTACTTATGTGATTCGATTTGGGTGCACCCCTCGATTTGGGAGTGTTGTTTCGCGGTGTTGGGGTGGTAGCTGCTATGCCCAACATCAGTCCGGATCAGGCAACTACTAGTATCCTAGTTGGTATCGCCTCATGTACCTTGTCATACTAATTATCCTATCGCGACAACTACGATTTTGATTTGTACCTTTAGTATATGGATTGCCCTCTGGTGACTTCCGGTTTTGGGGAAACTACGGTCTTGTATATGCTTTTGGGAATAAACAGGTTAAGAGGTGTATGGGCCCTGCTTAACCCTATTTTGATATCTTACTTTATGGATTAGACATTATCTATTTAGCGTATTCTGTAGGTAGTTTATCGATCCCTTAATGATGTTTATATTCACCTTTGAGTTATGGACTTTATTATATGCATTGATTATCCTGTATAAGATTTTGAGTCCTGACTCGAGTGTTTCTTTTGCATATGCTCGGGTCAGTCTGAAGATATTCCGTTGCTGGTCAAGGTTGGTTGAAGATGCTGAAGGCTTAGCTTTTATCTATATCATTTTATTTTCAGTATTTGATGTACTTATGTATTGGACATCTTGTATCTCTTTCAGTCGCTTTATGTTGAGACATTGTTGTATTCTCTGTAGTAGCTTCATGAACTACTATTATGACGATGTATTTTCCGCTGCATTATTCTGTGACTGTTCTGAGTCTGTGATGTTGTATTGATTCTCATTTACATTTATGTACTTATAATCCCATAATGTTCTGTGTTTGTATTATTTAAGTTGACAAGTGTGGATTATTGTCAATTTAAATGGTCCAAATATACGGGATGTTACAGTTGGTATCAGAGCTCTGGTTTTCCTAAAAACCTTAGTTCGGGATTATAAAGAAACTCATTAGAGATAGAGTAGCAATACTCTAGAATGAGGAGAATCAATTCAATATCCAAATCCTTTCGAAAAATACAAGCCCCTTTGATTCGTTGATTAGTTTTCTTAGCATTCTATTATCTTATCTTTGGTTCTAAATCTCTTTTGGTATTTCAGGATGAGTACCAGAAGAAATGTTAGAGGAGGAAGAGGCAACGGTCCTGCCCAGGCTGCACCTGCCGCTCCAGCTCCTGTCAAATTCACTACTCTTAGCAAGGAGTATTCACAACTGGGAGGTACTAAGTTTTCTGGATCCGAGAACATCATAGAGGCTCAGCAATGGCTTAAGAGTTTGGAGAAGATATTTTCTGGATTAGAAATTACTGATGCTCAGAAGCGTCAGCTTGCTGCTTGGCAACTTCAAGATGCCGCACA
This sequence comes from Allium fistulosum, assembly GCA_030737815.1. Taxonomy (NCBI): domain Eukaryota; kingdom Viridiplantae; phylum Streptophyta; class Magnoliopsida; order Asparagales; family Amaryllidaceae; genus Allium; species Allium fistulosum. Next base: position 19,939,144 of record JASFAW010000013.1, read on the forward strand.
AGATTGGTGGGAATCCGTTACTTCTCGTATCGAGGAGGACACCATCACATGGGCCCAGTTTAGGTATGAATAGTTTGGATTCTAGTGGTTTAAATTCTTCCTTCTATCTTTGAAATGTTATTCATCTTGTCTATCTTTGATTAGGGATACCTTCTCGGCACAATGGATGCCAGCTGCTGGGAAAACCCAACTTTATAGAGCTTTCATGGATCTTAAGCAAGGCAGTATGACTATTTCTGAGTATGAGAGGAAATTTAATGAACGCTCCAAGTTTGGACCGGGTTTGATTGACACACCACTTTTGAAGAATGAGAAATTCATTTTGGGAGCTAGACCAGAATTTTATGACTTGCTTACCGGACACATTCGCTCCACTTTCACAGAGCTTATTGATTTTGCTCTTAGATATGAGGCGAAGCCTAAGGGATCCACTGCCAAGGCTGCTCCTACTCAGCCCTCTTCTAGCCAGCCCGGGAAGAGGAAGATGAACTTTGATCAACAAAAGAAAGCTTGGCAGAAGACTACAGGATTGGGATATGCTCAGAAAAGCCCTATCGATCTTGCTAATATCACATGCTTCAAGTGCGATAAGAAGGGCCATTATGCTAATAGCTGTCCATCTACCGGAGCTGCTATTCCACCACCTTCTACGACTAGGAAAGACTTGTGCCATGTATGCCTACAGCCAGGTCATTTCAAGAAAGACTGCCCACTATACAAGCGTGGTACACCCTCTGGAGTATTTGCTGTCACCACACCTGCACCATCTGCACCACCCGCTCAGGATGACCAAGGTACTTTGCGTAGTATATTTCATTTACATGCTACACCTGTTAGAGTATTATTCGATACTGGTGCTTCTCATAGCTTTATATCTGTTGACATTTGTAATAAGCTCAAGATAGAGTCCACTCTTGCCACTACCTTTTTATGTGTCTCAAATCCCATCGGAGGACCTGCTAACCTCCGAAGTATCTGCAAGGATGTTACATTGATGTATGATTTTTCTCGATTTACTTGGGATTTCTATGTGCTTGGATTTCAAGCATTTGACCTTCTTCTTGGAGCTGATTGGTTAAGCAAATTCGATGCTGTCATCTCTTGCAAATCCCGATCAGTTTCTTTAGTAAGCGACCAAGGCTTACCACTCGTCATTAAATGCAAATCACCTCAGAAATATGCCGGAAGCTTCATATTCTCTCTTGATGCTCCTCCCGATGATCTTGTCACCACACCTATAGTTCAGTCATTTCCTGATGTATTTGGCGAAGTCAGCTCTCTCCCGCCTAAACGGGAAATAGATTTCCGTATTGATCTAATTCCCGGAGCTACGCCCGTAGTTCTCCCACACCGAAGGATGGCTCCTAAAGAAAAGGCCGAACTAAAAACTCAAATTGAGGATCTATTTGCTAAGGGCTTGATTAGAAGAAGTTGTTCCGAATGGGGCGCTGCAGTTGTATTTGTCACCAAATCAGATGGATCTCTTCGCATGTGTGTTGACTATAGAGAGCTCAACAAGCGCACTCTCAAAAATCGTTATCCGATGCCTCGCATCAACGATTTATTCGACCAGCTTCATGGTGCTAAAGTTTTCTCACAACTCGATCTAGCCACTGGGTTCCACCAACTCAGAATAGCGGATGATAGTATCCATAAGACAGCTTTCCGGACCGAAAATGGATTCTATGAATGGTTGGTTATGCCATTCGGTTTGACCAACGCACCTGCTTACTTCGTCGACTTGATGAATCGAGTCTTCCGTGATGTCCTTAACAAGTTTGTTCTTGTATTCATTGATGATATTCTTGTCTTCTCTAAGGACAAGGAAGAACATAAGACACATCTTCGTTATGTTCTTGAAACTCTCAGAAACCATCAGCTTAAAGCCAAGTTTTCTAAATGCCATTTCTGGCGAGATGAAGTGAGATTCCTTGGCCATATTGTTTCTGAGAATGGCATTTCAGTCGATCCAGCTAAGATTGCCATAATCAATGTAAGTTTTATCATATTCGAAATTCTATTCAAATAATCTTATCTCTCGCTAATTTATATCAATTAATCTACAGGATTGGGAGACCCCTAAAACTCCTACAGATATCCGTAGTTTCTTGGGCCTAGCTGGATATTATCGCAGATTTATTGAGCACTTTGCCCGGATCTCTGCCCCACTTACTGCTTTAACTCGGAAGGATGTTAAGTTTATTTGGAGTGAGAAGTGCGAATCAGCTTTCAATGAGTTGAAGAGTAAATTAACTTCAGCCCCAGTTCTTGCAGTCATCGATGGAAGTGAAGGATTGACTGTTTATACAGATGCTTGCCGAGAAGGTTTAGGCGCTGTTCTTATGCAAAATGGGAAGGTTATTGCTTATGCCGGTCGTCAGTTGAAGACCCATGAATTGAACTATGCCACTCATGATCTTGAGCTTCTTGCTGTTGTATTTGCTTTGAAACTTTGGAGGCATCATCTTTTGGGAACAAAGTTCGAACTATTCACTGATCATAAGTCTTTGAGGTATATCTTTTCTCAGAAGGATTTGAATCAGAGGCAAGTCCGATGGCTTGAATTCTTAGCTGCATATGACCTCGACATCACTTATACACCGGGAAAAGCAAATGTTGTAGCAGATGCTTTGAGCCGCAGCAAAGCATTGTCTTGTTGCAATCTTATCGAAGGCATGTTATTCCAGCTTAGTATCTCTCCATCTCTTATGGATCGCATCAAAGCTAAGCAATATGAAGACACTTTGCTCTATCGTATGAAGGAATTAGTTATGGGTAGAGTAAGTAATGCCGACAACAAAGTGGGTGCACAAGTTGATAGTGATGGAGTTTTGAGGATCGACAATCGTATTTGTGTTCCTAATGTCGATGGTCTTAGACAGGAAGTGCTGCGAGAAAATCATAAGTCTTCGCTTTCATTTCATCCCGGTGCTACCAAAATGTACCAGAATATGAAGAAACTATATTGGTGGAGTGGAATGAAGCGCGATATTTCTATCTATGTTAGCAGGTGCACCACTTGCCAACAAGTTAAAGCAGATCACAGAAAGACAGCAGGATTGCTCCAACCGCTAGAGATTCCAGGTTGGAAATGGGAGCAAATTTCTATGGACTTTATTGATGGGCTTCCAAGGACTAGAAAGGGTAATGAAAGCATATGGGTAATTGTCGATGGACTGACGAAGTCCGCTCACTTTATTCCAGTCAAGACCACTCGTACAGCCTCTAGTTTGGCCGAGATATACATGAGGGAAGTTGTTAAGCTTCACGGTGTACCATCTAGTATTGTATGCGATCGAGACCCTATTTTCACCAGTAAATTCTGGAAAGCATTCCAGGATACTTTGGGCACCAAACTGAATCTGAGTACAGCTTATCATCCTCAGACAGATGGTCAAACTGAGAGGGTGAATCAGATTTTGGAAGATCTTCTTCGAGCTTGTATTATTGACTTTGGTGGATCTTGGGAAGACCATCTTCACTTGGTTTAATTCACTTATAATAATAGTTACCAGGTAAAGAATTTGAATTTCAAATTGAATAAGTATATTTGAATTTGAATTAATTATCCTTTATCAACCAGGCAAGCATTGGTATGGCACCGTACGAAGCCTTATATGGACGGCCATGCAAATCGCCAGCTTGTTGGATTGAATCGGGAGATCGATTAGTGCTTGGACCAGAAATGATTATGGAAGCTTCTGAAAAGGTCGAAGAAATCAGGAAGAAGATAAAGACGGCACAGGATAGACAGAAAAGCTATGCCGATAAAAGGAGAAGAGATCTCGAATTCGGTGTAGGAGACAAAGTATTTCTGAAAGTGTCGCCTTTGAGGAATATTGTTCGCTTTGGAAGGAAAGGAAAATTAGCTCCCAGATTCGTTGGTCCGTTTGAGATTACAGAAAGAGTTGGAACATTGGCCTATAGAGTTGCATTACCAGAAAAGTTCGCTGGTGTTCACAACGTGTTCCACGTCTCACATCTTCGAAAGGTTGTACACGATCCATCTATGACCATCCCTACTGCTCAGTTGGATGAAATAGTTATTGAGCCTGACTTGACTATTGAGCGAAAGCCACTTCGGATAGTTGATCGTGAGACAAAGCAACTCAGAAGGAAGTCGGTAAATCTCGTCAAAGTACAGTGGAGTACAGATGAGCGAGATTGCACGTGGGAAACTGAGGATAGCATTCGGAATTCAAACCCCGAACTATTAATTTCAGGTATTATTCAAATTTCTCGAAATCTATCTTAACTTTTCTACTTATTTCATTTCTACTTCACTCGTCTCGTACCTTTTCGAGGACGAAAAGTTTTGAGTGGGGGAGATTGTAACGACCCTAATTTTCAACCCAATTTTAAATTTTAAATTCATCGTTTCAATAAAAATTTTGAAATTTTAAACGATCTAAATTTACATCCAAACTTTATTTGTGACATACGTCTAGTTAGATATAGACATAGAAAAAGTTTCGTTGGAAAATATTACAGTAAAGTCCGTTCGCGTTTTACTGTATATCAGTCCGCATAAAGCTGCGAAAAATTTATCTTCCAAATCTAAATATTTTACACAGTCCGCTTGTAAAAATTATTCTGATCGAGATTTTATAATTCGTTTCGTCTAAAACTGTCATCGCCTGCTTCGTTTATCTTATTTTGCAAAACGTACAATTTAAGCGGCGTAATGCCAATTTTATAAAATCATCGTATCGCAATAATCTGTATACCGTTGGAAACGTACCGTCGCGCTGATCAAAACGGTATATTAGTTTGTGTCATTCGGAGTTCGAAATTAGAAGTTACTGACATTTTATCGGTTGATAAACTGTCCGTTACAAACAGTTATTCGGCTCCTATTGGACTGAATTGGTGTGAGAATCAAAGCAGCTCGGTCAGCAATCATTCTTGAAAAGCCAAAAGCCTTTTGGTTACCGAGATAATTAATTAAAGCCTTTTGGAGTCCCAAAACCGTCATCATTGCTGTACTATTTCCCATAAACCTGGTTACAATTCATAATTCAAACCCATTCTTTACGTTAGCAATTCCCTTCCTCCCTCAGTTCTTCTTTCTTTCTCCTGGTAAGTTTTAATTTCTTTTGTCTTCCATTGCATGAACTCCCACTGCAAATCTATCCTCAGCAACCCACCAGACCCCTGCTGCTACTGCCCTAACCCCAGCGACCCACTACCCGAACCTCAACCCAGCCTGCCGTGCCCAGCCTCCCGTGCCCAGCCTCGCCGTACCAGTCAACCGTGCCCAGCCTCCCGTGCTCAGACCTCCGTGCCACCACCCGCCTGCACGCGCACCCAGTTCCGCTGCCAGTGCCCACTCGCCTTCACCAGCCCTGCTGTCCCCACCAGACCTCCTGGCCACGCCTGCTGCCACTCGCCCAGACCAACAGCCATGTCCTTCCACCCAGTACTTCGCCTCAACCCAGACACCCGCGCCACCTGGCCCTGACACCGCACCCAGCCCTACGGACCCACTACTAGACCGCCAGACCCCACAACCCACCCGTGCCACCCAGACCGCAGCCGAGACCCCTGCCCTTCGCATCACCGTCCCGGCCAACCCTTCACGCCACTGCCTCGCCCCAGTTCACCCCTTACAGACTTTGCCTAGTTAGAGTGTATGCGTGCATGTATGTGGTGAGATGTGAGCATATGGGCTGTGATGTACACGTGTGAGCATGAGTTGGTTGATGTACACGTGAGAGTAGATTGAAACATAGTTATTTCTTGCGTGTTTGAACAGTGTATTGGTGGAGTTGGATTCACGCTATAAAAAAAAAATGGATGAACAGCTTGCGTTTTATTTTATTTTACGCAAACATCTATTTTGGTTACCAAAAATAGTAACCAACTTTTCTCTGTTTGTTGTGAGCAGAAGCAACCAACTGAGTTTCTTGGCGGCAGCATCGATCTCTCAGCTTTTGTTCTTTTCTCCATCTTCGGTAAGCGCATTTATATAAATTTATAAATTATATACAATGTTCATTGTATTAATATCGTTTCTTTTTGTCGTTATTACAGTGTTCGTTGTTCGTGCTGTACCGACTCTGTTCTTATTTCTTCGTGCTTCGTCGTCAAATTTCTTATCCACGAAAGGTGAATTAATTTTCACGACTATATTCTTATGCAAGTTTGAATTGATAAATGATTGCGATGTGATGTTGAATTGGATGTAAAATTACTATCGTTAAGTGATAAATTGATTGCAAGTAAAAATTGGATATAGGATGGTTAACGATTTAAAATGAATTATATATGTCGAATTTTGATTGTTAACTTGACCCCTTTATATGATGAATATTGATTAATTAAATTGACCCTTAAATTGTTAAGTTAATTGACACGTAGAATTGACAAATTTCACTTTGGACTGTTGAACGTATATTGAATTAACTGTTGTAATTGAAATTGAACGACAAGTGAAACTGAAATGTTATAATCTTTAATCTACTTGAAATGATAGAGTGTATTCTAGAAATAATTGTATTAATTGGCGTAAATAACAAACGCGAATTAATGCGATTATTTCGGGATTATTTGAATGGTTGAATTGTTGCAAATGGATGCTATTGCTTGTTTATTTACTTTGACACCATCCCTGCTATCACACTGCAAGTTCCCTTTGTATGTTTTGATTTTGAATTTAAATAGAATTGGGTTGAAATGATAAATACCCAATTGAGTAAATCGGCCTAGGATAGATAATTAAAATAAGAAACCGAACGGTCAACAAATAACGTTTTGAAATTGAGACTTATTTGGAATTATGGAATAAACTTAGGAAACTGTATTGAAATTTGGTAACGTAAATATAAATAAATTTGTTGAAATAAATAAAATGATTTTATTGAATTAAATAAATGAAATTGTTTTGAAATAGATAAAATGGATTTTATCGAATTAAATAAATTAGATTTGTGGGAATAAAGAAATGAATTCAATTGAAATAAATGAGAACTAATTAATGTAATGAATTGAAACGGATTTGTAAATTTATTTGATTAAACAAAGTGTTTGACAAAGTTAATCGGAATGAGATTTAAGAAGTAAATAGGATGGAGGATAAAGGGATTAAATTTCAAGTTTTGATAAATGAATAAACGAAGTTTTGACAAAGTGAACGTAGTAAATGAAATTGATATAGTAATGAACCTAGGAATGTAAATACGGATTTAAAGAATAAAACTTGATTTAATAAGTTGAACTAAGATTGACTATTTCATGTAATCCATGAATTTGAATTGATATAATAAGTGAAATGTTGATTTAACGTGAATACTTAAAATTTTGATAACTAAAGGGCTTAAACTAGAATTTCTTTTCGAAACATGATTTTAGTAATTGAAACGAATCGAATTGTGAAATATCAAATTCGGAAGTCAAATTTGCAACTTGACCTTTGGATTTGATTTGTTTTAACTTTAATAAAAAGTTGACTGTTGGGTAATTAATACGTAGTTATTAAAGAGACCGGGATCGGATTATGGACATACTCTCTGTCGATACCGAAAACCACTTTAATAACTGATATACGCGAAGTGTTGCTCCAGAATGAAGTGGATGGTTTTGATGAACGTGTTGACTGAAGAAAGAGAACGATTTGGATGACCTCTGACATGACTAAAACAGGAGCCGCGCCGGGCCATTGAGGATCGCCATCTCTAGCGGACACACTTCTTCGATACCTTATCTATTACTTATGTGATTCGATTTGGGTGCACCCCTCGATTTGGGAGTGTTGTTTCGCGGTGTTGGGGTGGTAGCTGCTATGCCCAACATCAGTCCGGATCAGGCAACTACTAGTATCCTAGTTGGTATCGCCTCATGTACCTTGTCATACTAATTATCCTATCGCGACAACTACGATTTTGATTTGTACCTTTAGTATATGGATTGCCCTCTGGTGACTTCCGGTTTTGGGGAAACTACGGTCTTGTATATGCTTTTGGGAATAAACAGGTTAAGAGGTGTATGGGCCTTGCTTAACCCTATTTTGATATCTTACTTTATGGATTAGACATTATCTATTTAGCGTATTCTGTAGGTAGTTTATCGATCCCTTAATGATGTTTATATTCACCTTTGAGTTATGGACTTTATTATATGCATTGATTATCCTGTATAAGATTTTGAGTCCTGACTCGAGTGTTTCTTTTGCATATGCTCGGGTCAGTCTGAAGATATTCCGTTGCTGGTCAAGGTTGGTTGAAGATGCTGAAGGCTTAGCTTTTATCTATATCATTTTATTTTCAGTATTTGATGTACTTATGTATTGGACATCTTGTATCTCTTTCAGTCGCTTTATGTTGAGACATTGTTGTATTCTCTGTAGTAGCTTCATGAACTACTATTATGACGATGTATTTTCCGCTGCATTATTCTGTGACTGTTCTGAGTCTGTGATGTTGTATTGATTCTCATTTACATTTATGTACTTATAATCCCATAATGTTCTGTGTTTGTATTATTTAAGTTGACAAGTGTGGATTATTGTCAATTTAAATGGTCCAAATATACGGGATGTTACAATTAACTATGTTCCAACACACACCTTATGCTTCCGTAAATGCTAAGGCTATGGTTGGTTTGCCATTATCAATTTTGGGTTTTCATTCAAACAAAAATGCATACAACGCATGTATATTGTGAAAAACGACTAGTTTAAAAAACGAATTTAACATATAAAATATGAAACAATTTATTTTTCATTTTTCGTGTTTTGGAAAATAACAGAAGCACGAGAGACAATTCATCTTCCTCAAATATTTCATTCCCTACCCTAACGTCACTCTAAATTCCCTTTACTCAGCCCCATAAAAGAAATTCATTTCATTTTGTCAAAAAGAGAATTAGAATCTCGCTTCGAAAACCCTCCCTTTGATGACCTTCGCCTAACCTTGGACGATCCTCGCTTATCCCTCGGGGATGCTCGACTCACCTTGATGACATAGCCTCACCCTCCAATGATTGACATCCAAGATATACCCTCAGATCCATAGGTAGATAATTTAGCTTCAACGGAAATGTGTCTCCCTTTTTTGTTACCTTCTCGGTTTTTACAAAACCTATTTCTAAAGATTTTGCCTTTTGTTTTAATTCTCTCACATTTTTCATCTCTTTATCATGTTTTGGTTACCTAATTCAACAATTGCAATAAGCATCATTGCAACAAATAGTAGAGGAATAGTTGTAAAGATTTACCAAACTTCAAAATGGACAGATCTGATTAAAGAATGATGCATAATAATGACACCTCAATTCCTTTCTCATATTTTTGGATCATGGCTTAACATAGTAGAGTTCATGATGTTGGAAGCAAAAGCGAAGCTAATGTACATATGGGTAGATCAAGTGACCTACCCAGGATATTGAAGAGAAAAGTAGAAACAAATGAAGCTTTTGAACTGTTTTTGTATATGATATTTATTTTATCTATAAATTTTATAAACAAAGTTTGCAAAACACAACCCATTACCCCGTAACCGCATTTATCTCAATGAAGTGTTATGGCACGCGCTTTGCGCGTAAGTTGTTTTTCTACAAACTGTAAATATTTAACGCGTTCAAGAGAAAATGATTTGCACAAATATCTTGCCATATTTTTACATTGAAATCATGTATAATTAGTTTGAATTTTTATTTTTAACTTGCAAGGTCTAACTTTTTGTTAGTTATAATTTTTTGGTTTGAGGAAACAGATGTGTAATGTGAGGCTACTATAATTTTTTATGTATTATTGATTAATAAAGAATGAATTTGTAAAAGGTGTTTATTTGTTAGACCCTATTTTTAAGTGATATTAAGATTTAGGAATATCTATAGAGGAACGATTTGAATTTGTAAAAAAATGTTTTTTGTTAGATTGTATTTTAAAGTAATATTTGAGGGGCATTTTTGGTAGTTTACACTAACACCAAAAAAATATGATACTAAATGTATTACAACTATTATTAAAGATATTACACTGACCTACTTAACAAAAATGAATCTAACTCAAAATAGAAACCCAACCAATTAAAATAATACTTTCTGCTAGCCGCTATTTTCTTTTTGTTGAATCTCACCTTTGTAGCTCCTTTTGATCTGATTTCAGTTTAGAGATGTGACAACAGCTACTTTAATACACTAAAAAGACCAAATAAGGGAGGATCATTGGTAATTGAGGCTCGGGCTAATTATAACCTAAAGATCTAGAAATTTTTTCCTTTTCATTTTCTCTTAATTTCCAATCTATATCTTGCATGAGTATTCTACACTACTTTCCTGAGTTTCTACTTTATCTTGATCTTAAATTTGTTTAGCTTTTGACCGGTTATTCATTTTTTGTGAGGAAAAATGGTTTTAAAAATAGAGAACAAAAATAGAAGAGAAGAAGATGAAATTATTATTATTGACCAATACTTTTGCATGTAAGACTAACTATTACAATGTTTTCGCTTTTGAACTCCTATGGTTTAGAGTATTTCTATTTGGAAATTAGCATTTTCTTTCCTATGTCATCAATAACTATTTCTCCTTTTTGTGTTTAACCAATGAGGAATTAACACCGACCTTTGTTATTAGAAATACAATAGAAAAGATCAGAGTTGTTGAAGTTCTTTTCAACTAGCACATTATGATTATGTTTTATTTAGTGCCATCTCTATATTGTATATATACATACACATCTCATTTGATAAAACAAATTTTGTATTTATTTATTTATAAGATTGTTTCCAAACCTTGAGGAAAATGATCATTTATGCATAAAGTAACCTCGTCGATGTTTTTTCTAGCACCGCCATTAGGTGAAAGTCCAGTACAAACAAACTATTAAGACAATAATGTACTATAGTGTGCCTTCCTCATATTCATAGACAAAGGTGTATGTAATAAGTTTGTATTTTTTGAGCTAACATTTTTTAATCAATGTTAAACTATAGTTAATTTTAATGTTCCCTTTAATGCACAAAGCTTTACTTTATCATTATTTAAGGGGTATTACGTCTTCAAGTTATGAAAAACAACAATATGAAGAACTTATCGGTTGGACCTGTGATGGAGATGAAGTATAGAACCATATGATATCCTCTAAACATTATTCATTAGTCATAAAGAAGGTTGGTTGGTTCAACTTGTTAGAAGATTAATGGGTAGGAGCAAAAAGAGAAAGTGATGGGAGTTGTGTCATGGATGAGTCCACTGCCTTGAAAGTGAAATCCAGCATGACTATGGCGTAATTGATAATTATTGTACGCTCTCGAAGTTAACACTGATAGAGCTAGAGATATTCCCTAGGGAAAATTATGTAATTGTTACATATATCTAACTCGATAACCAATCTTGCTCGAAATAAAAGGGGTTTCCAAGATTTTGAAGAAAATAATAACATTATTATTTAAAAGTATTTGTGAATACTAATATCTTGAAAAGAGTTTTAAGATTTGTTCAAGTTCGAAGTTGCTCCCAAAATCAACGAGTCAATTTGAGAACAAATAATTTTTATGTTATCTAGTTTGAGTGGTTAGAAAATAACAAGAAATGGGCGAGAGATATGTTTGGTTGGTAAGCACTTCTCATGAGTATTATCCTTTATGGTAAGGGGATATATTATACGACTTAGTGCGACCCGTTTCCTTGGTATTATTTTGGAGCTACTCGATCTATTTGTATGTTTTTCTATTGATTTTAAGGTAAATATTTGGGAAGTTGATTTGTAAATTGAGATTATGATATGTATGATTTTACGAAGTATTTGATACCACTTTGAAAAAGATTTTGACTTAATCCAAAATGTAATTGATATACAAAAAGGTATATGTATATATTATTATTTCAAATGATTTGAAATAAAACCAAGGTATTGACTTTTGAAGTTTCCGTTAAATAAATTTGGTATAAAATACATAGTAGTTTAAATATGGAATTTGAAATTTCTGTATAAAAAATATTTATATGGATACTATGTACGGAGCCTAAGTAGTGGTGGCATACCCGAATAATTATGAAACCTCTTCTTATTTTCCCTTTAGAGTAAAATGTTTCTAATAAATAAGTGAAGCTATGATAAGTTATTTTATTGATGCATCTATCCTATACATTTAGGATTATAACGAATTGAACTTCGGACACTTCGTATTTAAATATCTGAACTATTTAAATATTTGAATCTTGGATTAAATGTTATTAAAATGATTTAGTAAGCATTTTAACCCACTTTTAAATCATAAGTAATGATCGTAAACTTATTTTGGAAAAATGTTTACAAAACAAATATTTTGAAAATGTGACCGTAAATCGTTTTATTGATAAACAACTTTTTAACCGTCAGAAGTTGTTCAGATTTTTTTACATACACTTATTTTCTTAGGAAATTAATACAATGAAATAAATTATTTTTTTTCCTATTTATGGAAATAGCCTTTATGGATGATGTCATGGGTGATGTCATCAAAGATATTCCGAAAATGACCTTTTATGGTAATACTTAACTTTTAAGTAATAGAAAAGAGGTGTAAATTTAACATGTAAAAAGGAGGCTCCTTTGTGACCTTTCATGGAAGGTAAGAGGTGGTTGTGACCTCTTGTAAAACCCTATATAAGGAGAGGCAGACCAGACATAATAAATCACTAATTCACTAAGCTTGATATGAAGTATGAGAATTAAAAACGGTGGATGTGCTTAAGCACTAATCCATTAATTATTCTCAAACTTTTTTGAGACTTAACCAAATCATCTTCAATCTCTTTTAAACTTTAGCTTTTGGCTTAAAAATCATGGGAAGCATGATTAGCAAGTAGAAATAGGGAGAAGGTGAGAGGAAGATCTAAGGGGGACCGTGAGCATATGAGGAGGAGGAGGAAGTGTGGCTTTGGTTTGAAAGTGCTAAAGGTTGGATTTTAAGGCTTTTAGTGATGGTGGGAGTTGATTCTTTGTCCTTGTGGCTTTGTGGTTGGGTTTGGCATGGATCTAAGTGAGTTATCTCACTATCTTTTGATTATATGTTGTGTATATATATGATGTGTGCAAAGTATAAAGTTAAAGTGACATTAACTAAGTAAAGTTATAAACTTTGGACTAGGGGTGGGCGCGGGTCGGTTTGGTGCGGTTTGAAGTCCAAACTGCTTCCGCACCGCATCAAACGGTTAATCAAAAATACAAACCATTATACTAATCTTTTAAACTGTTCGGTTTCGGTTTGGTTTGAATGTACTACGGTTCGGTTTCGGTATGATCAGGTTTGAACCCATATTAAATATGAAATAAGAGAATTACTTCCATCAACAATCAATTTACGAAGGCAATTGTGTGAAGCTTTTACACTTAAAGGTTAAAACACACAATGTTATACTGAAATGAAAGATTAGTTCTTAATTGTATGAATATTTCAATTTGACATTTAGCTACAAGGGAGATTTTTTAGTAGATTAACCAAACATCAACATTAATTAAAGCATAATCATCAAAGAAAATGACTAGAATAAGATTATAATTATCATTTATCCAAAAAATTGAGATGAAAAATATTATACCAAAACTATAACTTCTTCCTTTATGGAAGCGAATATTATTAATATAATAACATACGCTAAAAATTGAATATACATCGTTAGAATTTAAAATAAGATAGGAGTTGCTTATATTTTTATCATAAGATTACTAGTGTAAATATTCGGTTCGGTCCGGTTTAATATGGTTGGTTCAATCATCCAAACCGCAACCGAACCGTATCGATGCGGGTCGGTCCGGTTTTGGGTATTCACTTTGGTTAGAAGATTCGGTGCGGGTTTCCACACCGTTTTTGCGGTTCGGTGCGGGCGGTTTCCGTATAGCGGTGCGGTTTATGCCCACCCCTACTTTGGACCCCTCTTGCTTTTGAAAGCAAATGGTAACTTTATATTATATAACATCACTTCTATTACCCTCCAAAACATGTGGCATGGCCATGACTTGATGTTTAAATGGTTGTTTAACTTGTGTGTAAAATTGAAGTAAGTTTGAAAATGTTTGAAGCAAGAATAGTCGTTACAAGGGCACTTTCAAATCCCTTGTTTTTGGGAATTTTTATAAATAAATGGAAAGATATTATTAAGGGTTTCTTTCCATGATTCTTAATTACCCTAATGGTAGTAATTATTATAAAAATTTTCAAGTCTTAAATCATTTTTTAAAGTGGTCAAACTAGTCACAAAGATTGTGCTTTCCAATGTGTTCTTTAACAAGGACTTTTAACAGCATTTATAAATGCTATAGTAAGTCGCTTATGGTTTTTAGTGTTCAAAAATGATATTTAAATTTGGTGTTTTTCTCTAATCTTTTTAGAGATGTTTTCAAACATGTTTTGAAGTATATTAAAGTTGGCTTGAAGTTTAGATATCTTATTAATAATTATATATAAATTTTGGAAAAGTAAGGAAGAGGTTTAACACTAGAAGCCGACGAAGTAGACTTCTCTATTTCTGAGAGTTAAGATTGATGTCAAGTGGAGATGGAGCAATACAACTATAACCTATCGGGCTTCACTCTTGAACAAGGAATAGTTAAGTTGGAATGTCGAAACATGTTAATCTTGTTGCTTACTTACTTGTTTAAAAGTTAACTAACTTTGCTTAATGCTAAAAGTCAACGAAGTAGGCTTATCTATTTCTGGGAGTTGAGATTGATATCGAGTAAGGATGGAGCAATAGAGCTCTAATCTATCGAGCTTCTCTCTTAAATGAGGAATAGTTAAGTGGGGAATGTCGAAAACGGTTAATCATGTTGTTTGTTACTTGTTTATGGAAATTAATAATATTATACTTAACACTAAAAGCCGACGAGTATGCTTGTTTATTTTTGAGATTTAAAAACGAAGTGTCTGGGCAAGGCTTTGATGCAACCAGTGCTCTAACTTACCTGGCTCCACTCCTGAAAGAGGAATGGTTATGCTGAAATTTCGAAAAGAAGTTAAGTATACAAATATTGATTTGTATAAGCAATTGTTTGTCTAGATAATCGATTAGTCGTCTATCAAACGTAGCTAAATATTATCTTAGATCTTTTAAAAGAATGTTTTAAAGCTAAGCATAAGTAAAATGGTTTGGGTTTGTTGTGACAATGTTTCAATAACATTCGTCTTTAACCGTTTTTGAATATACTTATGAATGTAAATATATCTTTAGAAGAATGTTTTAAAGATAAGCATAAGAGAAATGGTTTTGAGTTTGTAGTGACAATGTTTGAGTTACATTTGTCTGAAACCTTTTTGAATAAATTTGTGAAAGCGCTTAGATCTTTAAATTGATATTTTGAAGGAAATTATAAGTAATGAATCTTTTGGAAAAAGATAGAAAAAGGAAAGGTTTAAAAAGAAAAGGGGATTGGAAGTCGCTTATGTGACTTGATCGTGCTTTGTATGTTTACTCGTTAATGGAAAACATTTAGTTGTATACTAAGCACTAAAAGCCGATGAAGTAGGCTTGTCTATCTATGGGAATTAAGACTGATGTTGGTGTAGGGATATGAGCAACAGAGCTCAAACCTACTAGCTTCACAATTGATCGAGGGATAGTGTGAGAGGAAAATATTGGAAACGTCATAAGTATATGAGACTTGGTTTCCATATGTGATCGCTCTCATTATCATTGAATGACCAAATTCGTCGATTCAATCTTGGAGAGACCAGGATCGGTAAGTGCTTTACTTACCGAAAACCACTTCAAGACTGAGATACGTGTTCTATTTCTTGGAAGTTGATCTTTTTGAGATAAGGGTATCTATGTGAGATTTGAGATCTATTTAAGATGCTCGAACACATGTAGTTGTTTGTGATCTATTCAGGATGTGGGAATCCAGGTGATTTCGAGATCGGTTGAGATATGGGAATCCACATATGGTTTCAAGATTTGTTCGAGATGTGGGAATCCATTTGGGATTCGTGTTCTTTTCGAGTGATGATGACTCGTGTGAAAGATTACAAACATGGCATCGACATCGAAAATGGCTAAAGGCAGAGTAGGATGCACAATTTAGGGTTTTGTAGTCCCACGATAGGGTATTTTCATCTCCGTATCTAAAGTATGGTTATCGATGTTGCGTGCGGGAGTTGATGATATTTGGTACCACATGGTTCATGTTTATGTTCGGGCGTGGGCCTTTTATGTTCACCTTATGGTGTATCTTATCTAGAGATATACGGAGCTCATAAGTTTGTATATACTCTTAGGATTTTTTATAGTATTACATGAGTATAAACTTGAGTCGTCTTCTAATGAAATGTTTCATAAATGGTTTTAGAATTAAATGACATACCATTCATGTAAATGAATATGGTATAAAAAGTAAATGGTATATATAAAGAAACCAATGGGGTAAAATACATACGTTGTACGTAGATTATTTTATTCTCATGACATTTCTTGATCCGGGATTCAAGTACATGGTTTTTAGTTGATTTACACTGGTTCGGTTAAGGGATTTTCAATCGATTCTCAATGGTGAACCCTTGAAATGGATTCTTAATATGATCATGAGGTTTTCTATCGTAGTATATGGCTATGTAAGGGAAACAAAGGTTTCTAATCAAGAAACCTGATCGGAGTCGGCACTAGAGAGATCATGTAATCTATACTAGTTCGGAAGTGAAATTTATGTGATCAATCAAGTGATGAGATCATATATCGCCTATAGATGATCTATGTACATCATACGGGCTTATGTATATGTGTATATAAAGTTCTGTTGGCCGAGAGCTCAAGGAATGACTTTTCAATTTGTTTTGGGGTAGCTTGAGTAATCGTCTAGGTAATAACCTAAAACTGTTGAGCATAAGGTAGGCTTAGTAAATTATTTATCGTCCTTGTGCAATGAGAGGGGTTTTAACCTGAGCATACCTTAGAGCTTTGTTTGCTAATAATTTTGAATACTATTGAGTATCGATATGTGCTTGTCTCTTTCATTAATTGGACGTATTGGAATTTCGAGGACAAAATGTTTTAAGTGGGGGAGAATGTAGTGACCTGGAATTTTGAATACTTCATATTTAAATATCTAAATTATTTAAATATTTGAATATTTGATAAAATGTGTAAAAATGGTTTTATAATCATGTTAAGCCCCTTTTATATAGTAACACATCATGGTAAACTTATTTGAAATATGTTTACAAAAATAAGTAGTTCGAAGAAATATTGATGGTATGACAGAAAACAGTTTTATCCATAAACGACTTTTTACTCGATAAATGTTGTTCAAACTTTTTGGGCATCTCTAATATATTAATATGACATTAATTAGCAACTAAAATATTTTTGTGGTTATGACCAACTAAATGTATTTAGTGATGTAATGCGTGATGTCATGGGGTAGAAGATATTTTAGAAAGAAGAGTTTAAGGCTAAGTTATGGAGTGTGATGTGTAAAGTGAAGCACATGGAGGGGGCATGCTTTTGTGGCTGGCCTAGAAGGTTTGGGAGGTGGTTTTAACTTCTTAAATAATCCTATAAGCATAAAATTTGGTTTGCAAATTATAGCATAAAAATAATATCTACATTCTCTCTCTCATCTCTTTAACTTTCTAAAAAAATGCAAATGAATCCCAAACTTTGGCAAAGGTTATGTAACAACATAGGAGGAAGGAATATCAACTCAAATGTTGGAGGAAGGAGGCACAAGAGCATGTCATGGCCGTGAGCAATTTATGGAGCAAGGAGGTGGCTGTGAGCTTTTTGAAGGCAGAGGTGGAATCTTTGGCTTGTTTGGTGATGGTAAGAAATATTCATGTGTTCTAGTGGTTTGTGCTGGATGTTAGAAAGGGTTTGGGTGGAATAATCATGTGGCTTTGTTAGACCGCTAATGGGTATCCACCACATTTTCCTTTATTCTAGGCATGTGTCACATTTCTCTGAAAGATTCAAGGACTAATATCCTTTACACTCATTTAGTAAGAAGATTCATCAGGTTCCTCTCTGATCTTACAGTTACCGTTGAGATCAACCTTTCACCAATTTTTTAATTGCTTTAGGTTCAAAATAGATTTGTCTTCTTATTCCATTATACAATCTTATAGAAATTCCAATATTCATCTATAGGGTTATGAGTATATCTGCTTACATGATAAGTAATGGTAAGTTTAATAATTCAAGAGAAACAAGATGCTTCCTCCAATATTAGCGCATTTATATGTTGGAAAATAATGTTATTTATTCTTATATATGAAAGAATCATAGAGAGAAAACATAGATGCCAAACCAAACGGTTAAACCTTTCTAAGGTTTTCTCAATGTTATGTGACCAACTTAAAAAAATTCAATTTTTTCACATTAGCCTCTTGTAAATCTGTTGTCTCATGTTAGAAGGATAGAGAGGAACTCACAATCAAACATCCGATGTCCATTATTGATTTTTTCAAACCGTGGTAGACCAACATTAGCTAGATACCCTTGCAATTTGAAAAAAATATAGTTTGGAGGAACACCATTTCAAAATCCAATGATAGTTTTTTTTTATTTATCATGAGGAACCATGTTGAGTATGAAGCAATCTAACAAAGTATTTTCCCCCACATACAATCTATCTTATGAAGATCGGTATATTCAATTTTTTATCATTGGTTAAATTCATTGTAATTTTAACATGATTTGTATTTTTATACATACAAACAAATATCAACACAAAACCTGTAAAAACAATGTTTAAATAATACCAACATGTATTAACACAATAATCAATTCAACTTATATCATTTTTCTATCATGCATGCATAAACTCATAAAATATGCACTTATGCGGTATGATATATCAATTATAGAGCCTTATAATAATGTTCATATAGAGAGGAAAATCATATCAACCTAGAACACAAAAAACTTCCTTTCTATACATATATTTAACACAAATATTTTTCAATTCTCTATACTTGTGATTAAGTTTCAATTTCATACATGTATTTCAAATTAAATATTTTCTGCAGATTTATAAACATTATATCCACCAACTTATATTGGTAAGCCAAATAAATATTCTTGAAACATACAGTTTTCCTTAGGTTCACACATTGGTCTAAATTACCATTTTTCATATTCAAGATCATATAGGTACGTATGTCTACAAGTATTAATATATCATTTGGAAGTACTTTATGGATACTCAAACAATTACTTATTCCCTTTGATTTATAAATATCCTTCATAAATACATCTCTCCTTACTTTCAATATCCATCATTTTATTTAATTTCAAAGATAAACTAATCACATACGTTGTTATTATATAAGTTTTGTGTATGTTGTATAATCACTATATTGTAATGCATAACTTATTTCATTATTATTTTTACTTTCAGTAAATTCATTCATGTCAACAAAGCAATAGTGCTTCAAATCCTTTTGAATTTTATTTCATTTTGAATTATATTGTCAAATACATACACACATAAAAAACATGGATTTGTTTTACATTAAACTAGTAATCAAATTATAAAATGTACTCATGTCATTAAGATGATAGTATTCCTTATCTTTTCTTATGAAACTTTCATAACCAATATATTTACATATACACATATATATACACACACACACACACACATATTTATACATATATAATATTCATAATTTCTCCATTTTCAAATTTTAACCAAATGTAAAATCTTGATATGTTTCACATAACATTCTAATATAGAACTTTATGTACAAATATTTTAATAACTTAAACAATAAAACCAAGAATGATCATTTTCCAAAATAGACTTATGATAAATTTGATAATCTAAAACATTATAATCTTTACATTTAAAGGTCAATAAATTGATATTCATTGCATAATATAAGAATAAATCCAACGCCATAAATTAATAACCATAAAGTATCATTAATCAGTTCCAAATTTGTTTCATCGTGATTTGTCATTCAAATTCATTTTACATTCAAATATCAGATAAATCATTAACATCATATAATTTTCTTCCACAAAGAAATCATAAAATCTATGGTTTAATGCTTATAAAAGTCTTAGTAGAAACATTTAAGGCAAATCATCACTTTTATCATACTTAAATTCAATGAAATCTCCGAATTAAATTTTAAAGTTCCTTATGCTTATGAGTTGTTTACTCACTTTCATGTTTGCATGTAATGCCCAACTTATATGAAATTATTTTATTTTCAACTTTTAAATGTATTAAAATACTTCATATAGATTACTCTGCAAATCTTTCATATTGGAACTTAAATATTATTGTAAGAAAAAGAAATGAGTGCTCAGCAAAAGGAAGGTCAATTGTTAAATTGACAATTTATATTTACAAATATTTATGATCTGTAAATGTTGTTTTAACTCCTAGAAAGGAAGGTCATTACGAAATTTTCTTTTTCTTCGTTGTTTGATTGTATTATATAACTACGGTCAATTACTAGATCATTTATTTAGATTGCCAAAACTTTTTGGAAATAAATAATACACATCCATTTCTCAAGTGTATTAATATGGTAATTAATACTTTATAACTTATACATTTATTTCACAAAGCATTTATTTATTACTTTACATAACGAATTTATTTTTAATGCTATTAACTTTCATTCAATTCTTATATCTCAAATTAATAGCTTATATAGAAATTGGTAAGCCTTAGTATTCAACATTTGTATAAATAAAGATCTACAATTAGATAAATAGAAGTACGTGAAAGATGGATTTAATTTTATTTTAAAATCAACATAGAGTTGACAAGTAGGAATGATGGAAAAAGGAAGTGACATGAGTTGTGTTGTAGATGAGGCCACAGCCATGAATGCCAAAATTGACACGACTATAATGCAATCGATAATTGTTATCCAATCCTCAAGGTTAACACAATGACATTCAAATTTAAACATTCAAAGTTAATGGATTTAGAGATTTGTAAAATTCATTACCCTGGAGTTCTGAATATATTTGGAAAACTAATTTTATCTTGGAGGAAATTATGGAGAGGGATATGGAAAAGACGACTTTTGCTTTCAATAAATTTTGCATTCTTTCTCAAAGAGAAGAAAACAACGAAGGGATGATAAATAAACGTACTATTTTTCAACCTCTCTCTTAAGTCCATCCATCATAATAAATTAGCATTTCATAAGGAGAAATATTTTCTTATTTAAAAAAATTGCAAAAGGTCAAGCAATGAAAGACTAAGCAAAAGATGATACCGAGCAAAAGTTGTCCAATAGCATTTAAAGAGAAATATTTAAAGAGGAATATTTGTCATAGTTATCCAATAGCATTTGTCAACATAAATGAAATTTAAATTGATACTAAGCAAAAGTTGTTTATTAATTTGTTGAAACTACAACATCCTTGATCTTCATTAAGTAGGATTAAAATCCTCAAGCGCATGGATGATGACATTGACAAGTGCTAGAATCCCTGCATCTACCACTACTAGATTGTGCGTTGCGGAAGCAAAACATATCACAATCTATAGCCTGACAATTGCTCATCGAAAAGTCTTTAGTACATTCACAACCTGGTTGTTGGGGCCCAGAAGGACAGTCTAAACTTTCGCCGTGAATACCTTAAAATATTAAATGGAAAAATAATAAGTTGGCCATTTAATAAAATCTTCTGTTTGTACAAACTAGATCACCTCACTTAAAATATCACTAACATATACATGAAATAGGAACCAATTATACATACTTACATATCGTCTATAAACCCATATATATTGTTGTGATAGCGGTGTAAATTAGAGTATATGTTACAGTTTACTAATCATGAATAAGTGCGTTGTTAAATAGGAAACTAATTACTAAGCGAAGGTAATTAATTTTAATTAAAAGAGGATTAAAAATGAGTAAATCTCCTTCGCAAATACTTCTTTTCTTCATAAACTATCATATTGTTCTTCTTTATTTTTGTTATAAAAATTAACTGGAAATTGAAACCCATTATAGTTATATATATATATATATATATATATAATTGTTAATACAAGATTCGGCTAGTTGGACACAAAATAAAATACAATTGGTGCCACAGTGTATTTGGACCATTGGATCTCATTGAATTTACATATGGTTTAAAATCCAAAGGCAATTCAATTGTGGAAATTCATTGTGTCACCAAATGTATCAACAACTTGTATCTTGGTAGAATTTCCAATATATATATATATATTCTAATATTTTCTACATAATTTATTTTTTCCATCAAATCAGCATCTCTACTTTGAATTCACATTTTGAAAGTTATGAGAACAATAAAAAATTATAACATGAAGACATTTGTTTATAATGAATGGGTAATACTCAATCATAAAAGGAAAGGGAAATATAACACGTGTGAATATTACCGCTTGAGATAAGCAGAATGGAGAACAAGAAAGCCATTGAAATCGTAGATATCTTCATGTTGTATCCCATGATTTGATATTAATTTCTCTACCGTATTGTAAATTTTTCTTGATGTTTTGACAGTAATTTGGTACTCCTTATATACTAGCTTGTAATGTAACACGTGCGTTGCACACGATGTTTTAAAATAATAACTTTATCATAAATTATACGGTGAATTTGTTAAGATAATTGAGTGGAGTACTAAACTCATTATTTTTAGGTATGTAATCTTCATTATGTCATTTATGTATTTTTATATTTGTATAAGTAATAAAATTGCCATTTTTATAGATAATAATGAATTTGATGTTGATTTGTTACCTTTTAACATTTAATATTTATTAAGGAAATAAATGAAAGTTAATGTTCTTAACTAACTTTAAAATAAATATTTACATACATAGATTTTGAATTTAGCATTTAGCATTTAGCATTTAGCATTTAGCATTTACTACATTTGTGACGCCCCACCTCTATGCTCACAATAACAAAGGTTATTATTAAGAATAACGTCTGCTATTGCGAAGAATAAGACTTGTTAGAAGCGACCATCCGTAAGTTATGCCTTAGATGAGTATTGATTACATCGATAAGAGTTGTATAAATTACTCCCAAAGATATATATTCAATCTAAATCTAAAACGAAACTACGGTGGCTTAAGAAAAATCCAGAACAACTCATAATAACAATAACACAGATAGTACAATCACATCAGAATAGAAATATCAGATATATAGCGGAAGACAAGTCTGGAATACATGCTACAACAATCGATAGTTCACAAGAACTGATACATATACATATCCATCAATACATACATAAGACGATAGTCAATAACCAAAAGAACTCCTCGAAGTCTAGACAGAAGATGATGTGAAATCCCAAAAGCTGAAACTGCAACTGAATCAGAGATGATAACTATCCTGAAATAACTCGGTCTGACCCGAGTATTATTTAAAAGAAAATAATAAACGGATCAGTCTAATTTATTCTCAGAAATAAGTGAATGATAAACAACACGTAAACAAATAATTATAGCCTCGAAGGAGACTATACGGCATAAATAATCAGCATAGTTTAATTGAAGAAATCTCAATTTAAATTCCATCAAATCAGTTTTCAAATTCACAATTGAATTTAAAACAGCAATACGCAAATTTATAATCTCGAATGAGATTATACTCAAACTCAACTTCCAAATTCATAATTGAATTCAAAGCCGCAATTCACAAAATCCAAAAATCAAAATAGATAACTAGAAAATCAACAGTCGCAAAATCTAGAAATCAAAACAAGATAACTAGAAAAATCAGCATAAAAGGTGGATCGATCCCAGCAGATGGCGAGTTTTAGCTACGCCGCACGTGCATCTCAGATGGCCGAAGCCTACCAAGTACTATAAATTTTGGCGCCCATCAAATGACCCGAAGGTCCGCAGAGTGACCCGAATGTCTAGTACTGGTATTTGGCCCGAAGGTCCATCAGATGACCCGAAGGTCCAGCAGAGTAGCTCGAAAGCACAACAAAATCATCAAAATCATCAAACAGCAGATGTTTCAATTAACGAGTCCGGAATTAACCGAAATAGTAAAAGTGTGGTTCCATACTCCGCACTTTTGCTAAATCGTTTAAATCTCTTCATCGTTTCCTTGAAAGTGCAAAATTGTGTATTTTAAATAAATAACATTTTACGTTCTCAAACGGACAAGTCCGGAATTAAGCGAATCAGTAAAAGTGAGGGTTCATAGTCCTCAATTTTGCTGAAGCGTTTAAATCGCTTCCTCATTCTTTTGAAAGCACAAACTGTAAATTTTTTGGAAACACTTTTATTTTAAAACGATTTTTAAAATAAGTGATTAAAACAGCAACATCTGTAGCAATTTCGACGAGGAAATTGCGCTTCATAAAACACCGTAAAAACGGATACCAAATCAGCGTTGCGGGATAACCGCTTTAAAATTCACTTTAAAATTGACGGTTACTGAAGTCAAAACAACAGTAATTTTTTATTCGTCAAAAATGTCACCTAAACAACACGCTTCAAAATATTTTACCGACGTACTTAAATATGCACTATAATTTCACCAAAAAGGTTGCACTGTATCAACTTGAAATTAATGTGCACTTTGCAAAACATACCAATGCAAAAATAACAAAAGAAATGGACGCACGTACTTAAATATGCAAAGGACAACATATACCATTTTTCAAATGCAGGTACGTGCTAAAATATGCAAAAATAACAAACGAAATGTATGCAAACTAAAATATGCAAACATAACACACGAAATGTATGCAAACTAAAATATGCAAAAGACAACATATATTTATTTTTCTTTTTGGTAAAACTCACGCATGCATTAACTCACACATGAAATTGTTTGTACAACTCACGCATGTAGTTCTCTGTAAACTCACGCAATGTATTTACTACCTCTCAAGCATTACATACTCGTAAGTTACTGTAAAGGCTAAATGCAAATTAGCAAACACCAGAGACAAGGCACTGGGACACGTGTCAATGCAAATTATTAATGCAACATAATTTAATTTTATACACTCCCGGACTCACGCATGCACTGGAAATGGAAAATACCCTGTAGCTTAGACCTGGACCAAAGTTATTTGCGTCATATACATACATATATCATGGAAATTAAATTCAAAACGTGCATGTGACCACACCCACGTGTATAAATAAATACACGCATACAATATCTTTTTTTTTAAAGAAGTGAACAAGTGCCCACTCGACTCTAAATGCATGGAATTTGCACGCATGAAATTGGGACCTAGTTCTGGGCCACTCATGAAATTTATACTCCAATGTACTAACCTGAATGCAAATGTCTCAAGTATGATATACTTCCTCATAGTAAATAGCTAGACCGTAGGAGTAGAGAAACAAAGTATACAAAGAAAAACACGCAGGTGACAGAACTTCTGTGTGAAGTGATATAAGTACAGGTGTATGTATAATTCATATTCAAGTGTATCAATGAAGTAATGTAGCTAAAAAATGACAGTAACCCTCCCCCATCGAAATGTATTGATGCATTTATGAGCTTAAGCTAGTATATAGTTCAATGGACTGAGCTAGAAAGCAGTGTGAAAAAGAAAAACACAGTACACCATGGAGAACAGATTCAAGTGAATCATACTAGAAGGGAAAACGAACCAAGTAATATCAATGAATACTTTGACTCATTTCGATACAGAGAATGAATGAGATATAAATTAACAAATGTGAGATTTTCACTCACCGTATGCGCTAAAGAACTCTAGATCCAAAAGAGATTGAATTTATGCTGCCATTAGTGCATTTTCTCAAGTACTGAAATGAGCGAAAAAGAATGTTGCCAAGATCTATTTTTCTCTTCAATGCTGAGGACAGTCAAGAGTGAGGGGTGTTGAAAAAGTGTTTTGTACAACTTCATTAAATGCAAACGTGCCTTGGAGGAAAAGTGGTACGCGACTGCATAAAATAATGATGGTGACAATGTTTGAAATTTTTCCCTATTACAAGTACGCCCCAGTTATGCAATTGTTCTGAAATGTAAGAAAAGTGAAAAAAAGTAAAATGTGTAGAACGATTCGCTTTGCATTTTTCTCTTTTCAACTGATAGTCCACCTTGCATAATAAAAAAAAAGAATGTGGCAGCAAGTTTATACATTTGCTTCTTTGAAAAATGCAGTGACAGCAACGTGAAGGTGAATAACAGCGTAACGCAATTCAACTGACTTTGCAACGCTTTTTATATATTCATTTTTTTTTAAATCTTTATTTAAAATATTAGCTCCGACTGTAATTCGAAAATCACGATCGTTACAACATTTGTTTAAAAGACAAATGATATATTGAATTTCAAATATTACTTAAGAGAATGACAAACATAAGGATTTTTCACTCAAATGGCTTCTTTGTGCAGAGTAATAAGTTTTAAGGACAACACTTTTGAAAAATTAGTTTTAAGGACAATTTATAGGAAAAGGTAAATGAAGTTATGCTTTACAGTTATACAGAAATAATGATAAATGAATTTATCATTTTCCTGTGTAAGTTAAAAAAATAAATGAATTTATCATTTTCCTGTGTAACTTAAAAAAATAAATGAATTCACTTGATGTACCAATTTTAAAAAGAAAAAAATTGTATATGTTTGTAATAATATACCTATTCTAGAAAGAAAAAATTTATATGTTCATTTGTAATGAAATACCAACTTTAGAAATAAATTTTATTTATATTTATCTTCGTAATAAAGTAATAATTGTAAAATAAAATAGATTATGTAAAATTGAACGTAGAATAACCTAAGAGAATTTAAGATAATATTGTAGATGGTTGTGAAAATGAATAACTATAAACAAACTTTTTTGACTAATCTTACATTACTTAAAAAAGTACGAAAAAATATCTTCAACTAAAAATTATAATGGGAATGTATATACATAATTTTATGGATTAAAATTCCTTCAACAATATCAAAATATTTATCCAAAGTAGATTTCTTATATTATCCAAATTATTAACATAGTATTTATTTATAATTAAAAAAAATTGAAAGCAGTCATAATTTTAGAAGATATAAAAAATTAACCTAAACTAGAAAGAATGGAAAGTGAAAACTAAAAGTGTCTTCAAGCACAGTTTTCTATAAATGAGATAATATTTTTTCAATATAGTAAAATAATATATATATATAAGAGGAATACAATTAAAAAATAATAATGTTCAACGATTAATGCAATACAAAATAGTTTTGTAGAATATTATTCTTTTTATCAATATGAGAGGAGTATGGAAAAGGTGTATTTAAAAAGAGTTGGAAAAGAAAATGGAAAGCGAAAGGAATATGTACAATTTTACTTTGAACAAGTAATTAGAACAGGAATAATTATCGATTATAACATGTTCTATATTTTATAAAGCTAACATAATTAATATTATGAAAATCAGTGCCTATTATTAATATATTCTAGCTTTTATTTGTTGTTATATTTCCATTATTAATACTGTTTTTTATTATATTTTATTCAGGCAGTATGACATTTTTATATGTATACAAAAAACCAAAAGTAAATAATTTTGAAAAACTTAAAGTTTAAAAATGGTTGTCAATACTATGAAGTGGACCAGCTTCGAATGAGGTTGCAAGGAAACAAATGGATGTCTTAGAAAACACGTTTGTTATTTTTATTTTTTACTTTTAAGAAAATATAATTATTTTTACAAATTATAAATATTTATATTTGTTTCCAATTGACAGAATAGTAATTTTTTCAATTTTTTACCTAACGAACAATTTATGATTGATTTTCCTATTAAGTCAGTGTTATTAACTTTCTAAATAAATTATTGTAGTAAGCGATGGAATTACAATCAATATCTTTGTTTATTTTCTTTACTAATTAGTGTTAGTGAATTGCCAAAAGTTTTGTACTATCAAATGCGTTTCCATATCAACACCCAATTAGTGTTAATGAATTACCATTTTTTTTAATTAGCTGGAAATGTACGGTAAAAATGCCTTTTATGATACCATTACAATACCAGCGAGCCTACATATGCTGAGGTAACATTCGCGGTCTTTTTTCCATGTTCCCATTCTTAACGCGTTAAGAATGAGAACGGGGTAAAAGCCACCTTCAGCTGAATGAATAATCTTGATCTATTTGCTATATTAATTAACATTATTAATAAAATTTAAATTTTTATAACATTCTAAAATTAATAACTTTTGCAAATGAGATCCATTTGAGACGTGATTTTTTGCATTGCGATCCTATCAAAATGCTCTACATCATGGAGTTGATTTTAATTGAGTCGAAGCAATTTATAATTTTGTCTATTTATTTATTTATTTTTGTAAATTATTGACACGTATTATTTATTAAAAAAATTAAAAAATTATAAATTAATTAAATTAAAAATCACAATTTAAATGTTCCACTCAAATGTCGTTTTATTAAAAATCGTACGAGTTGTTTCCTTTTCGATGATTTTCGGGGTTGATAGAAAAATTGGTTGAAATTCAAATTTATTTTCACCAAATTGAAATTAAAGTTTATCATTGAAAACTTCTTCAGAATTATTGATTTCAAAATGGAAATGGTGATTTAACTCTTCCACCTCAGAATTCGACAACTCGTCTTCGAAAAGTCCAAAAAACTCGTTTTCATTGAATTCATCTTCCTTTATTGAATTATCAACAACTTTATTACATGTGTCAAGTTCAAAATCCAAAGTTGTTGTGTTCAAATTTCAAAATCGGGAAAAGGAAGATCAAATATTAAATCGAGTTTCTCACCCTCAAAAGAATTGAAATCCAACTCGATTATTGTGTTTTCAACAACTTCATTAAGATCAGAATTTTAAGTTTCAAAAGTTGTTGTTTGAAAATTGTCGATTTGGGTAAAAGATGGATTATCATTTGACTCGTCACATGTTGGGATTTGGTTTTGTTTCTCACGTTGTTTCATATATGTTTCAAACAATAAATCCATATGATCATTGTAGATTTCGTCCATTTGTTCAACAAAGTCCAAATGTTCAATAAATCCATGTGATCATTATAGTTATTAACTTGAGAATTTTTGATTTGGATTTGTTGAGAACAAAAATTTTCACTCGTATTGTAGTCGAGATTATTAACATTGCCAAAATTATTTGAAAAGTGGATCACATTTTCATTTTGATTTTAAAATTCATTTTGGAGTTCAAAACTGAATTGGCATGGGTTATACTCGAAATCGTTTGCATTTTGAAGTGAATTCAAATCGTGATTACTTTGAAAATTTTGACTTGAGTTATCACACAAATTAGAATTACACAAATCATTTATCCTTTGATTTTGTTGTGTAGAGAGTTCAAGAAAAGATGGAATCATTTCAATGCTATTTTCGAG
Source organism: Allium fistulosum (assembly GCA_030737815.1). Taxonomy (NCBI): domain Eukaryota; kingdom Viridiplantae; phylum Streptophyta; class Magnoliopsida; order Asparagales; family Amaryllidaceae; genus Allium; species Allium fistulosum. The sequence continues at coordinate 19,968,399 of JASFAW010000013.1, forward strand.
ATTTGAGGGTTGCTCGTTATTTTGAAAACTTTGTTGCTCAAAATTCGAATTGTTTGCAAAATAGTTGTTGTTAAAATATCCATAAGAAATTGGTGTGAAGTTATATGGATTATATTGATTTTCACAACTATTGTCAAATTCTGGCGAGTAAGAAAACGGAAACTCGGACATTTTCAAGATTGTTTTTGGTTTTTTTTTTGTACAGGAAAAATATTTAGAAATAGAATTTATTTTTCAAAATGGAACTTTGATTTTTGTTTTGTTTTTTGGATTTTCATTTTTTTTGAAAAGATTATATATATATATATATATTTTTCTAAAAAAACTAAGTAATTTTTTTTGAATTTTTGATTTGTTTGAAAATTTTCAAATGAAAAGGATTTAGAAACTAAGTTAAGGAATATTTATAATCTTTTTTTAGTTTTGGATTTTGAACATTTTTTGTTTTTTGTTTTTTTTATGCATGAACTAATGCAACTAAATGAATGCAAGGATTTAATTATAAATTTTCTAACCTAATTAGCTCCTAATCCAAAATTATATAGTCACACTTTGTCTTAATTCAACAAGATAGTTCTCAGCCAAATAACGGATAGGATTTATCGATGCACCACGAATCACCGTAGCAATGCAGCCGAAGGTTTAAGTACCTTCGGAGAAACAACCACTATAATATTTACGAATCACCGTAATATTTATAAATGGTTATTGCTCTACCGAAGCCTAGACACCTAGAAATTAAATTGTCGAAAGAGGACAACTTATCAGTATACAATTAAGGGTTATCGACGTCTAACCGTTATTATTAATTAAAATCTAAGATGAAATGCAAAACTGAAATTAAACGTGTATTAACAATGCAACTACGAATGGATTTTGTTTTTGTTTTTTTTTTGAATTTTTTTTTATAATGCAAGCAATCAACAATGAAAATCAAAATAAAAAAACAATAGATATGAGTTAAAAACAGCAAAAAAAATTATAAGCAAGCAAGGCAATTATTTTTAGCAAGCGGCTCCTTTCTTTATCTGCTTTGACAACCTGAAATAAAAACAATATACACACGAAACTTCTTCTTCTCATTTTTTTGTGTTTTTTTTGTTTTTTTAGTTAAATTAAAACAAACCAAATTACGACAAAACAACACAATATTTTTTTTTGATAACAAAGATAACTATAAGAAATTATACTAACCACTAACAAAGAAAAACATTTTTATTTTCTTGTTTTTTTGCTTCCCCCTCTTCTTTTTTTCAAAATGAACGACAGCCCATGGCCCTTTTAAATTCCCTTACCCCTTTTTTTCTATTTCCACGCTCTCTCTTCTGTTTTCAAATCGCGATAGAGAGGAAAAACACTCGAGTGGAAATCATCTTTTCAAATCACAAAATTGAAAATGAATCCAAAATCGAGAATGACTTGCGAATTGAAAATGAATTGAGTTGGGTCGCGATTGCTCTGGAGGATTGGAGGCAATTGTTTTGGGGTTATGGATGAAGGTCGTGGGCTGGATGAGGTTGAAATTGGATGGTTTGGGTTGTGGCTGTGGCTTCAGGTCGCGGTGAATTGGGAGGGAGGTCTGAGCGATTGTCATTGGGCCGAAGGTTGGGAGGATTGAGTTGAAGTTTGTGGAAGTCGCAATTGTGTGTGGCTGGAATTTGTTCGAGGTGGTTGGGGAATTATGCTACATAGGAGGATGTAGGTGGTTCGTAGGTTGTCAGGTAAGAGTGGTGGTTGCAGATTGTAGCTGTGGGTTGTTTGTTGATGGCATAGTGTGGGAACTACAGTTATGTAAATGTGCAGCAACAGCTGTTTTAGAGAATTGCAGTGGTGATGGTGGCTTTGAAGTAGATATTTGCAGGGGTAGTTTTGTGTATGACAGTTGACTGATATTTGCTGTGGTAATTGAAATCCGTTGTAATATGCAGTTAGGTTGATTATGAGGTTTGGTTTTGGCGCAGCAAGAAGTGTTGAATTGTCTTTGTCAGTATGGAGGCGGAGTTGTGATTGTAGTGGTGAAGTGAATGTTAGGTGGCAGAATAATGTAGTGATGATAAGGGTAGAATTATGCAGAAGTGAGTTGGAAGGGAATTTGTTTGTGATATGTATTTAATGTGCTAATGGAGATGATGGTCTATATGGAGATGTTGAGTGAAGAGCGTGGGTGATGTAATTGTATTGGCAGTGGAATGAGTAGTAAATGGTTGTTTTATGTGGGAAGGTTGTAATGTTTAGAGGAGCAGCAATTGTATACGGTGGTGTTGGGAAGATATAGCACAGTTTAGAACTGTTTGATGACTGTGCACTGTTTGATGACTGTTGTGGTGGGTAATGCAGTAAGGGGAGTTTAATTTGGTTGAAGTGATGTAGTGCAGAGAGGGATGTTGATGGAAGTGTAAGGATGTGGTTCAAGCAAGAATGATATGGTGATCAGGGATTATGTAAATAAGGGTGTCAGTGAAGAGCTGAAAGGTGTAATGTAGTGGGATGGTGGTGTGCAAGTTTGAATGGCAGGTAGGATTGTGGCTGGTGTATGAAGTGATGGTAGAGGAAGGTGGTTTCTGCTGTTGATAAACTATAGTAACTGTGGCAGATAATGGTGGAATGTGGTCAGTGTGGTAGTTAGATGATATGTGCAGTGAATATGTATGCTGGTTTTGAATGGTAGGTGCAATGATGTTGAAGTGTAGAACTGGTGTTATGATAGTTTGCAAATGATGATTTGAGGAATGGTGAATGGTAATTGTTTTGTGGGGGAGACTGAAGGAAGCAATGAGGTGACAACGAAAGGTAGATGTATGTGGTGGTTTGGTGACTGGATAACGAACAGAGGGTAGTTGCAGTAAAGAAGGTTTGGAGAAGTATGATGAAGAGAAGTGTGGCATCAGCTTGTATATGACTAGTAGTGTTAAGCAGAAGCAAGTTGCAGGAAGGCAGTGATGGTTAGGAAATGGGAGTGGAATTATGGTCGAGGCAGAAGAAATGTAAGTAGAAATAAGCAATGCGAATTGAAAATGGAAATGCAAAGAAATGTGAATGTAATTTGAAATGTAAACGAAATGAAATAAAAGCCTTTTTTTAATTGGGTATTCTTTTTTTTAATTCTTTTTTTAATATATAAAACGCAAATGCGAAATAGAAAAAAAAAACAAGCACACAAACAAAATGCCAAAAAATCACACAACCTTTTTTTAATACAAACACAAAAAACAAACACATGCAAAAATCAAACAAAAATAATTCGAAGAATAGAAAATCAAAATCAAAACTATTCCCGGCAGCCGCGCCAAAAACTTGTTTGACAACGGAATTTCTATCGAATTAGAAAACCGACGACAAATTTTGAAATAAAAATAACCGCAAGCGCATGGCATACAAATGTTAGTACGTGGCAGTATGGGTCGATCCGTAGGGAATTAATGTTAGATATTTGAATTTCTATTCAATCAAATTAACCAAAGTCGAGAAAATGTTGTTAACTACTAAAATTTGCAAAAGCTAACACTACAAAAGTGAATGAAAACTATGAGAATAAAATGACAATTTAGAGATAATTCCACTCAATAGATCATATAGTTCAAAAAAATATGAAATTATGATCTCTCTTTTTTGGTCATTAGTGAGTTTAATTGATGTGTTTATCATAAGTGTGGCCTATTTGTGCTATTAATTAGCTCAACATAAGCCATCAAACTATAACACAACTTTTAAACCACTTGTTAATTCTCATGAAAAATGACAATGAAGGAGAAAAAAAATCTATTTTAAGTATGGCTTATTAACTATTGATTAGAAATATAGACCATCAAATTTTAATTTTAAAATCACTTCATTACCATAATAATATGTAAATGAAGAGGTAATTTTGGTTTGTGATTGTTTAAGCATAGCCTATTTGTTATGAACAACATAGACTATCAAATTCAACATGTAACAATAAATCACATCAACATTCATTCTTCCATTAAGCACAAAAAGAGATCAATAACTATCGAAATGTTGAAGCTACATAATTAGAAAGCTTCATTACCCCTAAATTGAAGGGTTTAGCCTCTTATTTGTGTTATCATATCAACACAAGTAGCATGCAACATGAAAGACAAAAAAGAAGAAAATAAAAGCAAAGTAAAGGAAGAGCTATTTTACTTGCATAAATTAAAAGAAGATCTACACGACTAACATGAAAGTAAATAAACAAAAAAAGACATGAATTAAAATTGCATGAAAAAAATTACATAAAAGAAATGGCTAAGTAGCCATGAAAAGAAAGAAGAGAACTCGATTTATTTGAGCCTAAACTAAACTAAAGAGAGGCTAAGAGAAGAGAGAGCCTAAAAGAAACTAAAGAAGAGAAGGTTACATGAAACATAAGGGGTATTTATACAAGTTTAAAACCCTAATTCAATTTTTTAGGAACTACCCAAAATACCCTCTTAGGTAGTGTGGTGGCCAAGTTTTCATTAACTTCAAATAATCATCCATTAAGTGTGCATGAAGATTTAATGGCCTTTTAGCATGTGCATTAGCTCCTAAGTGTACATTAAGGTAGGTGGATAAGTAGGGTCCTCCATGATCATCACTTTGAATTATTTCCATCCCCATTCCTTTGTATTCACTCTTGTGCATGCATACCTTCATGAAGCCACTTGTAAAATTCACTAAAATTCCTACAAAACAACATAGAAAATTCCAAGTAAATTTTCACAAATTAATAAATGCACAAAATTGACCATTTTGCCCCTATATGAAGATGAATATGTGATAATTTGAAAATAATTTGAATTTTGGTTTAAACAAGTTAAAACACCCAATATGATCATCATGTGAAGGAGGAGAGTTATAAACAGGCTTCTTTAGGGTTCATGTGAAGGAGGAGAGTTAATGTTTTAGGGTTTTGGTATTGAGATTGTTTCTCAATTTTAAAGTTCCTTTGTAATATTTTAATGAATTTAATAAAATTTGTTCCAAGGAAATTAATTTTGTATTGAGTTTATTCACTTCCTATCTCTTTTTAAATCTAATTTATATGGATCCTTATAGTAACCTTAATAATTGGTATTGGATCTAGCTACACTAATTTTTCTGATGAGTGTTTTTTTATGGAGAAGATAGATATTGAAAAACTTAATGGAAGAAATTATGAGTTATGGAAGATGAAGATGGAGAATTTTATATATCTTAATTATCTTTACTAACCATTGGAGAATAAAAAGGAGAGACCTAGTGTTTGAACCAAAAATAGCACTAATTCTCAGAAGTTTATGTAGAGAATAAAATATAAAGAAATGTAAATGAAAATGAGAAATAAACAAGACACAATCATTTATAGTGGTTCGGCAAAGCAAAGCAAAGCTACGTCCACTTTAAGATTTTATTGCTTATATCTGACTTGGAGGTAGAAGTTCTTAGGGATCGGTATAACTCTGACACTTAGACTTTTAGAATTACAAGAATATAACGTTGGGAAAAACTAAAACTAAAAGATCCCAAAAATGAGCCATATGTTCCTATTTATAGAGGTAGTGTAACATCCCCTATCTTGAGGCCCGAAGCTAAGCGCTACAGATGTTGCAGTCATCTATAGTATTAACTTCCGGTGACAAAATATGATAATGTTAATGGTATCCATAATATCATAAGCACATGAATATGAAACAAAATCACAGATTCAAAAAACAGCATACTTTACTAATTACATTTCAAAACATGTTTCATATTCCATTACACAATCCCAAAACGTATCTCAGGTTTTGATCAAATATAATTATTACAATATACGCCAAGAGCAACATATGAAGATGCCCACTTGGATGATCAGAGTACTAAATAAACAAAAACTATCTTAATACATCGTAGTGGAAATAGAAATAAAAATAACTCCTAAATAGCTATCCATGCCACTTGCACGTCTTCGGAAGCTTTATTCGTCCACCTACTAAAACATGTAAATCCTTAACTCTCAACTTACTCAAATCATATTTTGAGCACCCGAGAGTTTAAGGGGAAAAACATAAACTTCAAGTCAGACATAAAGCCTGGTGTGAATAATACTATACATCTCGGTTTACTGATATTAAGTGAGACCACGCCACTTAGCGGAATGGGTTTCCCCTCACTAATATCCCTTTTTAAAACATATCTTTTGCAACTCAAAATCCTGCAACCAAACTGGTTAAAGCAATAATAGCAATATTATGTATACATACAAATCAGGTAATCAATGGACTATCTGTCCGAACACTATAGTTTTGTTTGGCTAACTGCTAACCTTTGGTTGACTCGGGCCTACCAGACAAAATAAACAAATAACCTAACTTCTATTGGACTCTTCTGGAGGTCTGTCCCTAACTTACTTCTCCCAGGGTCAACTAATCCTATGGTTTTACGGGCTCTCCAATAACATACCTTTACTCAGTTTATTCATTTCTATGTGTAACATCATTTTAGTCTTACCTGTGATAAAGCCATATACAGTGGAATTTTGGACTTATATTAGCTAGGGGCTACTAGCTAAAGTATAGGGTGCGACCCCATACCAGTCCCATCTGGTATTCTAATATCTGAATCATTTACTTAGGATCAACTACCCCATCAAATTTTCCTTGAAAACATTTCTTTCAAATTGATTTAACCTTTAAATCATACTTAACAAGGAAAATATACTCTATGCTTTACTCAAATCACTTTGCCATGTTATCTATACTTTACACAAAACATTGTTGATGAAAACATTCGAAACCTTTGTTTAAAACCTTTAAACAATCTCTTTCGATACCTTTGTTTAAAACCTTTAAACAATCTCTTTCGAAACCTTTGTTTAAAACCTTTAAAAAATCTCTTTCGAAACCTTTGTTTAAAACCTTTAAACAATCTCTTTCGAAACCTTTGAAAGTACCCCTTTCGAAACCATTGAAAGTACCAATTTCGGTACAAGTAAACTACTTTACTTTATAACCTTAGGCCAAAAGGCCAAAACATACCTTTCGAAACCATTTACAATAAACCTTTCAAAAACATTAAAAGTTATCCTTCAAAAGCTGTACAAAACCTTAGACATCCTCTTCTCGAAACACTTTAAACATGCCTTTCGAAAACATTGGAAACCCTCCATTTAAACACTAAGGCAAACCTTTTGAAAACATTAGGGAACCACCCCCTCGAAACCTTTATCATATACCATTCAAAAGCATTAAGTCCTTTACATAAATCCAACCTTTCGAAAACATTGGGTTCTAGTAAAAATATGTGGAACAACCTTTCGAAACCATTTAAAGCCATTCCTTTCGAAATCTTTGGGTTTAACTTGCAAAATATCAAAAGGGTCTTAAAAGAACTAAGTTGAAAGCAACTCTTTCGAAAGCAATTTCCTAAGTAAAGAAGTGGATGGTGTCGAAACCTATCCCTTCGAAAGCATTGGAGAAGCGGCTCAGGGTTTAAAGCGAAAGCACACTTTCGAAGGCATTGCTCCAAAAGGTTGAAGGCGGCGGTAGGGGTTTTGACCCCTTCGAAAGCATTTTCTTAAAACAAAAGCAGCAACCTCTTTCGAAAGCTCTTTTCTTTAAAATAATTGACCAAGTTGACAGCTGACCAAGTCGAAAGCCTCATTTACAACCAGAAATTCTAAGTTTTCATAAGCTACTTCAACCCCTTCGAAAGCCCTGTTTCGACTCCATACCTTTCGCCTAAGTCCAATCCACTACGTACCAAAATTAATACCATGTGTATTGGTTTCGATCTAGATGGAGGCGGCAGTATGAGGTCGAAAGGTGCTGCCGAAAGTGGCAAAACATCAAAAACCTTGTAAAACTGATTTTTAACTTTAAAAAGTAATTTCTTTCAACTAACCTGCTTTGTTTATCAACATATAATTGGTTGCCAATTTTTTTTTCTAAATCTTTTCTAAAAGTGTGGCCGAATTTCAGCAGTAAATAATTTTAAACGTTTACAAATTGCCCCTTCTCCTTTTATAAACATATAAAACATTTAAGTCTCATACCTTAAATAATTTTATATACTTATCAAAACACTTAGGAAAATTTTCCAAAAATTCCCATAAATCACTTTTAATATGTTTTCTAACATATATAAATTTCTGACCCAAAGCTAATACATAATAGCCGTAATTAATTTTAAACCCAATTTAACCATTTTCTTCACTAGAAAATTCATAATAAATCCACATTAATTTAGAAAACTATGAAACTTGAAACCCATCTCTGAAATAATATTTTTGACCTTAACTCAAAATCGCAAGGCATTTGGATGTCATTTGATAGGTTTTTCAAATCAAACTTGTAATAAAAATTTATATGAACAAACATAATTCATCAACAAGCATATATATATATATATCATTCTAAACATGGTAATAAAATTTGCAACTATATATGGATCTGATCTAGGACCGAAAACAAGAAAATATGAGATGTAACATATTATTCACCTTTAGCTTGTTTGTTAAGGATTTAGATTTTCTCTTGAATGAATTCGATTATGCTTTTTCCTCTTGATTCTTGCGTATCTTCTCTTTACTTCTTCTAATGGTGGCCGGCCTCTTCTTGGTTTAGTTTTAGTTTGTGAACGTGTAGTGGCATGAAGGGTTCAGGGTATAAGAATATTACTTATTCCTATTATGCGCTTATCTACTTCCCTTATCTATTTCATTTTATTTTCCCTTAGTTCATTAGTTATTAGGTACGTCTACCTTCTACTTATACAAATCTCAATCTCTTGACCATTTACATTATTTCATTTAATTTAACTAATTATATGTCTTAAATAATATTAATCAAAATTAGGGTCGTACATGGTCACAGCGGACTGCGTTTCGGAGTTGCCTACTTACAAGTAGGAAGCCTAATAAATCGCTCAAAATATCCCTAAGCCGTTATATAAGATTTAGACCAATTCTCCCAAGAAAGTAGGTGCCACATCATCAGGTTGCAAGGGGTCGGTATGACTCCAAGGTTAGGGGTCGGTACCGATCCCTAAAATGGCCAAACTGGCCATCTTGAACTCTTCATTTCGGCTTGTCCACTAGTTAGCTTCATGATTCAACAGCTGTTTGCATCAATATTAGCTTGTTTTCAAGTCCAAATGATGGAGTTGTAGACGAACTGAGTTGCAGCTTCAAGTGTTCGTGGAGATTGATGGAGAATTACATTGAATCAACAAAACAACATTGGAAGCAGGCTCATGGCATAGAGCAAGGCGTGTAGGCAAAAGATGTGGCCCACTTGAGGTGGAAACAGGTCTCGGTACCGATCCTTATTTTAGGTGATCCCATTATTGTCCTAATTTGGGTTGCTTTGGCTTTAGTATTGCAATTCTGTCTATGCTTAGTTTCTGGACTCTAGGTTGTCTCTCTAGGATTTCTGCCTTGATAACTCCAAGTTTGATCCATCTAGTCTGTCCGACCAGGCCCGGTTTTAGGACTAGGCTGGCCAAGCGGCCGCCAAGAGCAACCCCCCGACGGGGGCAAACAAGGTGGAGGATAAATGTTAAATAGATATAAAGTAATAAATTAACTGCTACGTTAATTTGTTAAATAAATGTTACCCGGTTAGGTGGTGAAGCGTATGTTGGCTGAAGAAGAGGTCCTCAGTTCGATTCTGTGGCTTATAAACTTTTCCCCTGTTTTACACTTAAAACTTCAAGCTGACTAGGGCAACCCAAGCAGTCAAGCCGGCCCTATGTCCGACCATCGCCTAGTCAAAAGGTTGGATAACGCCTAGTGATATAACAAAAAAAAAGAGGAAACTTTAGTTAAGGCTATGGCGATTATTCATGATATTTTGGAGAATATGGTGTTTCGTGTTATTTTTGCTAATAAAACATCTACTTATACGATTTGAAGAATTGGGGAGGAATTTATGCAAAAAACTCTTTAAAAAAAAGGCTCCTCTTCTGATAAGATCGATAAATCTAGAACTTAAAGAAGGTTGATCAATTGAAGAGTGCCTTAATAATTTTAAAGAAATTATGAATCAATTGGTAATTCTGAACTATAAGGTTGAAGAGGAGACACAAGGCTTAATATTGATGAGTTCATTACTAATGAGTTAGGAAATACTTGGTTGCATTAAACAACTCAAATCAGATGGATTTATTTCACTAGGTTCGATGGATAGTAGTATTTTTAATGAGGTGTGTAGGATGAACTTAATAGAAATAAAAGCTAGTGAAGAAAGAGAATATTGAAACCCAGTTAAAGAGCTGAACCTTAACTAATATGGAAAGGGATATCATTTGCTATTATTGCGAAAAACTAGGCCATTTATTGAAATCCTGCAAGCCAAAGAGAGATAAGGAAAGAACTAAGGCATTGGAAGTAGAAACAAAAGAAACAAAGGATTAGTGCGATGATCAGGTGAACTTTGCCCGAGAATTGATTAAAGCGTCCTATGTGTTGATAAAGGCAAAAGCACAAATTAGATGCTTGATTTAGGTGCATGTTTCCATATATGTAAAATAAGGAGGCATTCATTGACTTTAATGAACAAAAGGATAAGGCGGATTCAACTAATGGTTTTGCTATGTAAACTGAAGAAACATGTTTTATCCGGTTGAAGATTTAAGATGGAACAATGGTGAAACTCACGGGAGTTAGGCATGTTCCAGAAATTAAGCATAATCTTATTTCAGTAGATCGACATTTTCTAGAGCAAATTAGGTTCGAGTTTCCATGGGCAATTTCATAAGTTCTGGGTGTTCTTAATTTTTCAATGTAGATTTCTGCGGAGCTTCGATCCAATGACATATATTATATTAAAGAAATATAAATAGGCTTGTTTATGGTTCATTATGAAGAAGGAGAGTTCTTGTTTTAGGGTTTTAGTATTGAGACCGGTTCTTGATTTTAGGGTTTTTGTACTTTTTGGGTGAATTTGATAAAAAATTGGAGGAAACTACTAGTCAGGACCGTCCCAAAGCATTCTAGGGCCTAAGCAAAATTAATTTATTGGAACTTGATATTCACTTTATCCTATATATTTTCTTTCAGCTTTTAAAAAAACCATCCTTATTCTGGGCTTGGGACAGACAATGTATAGTTATTTCATATTTCAAATAAATAGAAATTAAATTATACCTCCATTTTTTCTAACCGGTCCAACAAAGTATTAGCAAAAAGACCTTAAACTTAGTGATAAAAAAATTAAAAGTAATGAATAATTATTAAGAAATATGTAGACAACATAATAATCGGAGTATCAGTAAACTAGTAATAGAACATAGACATGTATGGCAAGGAAATTAACATGTTTGGAAAACCAATCTCTGTTTCCTTATGCCTTTATTCTTATTAAAAACGTTACTCTAAACACTACTATTAGACCTGCAGTGTAAAAGCATTCTCATTTATTCACAGTTATTGCATTTTATGAGAATAAACAATTTAGAATCTTAGATTAAATTACAAATATTAGAAGAATGAACTATATTTTTTGTGAAACCACCAATATAAGCATTCTCATTTACTATCATTTATTTCATTTTAGGAGAATAACCAATTCATATTAAAATTTAAGCATCTAATTTGGTCATTTATTAAGAAACTAGCTAAATGTCTAAAATAGAAACTAACGCAAAAATAAAAGGAGATATTTTATTTCTTCATGACAACTGTAGTTAGCAAAGCAGTAATAAATGATAAATCTAAGGAATTAACAATGCATCATACATAACTAAAAAAAAGTAAAAATAGAAAGAAGATAATTTGATTATTTTATCGAATATTCAATTGAAAATATAATCATACCTCGGTAAAATTTTAGGGATTAAGAGAATGACAACTTTGGATAGCCCGAAGAGAAGAAACATATTTACTATATTAGATAAATTTAAGAAATATCAAATATCAATGTAAATGAAGGGAAATTGTGAGAAAAATTTAATCTTTTTTAATGGAGCAGTGTGGAAGAAGGATATGGGGAAGAAATGAAATGAGAGATAAATTGTACACGGAACAGTTGCTTCCTTTACCTAATCGTTATAACTACGCAACACAAAACATGAAACACCAAAGTAGATAAAGCCATCACAAAGCCGAATGTGGGAGAGAAAAGTCTTTAGTTTCCTTTACTAATTTCCAAAACTAAAAAGGAATTCAAACGCTCAAGTCATCAATGGCATCAAAATCAGTCCTCTCGAAACAAAGGAGATAAATAAGCATTAGATCGAAGTATAAGTCATCTTCAAGCTTAGGGAGGTCGGAATTCCGGTATTGGGTCAGTCGTAATTCCAAAGTTTGACAAGATAAGTTTAAAATCTCTACTTATCATCTTTGAATCCAATTTACTTTAAATTAAGCACTTCCAATTTTGAACTATTAGCATAGCTCTGACTTGAATTGGAAGTTCAATACTTTAGAAAATTCGTGTGTTTCGTTCACACCAAACATGCCAAATCAGACAAGTAAATGCAATGTTCTTAAAACTGTTAAATAAATGATTACTTGTTTGATTTTGGCACAAGATTTGCAAGAGTGGGTTGATTTCATAGGAATTACCTATGTTAATTTGTAGCTTATGCATAATTATTTCTAGAATTGTCTAGAATATACGCAGTGAAAAAATAAGTGGTTCCGGTCTTCATTTTGATTTGCATAGAGCATACACGATTGATCTATACCACTGTTCCATATACTGATTCTATCTTTTGTGTTCAGTCTGTTTAGATTTTCCAAAATGAGAGCAAGTTGATATTTTAGGAGCACAGTTTTTATCCCAAATAATACTGGTCCAATTAAAAACTATATGCTTGTTTCTAATTTGATTCCAGGCCGAGTTAAGATTAAATTGTCCATTACTGCTAGGGAGCCAAAACCAGAAATCTCTTTGCTCTTGATTATGTATTTTAATGTCATGCACTGTCTTTTGAAGTTGGGAGGGAACATAATCAAGATGTTCTTTCCATTAATTGCCTGATAAAAGCATAGATACTTTCCTATTAATACCACTAGAGACAATCATGTAATTCCAACCACATTTTTCCACTAAGGAAGTTCCATTAATCCATGGGTCTAGCCACATATCTATGCTATCACCATTGGCAATTTTCCTGTCAATAAGACCTTTACACCATTGTCTAGCTCTAAGCAGGAAATTCCAGGTGTAAGATTCATTGTTATTTATAACACCGAGCCAAAAATTTTTATTTTTGCAGTATTTGTTACACATCCATTTTGCCCAAAGAGTTTCCCCTTGAAGAAATTTCCATACTAATTTGATTTCAACTGCTTTTGCCATATCCTCAATTTTCCTTAGACCAAAACCTCTCTCTTGTTTTGGTTTACAAACATCATCCCAACACATTTTGTGAACTTTAGATTTCCAAATAAAATTAGCAAAAATAGAGTTGATTCTCTGAATTATAGTCATAGGAAAATGGGTGAATTGTAACCAAAATTGAGCCATATGGTGAATGATAGTTTTCACTAATTCAATTCTACCACTAATGTTTAGCATTTTACTATTCCAATGGCTAAATTTTTTATTTATTTTGTCAATTAAATATCCAAAGTCTCTTTTTTGAGTTTATTGTTTGACAGAGGGATGCCTAAATACATCACAGGGAGGGTTCCAATACTAATTTTTAATATATATTAGGTATTTGATGTTTTTCATTAGCCCCTTTACTGAAAAACAAGGTGGACTTGTTTTCATTTAAATTAAGACCAGTTAAAAGTTTCAACTCCTGAAATAAATTCAGTATGCATTCAGCATTTTTAGTTGTAGCTTTGGCCATGATTAAGATATCATCTGCATATAACTGATGAGTGATCATAGGATCAATTTTATAAATAGGGGTAACATTACCTTTCGAAAGCCCCACTTCTAGATTAATTGTTAAAAATTCCATAGCTATAGAGAATAAGTATGGCGAGAGAGGGTCACCTTGTCTTAATCCCCTCGAACTCTCAATAAACCCAAAAGGGGATCCATCTATTAGCACCGAGAAGGAAGGAGAAGAAATACACTCATAAATAAGGTTGGCAATATTGTAGGAAACCCCATAGAAATCAGCATATGATGAATAAACTCTCTACTAATTTTATCGTAGGCTTTATGCAAATAAATTTTCAGGCAAAAATTGTTTGAATTTTTCCTATTAAATCCTTTAACCATTTCATATGCAAGTAGTGAGTTCTCCGTAATACTTCTCCCAGGAATGAAAGCATTCTGATTATATGAAATAATGTCATCCATATAAGGTTTTAGTCGATTGCAGAGAAGGTTGGCTAAAATATTATAGGAGACATTACAAAGAGAAATCGGTCTAAAGTATGACATTAGAGTTGCATCAGCCTTTTTAGGAATAAGGCAGATAAAAGAATGGTTGATTTCTCTTATAATTTTACCAGACTGTAGAATGCCATTCATAGCATTCCAAATATCATTTTTGAGATGCTCCCAGTGAACTTTGTAAAATTTTGAATTTATTCCATCTGGCCCAGGTGTGCTGTTGTCATTAATCTGGAAAACTGCATAGTTTATTTCCTCTAATTCAAATGGCTTGCATAAGTTGCTCTTTGCATTTTCCAACAAGATTTTCTTACAAGTTGTACCTAGAAATTGGATTGTAGCCTGAGAAAATGAAAACAGATCAATAAAATAATTGATTGCTTCATTTGCTATTTTTTCTGATGCTGAAGTCCATAACCCATTAGAATTAATTAAAAAGTTACTTCTTTGATTAGGCTTAGTACAGTTAACTTTATTATAAAAGGAATTAGTTGGTCTGTCTCCTTTGACCAACTAGTTCAGCTTCATTCTCTGCTCATTATCTATAGACATTGTACTCAAAAAAGAGTGAATTTGAGCATTTTTCAAAGAGTATTGTTCAACCAGATTTTCATCCAAAGGATTTTGAACTATTTTTTTATATAATTCATTGGCCTCTTCTTTCATTTGAGCAAGCACTGTATTGATGTTATACTTAATTTTTTTCTAGTTCTTCAATGCAGTATTTGCTGCTTTAAGTATGCATAAAAGAATATGAAGGGGGTTGCCATAGAATTCTTGATTCAGAGCTTCTTGAAGAGAAGAGTGATAACCCGCTTGAAGATGCCAAGAGTTACTATACCTGAAAGGTACTCTCTTTTCCTTTTTATTATGAGATATGAAATTGATATTAATAGGAGAATGGTCACTTAAGGAGTGGTTACCAAAATAAATACCAATCTGATTAAACATGTCCATCCATATAACATTAACAAATACACGATCTATCTTACTATGAGTAGAAAATTTTTGCCCTCCTCTCCATGTAAAATAATTGCCAGTAAAATCTGGTTCCACTAGTTTCGATGAGGTAATACAATCAATAAATTCTTGATCACCCATCGAATTGTATAGACCATTATTCATTCTATCTTTATACGATAGGATAGAGTTAAAATCTCCCACCACAATCCAGGGGAGATTAAATTTTTTAGATTGCTCAGTTAGGTAATTCCACAACTCCATTCGCATCGCCTCATCATTGTAAGCATAAACCATAGTACACAAAATACTTATACCACTGACATTATGCAGAATACAAGAAATAAATTGATCATTAGTATGTAAGATGATATTCGACCATTGAGAAGAATCCCACATAATTAAAATTCTACTTTTTTGGCTATTAGAAATATTATGAGAGTATTTCCATTTATTATCAATTTTAGCCATAAACCTGTCTATGATATCCGTCGATAACTTATTTTAATTATACCAAGAAAGGAAAACCTATTACTGTTTAACAGACGCAGAATTTCCATCTGTTTAGGTTGGGCATTCATGCCCCGGATGTTCCAAAAAAGGAACTCCATCTATATATTATTATCTAGGCTGCTACTACCAACAGGGGGTGTAGCAATCCCCAACATATGTTTTTTACGATTTTTTATTTTTTCATTTCAGTCGATTAACCAAAATGGTCCAAGCAGGATTTTCTATCACATAAGATGAAGAAGTGGCTTTAAATTCAAATGGCGCTTCCTCTGATCTTATTTTTTGGGTGGTTCTTGCTCTAGTGCTTTGTTGAGTAGCAAAAATTTGTACAGCAGTTTCAGCGCAACGAGGAGGGTCAATTGGCGCTTCAGAGAGACTGTTCTCTTCATTTCTATATTTTCCTGAAGATTGTATGTCCATATCTAAAATTATTGAAATAGAGTTCCGATATGTATTTGTATTATTAGTCATGAACATACTCTCCGACTGGACATTATCTGAGGATGTCATTATATGAATTTCTAGGTCTTTATTAGCACTGCCATTTTGAGGGTTGAAAACTGTATTACCTTGATCTGTAATGGCTGTATTGAGATGCGTATCTGCTATATTTGATAAGTCTGCCAAGTTTTTTCCATTCTGACTGATATTAATATGCATATCACTACTACTATTTGAAACATACGAAGTAGGTACTTTAGGTCTCCAAACTTTAGTGAATTGATAGTGTGATTCAGCATGACCAAAACTATAACAGTTAGTGCAAGTATTCGGCTTTCATTCGTACACCACCTCTTGCCATAAGATTTCATCTTTCTTCGATAAAACAGGAATCTTATTCAGAAACTTATAGGAATTATTAATTTCGATTAAAACTCTAGCGTATGCAATTTTTATTATACCTTTTGTAAATTTGTCCAACTTGATGGGAGTTCCAAGGACCGAGGCAATACGACTAATCCCCTCCTCCGTCTAGCAATCAAGTGGAAGATTAGGAAAGCGAACCCAAATCAGAATTGAGTTAAGGAGTTCCTTATTAAGTTGCATCCCAAGCGACCATCTCTTCATCATCATCAAGTTTTTGTTGTAATAGTAGGGACCACCTTCTAAGATTCTTTCACAATCTTTTTGATTGTGAAATTTTATAACATAAAAATCGTTCTCCTTAGAGAATATAGAGAAATCTTCTTCGGGCTTCCATACTCTAGTGGTATAATCCCTGAAGTATGGATAGTATGGTTTAGGACCAATGACATATATCACAATAGCATTATCCCACTATTTTCTATCATCTTGGACTACCTCAACAGGCATTTTGGCACATTTCATCGGTTTAAATTCGCGGGGCTGATAAAATTTTAACGGAATAGAGACTGGAATATTATTACCCTTGACAACTTCATTCCACGCCCTACTAGACGAGGTGGAGAAGTTGCATTTACTTAAAGCGGAAATTTTCTCAGGTTGAATAGGGCAATTTGCATTCTTGAGGTTGTGAGCATGGCTCTGACGTTCATTCTGTGAAGGAGAGGATCACAAGTTTTTGTTCTGTAAATCGTTAGAGGCAAGATTATATCTATTAGATTGCAGTGAGGTTTTGGTTGTTCGTTTCCATTTTTTTGAACGAATGGTGGTGAATCCTTCATCATTCTCAGGCGTGGAATCTGAGTTAGCTATGGGAGAGAATCCGGGAGGTGGGTCGGAGTTCAAAGGCGGTGGATCAGGGGGGAGCGGAGATCGTTGGCTGGAGGATATAGTTGGCTGGAGAGAATACATAGTTGTTAGTCGTGAGTCATTATCATTTGGAATAATGTCCCGCACTATGTCGTAAATAACTTAATCTATAATTTCTCATGTCCATCTCATTATGTAGTATTGAGGAAGTAAATATTATACTTCAAGTGACGAAACACTCTTAATGCATGTGAACAGAAAATCCCATCAAACTCAAATTTTCTTCATGAAAACGACAGTGATTATTCTGAATGGTTTTATATAATTTTTGATTCCTTTTCCATCCTTTGATTTCATTAACTTTATTTGTCCGAATAATTCCATCATCATTCTCTAATTCAAATGATAAGTCAATAGTTTGCTTAATACACTCTTCAAACGAATAAAATAACCTCTTAATGTGTATTTTTGCTATTTCACGCTCTATTGACCAACTAGAAATAAGATCAAGAGTTGTTCGTTGTGTCAAATATCCATCCTCCTCTTCCTTTTCATGATGATTTTCCAAGGCTTTAGAGTAGAGACTTACAAACTCTCGGTGAAAAGTTCTACCATGGTTAATTCATTAATGTTTCTCACTCCTTTGTGATGTTGTCAAACAAGCACGAAAATGAGAATAACTATAGACTTGTGCCCATTTTCTTCTTAGGTCGTAAGTTTTTTCTGTAACCATTCATTATTCCTAAGCCTACAAAGTTTGAGCAAATTATCCTAACTTTGCTCAAATTCTTCCATGGTTTCCAGATTATATGTGCATATTACAACGAAATGATCCTATAACAAAATTTCAATACTACATTCACACATTAGAAGTTATGGTAAAAAAATTCTACAATTTATTTTGAAAGTTGTAATAAATTTGGTTTTAACAACTGTTTTTTCAGTAGATTTAATAAATTTCTTTAACTTTTTTCTTGACTATTGTATAAAATAGTAATTTATAATAATATTTCTATATAGTTGTCCTACTCATAAGTTATAAGTGATTGTGTACTCACTTTCTACGAAACATTGTCAATAGCAAATGAAAATTCTGAGTAGACAAAAATGTTCTCGCTCGAAGATTTTATCGTTCATGCTCATCAATCGTGCAATGAATTAAAGAAGTATAAAAAGGTGTAAAAAAGAAACTTCATAAATTTAGAATACTCATTTCAAAATATGAAAATTTTCTAAAATTTTATTGATTTCATTTTTTAAACAAATGAAGAATTAAAGGGTTCATAGAAATCCAAGAAATCAATAAATCAAATTTTAAAATAAGAAAGAACATCCATTTTAACCAAGGTGGTTACATAGAAAACATTCATCGAGAATTAACTCAATTAATGGCTGCCATGAACTATTAACCGATATAACAAGTTTACATCGTTAACCAATGTCAAAATTTTCCGAAGTTTATAAAAAAATTGATATCACTAATTTATTTGATTAAGATTTTTCTTGAAAAGTAAATGTATTTTTTAAATAATTAATACATATATCCAGTGAAAAAATTATATATTTTAATAGTACGTAAACTATTAACTATGTTCCAACACACACCTTATGCTTCCGTAAATGCTAAGGCTGTGGTTGGTTTGCCGTTTTCAATTTTGGGTTTTCATTCAAACAAAAATGCATACAACGCATGTATATTGTGAAAAACGACTAGTTTAAAAAACGAATTTAACATATAAAATATGAAACAATTTATTTTTCATTTTTCGTGTTTTGGAAAATAACAAAAGCACGAGAGACAATTCATCTTCCTCAAATATTTCATTCCCTACCCTAACGTCACTCTAAATTCCCTTTACTCAGCCCCATAAAAGAAATTCATTTCATTTTGTCAAAAAGAGAATTAGAATCTCGCTTCGAAAACCCTCCCTTTGATGACCTTCGCCTAACCTTGGACGATCCTCGCTTATCCCCCGAGGATGCTCGACTCACCTTGATGACATAGCCTCACCCTCCAATGATTGACATCCAAGATATACCCTCAGATCCATAGGTAGATAATTTATCTTCAACGGAAACGTGTCTCCCTTTTTTGTTACCTTCTCGGTTTTTACAAAACCTATTTCTAAAGATTTTGCCTTTTGTTTTAATTCTCTCACATTTTTCATCTCTTTATCATGTTTTGGTTACCTAATTCAACAATCGCAATAAGCATCATTGCAACAAATAGTAGAGGAATAGTTGTAAAGATTTACCAAACTTCAAAATGGAAAGATCTGATTAAAGAATGATGCATATTAATGACACCTCAATTCCTTTCTCATATTTTTGGATCATGGCTTAACATAGTAGAGTTCATGATGTTGGAAGCAAAAGCGAAGCTAATGTACATATGGGCAGATCAAGTGACCTACCCAGGATATTGAAGAGAAAAGTAGAAACAAATGAAGCTTTTGAACTGTTTTTGTATATGATATTTATTTTATCTATAAATTTTATAAACAAAGTTTCCAAAACACAACCCATTACCCCATAACCGCATTTATCTCAATGAAGTGTTATGGCACGCGCTTTGCGCGTAAGTTGTTTTTCTACAAACTGTAAATATTTAACGCGTTCAAGAGAAAATGATTTGCACAAATATCTTGCCATATTTTTACATTGAAATCATGTATAATTAGTTTGAATTTTTATTTTTAACTTGCAAGGTCTAACTTTTTGTTAGTTATAATTTTTTGGTTTGAGGAAACAGATGTGTAATGTGAGGCTACTATAATTTTTTATGTATTATTGATTAATAAAGAACGAATTTGTAAAAGATGTTTATTTGTTAGACCCTATTTTTAAGTGATATTAAGATTTAGGAATATCTGTAGAGGAACGATTTGAATTTGTAAAAAAATGTTTTTTGTTAGATTGTATTTTAAAGTAATATTTGAGGGGCATTTTTGGTAGTTTACACTAACACCAAAAAAATATGATACTAAATGTATTACAACTATTATTAAAGATATTACACTGACCTACTTAACAAAAATGAATCTAACTCAAAATAGAAACCCTACCAATTAAAATAATACTTTCTGCTAGCCGCTATTTTCTTTTTGTTGAATCTCACCTTTGTAGCTCCTTTTGATCTGATTTCAGTTTAGAGATGTGACAACAGCTACTTTAATACACTAAAAAAGACCAAATAAGGGAGGATCATTGGTAATTGAGGCTCGGGCTAATTATAACCTAAAGATCTAGAAATTTTTTCCTTTTCATTTTCTCTTAATTTCCAATCTATATCTTGCATGAGTATTCTACACTACTTTCCTGAGTTTCTACTTTATCTTGATCTTAAATTTGTTTAGCTTTTGACCGGTTATTCATTTTTTGTGAGGAAAAATGGTTTTAAAAATAGAGAACAAAAATAGAAGAGAAGAAGATAAAATTATTATTATTGACCAATACTTTTGCATGTAAGACTAACTATTACAATGTTTTCGCTTTTGAACTCCTATGGTTTAGAGTATTTCTATTTGGAAATTAGCATTTTCTTTCCTATGTCATCAATAACTATTTCTCCTTTTTGTGTTTAACCAATGAGGAATTAACACCGACCTTTGTTATTAGAAATACAATAGAAAAGATCAGAGTTGTTGAAGTTCTTTTCAACTAGCACATTATGATTATGTTTTATTTAGTGCCATCACTATATTGTATATATACATACACATCTCATTTGATAAAACAAATTTTGTATTTATTTATTTATAAGATTGTTTCCAAACCTTGAGGAAAATGATCATTTATGCATAAAGTAACCTCGTCGATGTTTTTTCTAGCACCGCCATTAGGTGAAAGTCCAGTACAAACAAACTATTAAGACAATAATGTACTATAGTGTGCCTTCCTCATATTCATAGACAAAGGTGTATGTAATAAGTTTGTATTTTTGGAGCTAACATTTTTTAATCAATGTTAAACTATAGTTAATTTTAATGTTCCCTTTAATGCATAAAGCTTTACTTTATCATTATTTAAGGGGTATTACGTCTTCAAGTTATGAAAAACAACAATATGAAGAACTTATCGGTTGGACCTGTGATGGAGATGAAGTATAGAACCATATGATATCCTCTAAACATTATTCATTAGTCATAAAGAAGGTTGGTTGGTTCAACTTGTTAGAAGATTAATGGGTAGGAGCAAAAAGAGAAAGTGATGGGAGTTGTGTCATGGATGAGTCCACTGCCTTGAAAGTGAAATCCAGCATGACTATGGCGTAATTGATAATTATTGTACGCTCCCGAAGTTAACACTGATAGAGCTAGAGTTATTCCCTAGGGAAAATTATGTAATTGTTACATATATCTAACTCGATAACCAATCTTGCTCGAAATAAAAGGGGTTTCCAAGCTTTTGAAGAAAATAATAACATTATTATTTAAAAGTATTTGTGAATACTAATATCTTGAAAAGAGTTTTAAGATTTGTTCAAGTTCGAAGTTGCTCCCAAAATCAACGAGTCAATTTGGGAACAAATAATTTTTATGTTATCTAGTTTGAGTGGTTAGAAAATAACTAGAAATGGGCGAGAGATATGTTTGGTTGGTAAGCACTTCTCATGAGTATTATCCTTTATGGTAAGGGGATATATTATACGACTTAGTGCGACCCGTTTCCTTGGTATTATTTTGGAGCTACTCGATCTATTTGTATGTTTTTCTATTGATTTTAAGGTAAATATTTGGGAAGTTGATTTGTAAATTGAGATTATGATATGTATGATTTTACGAAGTATTTGATACCACTTTGAAAAAGATTTTGACTTAATCCAAAATGTAATTGATATACAAAAAGGTATATGTATATATTATTATTTCAAATGATTTGAAATAAAACCAAGGTATTGACTTTTGAAGTTTCCTTTAAATAAATTTGGTATAAAATACATAGTAGTTTAAATACGGAATTTGAAATTTCTGTATAAAAAATATTTATATGGATACTATGTACGGAGCCTAAGTAGTGGTGGCATACCCGAATAATTATGAAACCTCTTCTTATTTTCTCTTTAGAGTAAAATGTTTCTAATAAATAAGTGAAGCTATGATAAGTTATTTTATTGATGCATCTATCCTATACATTTAGGATTGTAACGAATTGAACTTCAGACACTTCGTATTTAAATATCTGAACTATTTAAATATTTGAATCTTGGATTAAATGTTATTAAAATGATTTAGTAAGCATTTTAACCCACTTTTAAATCATAAGTAATGATCGTAAACTTATTTTGGAAAAATGTTTACAAAACAAATATTTTGAAAATGTGACCGTAAATCGTTTTATTGATAAACAACTTTTTAACCGTCAGAAGTTGTTCAGATTTTTTTACATACACTTATTTTCTTAGGAAATTAATAAAATGAAATAAATTTTTTTTTCCTATTTATGGAAATAGCCTTTATGGATGATGTCATGGGTGATGTCATCAAAGATATTCCGAAAATGACCTTTTATGGTAATACTTAACTTTTAAGTAATAGAAAAGAGGTGTAAATTTAACATGTAAAAAGGAGGCTCCTTTGTGACCTTTCATGGAAGGTAAGAGGTGGTTGTGACCTCTTGTAAAACCCTATATAAGGAGAGGCAGACCAGACATAATAAATCACTAATTCACTAAGCTTGATATGAAGTATGAGAATTAAAAACGGTGGATGTGCTTAAGCACTAATCCATTAATTATTCTCAAACTTTTTTGAGACTTAACCAAATCATCTTCAATCTCTTTTAAACTTTGGCTTTTGGCCTAAAAATCATGGGAAGCATGATTAGCAAGTAGAAATAGGGAGAAGGTGAGAGGAAGATCTAAGGGGGACCGTGAGCATAGGAGGAGGAGGAGGAAGTGTGGCTTTGGTTTGAAAGTGCTAAAGGTTGGATTTTTAGGCTTTTGGTGATGGTGGGAGTTGATTCTTTGTCCTTGTGGCTTTGTGCTTGGGTTTGGCATGGATCTAAGTGAGTTATCTCACTATCTTTTGATTATATGTTGTGTATATATATGATGTGTGCAAAGTATAAAGTTAAAGTGACATTAACTAAGTAAAGTTGTAAACTTTGGACTAGGGGTGGGCGCGGGTCGGTTTGGTGCGGTTTGAAGTCCAAACTGCTTCCGCACCGCATCAAACGGTTAATCATAAATACAAACCATTATACTAATCTTTTAAACGGTTCGGTTTCGGTTCGGTTTGAATGTACTACGGTTCGGTTTCGGTCTGATCAGGTTTGAACCCATATTAAATATGAAATAAGAGAATTACTTCCATCAACAATCAATTTACGAAGGCAATTGTGTGAAGCTTTTACACTTAAAGGTTAAAACACACAATGTTATACTGAAATGAAAGATTAGTTCTTAATTGTATGAATATTTCAATTTGACATTTAGCTACAAGGGAGATTTTTTAGTAGATTAACCAAACATCAACATTAATTAAAGCATAATCATCAAAGAAAATGAATAGAATAAGATTATAATTATCATTTATCCAAAAAAATGATATGAAAAATATTATACCAAAACTATAACTTCTTCCTTTATGGCAGCGAATATTATTAATATAATAACATACGCTAAAAATTGAATATACATCGTTAGAATTTAAAATAAGATAGGAGTTGCTTATATTTTTATCATAAGATTACTAGTGTAAATATTCGGTTCGGTCCGGTTTAATATGGTTGGTTCAATCATCCAAACCGCAACAGAACCGTATCGATGCGGGTCGGTCCGGTTTGGGGTATTCACTTTGGTTAGAAGATTCGGTGCGGGTTTCCGCACCGTTTTTGCGGTTCGGTGCGGGCGGTTTCCGTATAGCGGTGCGGTTTATGCCCACCCCTACTTTGGACCCCTCTTGCTTTTGAAAGCAAATGGTAACTTTATATTATATAACATCACTTCTATTACCCTCCAAAACATGTGGCATGGCCATGACTTGATGTTTAAATGGTTGTTTAACTTGTGTGTAAAATTGAAGTAAGTTTGAAAATGTTTGAAGCAAGAATAGTCGTTACAAGGGCACTTTCAAATCCCTTGTTTTTGGGAATTTTTATAAATAAATGGAAAGATATTATTAAGGGTTTCTTTCCATGATTCTTAATTACCCTAATGGTAGTAATTACTATAAAAATTTTCAAGTCTTAAATCATTTTTTAAAGTGGTCAAACTAGTCACAAAGATTGTGCTTTTCAATGTGTTCTTTAACAAGGACTTTTAACAGCATTTATAAATGCTATAGTAAGTCGCTTATGGTTTTTAGTGTTCAAAAATGATATTTAAATTTGGTGTTTTTCTCTAATCTTTTTAGAGATGTTTTCAAACATGTTTTGAAGTATATTAAAGTTGGCTTGAAGTTTAGATATCTTATTAATAATTATATATAAATTTTGGAAAAGTAAGGAAGAGGTTTAACACTAGAAGCCGACGAAGTAGACTTCTCTATTTCTGAGAGTTAAGATTGATGTCAAGTGGAGATGGAACAATACAACTGTAACCTATCGGGCTTCACTCTTGAACAAGGAATAGTTAAGTTGGAATGTCGAAACATGTTAATCTTGTTGCTTACTTACTTGTTTAAAAGTTAACTAACTTTGCTTAATGCTAAAAGTCAATGAAGTAGGCTTATCTATTTCTGGGAGTTGAGATTGATATCGAGTAAGGATGGAGCAATAGAGCTCTAATCTATCGAGCTTCTCTCTTAAATGAGGAATAGTTAAGTGGGGAATGTCGAAAACGGTTAATCATGTTGTTTGTTACTTGTTTATGGAAATTAATAATATTATACTTAACACTAAAAGCCGACGAGTATGCTTGTTTATTTTTGAGATTTAAGAACGAAGTGTCTGGGCAAGGCTTTGATGCAACCAGTGCTCTAACTTACTTGGCTCCACTCCTGAAAGAGGAATTGTTATGCTGAAATTTCGAAAAGAAGTTAAGTATACAAATATTGATTTGTATAAGCAATTGTTTGTCTAGATAATCGATTAGTCGTCTATCAAACGTAGCTAAATATTATCTTAGATCTTTTAAAAGAATGTTTTAAAGCTAAGCATAAGTAAAATGGTTTGGGTTTGTTGTGACAATGTTTCAATAACATTCGTCTTTAACCGTTTTTGAATATACTTATGAATGTAAATATATCTTTAGAAGAATGTTTTAAAGATAAGCATAAGAGAAATGGTTTTGAGTTTGTAGTGACAATGTTTGAGTTACATTTGTCTGAAACCTTTTTGAATAAATTTGTGAAAGCGCTTAGATCTTTAAATGGATACTTTGAAGGAAATTATAAGTAATGAATCTTTTGGAAAAAGATAGAAAAAGGAAAGGTTTAAAAAGCAAAGGGGATTGGAAGTCGCTTATGTGACTTGATCGTGCTTAGTATGTTTACTCGTTAATGGAAAACATTTAGTTGTATACTTAGCACTAAAAGCCGATGAAGTAGGCTTGTCTATCTATAAGAATTAAGACTGATGTTGGTGTAGGGATATGAGCAACAGAGCTCAAACCTACTAGCTTCACAATTGATCGAGGGATAGTGTGAGAGGAAAATATTGGAAACGTCATAAGTATATGAGACTTGGTTTCCATATGTGATCGCTCTCATTATCATTGATTGACCAAATTCGTCGATTCAATCTTGGAGAGACCAGGATCGGTAAGTGCTTTACTTACCGAAAACCACTTCAAGACTGAGATACGTGTTCTATTTCTTGGAAGTTGATCTTTTTGAGATAAGGGTATCTATGTGAGATTTGAGATCTGTTTAAGATGCTCGAACACATGTAGTTGTTTGTGATCTATTCAGGATGTGGGAATCCAGGTGATTTCGAGATCGGTTGAGATATGGGAATCCACATATAGTTTCAAGATTTGTTCGAGATGTGGGAATCCATTTGGGATTCGTGTTCTTTTCGAGTGATGATGACTCGTGTGAAAGATTACAAACATGGCCTCGACATCGAAAATGGCTAAAGGCAGAGTAGGATGCACAATTTAGGGTTTTGTCATCCCACGATAGGGTATTTTCATCTCCGTATCTAGAGTATGGTTATCGATGTTGCGTGCGGGAGTTGATGATATTTGGTACCACATGGTTCATGTTTATGTTCGGGCGCGGGCCTTTTGTGCTCACCTTATGGTGTATCTTATCAAGAGATATACGGAGCTCATAAGTTTGTATATACCCTTAGGATTTTTTATAGTATTACATGAGTATAAACTTGAGTCGTCTTTTAAAGAAATGTTTCATAAATGGTTTTAGAATTAAATGACATACCATTCATGTAAATGAATATGGTATAAAAAGTAAATGGTATATATAAAGAAACCAATGGGGTAAAATACATACGTTGTACGTAGATTATTTTATTCTCATGACATTTCTTGATCCAGGATTCAAGTACATGGTTTTTAGTTGATTTACACTGGTTCGGTTAAGGGATTTTCAATCGATTCTCAATGGTGAACTCTTGAAATGGATTCTTAATATGATCATGAGGTTTTTTATCGTAGTATATGGCTATGTAAGGGAAACAAAGGTTTCTAATCAAGAAACCTGATCGGAGTCGGCACTAGAGAGATCATGTAATCTATACTAGTTCGGAAGTGAAATTTATGTGATCAATCAAGTGATGAGATCATATATCGCCTATAGATGATCTATGTACATCATACGGGATTATGTATATGTGTATATAAATTTCTGTTGGCCGAGAGCTCAAGGAATGACTTTTCAATTTGTTTTGGGGTAGCTTGAGTAATCGTCTAGGTAATAACCTAAGACTGTTGAGCATAAGGTAGGCTTAGTAAATTATTTATCGTCCTTGTGCAATGAGAGGGGTTTTAACCTGAGCATACCTTAGAGCTTTGTTTGCTAATAATTTTGAATACTATTGAGTATCGATATGTGCTGGTCTCTTTCATTAATTGGACGTATTGGAATTTCGAGGACGAAATGTTTTAAGTGGGGGAGAATGTAGTGACCTGGAATTTTGAATACTTCATATTTAAATATCTAAATTATTTAAATATTTGAATATTTGATAAAATGTGTAAAAATGGTTTTATAATCATGTTAAGCCCCTTTTATATAGTAACACATCATGGTAAACTTATTAGAAATATGTTTACAAAAATAAGTAGTTCGAAGAAATATTGATGGTATGACAGAAAACAGTTTTATCCATAAACGACTTTTTACTCGATAAATGTTGTTCAAACTTTTTGGGCATGTCTAATATATTAATATGACATTAATTAGCAACTAAAATATTTTTGTGGTTATGACCAACTAAATGTATTTAGTGATGTAATGAGTGATGTCATGGGGTAGAAGATATTTTAGAAAGAAGAGTTTAAGGCTAAGTTATGGAGTGTGATGTGTAAAGTGAAGCACATGGAGGGGGCATGCTTTTGTGGCTGGCCAAGAAGGTTTGGGAGGTGGTTTTAACTTCTTAAATAATCCTATAAGCATAAAATTTGGTTTGCAAATTATAGCATAAAAATAATATCTTCATTCTCTCTCTCATCTCTTTAACTTTCTAAAAAAATGCAAATGAATCCCAAACTTTGGCAAAGGTTATGTAACAACATAGGAGGAAGGAATATCAACTCAAATGTTGGAGGAAGGAGACACAAGAGCATGTCATGTCCGTGAGCAATTTATGGAGCAAGGAGGTGGCTGTGAGCTTTTTGAAGGCAGAGGTGGAATCTTTGGCTTGTTTGGTGATGGTAAGAAATATTCATGTGTTCTAGTGGTTTGTGCTGGATGTTAGAAAGGGTTTGGGTGGAATAATCATGTGGCTTTGTTAGACCGCTAATGGGTATCCACCACATTTTCCTTTATTCTAGGCATGTGTCACATTTCTCTGAAAGATTTAAGGACTAATATCCTTTACACTCATTTAGTAAGAAGATTCATCAGGTTCCTCTCCGATCTTACACTTACCGTTGAGATCAACCTTTCACCAATTTTTTAATTGCTTTAGGTTCAAAATAGATTTGTCTTCTTATTCCATTATACAATCTTATAGAAATTCCAATATTCATCTATAAGGTTATGAGTATATCTGCTTACATGATAAGTAATGGTAAGTTTAATAATTCAAGAGAAACAAGATGCTTCCTCCAATATTAGCGCATTTATATGTTGGAAAATAATGCTATTTATTCTTATATATGAAAGAATCATAGAGAGAAAACATAGATGCCAAACCAAACGGTTAAACCTTTCTATGGTTTTCTCAATGTTATGTGACCAACTTAAAAAATTTCAATTTTCTCACATTAGCCTCTTGTAAATCTGTTGTCTCATGTTAGAAGGATAGAGAGGAACTCACAATCAAACATCTGATGTCCATTATTGATTTTTTCAAACCGTGGTAGACCCACATTAGCTAGATACCCTTGCAATTTGAAAAAAATATAGTTTGGAGGAACACCGTTTCAAAATCCAATGATAGTTTTTTTCGATTTATCATGAGGAACCATGTTGAGTATGAAACAATCTAACAAAGTATTTTCCCCCACATACAATCTATCTTATGAAGATCGGTATATTCAATTTTTTATCATTGGTTAAATTCATTGTAATTTTAACATGCTTTGTATTTTTATACATACAAACAAATATCAACACAAAACCTGTAAAAACAATGTTTAAATAATACCAACATGTATTAACACAATACTCAATTCAACTTATATCATTTATCTATCATGCATGCATAAACTCATAAAATATGCACTTATGCGGTATGATATATCAATTATAGAGCCTTATAATAATGTTCATATAGAGAGGAAAATCATATCAACCTAGAACACAAAAAACTTCCTTTCTATACATACATTTAACACAAATATTTTTCAATTCTCTATACTTGTGATTAAGTTTCAATTTCATACATGTATTTAAAATTAAATATTTTCTGCAGATTTATAAACATTATATCCACCAACTTATATTGGTAAGCCAAATAAATATTCTTGAAACATACAGTTTTCCTTAGGTTCACACATCGGTCTAAATTACCATTTTTCATATTCAAGATCATATAGGTACGTATGTCTACAAGTATTAATATATCATTTGGAAGTACTTTATGGATACTCAAACAATTACTTATTCCCTTTGATTTATAAATATCCTTCATAAATACATCTCTCCTTACTTTCAATATCCATCATTTTATTTAATTTCAAAGATAAACTAATCACATACGTTGTTATTATATAAGTTTTGTGTATGTTGTATAATCACTATATTGTAATGCATAACTTATTTCATTATTATTTTTACTTTCAGTAAATTCATTCATGTCAACAAAGCAATAGTGCTTCAAATCCTTTTGAATTTTATTTCATTTTGAATTATATTGTCAAATACATACACACATAAAAAACATGGATTTGTTTAACATTAAACTAGTAATCAAATTATAAAATGTACTCATGTCATTAAGATTATAGTATTCCTTATCTTTTCTTATGAAACTTTCATAACCAATATATTTACATATACACATATATACACACACACACACACATATTTATACATATATAATATTCATAATTTCTCCATTTTCAAATTTTAACCAAATGTAAAATCTTGATATGTTTCACATAACATTCTAATATAGAACTTTATGTACAAATATTTTAATAACTTAAACAATAAAACCAAGAATGATCATTTTCCAAAATAGACTTATGATAAATTTGATAATCTAAAACATTATAATCTTTACATTTAAAGGTCAATAAATTGATATTCATTGCATAATATAAGAATAAATCCAACGCCATAAATTAATAACCATAAAGTATCATTAATCAGTTCCAAATTTGTTTCATCGTGATTTGTCATTCAAATTCATTTTACATTCAAATATTAGATAAATCATTAACATCATATAATTTGCTTCCACAAAGAAATCATAAAATCTATGGTTTAATGCTTATAAAAGTCTTAGTAGAAACATTTAAGGCAAATCATCACTTTTATCATACTTAAATTCAATGAAATCTCCGAATTAAATTTTAAAGTTCCTTATGCTTATGAGTTGTTTACTCACTTTCATGTTTGCATGTAATGCCCAACTTATATGAAATTATTTTATTTTCAACTTTTAAATGTATTAAAATACTTCATATAGATTACTCTACAAATCTTTCATATTGGAACTTAAATATTATTGTAAGAAAAAGAAATGAGTGCTCAGCAAAAGGAAGGTCAATTGTTAAATTGACAATTTATATTTACAAATATTTATGATCTGTAAATGTTGTTTTAACTCCTAGAAAGGAAGGTCATTACAAAATTTTCTTTTTCTTCGTTGTTTGATTGTATTATATAACTACGGTCAATTACTAGATCATTTATTTAGATTGCCAAAACTTTTTGGAAATAAATAATACACATCCATTTCTCAAGTGTATTAATATGGTAATTAATACTTTATAACTTATACATTTATTTCACAAAGCATTTATTTATTACTTTACATAACGAATTTATTTTTAATGCTGTTAACTTTCATTCAATTCTTATATCTCAAATTAATAGCTTATATAGAAATTGGCAAGCCTTAATATTCAACATTTGTATAAATAAAGATCTACAATTAGATAAATAGAAGTACGTGAAAGATGGATTTAATTTTATTTTAAAATCAACATAGAGTTGACAAGTAGGAATGATGGAAAAAGGAAGTGACATGAGTTGTGTCGTAGATGAGGCCACAGCCATGAATGCCAAAATCGACACGACTATAATGCAATCGATAATTGTTATCCAATCCTCAAGGTTAACACAATGACATTCAAATTTAAACATTCAAAGTTAAAGGATTTAGAGATTTGTAAAATTCATTACCCTGGAGTTCTGAATATATTTGGAAAACTAAATTTATCTTGGTGGAAATTATGGAGAGGGATATGGAAAAGACGACTTTTGCTTTCAATAAATTTTGCATTCTTTCTCAAAGAGAAGAAAACAACGAAGGGATGATAAATAAACGTGCTATTTTTCAACCTCTCTCTTAAGTCCATCCATCATAAGAAATTAGCATTTCATAAGGAGAAATATTTTCTTATTTAAAAAAAATGCAAAAGGTCAAGCAATGAAAGACTAAGCAAAAGATGATACCGAGCAAAAGTTGTCCA